>JARYHS010013630.1:246477007-246611062 GCA_031002005.1 Vandiemenella viatica
GGGACATCATCGTGGTGCCGAGGACGTTGTCGCGGCTCCGTCGAGGGGTGCAGGAGAAGAAGCCAGTCGGTTGATACAAAGGTGGGCTCTACTGAGATAGGGAGAGTGGAGATATAGTCATGTTGCCGTAGTATTGTAGATATAGTCTCAATATTCTAGTAGGGCAATCGTATCTATATTCAACATAGTTTCGATAGAGGCGCCCATAAGTTACATGTTCGCCATTGATTTTGGCCATATTTCTAACATATCTGCCATGGAGACATTACCAATCTTGTCTACCAGTGTGAGCGACGACTATAGTGAACACTTGGAAAAAAAGGACTAAAATAAAGAAATAAAAGAATTTCTGTAACGCTGTGTGAGCATGGTTATGTTTTATCTCATTGAGTTTGTCTCTACAAGGTTCACTCAGCATCGTTCTCATGGGTAACAATATAATGCGATTACTAATAAAGTACATCACATAGGTATATAATTGAAACTCTGTCACCAGACCGATATACCACCAGAATACACTTTCCATTTATAATTCGTTCGCAGTTTTTTTAAACGGGGGAAAAAATATCGCAGATTGTTAACATCGCTATTTCTATTGCGTCATTTTCAGGAGGAACAAGCTGATCCTTTACTTCACCGGAGTTTCATTGCTATTTTTCAAAGGATATCTTTCATTGCTATTTTTCAAGGAATATCTTCATTGACCGGCTTTAAGTGTAAAATTTGTCATATTAATTTCTCTTTCCGCACGTTTGATGCAGAAGACCACAAATAACGGACGCCTTCATTTTCTCGTTTTAATTAGAGTAAGTAGTGGTTATAGGCTGCAGATTATAAAATTATTTTTTGTTAGTTACGCCGTTACATTTTCAGAAAACTACCTTTCATTGATTTCGTTGTCATTACAAAGTGTTTTTGCCAAGGAAATGGCAGGAATTTGGCCGTGGCCTTTTAAAGGAACAATCCTGGCATTACCTGGCATGATTGTGACATACCGTGGAAAACAAAAATTGGGAGCATGTTAACTATATTACGTCTGCGGCGAATTTATATGTTCGTGAATTCTCGTTATTTCTGTTTCTTTATTTTGTATTCACATCGTCAGAGTTCCCTAGTTCGTATTATGGGTGGAAATTATGTAAATTTGACATGTGGTTAAAAGAAGGAGATTGAGAAGCCTGTGTGTTATATTTATGGTTGACAGTATAGTCTCAAACAGAATGTGGAGCAATAAGAGTTTGCTACTAGCAGTGAACAAAGGTGATTAGACGACAAAAAGGACAGATAATAATGAACACTTAGATAATGCGGTTTGATATCTCGAAAGAGTGATTCATTATTTATATGATTTTTCTGTCGATAGTTGCTGGTAGTTTGCAAATGAAGTATGGTATAAACAGTTAATTTAATATACATGGAAAGGTAAATGAAGGCGACTCATTACACGTGAAAAATATTATTGCCTGAAAAAAAAGTAATAATATCACGCTGTATAACTTTTTACTTGTAAGAGAGACTAAATTTCTGTTGTGGAATTTCTCTTAAAGATTTATAAACAGAGTGTTTGTGACAACGTCTGAAATCGACTTACAAGCTTCAGATATCACAGCTGGCGATACTTCTATTTCATGATCAACCAGCCTGACACATTAGTTTAATTATTTACCCTATGTGCATTGCCAAAAAATTGTTAAAGAAATGTATCTCTGCTGTAACAGAACCAGAAGAAATTCACAGTCTTAATCAAACCAGTATGGCGCATTGTATTAAATTACTAATAACAGTTAGTCCTAGGTAAAAACTGGATTACATGGTTCAGCTGCTTTATTAATTGATATACAATTTACAGAATGATGGGTGGAAAGTGATCCAGCCACGACACTATGTCAGCAGCGGCAATCAGGCAGCAACGATCCACCAGACTCTGGCCTGGCCCAACCGCGCCAGACGAATGCCGATTGGTTTAGTGCCAACGCGATTACCTCGGCCCGCATTGTGCGCCACAATGGCTCCCATTACACGGCGCCCGCCACCTCGGCCTGCCGTAAGATGGATGCGCGAGCGGCGGGCCTGCCTCAGCAAGCTCTCTGGCGTGTCCTGCTGCGTAGGCAACACGGGGCACTGTAGCGCTGGGTGGTCCACACGTCAGGCTGCGGCCGTGACAAGTGTCTCCAGCCTAGACATATGATATCACCAAGATTTACTTCAGCAAGTTTGTTCCCTTTATGGTTACTTCAAGGAAAATTTACTGCTCCTAATTCACAATATTGCTGAAACAACGCTGGTGAACTTAATTCCACCTTCGCGAGTAACACACAAATTGAAAAAAGTAAAGCAAGCATGAAATGAATTAAGGAATTAATAATAATTGGTAGTCAATTTTGAGAAGAGGTTAAAAAAAACTTATTTTTTTTAAGAAAAGAAAAAAAATACACTACGTTTTTAGCTGTATGTAATAATTATTGAATTTCATCTTAAAGAACATTTAATTTATTTACAATAAAATGCGAAGATTTAAATGTTCTCATGATACTGAAAGTCATTGAGTTGGTCAGATAACAAAAGAAGTAAAAATTATAGTGGTTGTAAATAACAACATTCATTTTCGTCTTACTAACACCAATGGAAAATAGTACGCAAACAAAATGCAGAATTTAATGTTTGGGGGAATATTACAAAAGAAGCATCTCACGCGTCAATTTAAGAGCGTAAAAATCCACTTTTGTAGTTTAATATTACAGAAACATTTTAAGAACAAAGTGTAGCACGGAGACCTAAAACAAAAAAAAACAAAAAAAAAACAACAACAAAAAAAAAAAAAAAAATCATACACGTTAGTATTGTGGTGTTACATGTGATCAAGGCAATTAGAGTGATTTGCGAATAATTAATAAGATATATCGGTATATTATTCATACGCGCAGAAACGAGTAGCCAGATCACAGACCACGTGTACGCGTGGCCCAGCTTCCTGGGTCGTAGGCGAATATCAATAACCAGACGCCCCTAGTGAGATTAGCCGGGATACCTGGTCTGAGCTGTGAGGACCCTGGAGGTTTTGAATGACAGGCGAGATAATCAGAGACAATTTATCGTCACTTGCTAACGGTATGGGTATTTCGCAGATGTATGGAAAGTTACCAGGTGACGTAGCACGGAATATGGTGGGGATGGCCCAAAGAATGAATTGATGTAATTTCTGCATGTGGAGAAGTGAAAATGGAATAGCTAAGAAGATTACAGTATCGCTGGAAAATACGCTAAAAGTCTCTATATCGGCCCTCGAGTTTGGTTTCATGTAAAACGATTGGACGGCGCTGATTGAGAAGGTGGAATACGAGGTTTGCTGTGGAAATGCTGTCTCAGAGAGAGGCATTCAATCTTTGGGTCTTCAAATGGCATCTGCTACCAGTGCTTGCAGCCCACCAACGCATGATAACCAGTGCCTGACTGCGGCCGTTCCATCAACTTCCCACCACGCCTGCACATACGGTGCCAGGGGCATCGCTGTACGCCGATGACAACACAAATGGTGCCGGGCGGAACAAGATAGACGCCTGTCCTTTGGCTGTCGCAGACAACAGCGGCGTGGATCCGAGACATTGGAATGGCAATCTGCCGTTGTATCATCCCACTGCTTACCTTCGCCATCTATGAACGGTAAAGAACACAGTTCGTGCCGCAACAGTTTTCACCAGAACTCAGTTTTCTAACGCCCAGTAACGCCTGAGATGTTTCATTCCTTTCACTGAACAAGACCAGACATGAATTTCTAAGACCTTTTGCTTTAATTAATGTGTAATTTCAATCACGTGTCATTTTATTTATATGAGTAAATCAAGTTAATTTGGATTCAATAATGATATCAATATTTGTTTTCGTAAATGCACGAAATTTCAATCTCTAGAATGATAAGGTTAACCACCTCTTATCATTAAATTAATATTTAATAAATAAAAATCAATGTTACATTTCAGTATGTATAGAAACAAAGATTCAACTAAATACCATTTAGAAAAATGTATTTTATAATTCGAAGATGTTCCAGCATATAATTCATTATACATCTGCTTATGTTCCTTACACTGTTCCATGGTGGTCGCAGAATTTGTAACAATTCTTATTGGAATGTATGGCCTCTTTCTTGTTTATTTATTCACTGATGAGTTTGATCAATCTTAAACGTCATATGTCGGGAAATATCAATATCTCTGATACAATGCTCTCGGAGTGTGCAATTCCAATTGTTTTAATTCTCACTCTTTTTGTACCCAGTATTAAGTAATGTTGCAACAGCGATTTGTTTAATGGATATTGGAGATTAACTTCCACACAACGAAATAATTTAAGAGAAGCTTTCTGTCTATACAGTTTGTCTGAATTTTCAGAAGACGTGTTAAGCGAAAAAAGAAGAAATCGGTGGTAAGTGATTGAATACTGCTGGCGGGCCCTCGGAGGAAAAAGACCATATCCTTCCGAAGATCTAAGGCAAGTGAGTGCAAATTGACCGACCGGAATGCCAAGCTAAACTCTGAACAGACTGCTGATTCGCTACAAGCGCAATGCGAAGTTAAAACTTCTCCTCGCTCGAGAAACAAGACGCAGGCGAGAGCAAACAGATGTAATAGAAAGTGAAAAATTTAGGAACTATTTCTAAATTTCCTTAAAACCCTTCAGAAATGTTTTCATAGCGAACGAGAACGTAGCAGGAGTTATTAGTAGAGTGAAATCCGTATAGGTTTTCATGTTGCATTTCATATTTTCGGAGGCGTAAAGTGGAGATCTTACCCTCATCTAGGCACATGTATCATACTATCCAAAAACCAAAATGTCCAGTATGGCAGAGGCTTAAGTCCCGTTTCACGCGGGACATTCCGCATACCGCCAATGAAATTCTAGGTACCAGCCACAGGAATTTTACACGGTCACTCAGGAGCCACTCGATGTCCCTTACATCAGAGATACACACAGGAAAAGAACTTGATTGTTGTTATTGATAGAAGGAGGTTGCCGAGGCCATCTGCATTTTAAATTACCGCAAAAAGAAGTGAAGGATGGGTGATGTGGGTTTATCCAACATGTGCGAAGAGATTAGTAACGGGGACATTTTATACGTGGTTTGAAGAAGTTAAACAGATGACAGAAATCTCTTTAGTGATTTTCTGATGACACAGTCTACATTTCAGGTACTGTATAAAATAAAAATTGAACTAAAGTGCCAGGATATCAATATGAGTAAATGCATTCCATGGATCGAGAGATTGGCTGTAAATATTAACTAAGTGAAATAGAATTTATAATAATGTCAAAAATTTAAAGTAAATGTGCGTAAATATAAAATAGTTTTGCAGAAAACTTAACGAGGGAATTGAATTTTCATGAATAAATGATGCGTTATTTTACTCGCAGAAGTGGTTTTAACTTTGACGATACTCTCTCATCTGAAGGATTCATTAATTTTGATGAGATCAACAATGTAAAAGCAAAACAACCGAACGAAATCAGAGATTAATTTGAGATTTTTTTTAATAGGGAAAGAAAATTTCCCGTGGCGCTGTGATAGAATATTATTTTTTAACGAATCAGTTTAATTGACTATAATTAGTTATTAAAATATTGTGAAAATCATAAAACATTAAGTTTAAAATAAAGTAAACAAATCGTAAGCTTTATGCAGTCAGTGATTTCTTTAAATCTTTCGCCGTTTTTTTCTTGTTGTTTAATCTGAATACTCCCCTGTTTTTCATAGATGTGGTCTTTCTCGAATCAGCTCTATGAGATTCTCAGTATCAGGCCATTCAATTATTCTAAAGTAAAATCAATTTTTTTTTTATTTATTTTTTTTAACAGTTTAACGTCCCTTTATAACAACGTGGTCTTTAGAGACGGGAAAGGATGGGGGCAAGGAATGGGAAGGAATTCGGCCATGGCCTTTTGAAGGAAGCATCCCGGCATTCGCCTGGAGTGATTTGGGGAAACCATGGAAAACCCAAATCTGGATGCCCGGACGGGGATTCGAACCGCCGTCCTCCCGAATGCGAGGCCAGAACGCTACCCGTTACACCACCACGCTCGGTAGTAAAATCAAGAACCACTGGTACTTCGTTTGAACGCTCTAATAGAACTAATTGTGAGGTAGGCGGCTGAGATAGAAGGCAATGTATACGAACGGCTAGAGGAGAAAGTCACCAACCATACACTAAAATTAGTTGCGTAAGACAAAGTAGTTCTGTGTGAACGCTCTCATTCTGTTATATGTTCCGGCGGTGTCTAGAGATTCAGTGGCCGGATACGAACTGCCCCGCGTAAAAGAGACCTAACATGACTGGCAACCAGCGTGGTCTAAACAACTAAACATGTTTCCAAAAAAAAAAAAAAAAAAAAATAAGCTCCCACGATAAACAGTGACAAAAAAGGAATATGAACTACACGTACATTGCATTCAGATTAGACATAAAGTAGTAGTAGTAGTGAAGGTGAAGCGAGAGTAGAAGCTTTGCTACTTGCACGCGTCGCCTGCATACAGTCTCGTCACGTAGGTTGTCCCGAGGCGCGCCTGCCGCCAGATGTGCGCTAACCCGCACACCACGCTCTCAGTGGCGCTAATAGCAAGCAGCCAACTGCGGACGCCGCGCTGCGTCGTGCGAGTGTAACGGGTCGGCTGCGAGGCACAGTATTCAGGCGTCTGACGCCTATGAAAACAGAATCACTCTTGTTACTGTAATGATTACGAACGAATCAGTCACAGTATACTCATAATCATCTAAATCAATCAAAATTAAATTTTAGACTCTTATAAACTACGATCAACTGGGTATTTATTTCGAAAGATAAAACAAACTAATCTAAATCTGCAGTTAATGTAATAATAACTTTTTATAAAATTCAAGTACAAAACAAAGCAGAAAATATAAATTTATTATTAATTTCATTCACAATATTATTAACAGTCAAGTTAATATTATGATCATGCTTTTTAACAACTGGCTACTTTCTTTTCATATTATCAGTTAAGGGCAGGAAATCTAACCTAGCTGCTCTTACCCGCTACAAATAACGACACTGAAAGCCCTTATAGCTTATTTGCCCGCTACTACCATCGTTGAACTTTCAAACCATCACCACATCGCTTGCGGAAGAAAGTCTATTTTAAACTATTAGTTGCCTATCGTTAGCATAAAATTAATGTCTCAACCAGACCACATCTACAGATAGAAGACAAGACTGTGGCACCACTCACTTTTTCGGAAAATCTTAAAAGATTTCTATAATATTGGAAGCATTAGCAAAAAACATCATCCAAAATTCTTGCTATTGATTTACCCTTAAAAGTCGGATTGCAGAGTGAGAACAACAATTTTTGAAACTTTCTTCAAGGAAAAGGCAAAATTCTTCCTACATTTTTCTCTTCAGCGATTATAGTAACACATGTGTTAATAACGTTCTATCTATTGTATTCTTCCTTATGTGTTTACCTGTTCGCATGATTTCTTTTTATACTCTAACTTTCAAGTTATTGGCGGTTTCTGGAGTTTCCAGACTATTAGTTCTAATTAGACTAAGATTGCGATTTCTTCTTTTAAACTTGTTAAATAAATCCTTTTTTATTATTTAAAAATATCAAAAAAACATAAAATTCTATCATAAACCGACATAAATCGTTTATTTAATAACAAAGTTGACTGCAGCGACGAGAGGAGAACATATATAAACACACAAATAATGTTCTCCTCTCGTCGCTGCCGTCAACTTTGGTGAGTGATGAGTTATTTTCCCTGTCCTTACAATTATATTGCCTAAAGCAGTTTCCTTTTTCCTTAGTTTAATTATTTAATAACAAGTATATTACGAGAACCATTCCGTAACATTCAAATAGCAAACTTATTATTTTTTTGCATATGACTTTACGCCTCGTGGACGTCGGGGTCATTAGAGGCGGGAAATGACTAAGGACAAAGAACGGGAAAGAATTCGGCCTTGGGATATTGAAAACAGCAACCCGGCATTCACCTGGAGTGATTTGGGAAAACCATGGAAAACCAAAATCTGAATGTTCGGACGGGACGGGAACTCGATTGCTTGTCCTCCCGAATGCGAGGCCAGAGCGTTACAGCTAGGGATTGCAATACAGCAAAGCGAAATCCCGCAATCCCGTGGGATCCCGCAACATTAGACAGTCTGGGGGATCCCGCACAAAGTTAAGAGGATCCGCAATCCACAAAATGGGGCGAAAATACATGTCAGTCTGCGTGACTCGCTGCCCCACTCGGTCTCTATCGGATGTATTGCACTGTTTGCACCATTTCTAACTATATAATAAGTACTTTTTATGTGTCGCTCACGTTATCTGAACTACACAGTTAATGCTTTTTATTCTCGGTTTAATTGTTCCGATTTTCTGTATTTGCAGATGACAACTTCCTGTATTTGCGACTGAATATTTGATTATTCGTTGATACTAAATTAATATTATCATAATTTTAACGATCGCATACCTGTTTATTTAGCAGCTATCAAAAGACAATTGTATATCCTTTGACTTATTGTTGTTTTGGCCGCCGCCTCAATACCTTTGAAACAAATGTTCTTTGATGAAAGCCGCCTGCTTACATGTACCCCTCTGGCTTTCGATTAATCCCTCTTGGGATGATTTGGTCAGTCGCAACAATACATTATTTTTGAGTGAATAGCATGTGTCCTTTCAACTCCTTCTTATTGTTTCGAATAAAGACAAAAAAAGTTATAATGAAGTCTTCACGGCTGTATCGCCAAATTGTGTTGTAAAAACACCACACTTCAACGGCTGCCTCCGCCATATTCCTCACGTGTGAAATTTCGTGTTTTTACAACGCAATCCGGCGATACACCCATGAAGACTTCAATGCAATCATACGCTGAGAAAGTCTCCTTTCGTAAATAAAAAAAAAAAAATAATAATTTCCACTCTAAAAAGTTGTTACGCACTTAAAGAAAAACTGAAATACTTGCCAGTTTACGTCTTGGTGAGTAGTTTATTTTAATAATATTGAATCAACTATAAGATCAATCAAGGAATCAGCAGACATACTAATGAACGACACAAAACAATTCTTGTAAAAATACGAGAAGTCTCGTGCTTGTGCAGTGAGAAACAGTTATGAGATCTTGTTCTGAGTCAAGTCTACACTTTACAGCGTATATTCACTTCATTTTGTGAAAGAGAATTCTTTCTTTTGGTGTTATAGAACGTTTATTTAGAGAAAAAAAACTCTGGTTGCTTGGCCATTATGAATTCCATGTTTTTTATCTGAGGTGATGTATTGTAAGGCACATAATATGATCTAAGACTGAATATTTTCCATTGATTATTTAGTTAAAAATTGGTATAAATTTAAAAAAAAATATAAAACCTCGAAATATACTTAAGAAATGCTAAGTTTTTCATGTTATTTTGCCAATTGAAACATTGTTGATTGTTAATTTTTATCATTTAACATTAAAATTGATTTATTAATTTAATTAACAAAAGTTTATTATTTTTAATTTACTGACACTTTAAATAATTATGTTTTAAAGATATGCTTTAAAAAGCCTTTGAAGCCAATCCCGCTTGATCCCACGGGATCCCGCGGGATTGCTGCAAAACCCGAAAAAATCCCGCGGGATTGAAAACACTGCGGGATTGCAATCCTTAGTTATAGCTCACCCATAGAGCTGTACAAGTAACGATGTATTCGTCGTTACTGAGTAACGGGCTCGTCGCCTGACTCGAAGTACCGAATCGTTACTCACAAATTCATTTCGTTACTCGCATGTTTCGTTACTCGCATTTGTCGTATAGATACGAACACGTTCCAGCTCTCGCAGCTAACTAATTTTGACAACGTAAAGACTAATTTTGAATTTTTTTATTTTGTATAACATTAAAATTTACAGTGCATAATTTGTAAATAGAAAATTTGTATGGATAATTTGAGATTTTTACTGTTTTTTCATTGATCGTTCATTAGTAAGGTTTATTGATTTAAAACATTTATTAAATTTGTTTATTTTAAGATTTGATACCTTGAATTTTATTTTATAGTGTAAAGTGTAATTTACAATATAAAAGAGTTGTTTAATAGTTTGTGATATACATCTCTGCACTTGTTATTCTAATAATATTTAATTAAATTGTAATGGAGCGCACGCTCCGGTGGCAATTTCACTACACACTCATCTTCCCCCCTTTTCTGTATCCACCTACATTTGCCCTCTACAAATTTTAACTTTAAATTCTTTCGACGTTTTTGGTAAATTATTCATAATTTCTCTTGGTAACTTATTCCAATCCCTCATACCCTTATCTAAAAAAGAGAATCTTCCTACACCCTTGTGGCAATTTGTGGTCATGGTCATCTTTTCCCTTGCAAGCATTATTTTTAATTCTTACACCAATATCTTTCCATGCCTCATCTTCAATATACGCCTTGCACACTTCCATGACCCTCCTCCTCTCTTCCAATGAATCCCATTCCAGCTCTTTTATCGTATCTGTTACTGATTGCATTCTGCGATAATTTCCAGATACAAATCTAGCAACCCTTTTTTGCAGTTCCAAAATTCTGTGCCCTTTTGCCTGGTGTTATTGTATTATTAAGGCAGGATCCATGTGATAAATGCGGTACTGGCTTTGATGTTGAATGTTTGTTGTAACCGCAACGCAACAATAATTACGAATCTAATCGCCTGTTTGTCCTGAACCTGTATTATTGATTTAAAAGTTTTGAATATTGATATCTTTATAATGAAACAAAGCGGGAGTCAGTAGCATTCTGCATGCAGGCCCGATTTGATGGTATGTCCATTTATTTTAACAAATCTATAACAAAAGGATGAAGAATTTACAAAAACAAATGAAAACAGTAATGGAAGACAGTGGTGAAACCACCTATTTAAAACGAAATAATTTGATAAGATTATAATATTTGATAATACATGTCCTATTATCATTTTAGGCTTGTATGCAGGGTTTTGAGTAGGCTACTTTAAAAAATAACCGCCATTAGTTATTGTCATTAGATATGCCACAGTCAATGAAAGGTCAAGTATTTTCTTGTGTGTGCAAATAGGTTTTTTTTATTTTTAAATAAAAAATAGATTATTCTTTCAAATATAAAATTAATTACAGAAAATCAAGTGTACATTTAGAGGTTTCCCGTAAGATGCATGTGCTAATTACTTTACTTTAAGTTTTATTCAAACAAACAACTTACCTAAACTTAATTTACTAAATAAACAATTTACTTAAACTTTACCAAGTATGAATGAATTCGTACCGTAGGCGATGTTTCATGCTAGTGTTCGATTGTACCGAAAGTAACGAGTAACGAAACGATACGATAGTAACGAAGTTAACGCGTACGCGGCGCGACTCGATGCAATGCGTCGTGCTTGTGTTCGTTTGTACCGAAAGTAACGATTCGAAAGTAACGGGTATTGACTGGTTTAGTAACGAATACATACAGGTACAGAATTTCTTGTTACTTTTACAGCTCTACTCACCCACCACGCTCGGCATAGACTGTGCTATGAAATGCATTAAAGTAAAACTTTTACCTACTCTGAACTACAGATGAATCTGGAAAGCCTTGTGTTATGCAAACGTGGTGTTGTGGTCAGTTTTGCAGTTCACTCTATCTCCGAATTCTGGTAGGTATTGGTATTTTCATGAGCCATTGTGTAGGCAAAATTAATAGTCCAAAGAGACGTCTTCCAGTACCAGCCAATATTGCGTTCCTATTGACATTTTTCTAAAAAATTTAGGGGATTACCGTATGTCGATTCCAGTGAAATCATCCGTGTTATTGCGAGTTGCTATATCAACAGTATTTGGATGAGTGATATCATCGTCGGCTAACTCGCATTGTAAAAGCGGAATAGAAAAACCACAGCTCAACAGATCACATGGCTATCGTACCGTGCGGCTACCTCTTACAAAGCGCGTGGCTGTTTAAACTAGCCAGGTAATCCTACAGCTTAACAAGGAATACGATCCACAGAAGCGTACAGGCGTACTTCGCATCACACAGCAAGCTGTACCAGAGGAGAAGGTCGTGTTAAGGGCCTTTGAAAATCTCAACGGAGACCTAATTTTTAACCGGGACAATCTGAATTTTGATATCCAGATAGATGCCTTAATCATTCAGACACAATAGAGACTGCGTATGACACTAACACTAACAGTTTAAATTTACCATGAAATTCTTGAAAACCATGTGTTCCTGTTTGTTGCTACATACCAATGCAGACCTTTGCCTTCAACAAGACAATGCATCGTGCCGGCACTCCCGAATTATATATGTATGGATCACTGCATAGTTGTGAATTTGCTTCCTTGGGCTGCAAGATCAGCGATCTCTGACCAAACAAATCTTTGTTAAATTAGAGAAACTGTTGAGGATTCAGGTATTTGTGTAACTTGCTATGGCTTTTAGGTCTTTCTTTAAGAGTACAACGAAGTTTCGATCCCATATCTGATTGGGCATAAAAATGAAATTCGAATTACTGTTAATTTCTTCATAGCTTTATCATCCACGAACAATGTGTTATTAACACGCAAATGTCAAGTGAGAACATAGGAATGGAAAGAACTGAGAATTTCCCGTTGTATCAGTTATATAAAAAAAAATTCTGGGGCCACCCACCGCATGAACGCGTCAATTTGATAAGACTTCAATATTCTGGTGACGATAAAGTCGGAGAGCGAATTCGAATTGCGCCATAAAATTGACGAGTACGCAAAATAGAAGGTCCGAGAATTTTTTACATAGTGAAAAGATTTCTGACAAATAAATACAAGGATAATATGAACGAGACATCGTTGGACGTAGTAGTGTATTCTTGGTGGAACAGTTTGCGCCAATGCACGCCTACAACATTAGTACCTCAGTACCGATACCCAACACGTTCTAAAAAGTACACACTATTCACTAAGTTCACTATGGCTTTTTCTAATGTCTTTCAAATTTGTTTAACATCGTGGGAGAGGACAATCTATAAACAGATATAGAAATTACAGGACAATATATTACAAAATAATTTTGCTTTCGCATTTGAATGAGAATAGTGTGGAGCCTCCTTCGTTTTATTCTACCATAGTACATTATACTCTGTTGTAACAAATAAATAAATTCACTAGAGAATTCATAAGAAAATGTAATTGGTTTGGAGCGCATGTTCCGGCGGAATTTCCCGACACACCCACTTATAACTGTGTGTAGAGCGATTAGTACTCGTACAAACATTTTATTAAATTCAAGGCTCCATAGGATTAGGGTTAGAGTTAATTAACAACATAGAAAAGAGCATAATAACGTTATTGACTATCCTCCAATATCGGTTGAAAGTTAAAAAAAAAAAATGATATCTGGAGTGGACACGTTGAGGTAATCTTTTAACTGTGCTCAGGAAATCCTGAGAAAGAAAATAAACTACTGATATCAAGCTTGGCTGCTCACTGAAATGATAATGAGAATACTCTGCAGTCATGTAATGCAGACTATTCATGTAGTAAACAATTTTGGAAACAACCAACATACTGCAATTTCTTGTGGAACGCAGCAAAAAATGTTATATTTTAAACTCTTTTTCAAATAAGATTTAGTAAAAAGTTACATACAATTGTATTCGAAAACAAATAGTTTAAATTCTTCGTATAATCAACTGATACTTGAAGCAATGAATGATGTTAATAACGAAAATGCAATAAATGAGATTTCATTAAAATAATTTTTCATTTGTCTTGTACGCAAAAAGAAGAACAAATTTCGTAATAAATGCTTATTTCAACATTACATGTGGAATTCTACGATTTTATTTTATACAATGTATCTCACTATTTTCTAAGTATGGTTGAACTATAGTGATTGCTCTCATCGATATTGTAATAAAATAGGCATTTTATGCATATCTCAAATTTTAACTCAAACTTTGAGTATCAATAATGGGACGCCAGCACGCATAATTAAAAAGTTTATCCCTTTCAGATTATTGGTTCTGATTTTAAATTCATTTCAACTTGTTAACATTTGTAAGTATGGAATTTTTAGTTCCGTTACACAATAATATCCTAAACCAAAGTTGTTTTATAAAAAAAACTGCTACATTTGTCTTCGTGTCGATGATAAAGTTTATACTGTACCCAAATACATTTAATAGTGTGATTGCTGGAAACACCGATTACAGCGTATGCAATAGGCAAATACTCTCTTGTAACGATGAATGGCATTAAAATTTTTTTGAAGCGTATAAGTGTATGAACACGTGGCAAATAACTCCTGACAGTTGAGCGAGGTTAAAATTTTAAAACATATCTTAAAATAAACCTAGCAATATACTCAAGTGTGACCACTCTCCTGGTAATACATCTTATAAATTATACTCAAATCAACAAAAAGTATGTTGCATATTTCGAATGTTGGAGATATAACTGTGACACCACATTTCCTCCCTTCATGTTATTTTAGGTGTAAATTGAAAGCATTAACGATTAAATCTTGTGCTGTTGTTGGTAACCGCGATCAGATGAAATGTTTGAAAATATTAGATACTATCAGTTCAAGTACTGATTATGGTGCAGAGTATTTGTGCATTGACTCTTTAGATTTTTTGAACATAGCAATAAGTTTGAATACAAGTTATGTAGTTCACAAAAATAATTGCATTATTAATTTTCTCATCTGAAGGAGTTGACTCGTTAAAAAATAGTGTGTAGAAAAGTTTTGTTAACTTACTGAAAATTTCTTCTTATTGTCTCGTATTGTGTCGTGATGATTACATAACACGAATTACCATCCATCATTTTCGAAATAAATTATTACGGCAGAGTAAAAACTAGTTCCGTACCAAATCTGAAACCGTTTTAAACAAGTTAAAGGAAGTTTAGTTTGTCAACTGGGGACTTTTAGCTTGAAAATGAGACGCACCCCTTGCGTCGCACAACTTCACGGAGCTTCATATATTGGCGTTCCTTTCCCGCTGCCCCGCCTATTGAAAGGTTCACGGGGGAGCCTTTATGTAAATCAGCTCGAGAGCGATTATTAAGGCTCCCACAAGGAAAACCAGCTTGCTTTCTCGTAAAGGGGGAAACAACTCCATTAACTCGCGCAGGCTGCAGCTGATGGCTGTTTTATGGACACCCGGCAAACAAGGCCGCCCTCCACTCCACAGCGCTCTGCGCAGCGTGGCCTGCAGGCACACGGCGGAACGGCGCAACCGCGTCCTATTTATAACCACCACTCTAATTGCCGCCATGGACTTCTTTATGAACTTGTAACAGAAACACAAGTTGTTCACTGGTAGTAAAAGTTAGTGACATTAATAAGCCCTGTCGACGCTGGTTTTGGAAAAAACTGTATTAAAGTTTATTTAAAAATCCCCAATTTATTATTACCTTGTTTTAAATGGAACATGGAACATTTCATAATCCACGTCTCTACAAGATTAAAGTATCATAGCTTATCTTGATTTTGTTGAAAATTTTTAGTCATTGGTTGAACAATTCTCTAAGGTTATAGCTAAAAGCAGTATGGTGGGTAAACTAGTAATTTGTTGTGCTTTTTACTTCTAGTTCTAGAATTGTAAACTCGTATCTTCATCAAAAGCCGAGAATTTTTAAAATCGTTAATCGTTCTAAAACTATTTGTCGATCTATTCCGATCGGTTTTAAACCGGATTACATATACACATCGTTATATACAAGAAAGGTCCTGCCAAGATCATATTATCTCTTCTTTCTTTTTGTTACATAATCTTCAGTTTACAGTTCCGTCATGGTCGAGACACTTATAAAAGTAAATGTAAATACATGTAAACTGTAAATTATTATATAGAATCAGTAAACTAGAAAAATTAATTCTTATGTAGAAACCAAAACGCAACTCTGTTGAAAATAGCAGGATGTTTCTGTATGCACAAACTTTCATCCTGTTCCAATCTTTATGATTATAGCTACTTTTTACACATCACTTTCACTACCGTAAAGAAGAAAATCAAACCTTTATTCTGATTAGATCGATTGTAGCCTACACTTGTTACTATTATCCGAATTTATAAAGGCTGTTCTCACACTACGCTACTCAGAAGAAACAAGTTACTAACTCGAACCACCAATCAATTTCTTTTTAGTCACTGAACTAGTATTTGTATGGAGGCTCGCACACGGGCTGATCGGTTAGAAATCAGTCCATAACGCGTCAGCGATTAGATCCAAGCGACGTAGCATGTTGGTCGCCGCGCTTCTGTTAACCAGTTAGACACTCAACCAAAATGGCACACAAAACGTTAAGATTAAAACTGATGGCGGAATTAAGAAACACCCTAATGCAGTGTTTCTCAAAGTGGGGTACGCGAACCTCTAAAGGTTCGCCATTTGATCGTAGGGGGTTTCGCGATAAAATTTACGTAATGGCGGGCTGGCTCTCACAAGCGTATAATACACACAGGGGTGAATATCGCTCATTGTTGCCAGTAGTGGAGCTAAAAATAAAAGGTCACCGTTTTTTGTAAAGGGGGTTCCCCATTGCCTGGGAAATTTTATAGGGGTACATGGAGCTAAAAGTTTGAGAAACCTGCTGTGATGTATAGCTACAAGTTGAGTGAATGAGTGATTGATGACAGAAAGATTCCATCGAATAAGTCTCATCCTCACAAGGAAAAATAGTCTTAGTATTTATCACGGCTTTAAGAAAGTGAATGCAGGAGAAAACATTATTGGTCAAATATTTAATCACAGCGGGAATTTCTTTCAACTTTAAATCAAATTAAATTTAAAAGGATAAAAGTTACTATTTTTGAGTACTTATGTTATTTATAAACAAGCTACAGGATGGCTCAAGATACAGGACTGTATTTGTTTTAGATTTAAAATTAGATCATGTCGGTAATACTAGAATAATGGTTTTAATATTGCAAAAGATATAGTGTATTGTGGAGGTTACAATTCTTTCTTTCCTCTGATCAGATGGTAAACAGCGTGCGATGGTTAATCATATTTTACATGGTTATTATTGCACACTTGTCATCACAGACTCGGTGTTTTATGCAGGATAAAATCAAACTTAGCACGGAGAAGTCGTTTTGGACTTTATGGACAATAAGCTTCACCCAAGAGTCATTCTAACTGATTTTCTGATTTGTTTGCATGAGTACTGTAGTCTGGTTCTGAAATCTTTTGATTATTTTGATTAAGAATTCTTGAAATAAAGATTTTCCTGAAACCTAAAACAGTACCGGAACTTCGAGTATCCATGCTGAGTCTTAATATATGCCACAGAATAAACAGCAGCATCGTAGTTCATGTACTTATGTATATAAAACTGTCCAAATTTTAAATCCGGAATCCATGTACCGTCCTTCCGGCGTTCCAGATTGCGGTTTTCAGGCTATGCCCCGTTACTATATACAAATAATAATATACTTGTCATTCAGAACAAAATTACACGTTTCAGGAAACATTTGGCGACAGTTGCATTTCCTCCCACAGAATAGGGCTTACGGAAGATGGGACAGCTGAAACTCTGGCACCAGGCTATAAGCAATAAGATAAAAGAAAGAAAGTGGCAGTTATGATTTATTTAAATGCAACCTGGACGGAAAAGTTACTGACATTCCTTATTACAGAATACGACACGAGTAATTTATACATTTTTAACCATTTAATTTGAATTCATTAGCGCCATGTCACTGGCAACATTACTTCATGCGGGCGGGTTTAGTTCTACGTGTTTCGCGATTTATGTGGCCTGGATTTGAATTATAATTAGGTGGTACAGAAAAAATTTCACTACCTATTTTCAATTTCTTTTGCTTTCATTTCCGTCAAATTAGTGGCGTATTTATTTAAAGTCGAATGAAATTAGTTCCAGGTGTGTAAAGTACTACCGCAATCTCAAAATAATTATCTGTATTTTTATATTTATATATCTTTTTTTAGTATTACAATTAAAATTTAAAGTCAAACACATTAAACGATAATTTCTTGTATCACCATGCATACGCCAAAAAGTAGTAAAAACCATTTAATGCTGCACGAAAGTGAAAATTTCGTTGGTGTTTCTAAATAAAAGTTTTAAACGTCCTTCTTTCTTTAGCAGGTCGTTGCCCGAAGAAATAGAAATGTTAGTAGGTGGAATAATTATTTTTTTTTTGTGTGTGTGCAAAAGTCGATGAATCCTGGAGAACTTATGTATAGATCATACAAATGCTATCAAAGAGTATAAACTTTATACATCGAAGAGCCAAAGAAACTGGTACACTTGCCTAATATCATATAGGGCTCCCGCGAGCACGCAGAAGTGCCGCAACACGACGTGGCATGGACTAGACTAATGTCTGAAGTAGTGCTGGAGGGAATTGGCACCATGCATCCTGCAGGGCTGTCCATAAATCCGTAAGAGTAGGAGGGAGTGGAGATCTCTTGTGAACGGCAAGTTGCAAGGCATCCCAGATATGCTAAATAATGTTCATGTCTGGGGAGTTTGGTGGCCAGCGGAGGTGTTTAAACTCAGAAGAGTGTTCCTGGAGCCTCTCTATAGCAATTCTGGACGTTCAGGGTGTTGCATTGTACTGCTGGAATTTCCCAAGTCCGTCGGAATGCACAATGGAAATGAATGGATGGAGGTGATCAGACAGGATACGTACGTACGTGTCACCTGTCAGAGTCGTATCCAGACGTATCAGGGGTCCCATGTAACTCGAACTGCACACGTCCCTTCAGCAGCTTAAATAGTCCCCTGCTGACATGGAGGGTCCATGAATTCATGAGGTTGTCTCCATACCCGTACACGTCCTCTAAATATAAATGGAAACGAGTCTCGTCAGACCAGGCAACATTTTTCCAATCATCAACAGTCCAATGTCGGTGTTGACGGGCCCAGGCGAGGCGTAAAGCTTTGTGTGGTGCACTAAGCTAGGATACAATAGTCGGCCTTCGGTTCCGAAAGCCCATATCGATGATGGATCGTTGAATGGTTCGCATGCTGACACTTGTTGATGGCTCACAACTGAAATCCGCAGCAATTTTCGGAAAGGTTGTATTTCCATCACGTTGAACGATTCTCTTCAGTCGTCGTTGGTCCCGATCTTTCAGGACTTTTTTTCCGGCCGCAGTGATGTCGGAGATTTGATATTTTACCCGGATTTCCGATAATAACTGTGCACTCGGGAAAATCCCCACCTCATCGACCTAGTAGATGCTGTGTCCCATCTCACGTGCGCCGACTACAACACCAAGCTCAAACTCACTTAAATCGTGATAACCTGACATTGTAGCAGCAGTAACCGATCTAACGCATGAGCCAGACACCTGTTGCCTTATATAGGCGTTGCCAATCGCACCGCCGTACTCTGAGTGTTTATATATCTCTGTGTTTACATACGCATTACTAAACCAGTTTTCTTGGCTCTTAAATGTAATATACCAACAAATAGTAAACCAGATACTCATAAAACTATACGATGTTACACCTAGGAACTATTGCGATGATAAGAGGACACAAGTTGATGCTAAACATAAGTGTTATTCCTCTTAAAATCCCGTTATCGGAACGGGAGCTGTTTACTGATTGACCCCATTTTCTTTTGCAATGCACTCGAATCGTTTTAACAATTTTTTTACTTGTCATGTGTAGCAGGCTGTTTCTTTTCTATCTACAATTATTGGATTCGAAGTATGACCGTCGACACTTTCTATAATCATTCATATAAAATGATGCCACAGCTTTAAATGAATGATTGCTTCTCTTCAATTATATCCTAATAAATTTCTTTAAATCTTTCTCAAATCTGTAAGAAATAAATTCTATTTTCCTTTTCTGCTCAGTTATTGAATTATAGTTGCAATTATAGCTTTCTGACTATTTATCATAGTCATTAAAATAGCTTCCATCAAATCTGACATACTATTGAACACTAGATCTAATGTGTTCATATTACATGCTGGTTCTGTAAGAAATCACTCAACATGATTATCGGAGAGTAGTTCTATCTCATATGTAGATTTATCTCTCCCATCACTATTGCGAACGTTGTTAAGTAGAAAGAATGTATACAACTCGAAAATTTTAACGTAATCCAGAAATCGTATATCATTCATATTACTTTCCTACTCCTCTGAAACAGTTGTTTTTGTTTCTTAGTTCACGGAGAAGGTGCCTACATTTCTCTTAGCGTCTTTCAATTTAGCCCATATGATTTCATGAACAGAATCAACATCTAAATCGTCAAGTGCGAATTTTTCTGCTGGCGTTCCAATCTACTACACTCCCTCCTATCGTAAATACTGAAAGTTGCTGTTTAAAAACAAAACAAAAACAAAAAAAATGTAGAATTTATCTCTTGTTCCAGAGAGTTACTTTGAAGTAATTTTAGGTGTTTACTGCAAACGTTGCTTACGGCATTCCGCAATAGACGGTATCCCAGTTAACTCATTGAAAATCTGGAAGATCATTGCAGTTACCTTTATATCTTGAGATAATAAAGCAGATTTTCCAATGTCTAATTACCGTTTGAAACCAATTCAATATCAACAATGCGTCGTCTGTTTCAACCTCAATTAGTTTTAAGTGTTTTTGACAGTATTAGCGTTTAAGTAATACATAGGTTTGTAATAATCTCTTGGTGGTGACTCTACTTTAAAAATTGTTAGACGCACTGTATTGCATCTGAAATAGAAACTACTTGATCTTACTGTATCAACATATTTACACTACGCCCTACACATGACATGACTCAGGGGTTACAATAACATAAAAAATGGGTTCACAAAAAAAAAAAACAATGAATTTATTTACCAAACTAAATGACACAAATCTGACATGTGAATAGTTTTACAGATGGGTTAGCTCAGTTGGCTGTTTCGAACAAGTCTCTAGCTAATCAGAGTACCTACTCAGGGGTATTTTCCGGGCCCCTGATATGCTGCAATCTGTCGCACTTTTAGAGGCACATTACCGTGTCCACTCACTGTTGACACTGCCGGTGGTGGGAAGCGAACCTCAGACCCACAGAGGATGGTGGTTGTCTGCCAATCCGTCTTCTCACATCCACACACAGTCCACAAGTGGTTCCTCTCCACTCCCCTCCAGCCTCGGGTCCGCATTCCATGGAACAACATAAAAGAATATGTGAGTGTCGTGTCACTATTGTTCGTTGGCTGGCCGTGTCCCTGTTGCTATCGACGACAGCGAAGCGGGAGGCTTGACACTAGCGGCTGCAGTTTGCAGAAAAACAGCTCTCCCTCGATCGGTGCACACTGCCTCACCTTGGGAACGAGACTCAATATAGCTTGAAATGGTAGAAATAGATAATTTATTAATTTTTTTCTATTTTTCAATTACAATTCTTAAAATTATTGGATTGTTATAATACCTCTGACAGAGTGGTTCTTTCTATACGCAGCTCCGGTGTTGTTAATGTTCTCGTTGAGTCTATGTAATGCTGCAAGTTGATTGGCTAACAGGATCACCTTCCTCCGAGAGTATTATATCCTCAGTAACCTCACACCTGTCATGGCATTCCAGTCCTCTTCAGATTTTGTTAGCTTAGTCAATCTTTCGTGAAGCATGTCGCCTGTGGTTACCATTATAAGCATTTTCATTTAGATGAATAATTTGGAGTTTAATTTGTAACAAATAAATCAATATCTTTCAGCAAGGTAATAGATGAAATGATTCCACTTACTAACTTATGATTCTAATTAGGATGACTGCAATTGGTGATATGGAGATCGGAACAGTACGTGTCGACTTGTTCCAGCGAAAGAACATCAATTAAGGTGTTAGTGAGTAAGGGACTTGAATAAGTTCTGGAGAGAGATGCTATACAAATTTCCATAAACAGAGGAAGGGTTAAAATTAAACAAGAGCATAACTTGAAAGCAGCTGTGCAAGGACATGTCAAACGGAGGAATAGTCCTATCACAATTATTATTGATGATAACATCAATATTAAGACTCTGATGGAGGTTAACTGTCCAAAATGATTTTTCACCACATATCGAATTTATTGCTTCATCGTAAAATGCTTAGATTATTAGTCAATTTCATTGTTTGGATAGTCAAACAATATTAATAAATTAAACAGATATAACTAGAATTAAATAAATCTACGAGTAATATACTCTGTAACATGGCAATACAAATGTGTAATTTAATTGACTTTATAGTTGTATTGTACAACTATTTTTGCTGATGAAAGATATGTTATTGAAGAGATACTTGTGTTTGTAGAGCCACTTCTAAATAATACCAGCTAAATCAAAATATGAATCCTCTGATCTTGCAATTGGTAATAATATTCGAGGGAGTCAGTTTATTCTTGCTGCCTCCATCTGAAATTCTTGTCTAAAATAAGATGTCAAAAAATGTATAGTAGGATGGTGAAGTTATTTACTTTCAGCTCAGTGAAGATAATAAAATACGGTTGCATCACTGGAGGCAGTTATCTTCTTTGCTAGATGGTATAAGTCGCAAATGACTTTTTAAGCATTATGGCACAAAACACCTACCTGATAATTATAACTTTATTAGTTATTTGTACGTACAACACATGAATTCAAAATACGGTGTTTGTAAAAGGTGAAATGAATAAATTTTGTTACATAATTCGACCAATATGCAGTAGGTACATGAACCCTATGTTACAAATAGTTAGCTGCGATAACTGTTTGACAGTAAGAGCAGAAGATATTGTGTTTTGTGTCCCGTAAACAGATTGAAAGTATTAATTAAATATTCCACTTACTTTTTCGGGGATCTTTATAGTGTTGCAGAAGATTTTTAAAAAAATTGTTTCTTACTTGCCGGTTGTTGAAATTAAAATGACATTTAAGTTGCTGATTTTAATTTTTTTCATCTACTTTTAGAACAAAACAGAAAATATCTTGGTCTTTTATACAAATCCAAGTTTGCTTAACAACCAAGCCTGTGAAAATTCATGCAATAGTGCTTCGTTACGTCCTCCTGACAGAGAGGTAGCTAAGAGCACGAAACCGGAAAATAGTGAAGAGTCACACCATCACGTCAGAGGACCTTTTACCTCCGCAGCGGTCGAAGTCTGAAAGAAAGAAAAAACTGTCGACGGCGGCGCCAGTGGAGACACATTTAATTAAATTAGCAGAGTGGGGGAGAGGTGGACCGACAGAGTGCTGCGTCTCTGCTGCCTCCTCAGCATAGAACAAGCCAACTACAATGCGCTAGGATAAAATTCTGTAAATGCCACAATACGTAGTTCAGCGTAATGTTCTATCAAGCAAAAAAAATCGTTACAGTAAAAAAAGTTAATCTACGAATAGTATCATTATTGATTCATTTTATTGGTGGTTAGAAATGCATTTTTACAGCAATGTTTTTTCTGAAGATATGGATTAATGTATCGATAAGTGTTGGCACTACAAACCTTAACTTCCTCTTTTGGCTGAATGTTAACTTCAGTCTTCTAAATCTTCTCTTCGCAAGTCCAAGTTTGAATGATCTGCTCTGAGCAATACTTTATGCAATTCACATTAGTTTGTAGAAATAACTAACTAAAATCGTAGAGCATAGTATTAATTTTTCCTTTCTGTCTTTAAATTTTTTAAATTCATGCAACTTCGAAATACAAACCACCTTCCAAATCGATTCAGAGTACGGTAATTATTACTATCAACTGATAAGCTATTTCCTATGTTCTTCGATTGCATTTTGGGACAACACAGTATTCTAACGAGAGTGAATTTATTATTAATCATAATTCTTATTTACGATTTAAAAAAATGCAGATAACCTAAATGCCAATAACGCGAACAATACAAATGACTGATCTTACTTTTTTCTATTTTGTCTGTCCACATTCAAAACGCAACTTTTTCGGTGTTCCTAAATTCCAAGATTCACATCCATAAAGTGTTGAGCTCTGTATATAAAATTTTAGAAAGTATATTCTCGGTTCTAGGGTAATGTTTGATACTAAAAGGTTACTCTTTTTGAAACTTTCTCTTTTTGGTAATGCTATTCTAATTTTGAAATTATATACTTAGTAAAATAACAAAACGCTCATACTTCATTTTTTATTGTTATCAATTCTGCAACATTTAATGTCTTTTCCTTGTTTGTTTTATATTTGGTCCTCTAATAGTAATTTCTCCGCCATTCATTACTTTTTAACACCCTTATTCTCGTCCCTAGCACAACAATGTCTTTAGAAAATCGGAGTATAGTGATTTTTTTCTAGTGGAATTCTTATACCATATTATAATTTTTCTTTTAACTCTTTGTCTGAACTCTGCCTGTGCATATTAGCGAGTTGTTTAACCCAAAACAAAAAGTTTACACACAACGCCAGTATAGTATAAAGTAGAGCGGTCTGGTAGCTCAGTGGTTAAGGCGCTCGCTTTCAAAAAGTCCGATGCTCCAGGCTCGAATCCCGGCATACACAGGAATTTTTAAGAGTTACGTTTGATCATATGAGGTACACCAGGGCGCTCCGTGCTTCGGATTCCACGTTAAACTGTAGGTCTCATAGGAAAGGAACTGGCCGGCCTACCTCTGATACTACAGCTTAGTATGCCTCCTTCCTGAGGATCCAACCAATCTTAGGGTTGTGGACTAAGTTTTATAGTATAAAGTAAATAATGACGATAGTGATAATTTAAATTTATATTCGCAGATTATTTGTATGTCATAACTGAAAGTTTTAACAACAAAGTTTGTAGATAAGAATTAAATGTTCTTGTTAGAAGCGGAAGTAGTCTTATAGGAGTTAGATGATATTTAGGGTGATTCTGTAATCAAAATGACCAAAACCACAAGTTTCTCTTTCCAGTTGACTCGAAAATTGCTTCATCTTGCTTACACAGTGTTTATGTCCTTAAATTAACTACTTAATGCATATAAAATAATTTTATTTCAATTAACTAAGAAAATACAACTCTAGAAGCGCAGATCGCTTTTAATTTGTCCAGCATTAATCCGACAGACCATAATAGACTATATCTTAGAAAACAGTAACGATATAATTAAACATTTGTATCTCATAGAACTGGATCCAAATTTACCACAGATATAAGGTTTTGAGGATGCTAAACCGTTAAATACACACATCAAATGAGGTGATAAATATCTTCTCATAATCATATCGTATGTATTCCAATGGTTATATTAAAGCGTAACAGTTAACACAAACTACAAGTTTCTGATGACAAACTAAACGTTCCTGATACCCCGTACCACCCTTTTTTTTCTTCCTTATGGCTTCACGTCGGGGCAATTAGAGGCGGGAAAGGACAGAGTGGCGAGGTAAAGGAAGGAATTCGGTCATTATCTTTTGAAGGAACCATCCTGGCATTTTAAGAAACAATAGAAAACTCAAATCTGGATGGCTGTACGGGGATTCTAACCCACGTCCTCCAGAATGCCGCACACCCACCACGCTCGTTGGTCTCATCGCCTGACACTGTTTGGTACTTACGTATACTTCATACGGCTCACGGAAACTCCTCTTCAGTGACAGTTTAAACAATAACTTCAGTTGTAGTAATATTTTAGATTATTGATACGACTACTCAGCGGAAGTTAAAATTAACTGCGTGCTTGTATGATTTATACTTATTTACTGAGCCTCAAGAGAAGAGTGTTTATGAGACACGGGCTGTCTCCCTGCCAGGGGCGACAGACGGCGCTGAGTACTCCTGGCGTGTAATGCAAATTCACGCGGTGCGTGAAAATCACAGGCGATATATTGCCAGCGCCGGCAGTAAAAATGTTTAATCCAGAAAGCGCGGCTGGAGGTTTACGGCCAGGTGCTGGAGTGAAGAAGCTTTCCGTCGCCCGATTTCGGAATAGGATCAGGAATATTCAATTTGTTTCTGTCCCCATAGAACGGAAGAGTCTCTAAAAGACAGACGGCAGCTGAACTTCGAACTTGTAGCCAAAATATTTAAACCTCACATTTGTATAAAACAGATGACTAATGTTTTCTGAAAATTTAAGATAGTCAGATAAGAAGGGAAAAAAATTCGAATATTGATAATAATAGTGTTTTTATTGTTATATGAGTAAAACGATTCACTCACATGTTTGTTTAACATTAAAAAATATTCTGATCTACATTTATCATCCCAGCAGCCTTTGCTTGGTTAACTTAATATATACAGTTCTCTGATCTAATATAAACCAATTCAGAAATTAGAAGATTATTAACCTAATACCCATGTAAGAACAGTAATGATAGTATTACGACACCAACGATATTGGTATAAATGCAAGTGATTCTTGTATAAATCTCTTTAGCTCATAATACATAGGTTTTTGGGATAGTTCCACGTTTTTATTTCTTTTCGTCTTTGAAAGTAAATATGTTTTGTTTTCATGATTCTTAGCAAAGTGGGCCTGATCGTTGAAATTCCCAAAACCTCCTCCACTCATCTCGGCCACTACTGTGTTGTCAAACTTAATCATGTGCCCTGTGTTGACTGCAAGTCGAAATACGGCGGATTGGCTGGTTTCTAGATATTATTTCGCTTGTAATGGCAAATATGTTCCTTAAGACTACCTATCACATTGTGAACCATCTCACCGATATTCACCACCACAATTACAGGGAATTTTACAAACACTCTCGTGCTGGCGTGGATGTATACGATATTTCACTATGCTTGATGACAGACTGTCACTTGGACCCTTAGTATTATGGATCACGTGACATCATTTACATGGACTTAGGCAGATTTTGTCTCGAAAATAACCAAGTTCTATAGTAGCGTTTCCAACACCAATGATCCTCTTATCGTACATTTGATTTGACGGGTCTTACCAAACTTTGATAATGGTCTGTTTTAGTGGTAGTTATCGGTGAACATAACAACCACGGTTCTCTGCGTGAAGCAAAGCTGGTTCCAATGTGACTAAGCCAAGGGTTTCCCTTCTATCTAGAGCCTTTTCACGTCCGCACACATTCAAAGAAAGGTGGTTGAGAATACATTGTCCTGCCCTACACTAACGGTCCACGAGTTTGTCTTATAATTTAAAACCATTATCCAGTTTTTAGTCATTGGCCATCTGCGTGTGCTGATAAAACTGCCCACGCTGCCTCCGATATTATAGTCGCTTGTACGCCTCCTTTGAAAGAGTTAAACATCACTTTGGGTTAATGGAATTAAGAAAAAGAAATTCTGCATGGCATGTCATGAAAGAGTAACTTCCGTATAAATGTATCATTGTTAGTGTCGTATTATTTGTTGCTGTTTTCGGAGAACATTATATTTATAAATACCAGACATATAACTTTTGCATATTAACATCTCTTTGATTGTCTGAAGATCGTTTTAGAGTTTAATGAGTTTCTTCCATGATGTTTTAATCAAAACAGTTACTGAAAACATTTGTGTATTCTTAGAAAGTTAATCGTGACAGAAAATCTAAGTTGGTACTCAAATGCTCAAATCGCAAATTGAGTTGCTTATTGATGTGATCAAGAAGAATCCGCAATATCTGTGACAAAACTGTGTCATTTGATCAAATGACATAGCTCCATGCAAGATGCAATGAGTCAGAAGACAGACTGTGTTTACGTTACTAACTTTTTCTCCTTTAGTAAGCAACAAGTCGTTCTCTATAAATAGAATTTTTCATTAACATTTCTGCTGGAAACAACTGAATGAAAAAAATTTAAGTTAATTTTAAAATGATTTTAATTAGAAACGGTACATACTAAATTGCTAGAGAGCAAATTTTTGTTAGAAATAATGTTCAGATGAATTTATTTGTACACATATTTCAGTCTTTAACAAGAAAAACTTCATCGTTGGGCTTTACTAATTGAATTGAATAGGCAAAATAAGTATGCAGATCCTCAACAATAGAAAAATTTCACCACAGCACCTTCACTATCTAGGAGTAGCAAAATAATGATCTAAAGATCATATTCCAATTGCTTACAAGTTAATTGTTGATGATCAGATACAAAATGTTTACCACGGAACATGCAGAACCGTTTATCGCATTACGTGAATTTCTCATCTTTGTCGTAATTATAAACGAAATATACGTGACAGCTAGGACATCAGAATACTTGCTTTGACTGGTTACTGATTCGAAGTAGGCATAAGCAGTAATGACAGTATTGTTATATTGTGTTTGTCTATACTACAGAAACTACAAAGAACAACCAGAACAACAAAGAACAACTGCGCATATAATCCCATAGTTATATAGTGCATGAAATTGAATTCAACGAAAAATTGATTTTGTAAAAATTTAGAAAAATATAGTATGATTTAGAATTATTACAAAAAATCAAACATGAATTTCTATGATTCATTTATTATCAGATTCACGTAATTCATCCGAATTATTTTTTTGTTAAAAAAGTCTACTGAAAAATCAAATTAGTTAAAGTTATTTATTTCAATTATATGCGAAAATCATGAACTCCGTTAAGTTCGCTACAAGTTTTCTGTAATCTTTGAGATATTATAAATCATTTTAAATAATGAAAGAATTTTTGTGTCAGTAGTTTCTGAAAGAAAAATGGAAAATAGTTTATTTTACTACTTTACTCAAAAACAGTACAAATCTAGGAATAAAAAAGTATCCAAATATTTTTGGAGTTATTTTGATGACAGCTTTCTTTTGATATACATAAAATTTATGCAAGAATAACCATAGTCTACATTTCTATAATTATTAACGTCAAAAAATATTTTGGGTACTGAGAAAATAGTGTGGAATTTCAATTTTCTAAATCAAAAGGTTCAGATGCTATGAATATGAGACAGGCGCACAAACAAAAAGAGAGAGTGAATACATAAGGATTTCGTTTTTCATTCAGACGTTACAGAATATTAGATATCAATTACGGAAATCTGTATAACGATGTGCATGCGAAGCTAATTCCAGTTCTCGATTTTTTTTGTAGCTTATTCGATATATTATTGTATGTTGCAATGATAAAAAAAATTCACAATATCTGAGGAATGTTAGACATTTTTAGAAAGGGAATGTACAAAATTTTTGAGAAGTTTCATGTTCCGCATTTTAGGGATAGGATTGCCATCAGTAATCGATAGCGAGAACTTTTATGATCATCGTACCAAATGAAGAATATGGAAGCCGATACATCGTATGGATTGTTTGGCCTACAAGTGACAGGGCTTCCGATTCCCCGCGTAATGCCCCTCTTGTCGCGGCTGAGTAACTTAACCCGGTAATCCTACTGGGCATATGAACATACGGCTGAACGTGTAATCCGAATCATGGAAGTATTCTGCCGTATTTCACAGCCAGACAGATCTGACAGTCGTACTAAGCGCTTTTGAAAATCCCAGCCAAAACCGCGATTCGAACCGGGGGCCATTAGTTGTCCAGTCAGACGCCTCAATCTCTAAGCCAACAGACCACAGACTACAGACTAAAATAGCCACTGTTATGTTCATTAATGCTAGATTTTTTCTTTCTTGTGCTATAATCATTACTATCTTCAGATAACAAAAACCACGAATTTCTGTTCTTTTTTAAAATTCACACATAACATTTTACTACAAGAGTTATTTGCTAGTAAACATCTGTGTTTCTTTCTTAACTCCGTATACAGTGACAATGGCTTTAGAAAATTTCGGTTTTCTTAAATATGCATCAAGACCGTTTAAGGAATTCTGTGCTGCGCTGACCTCTGCTTCATGTTGTAAATGTAATCAGAATACTCGCACAGTCACGAATTAGATTATTTTTTGCTTGGGCTTTACGCCTCGTCGACAGCGAGGTAATTAGAGGCGGGATGGGATTGCTGGAAGGAACGGGAAGGAATTCGGCCATGGCCTTTTTGAAGGAAGCATCCCGGCATTCGTCTGGAGTGATTTGAAGAAACCATGGAAAACCCAAATCGGGATGCCCGGACAGGAATTTGAACCCGCGTCCTCCAGGCGATTTAGAATCCCCCTCCCCAATTAATAGCGCGTAATTTCAGCATCTTACAATGTTAAATCATTATGATATCTTTCCTGCCTTCATGATAAACACTCGTTAAGTCAAGAACATTAATAATAGTTTTGTATCAGTGTGGCTGCACTCGTTAACCCGCCATCAAACTAGATCGGGTAGGTACAGAGGAACTATATTCGAGCTCTGGTCCCTACGTAAAGGCTATCCTAATTGCGGTTTCTATGCGGTTTCCCGCAATTACCTAGGCAAATACTGGACGGTCATCAATTGCCGCCTCATAAATTACACATTACACAAACCAAAATAGACTTACCATTTAGAACACTTGGGTGGGCTGGTTTTACCGCTCACTCAGATCTCGTTAGAGTTATGAAGGGAACTGGTGTTAAGGACATGAACTAGTTAGGTCCAGTTTAAATGTTGCTCGAGTAAATCTAAATCCCTCTACAGACACTGCCACGTGACGCTATTAGTTTTCCGTTAGCTGCTCGCTTGAATGTTTGAAGTGACATAGTGAACCAATAGACTCTGATTTAAGTATGTTTTGCAATATTTGATTAACTTTGGACTTAACAATCGATAAATTAGACTAGGGTGTGTGAATGTTTATCCTACTTTTATATTTCTTCACAAACTGTACCAAGCAATCCATACCGTCTACCTTTCGTGATAAACTACATGTGTAGTCGCGAACAATAAACTTGAGTATACAAGTCGTAATTGCACCCGTAACAACAATACAACCTGCCTACGAACTAGACACAAGGCAATATATTGTGAAACCTGATAGCCAGTAGCAACTTCCCCATCCCACCTCCGCCCCTTACCTGCAACTGCCATTCCTGCGGTTGATTTTTCAAGATAAAAAGTTGGTGGAACTTTTAATCAAATGATTTAGTTTATCCGTTGTTCGAAGAGGATACTTATGCCGATATTTCTTGATCGTCCTCGCAGCAGTGAAATCCTAATAGTTACTGAAGCAGGACGGCGCTGGCGGTGACGTGCGGGCAGCCGCCTGCGGCTGACGTCCGCATGCGGGCTGCACGTGCAACTCCAGCAGCACGACACTGCCACATTCTCTCTCTCTCTCTCTCTCTCTCTCCACTCTACACTAAACAATTTTGCAATTAAACCGAGGAACATCAAGTCTGAGACAGTGATGCCATACATACCTTTTTGTCAGGTCGGAAAATATTCTCTACCTATATCGATCAAAACAAAATTAATCATTCCTTGATTCCGATACAATTTGAGATTCCTAGCATAAGATCCGAGCGTGTCAAACGCCCAGTGTTTAAAAAAGACATAATAACTTTTTGACAATACAAGTTATAACTATTTCTACTTTTGGAAAGTAAATATTCTTTGAGTGTGATTTCTGCATATCGCTTTAACAATACACTTCTGATAGAAGTAAAATACTACACATCTTGTAACATTTCAATATTTGTTAGTCCCTCTTTGAATCGACAGGTTTTTTCTTTTTCTTTCGTTTCTGGAATGTGTGCATCTAGTGCCTACATGCCAGTTGTGAGTGATTGGTGAAATAAACGAATTTTTTTTCCCATCGTAGCTTAAGAGATTTTTTACAAAATCCCTGGATTACAAACAGTTAATTCAGCTCATTCAGAATTTTCAGTCACCTTTTTAAAGAATAACATTATGTCTGTGTATTCACTAATCAATCAATGAATGATTGTGTTTATAACTTCCAAAGCCTACTTCTTGGGCAAACAGGTATTCCATCAAGGAAATACGTTTTTCTACACCGGCAGTATCCGACCAGTGAGTCGGTTTGCTTCACCAGTTTCTTAAAAATTGTACACTATACATACGGCTGTCGGGTATGGCGTTGGAACATTATCATGTGTAATAAACAAAACCTCTTTTGTAATATGCCATAACACTGACAATAATCTGTTATTTAACATTAACAATGTTTAAAAATATTTGCATGTCTAATACTTGTTAACATGTCGCGAAGATTGCTCGTGGGTCAAATTCCTTCAGGGATGAACTCAGCGAGAAGTTCTGTAGTCAGGACTGTAAGGCCTGTTAACAAACAGAAGCTTTGGGCGCGTATAAAAGGCAAGGATCACACCGTGACAATTCAGACGTTATCTATTGGGGAAGGTAATGCATGTTCCACACAATGAGAACGGTAATTTTCATCTAAGCAGTGTTGGAAACGCCACATATTCTCATAGAGCTACTAATTCGGAATAACAAGCGGTGTATTTATGAGTCTGGCAATTGTCACTCCATTCGCGAAAGAAAGAAAGCATCCAAACCATTCAAGCCAATTGGAAGCTTGTGTTTGCGAATGAGAATTGATTTAGTTTCTGTAGCTAATAACATGGCTGCAGCTTCTTGCATACAAACTAACTGTTAATATTTTCTATTTTTCATGACGAACCAAAATCGTTTGATGCTTCCTGAGAAAGATGTTATTGGTAGTGTTATCGTCTGTGCTGAGAACACTTGCTCAGGACAGTTGTCTCGTGGCTCACTGGTTACGGCGTCTGACTGGAGGTCGAAAAGGGCCTCAGTTGGAACCCCTGTCTCGGCGAGGTTTTTGAAAGGCCTCAAGCCGACTTTCCCCTTTGGCTTGATGTGTAATGTGAAGTACGCCAGAATGCTTCAGTGATGTGAATTTTACGTTAAGCTACAGGTCCTCTTTACCCGGTACGATTACCGGGCTAGGTTAATATAGTTACTTTAGAATCGCATGAGCAGCAACTAGAAAATCTGTCCCGGCCAAGAATACCATACGCATTAGTTGTAGGTCCTTCCTCAGGCACTTCTCAGGTTGACACATCAGGTCGCAGTCAGAGTCACGTAGTCTCCTCAGTTCCACGCTGCACAGTGGCAGATGAGTGCCATTCATTACGCGGCCGTCTCACTCCAATCATCGCAGAGAGCGAACTGCTGTTTCGGCCACTCCACTGACACGATAATCTAGCATCGTGCATCACCGTGTATCGCAAGACAAAATATTACCCAGTCACCACAGTGTTGACTAATCTCGAACGATAATCTCATTGCTCCATGACCATTATAAGCGCTAAGAGACTGTTTAATTGTTTCTCCTGTTCAATTTTGCTACCAATAAAGATTCGATTTGCAGTCATTCTTTGGAAATACATAAATAAATTATTTACGTTTATGAATTCATTTGGGGTTGATTCATTAAGATAATATTATCCCGCCTTATTCCTTCCATTTAATGAAATTTGTGCTTTAATATAAGCATTAACTTTATTAACAAACCCATGGCACCCAAATTATCACCACCCACAACTATGCAGAAAAATAATTAAATAAGTATCACGGAGAAATTTCACCAAGATCCAACAGAAGCGTTTCACTTTAAACAGAAAATTCTCGATCTGGATGTAAGGCAAGTAACTGCTAGCTGTGTAATGTGAAGTACGCCAGAGTGCTCCCGTGTTGCGAATTTTGCATACTGCTGTATTTCCCCTTTACCAGGTACGATTACCAGGTTAGGTAACTGCTAGCATTCGTTGCATCTGTCATATCGGGCTATAATAGGTCTTGTAGCAAAATCTGAGGTCTCTATGCCACTCTGTTTGTTATATTTAAATCAGATAACGGACATTTGTTTGCATAAAATACTAAACGGTCAGCAATTTTTGCAGTCACCGTTAAATTCAAAATCTGATTGTTCCCTGAACGGACAGGAACGGAGTTCATTCTGCTATTAAGCTAAGTAGGTTATGCTAAGTGGCGATTTATGAGCATTAGAAAACTCAACTGTCTCAGATGTTGTTATCACTCCTCTCTACGTGGAGTACTTCCATCTTGCATGTAGATATCAAATCGAGAATAGAACTGGCCAGGAAAGAATTCATTAGCATGAAAAAGTTTTTCATAAGCTCGGATCTTAATCTATAACTAAGAAAGCTCGTATGCGGAAAACTGTAAAAGGAAGAAGTACTTTGTCGTAAGGACATACAAGACGGACTGCTGCTCACTATAAAGTAAAGGACACATTGTGAGAGGTGAGAGGTAATTAAAAGAAGAAACATGGGAAAAGGTCTGATGGCAAGAGAAGGAATTCTTGGCTGAAGGACAGTCGGAGATGGTACAACTGCACATCAGAAGAGGCTTTCCATGCTGTAATGTCACGTCCAGAGCTATCTATGAGGACTGCCAACCTCCAATGGGAGAAGCTGCTTTAAGAAGAAGATGTAGATATTTTATAAGACAGCGCCCACCGGAGTGTTATGCTTGTGGTGTAGTAAGAATTGTTTACTTCTTGTACCTCAGCTCAGCTAATAATTTGTAGACTATTACTGAGTCTGATCTCAACGTTTTCATCCCAAGAGCTTAATCTAATAATATTGTTGTATAGAGTCATAACAGCAAATTAATGATTTTGTTTGTACATTTGACTGGATATTTTAAAGTTAGTTATGTGTTTTTTTGCAATTTGTTTCGTCTTTTTAACGTCAGCCAAACATTTTTATTGAAATTTGACTGTTCCGTTTATAGTTAATTACACTACACTATACTATAATCAGACTATACTATCCTTCGGCTGGAATTATTACGTGCTTTGATGTGATTATATGAGTATGCCCGGATGGTCCGTGGTTCAGTTTCCACGTGAAACTGTAGGTCCACCCCGACAGCCGCGGAATGAACGGCAAAGCAAAACTTTGTCGTATGACCACGCGCATTTACTTTTCCTGAAATTTTCTTCAGTAAGTAGTAATTTTTTGAGGCCATCCAACGCCTACATGAGGCCTCAGACTTCAACAACGTTTTAGTCGCTAAAATTAAAGTTAACAAGAACTACCGCATGGGGTTCAGAATATTATTCGGGTGATGTTGCCTTCAAAAAAGAAAATCTTTATAATCATTGAGTTATTTATTTCCACCTATATTCTGTGACTCTGGAGGCAAATTCCACTCTTGGTAAAGAATAAATTTCATGTTCGTGAATACCTCAACGTACACTTCTATTGTGTGATTTTCAAGCGAAAGGAGAAAATTTGGTATGAAAGCTTAACAAAATACTTGAGATTTTATTTTGATACCAGTAGTAAGCTTTCACATTGCTGAATGTTTAAGTGTTGAATATTCGCGACTGTTTTGTAAAAACACTATATTTTGACTGCTAGCACCACTGTCTTCTTCAGGTGTGGTGCAGTACATTCTTATAATCTTTATTTCAGTTACTTAAGCAATTTACCGGAAAACCGAATGATGAAAATGCTCATTTTCATCTAAATGTTTCAAGTATCCAGTCCAAAACTGTACGCTTCACCAGGTGAACTTAAAACCCTAATAATGTAAAATTATTGTTGGCATATCAGTTAATCTTCAGCTATATATTTTTATTTCGCAAAATACTTCGATACATATTTTCACTTTTTGTATGATTTATTAAATATTTCACTGTCAGTTATTGTTAAACACTAAATTCTTTGCCAAAGTTCTTGAAGTCAAAATTGCCAGAAACTGCTCGCTTCTGACTTACGTAAAAATGACAATTTTGTTTTTGATTCAATCGAAGGCTTCCGCGGCCTGAGTAAGTAGGCCCATACATCCCACGTAATGCTGCATCCTCATAATGAATAGGAAACTAATTATGTGTTTGCCTGAAGCGCTCACGTTATCAATCAGCCAAGGTGCGCAGTGTAGGGGCTGGTCTTGCCTTGTAAAGGTCGCCGGCAGGAGTCCGTCCAGCCTCGGACATGGGTGATTTTAATTAAGTGTTGTATTCGTATTTTTTTTACTTACGTGGCATACGACACCAGCAAACACTGTTATGTTGTTTTTAATGACATTAGTAAGGTTTTTGGAGCACAAGTAGCGACAGTTGTCGTGGTGGACGGTTTTTTGCTCACTGTTAGTTCGGAGCTAGTGTAATAAAGTCACCACTGACTAACCGAGAGTGTTGGGTGAGCGATAACGCTTCGGTATATCATTCGGAAGTACAGGGTTTTGAATTCCCGTTCGGCAAGCCATGTTTCGGTTTTGCATGGTTTCATCGAATCACCCAAGGCGAATCCCAGGATGTTTCCTTCAAAAGGACCGAATATTTTCCAATTTCTTGCCACCAGTGCTTTCCCGTCTACAGTGACCTCGATGTAGACGAGAATCAAAGCCAAAAAAAAAAAGGAAGAAGCGTGAATTAAAGGTTCAACAAACGGCAAGCAGAGATCAAGGGAATAATGTAAATTAAGCAGTGGATGACACGAAAAAAACTTTTTGTGATATACACTACACAGCACTACATAGAAGCATAATTCATCGTTGTGCAATGTGTTGATCCGTTAATGTAGGATTCGATAGGTCTTCCACGAGACCACATTCTTCAGTGCATAATTTTTATGGAAAGGTAAAGCTCAAAAATGTAGTGTTTTACAGCAAATTCACTGATTCTATTATTTGTGTGTGAATGTGCATTCCTGTCTTACTCAAAGCCGTGAATGCCTCAGGCGACAAGAAATCGATATATATTTTTCCTCCTCAAGTAAGCAACTTATATCACAAATTATAATAGAACAGTATGATGTACGAAACTGACATCTTTACAGACCAAGAAATTCTTTTCATCCCTCACTTGATGCGTTTATCCCATGAATACTCTTAAGGATTGACCATTGTCATTGCTACATCATTACTGTGCTTCAGCAATTACAGAAGCTTTGACACAGAAAGAAACATTTTAAATTTCCCCATATGCAATATATTACTATAGTATTGTAATCATTCAAAATTTTGATTGAAATATTTGTACAAACATCCTAAACTTGGGACACATGAATCTGTTTTGGATATTCTTATGAACAAATCTGTTCATCTTTGTATTTGTGAGTGTTTTTGCTTTGTGTGTGTGTAACTAACTTTTTCTGAACAAAGGTACTAATTGCTGAATTTGCTTCAAATTTTTACCTTCAGACCGTTAATTTATGTGCAATTTATTCTTGCCTTTACGTCAATAACTACGTTGAAATGCGTCCAGTTAACACAAAATCTGGTGACAATGTGTTACCACGAGAGGTTAAAAACGTCAATGCTGATAATGATGACTACTAATTAACAATGTAGGGCATATGTTCCATAAATTTCAAATATTATGTTCAGTTATCTGAAGCTTTCTAAAACAAGACACGTTTTCTCTTCACAGGCGATATTAAGATACAGGTAAGAATTAACATTTTTTGTTTTTTTACTGAGCATGGTGGTGTAACGGTTAGTGTTCTGGCCTCGCATTCGGGAGGACGGCGGTTCGAATTCCCGTCCGGGCATCCCGGTTCGAATTCCCGTCCGGGCATCCAGATTTGGATTTTCCATGGTTTCCCAAATCACTCCAGGCAAATGCCGGGATGCTTCCTTCAAAAGGCCATGGCCGAATTCCTTACCATTCCTTGTTTAATTCCCCATTACTTTGGAAGATAATTTGAGAAGTTTTAAATAGTGGCGGTTTGCGTGGTTGTCTGATGACTTCAGCATCCACCAAGTCCGTGGGTTTAGGGAGGTAGGACCTGATTTTAAAGCATGGGTTGAAACTGGTCGTCGTCTAGTGACGTCAGCACCGTGAACTCGGGGGTGTAAACCCCAAATTCGGAAGCATGTTGCACTTGGGAGAAAGACGCACCTAGGCTTCTGGGCGGTCAGTCAGCCGTTGGCCATGGAGTAGGTGAGTCCGTCGTGAAAGTGAACAGTCAGTCGAGTCGACGAGAACGCGTGTTCGCGCTCAATCATTATGATAAAGAATTAATTTTGTAGAAGGTGATTTCTTTGGTGTTATGAAGGAACTTTAGTAATTAAGAAAGTATTTGCAGAATTTTATATGAATTGTTTCGTGGTGACCATAGGTATGGTCTGAGAACCAGTAAGGGTGTTGATATATGAATAAAAAGAGTGCGTGTTATTCAGTCTAAATTTATCGGAGGCATTACCTGTAATCTTAAAGGATCGAAGTACCGATAGCGAACTTTCATAAAGGTTGGGAGTTGGAGCGAGATTATCTTATTAACTATTAAACGCCTGTGTTTCAAATAAGAAGGTGCATTTTCATTTCATTTACCAACATAGCGTTGGTTGGCGACCGTCAGAGAAAGAACCAGAATCTAGTGAGTACGCGGAAGCTTCAAAGGTTCACAGTAAGTATTGTAGCCGAACCACCAGCATAAACACGACACTTGCCCCCCATCCTTTCCCGTCTCTAAAGACCTCGCTGTTAGATAGACGTTAAGCAGGGAAAAAAAGAAAATTTTATTCATTTAATTTGATGTTTTCGTTTCTGCTTGGTACTGACGCTGTTAAACAATTTCTCTGTGCTGAAATACCTTTCCTGACTGTAGCAAAACTAATTGTAATCATTAGTTGGAAATATGAGACATAAAATGTTTTCGCGTTACCCGTTACAGATATTTATTGATACAATGAAAGTTGTATGAAGTGAACAGTAAGCGGCTATACCAATATTTAAGCAAGAGAATTTCGTTACTTCATTGAGTAAACAACAAAACAAGTGTGAACGCCATTGTCTTTAAATCACTACTCTCTTCGTTAGAGAAGTTCCTGTTGTTATGAAACCATAATGAAGGTTCTTATTGTCTTTCCGAACACCTGATCAGCAGTTTATAAGGTTAGTTGGGATTACTTTAGGATCTTATTTGAGAATTTTTTATTCATTTTAGTAATATTAATGCGTGATACAAGGTGTGGATATACATGGATTGCACAAAATAATATGAATACCTGATATTTACATACCATTGATTAATTAATATGGTGTTGGGAGACCTTTTGGTTGTAAAACAGCCTGAATTCTTCGCGGAATAGATTCGTAGAGTGACTGAATGTAACGATTTCCCATTCTTGTGGCAAAGCCTCCGCCAATTGCTTCAATGATGTAGGAGGTGGAAATCTGCTCCTTATTCTCTGCTCTAAAACTCCCCACAATGGTTCAGTTATGTTGAGGTCTGGCGATTGTGCTGTCCAGGGAGGATGTATGATGATATTCTGATGCTGCTCGAACCAGGACAGAACTTTTTGACTGTGTGTTTGGGCGCATTATCATTTTGGAAGATGGCAGCTTTTGGCAGCAGTATGCTAGTCATAATACGAAATTCATCATAGAGGATGTCGAGATATTCATTCGCAGTCATCCGGCCAATGATGTGAATGAGAGGACCAACAGAATACCACGATATAGCCGCCCAAATCATAACGGAACCTGCCCCATGCTTGTCTGTAGGACGCAGGCAGTCCGGATCGTAGGCTTCTTTTGGTGTTCTCCATACATAAACCCGGCCGTTAATAGGAAAGAATGTAAACAATGGTTCATCGGACCATACCACATTCTTCCAATCATCAGGTGTCCAGTTTTTATGATCGTGGCACCACTTGTTTCGCAGCTTAGCATTGGTTGCCGTTTTAAGGTGTTCTGTAATTGCGGCGCTTCCATGAATGTTAGCTTTGTGGAGCTCCCGCCGTACTGTTTTTGTCGAAACAGTATTCCTCAGGTGTGTGTTGAGTTCTGCTGTCACTTTTGTAGCGGTAGTTTTCTGTTGTCTGGCTAAAATCCTTTTTAATGTTCGTCGGTCTCTGACGGTTAAGTTTGGTTTTCGTCCACTATTCCTCTTACCATGTTTTGTGTATGCTCTCATTACCTTTCATACTGTCGCTCGTGAGACGTCAAACACTTCAGCCTTTTTCGTCACAGACACTCTCGCTAAACGAACCCTGAGAGATCACTCATTTCACCGATCGCTTGTTATAACCGTCGCAGAACAAAGCGTATAATACACTGAGACACAACCTACAAGACCTACCACGTTAACTACTCCGTAAATGCGCATCGCAGTATTCACACGGAAGTAGTGATGCCAACATGCAACAACCTGTACTTCATCGCATGGTGTTGATATTATTTTGTCCAACCTCTGTATGTTGCACTAGGGACCATTTCAAGAACCTAAACTAACTGATACGTAAGCAATGTTGCACCAGATAGAAATTTGAGAAAATTTATAATAGGGCCAGCAAGTAGAATGGCAGCCTTTGGTCATTTTGTCAGAAAACTCAAGTGGGCGTTCAAGAAATGTTGTTAAGGAGTCAATATCTTTACTGGAAGTGTATATCGACTTGCATGATGGCTGAATTCCTAAGTTATTTTGGGAACTAAGTGTTAGTGACTCCAAGATAATGAGCCAGAAACAGATAAAATGCAGCCAAGTATTAATTTGTTTCGTCGGAATGTCTTTCACAATTTTGAGGGCTCAGAATGTTGTCTGAGATCCAACGTTAAATTTTATGTTTGAAACGGTAGAGGATTTTCATTGTGGCATTGTGGCGCTAAGGGTCAGTTAACTTCGTCAGTGATTAGGTGCGATTCATAAGAGCCTTTATACTGGTTCAATTGTTCCATATCACTCCAGAAAGATAGTTTTGCATGGGGAAGAAAATTTAATATATTTAGACTGCATAATGATACGTAAACAAAGATTAAAATTGTTCCTTATCACTCTAGGAAGGAATATTAGTTTATTCAGACTAGCGAAGACAGTCAGTTTATTCCCAAAATAAATTCTTACAACAGTCTTGAAATTGGACATACATCATGAATGCGGTAAGTAGACAGGGAAAGTAAACCAATTCTGGAGCAGTGTCTTTTTAACAAGACGTAATATTTGTCTAACGTAAAAGAACTTTAATTAGGTGATCGATATTACCGTGACCCACAGAATTACAATGGAAACTAAATTCTATTGCCTTTAATCTGAATGGTGTAACCGAACTAATATTATTATTTAATTGTACAACAAGACTTTGTTTTCATACAGTGATATTTAATAGTAAGGGTTTTTTTTCGAGTATTTGATCCCACATCCTCCTGAACGCGATAACAGAGCGTTACCACTCATTCAACAAGCTCGGTATTTAGGTTAAATCGCGTATTCGTATCAAGTAAGAAACCAGAATGAAAAAATAAAACTAAACCCTTCAGAATAAAGAAACTAAAATTAAATGGCGAATAATATCAGACATAATTAACGATGGCCTATTTAAAACTAAAAAAGGAGCCCTTTGTGGGTATGAAGCTGAGAATGGCTTGTGTACCTCGCAACGAATTTTTACTTCTCTGTAGCGAAGATACAATTATTTTCTTTTCCCCTCCCTTGGAATTTACGGGGTACAGTTTTCGGCCATATGTGGGATTTCGCTTAATGTAAAGTTTCAACATAACCGTTCTTTACTGCCGTCTGCCTGAACCTCGGTGTCATACCTGTAGGGGAAATGAAATTAGCCTAAATAAAATGAGAAAAAAATTAGAAATACCATTGTTGGCAACAAATGAAGAACTTCTAAATTACTAGAGTTATTAATACCGTCTTAGTATAAGTAATTGATGAATAATATTATAATTTTTTTTAAAAAAATGACTCTATATGAACTATTACTAACAGCCCAAACACAAATAAAAAGGAATGCTAAATCCCAAACAACACGTCATTCTCACGTGGAAAATGTTTGTGGAAACCCATAACAAATACTGGCTTGTCTCTTCTGATTTAAATTACAACGGCTTCTTGAAATTATTCCTAGTGAACCACACGAGGTTCTTAGCATTCCTTAGTAACTATTACGTACAAGTGTGAGTTTGGTAGCATGTTCATCAGATGAATAAACTGACGTAGAGAGTCTACAGAATAATTGGTTCCTAACTTCAGAACAGTCCTTTCCTCTTCGGAGTATTTTAAAATAATACATATCTCCTCTTTGCTAAAACTTCCCCCAAATGTTCATCTGGTTTCTTTGATGTTGCATCGAGAATAGTGGGGGAGCGTAAAGCTTCGGACTGGTATTCGGGAGAGCGCGAGTTCAAATCCGCGTCCAGTCATCCAAATTCCGGTTTTGAATGGTTTCCAGAATTCACTTCAGGTGAAGGTCTGCAATAATTCTTTCAAAAGTTTATTGCCAAATTCTTTCTGATTTCCTCGCTCCCATTCTCTCCCGGCTCTAATAATTTAGAGGTTGTTCAGCCATCAAGCCCTAAGCAAAGAAAATTATCGAATGTAGCGTGTCGTCATGGTAGTAAACCTTCCCTGAAAATTTTCTCACGTCATTATTATTAACTTTAATTTGGTACGTACTTAACTTCAATATTTATTTTTCTAATTTTTGCATTAGTCGAAATTGACCTTGTGTGATTTCATCTAGCAGTCATTGTACTGTTGTTTTGTTTGAACTATAAAAATAAACAAGACAGCACAGAAGACAGGGACAATTAGGTGAAATCACACACGCTTATGTTACAATAATAAAAAGAAATTATAAAGTAATGTTCGTAGTTTAATTTAAAACATTGGTGAAGCGACTGCAGAAAATCGTTACATACCAAGTTACTATAAACAAATACAATTTATGGGTAGTGAGGTCACAATAATAAAATTATTTTCATTGCTTATTCACAAGTGGAGTGGTCTGAGTTTGTTTAGGTACCACTGCTCCTGTAGGAGACTAAACGATTCATCCTCTCATCTCGTATTATAGACTTTAGTTCCAAAACGGGATACTTATTTTACGTATTCGTATTACCCTCTGTGAATCGTATCAGAAAGAATCCACGAAATAAGAAAAGCTTGCGGGCACTGGGCAGGTAGTTTGAAAGGAGAAAGCGCGGATGTCGGCAGTCAGATCTGAGTATGCAGATTGAGAGTGACGCGTGTGTCTTGCCGACGTAGCGCGGCTGAAAGAACGAACACAGCACGACCACCTCGCGCATGCCGACCGTCCGTGCATGAATATTCAGCCCTCGTTAGATCTGAAATTCCGTTCCGCGGCATCCGGCGCGGCGCCGAATGCGTCCAGCTCTGCGCTTCCCCTCGCGCATCACGGCTCGCCGACACAATTGCCGGCGGATGACAAGACGAGAGCTCGGTCGTTTTAACTCCTGCCTAGGAAGTAGCCTCGCGTTGTTTGACAAAGGTTAAGCTAATCCTCAGTCAGAGTTAATGGGAGCAGATGGCGGAGATGAAAGAAAATTAAGCACGCCCGTGAGGCCACAAAGGACCTGAAGGACGCAAAACAACTCCAGCGACTGTGACTGAAAGCGGAGCGCTCAAGCGGTGTGGCAACTACAAAAAATACTTTTTTATTCCTGTTTACCGACCTTACGTTTTAGAGTTCTCCGGCGAATTTTCCGTGGTCGTTGCATGCACAGTGAAATACATGGGAACGAAACGGGATATTGTCAAAGTTTAATCAACAAAAAGAACGTCTAATGAACCAAAAATAAAAATACATTAACCTGATAAACAAAACAAAGAACCCATTTCCAGCATACGAAAGTAATTAATTTACGCATTCAGTTTTTTAAAAAAAAACAAAACTAATGAATACAACTGGAAATTGAAGAAATTATATCTCCGCCGTAATTAAAGCTAGGACTCTACAACAGCAAAGTTGATAAGCTACATTTGTAAATCTCCAAAAGCCTTGCGTTCCATCCAAATAAAAATCAGTAGCCGATCTAGTGCCCCATCACAACACACAATATGTAGTAATGTAGTATGTAGTAATTAAAAAATTAGGTAAGTTTAAAACTGTCAGAACTAGCAGTCAGTAGAGGTGCAGTACATATGTAAATTATTACGAAAACAAAGGGCCATTCAGAAGTATTCCATGCACCTGTCGCTTTCGGCAGATAAACATATTTCCAGATCATTTGCTTCACTCAGATTCCGAGTGCATATAGTTATTGAACAGATAAAAAGTTATGGTCTGAAGGAATAATTACATGAATTTAAACAATGAATTGCTGCCAAAGCTAAGGAGAAAAAAATATCCGAAAATTTCTGTCCTAAGGGGATTCTAGGCAAGAAGCCCAAATTCTCAAAATGGGTGCCTTAATTGCAAAGCTATGATACCAATCATAGAAACAAACAAATCTTATTTATATGCAGTTATCTTTTATGATAAAATACCTAATGCGCTTCTTTGGTATACTCAGATCTAGCTAAATAGATATTTATGCTTCTCTTGCTTCTTTGATTTGAAATGTTACCCCAACATCTCCGACACGTCTTATATTTGAGTATACCTTCTGAAAACAGGGAGAGTGGAAAAATTGAATATTTGTTTCAACAAATAATATTATCTTTTTGCATCATAGAATTTTAAGTGCCACGAACACAATTACTTCATATTTTTAATATAATAACTGTAATTTCTGCCTGCTGTTTCTGACAATGCCAATTCAGTGGTGACTGCAGTATTTTTTACATACACAGAAGCAAGAAAATCTATATGTAAATTATACAGTAAAATTGTGGTGAAGTTTTGTTTATAGGTTACATGAAACTTATTCCAAAAAATAACAGTTACAATGTACAGTACGCTGCTGATAGTAGTTATGACAAAATAGTAAAATTTGAGGGAGAGAAAGTTTTTTAACGAACTGCACAAAGCGAGAGCTTATGTCATCGGGTAAGATAAATGAAATTTCTTATACGGATTAGTTATATAATTTGCTATAATACAGAGGAAAAACCAGTGCGTGCCTCATACAAAAATAAATAATGTATTTTAGCGCAACCAGAAATAGTGATAGCTTACGTCATCACTTAACAAGTTCAACAATTTTATTATCCCTATTATTACCATATTTTATCCATGTGACAGATGCCACAAAAAATAAATATTGAAATTTCTGTATGTATGTTGACAGATCCAGTGGAATGAGCAGAGCAGATCCAGGACTGCTCCTCTGCTTTCTCCTACCCCTCCAACATGTTTTTGATAGCTTACCTGTGAATTAACAGCTCAGATCTCGAACTCCTCGTGGACGAAGTCGGGGACACAAGTAATATATACTAAAAATTATTGAAATTATTAACCATTTCTCTCAGATCAACTATGTTATCAATCATTCTTGTTCTTGGCGTGTCTGCAAACATCCTTAAAAAGTCTTTCAATCTATCATTCATCAACTTAACAAATTAAATCTTACATGAGTTTGAAATCCTTGAAACCCTGTTAAACTGAAGCACAGTTGAAATATTTCACTACGGCCCTATAAAGTGAACTATTTAAATAAATGGCGGGTTTTACAGTATTTATTGAGAATCTAAAGCGAAATCTCTTTCATAGCAACTTTCTTGTAATTCCATTCTAGCCTGTCAATAAAAGTGCAACTTTAGCGATCGAGCCATCGAATGTTGTCATTAAGGGCAAGTAACCGTGGTATTTGCTGGGAATGAAGTCTCCTACGATAGTGGTCAGATTTACAAGAATTTCTTTTAAATGTTTTCGATTCTCATTCAAAGTATCGACCAACCTGACTTTATTGTTTCAAAAAATAAAATGATTATTATTTTTATCAAAACAAGCTTTCATGAAATTGAAAAATAAACCCAATCTAATCCTTGTTACATTCCATAATGTCCAAATAATGTATTTTCCTTACTAACAGTTTATTGACATATCGATAAAGTAATATCATTCATTAAAAATATCGGCCATCCTTCTTATAAATATCTTGTGAGTACACCGTTTGCTTATCTTTGATCACACTACTTTATTAGCCAAGACAGTGAAATCTGGTCACTTACTGGTAATTTATATTAATGGAATTCGAGAAGGTCCCCTGTTCATTACCCAATTTTTTAACCTCATTTCTAGGAAAAATTACTGTATGAATATGGAGAGGTTGCCCGTGATTCGGATTAGATCTTAAGTAGCACGTTTCCTCTATCGCATTAGGCAAAAACCAGGTCATAACATTCGTGGTAAATTAATACGTTATTATACCATTTACCAATTACACGTGCTTTTCGGTAACTTTGTTAATTATATGAAAGCTGTGTCAATAATAGCAGTATATTCCAAACCAGAACGTATTTTATCTAGAAAGAGGAAATGGCGGTCATTACTAAAATTTCATTTAGTGTGTGCCTAGAAAACAAACATATAGAGAAGAGATAAGATACAAAAAACCCGTAGACCGGTTGTGTTTCTTGTATTCTGGTGGTACTTTCAATTAATTCTTGTAATTTTAATAAAATCAACCTCATTGCATTGATTTTGTTATTATCGTCAGAAAACTTACTTAGAAATGGTTGCGGATGTTAGATGAATGAGTTTTACGCTTTGTCGACGTCGTGGTGATTAGAGTTGCGAGAGGATTGGGGACAAGGAATGGGATGGAATCGTTACTTGACCTTTTTGAAGGATCCATTCCGCAGAGCAATTTTGATAATCGATGGTAAATCGAAGTCTCGATGCCAGACTCAGATTGATGGGGGAATTCACTACCTGATATATGCATAGTAATATGGTATAGTTTCCAAAAGGGACCATTTGCACACAGAATAGAAATAATAAATTTACAACTCTGATGTAAGAAATGAATTTACTGCTTCGTTTTCTCGGTCGACTTTTCCATCCCAAGTCTTCCACATTATTTCTTCCCTGGAATCCATGAACAGAATGTCATTGTAAAAAGCGTACAGATCAGAAACAGCTTATGTCGTCATGATTTGGAGCATTTTATTCTTTTTTTTTAATTTGCTGAACTCTACTCCTTATGCAGTTACATCTCATTTGTCAAAGGGCATCGATTCGATGTATACAAGAAGTATACTGAGACAGACACCGAAATGAGAACATTAGCATCTGTGTATGGGTGTAAAATTAGAAAGTGACGGTTTGAGGCTTCGAAACAAAAAAGAGCATGTAATGTTTTTGGAAGCTACAAGAACATTGCTCTCCCGTATAAAGGCGAGTGAACCAGCGAGTCTGTAACTCTGGTGAGAAAAATTATTGAAAGTAAACTACTAAAACAACGTACATTACAACGTTACTATAAACACCGAGATGTTCAGATCATGACCTTGTAACAATTGTGGTTGTATTGTCCTTTTCTAAACAAACTGAGCAGTATCATAGAATTCATTTTATTAATTGAAAGTCGTATTTCCAGTTTCAGTTTTAAAAATTCAGTACATTTTATCTCAGGTAAATTGTGGGTTGATAGGAATACAGAACTTCTGTTATTAGATACACTAAAAGTATTTTTCTCTCAGTGCAATGCGTGTCTGCAGCTCCATACGTGACCTCAAATATATATTACAAGAGGCACGAACGCGAGTTCTGGGAAAAGAATTCTGGACAAAGAAGTATCAGTGGGTGAGGTTATTGGCGAGCGACCTGTTTTGTGGCCAGCGGGGGCGACTTGGCGCAGAAGCCAGCCGGGCGGTGTGGGTGGGGGAGACAGAAGAAAGGCCGGGCGAAGCGTCGGAGGCGACAGGTTGATGTATGTTGCGTGTTGTGTGGGTCTGTTGAGAAATGTCTCCGGACAGCGTCCAGCAGCGGCTGTCGCCGACACGGAGCCCGGCCATTGAGTAGGTCCCGCAGGGAGTCGGTCGGCCAACAAGGTGAGCGCCCGCACACGGCTAACAACTCCACGCGAGTAACATAAAGCTCCCACCAAAGGTTCCATCAATTTAACAGGCTCACTTTTCAACTAGACTAGCCTTGGTCTATCAGTGTGTAAGCCACTTAATTGTGGCTCCATATTTAGAAATTTCTAATAAACTATCCGATATCAATAGTACACTCATCAGAAATTGACTAATTATTTTAATGCGATTAAGGAAAATTAGAATTATATGCAAATGAAACAACATCTAAGCATGTGATCATTAATATAAGTGATTCGACAAAGACGTAATATTACTGAAAACTAGTAAAGTGAGGCATTTAATAATTATGAACTGATATAGTGAGATATTTAGGTGTGTACGAATTTAAAGTGTAAGAAAGTAAAATATTTGCAGTGGAAAGAAATTTTTGACTGGCTACTGTAATGTAGGTAAAGGCTTCAACTGTACAATCCAATGATCACTCCCGCCAACCATTGCAAACAATGCAGGAGGGGAGATAATGATCTCAGTGCTAGGAACAGGTTTCTAAAAGCACTTAGAGGCTAGCTTAAGAAACTATTATTATTGATGGTCTTTTTTTTGCAGTTGCATGTTAAAATAATAAATATTATTCAATTAGTACTTCAATGCAACTGTTGTTGTATTTATTTATTCTCGGAGGCGTTTCGCCTCTCATGGAGTTATTTTCAGTGTTCACGTTTTTATTTAGATTTCTGTGTTGAGGTGTGATTGTCGGTCACCTGTATTCTCAGCCAGCACGCTGCTGCGAATATTGTATGGAATTGCACTACTTCGATGGTGCTGACACCCAATGATTTCTATGATAGAATTAATTTTGACGTATAGTTATTATGACTTTCACCATGGTGGACTTGTATTTGCGTACCCATTAAAAAATATTTACTATTTTAACAAATTGTGTTTAAAATATTACCCAAGGGGCCTGCTAATAACTTAGTCCAAAGCCCAGCAAGTGACAAATATTTAGTCCACAAGTCAAAATGATTCTACGCAAACGGACTGTTGACTGGCCAGTCAGAAGAGTGTTTGAACTATCCTGTATTAGTATGTTATTAACTATTTTCTAATGTTAACAATATCGTAATTTTCACATACCAAATCTGTCAGTGGAAAGTCTTTCCACGAAGCTACTATTGCATGAATTACTAAGCCGCCTTTGACCACGAGTGACGGGATTAGAAAAACTCCTGTCTGCTCCTGAGCGCTGTTGGGGAACGATCTATCTGCCACCTTATGCCTCCGAGAGTGGATCATCATCTTTGCTAAGTTCCTATGCTTCATGTCTTCGACTATGTGTTCGGTTGATTTAAAGTTTTATTGCCAATAGATCATGCATTAGGTTTAACCAGTCCTTCTGGCTGATCATTCACAAGCTTAGAAAAGTTTAGCACGTTACACTGATGCTAGTGTGACGAAACATGCTGCTGGGACATATACTTGTGCTGGTCAATTTCGACTGTGGTTCTGCAACATTATCACGAAATTGTAATATTATCGTCGTAACTCACGTCAAGAATCCTTGAAAGGAGGTATTTTCTCATATTTTATTCTATAACTTTACTGCATCAATGCAAGTTGAAAAATTTTGGCCGTCACTATGTGCCTATAACCATGTTAACTGTGTTGAGTCTCGAAATTCTCATTTTATTTTCATATTTAAATTGAAATTTCGACAAATAACCTTTTTAAATTCATGTTTATAGATATCGGTTGGTGTTCTTATTTCATACTGAAAATATGTTGCGTTTTATCAGAACATCTTTTTCTTTGTGATGGGGTCAACTAGTTAAAATCAATATGTTTTTTTTATAAACTCAGTATTAAATGTCGGTCTTTCTCGTTTTTACTGTTAAAGTACTTACCATACATGTAACTTTATTCCACAATTAAAACTCTATAATATTTGTAAATATTGGTCATGTACGAACTGTATGATGCAACAGTTACTGCCCAGATTTTTGTCTCATTTATTTTAAATCTACAGCAAGAAGCGAATTACTCATATCTGTTTTGTTTACTAAATTTCAAGGAATGTACAGTTTGTTTCGAAAAAGTGTAAAATACTTTATGGTGACGATAGTATGCATGAAAATAAGACAAAAATGTTTAGTAAAAATTGGGTTGCAAACGCATACTTTCAGAGATAATAATCGGGTCCGCAATGTAATACCCTCCAAGGCAAATGCATGCCTCAGCCCTCCGGCATTTGGAAACTGTCTTGGGTGGTCTTTTGAATACTTTGTGGACCTATTATTATCTACAAAAGTATGCGTTTGCAACCCTATGTTAAATAGACACGTTTGTTTTATTTTGATGCATGGTATCACCTCCTTAAATATTTTATACTTTTTTCTAACCTCCTGTATATTACGACAGTAATATTACGATGAAAATTTAGTTTAACTTTAGCAGTTACAATCATGCAAACTATATTATCGGCATATACATGGTGTAGGTGAGTATGCATTTTTTCCAACTACGTTTAGTGATAATTTACAAGTAATCACGGTCAATTAGACATTCATGTCATAAGAATCCCAAAGCTTACAACACTTTGATCATACACTTATTTTACAGATTCTTTCGAATTTCTCAGCATTTTAATAGCTTAAAACAGAAAAATGTGTCACTAAGGCATAATGAAAATGATTATTTCTGCAGAAATGTAGAGTGTTATATATTATTGATCACAATGCATATCGCAAAAAAGGCAAACTAAACAATGTTTGATTTTCGCTACACACTGGCGTTGTTTATGAGTCTATAATCATTTTCTACTGTTGGCAACAAATTATTGTGTCAGGTATTCCTTCTCAAGTCACAAGAGATCTTTCACAGGATTAAACAAAGACATAGAGTCGTCTAGCAGCCGACCTTGAGTGTGGTGGGTGGAAAGCTATGGTAAACTTTACACTCGTATAAACCTGTGTTCATACTGACAAAAGCGCTTTTATTCAGTCATACAGAGACACGGGGTGCATGACATAAACCTTCGAGATTTTGAAGTCCCTTAATCTTCCATTTTCTCTTCATTAGTTCCACCCCACATGCCCTTTCATATTCGGCCATAGTTATGCTTTTCTTGTAATTCAAAATTTACGTACTAATAAATAATGGTAAAGAATTTCTGATTTAGAGCGTAGGAGCGTGTAAAATTTTTCTTTTGTATGTAGGAGATTCGGGATCTTGAATGAATTATCGTGGGATATGCTGCACAATGTCATTGAATAATTTGTAATGAAATAAACAATTTCCTTCAAGTAGCCAAAGAATTTAAATTTAAGAAAATCCTAAATGTTAAAGTAGGTTTTTAAGTAAATATCCACCAGAGCAGATTCTCGAGCTTCACTAAATAATTGGATACATTTAGGACTTATAACAGGAAGAGAGTTTAGCCAGTAATCGGACACATGAAGAGAACGATGCTGATTCGAAAGGAATGGTATATCCAATATTGCAAACTTGGTCTGAATGAGCTTTAAAGACAATAGAAAACAGAAAGCAAATTCTAAATAAATGAAAAGAATAAAAGATTATGGGAAAAGCGTCATTCTTACATTTTTTAAAAGAAATGTACGCGCTGCCTAACAACACGTACCTCAAAGTTATTAATCAGTATACTGTAGAAGAGAAGAGCATACATACTGCATGAGATACTGGACGATGATAAGCATGACGTGAGAGAAATTACAGTTTTGGAGAAGCTGTTTTGTCCTTTAGTTCAGGATTTCCCAACTTATCCTATGGTGTCCTCGGACAAAATAAAAATAAAAATTACGAAAGCATAAATGGAGGCGTTAGAACACTGGCCACAATGTGCGAGGTGCGAGTCGAGATGTAGAATGACAGTTCTAGAGTAGCCAATTGTCAGGTATTATTATTATTAAATGGACCGTGGCTAGTCCCTAAGGGATCCACCGTTGGTTGGGAAAGGTTGGTCCAGTTGATTAGTGAAAGTACAAACCAAAACAAAAATCAAGGTACAGTTATGACATTAGTGGTATGGACATAGTTTTTTTATATAAACTGTAATAAAATATTTCAAATCATGAAGAAGTATAGTGACAAGTCAATTATTCACAACATTTACAAATAAGAATACCATGAAAGACAATCACCTATAAGAAAGGGAGTAACACACGATTGCAGCTTATCACTTCTGTTATTCAACCTATAGTTTGAGAATGCCACGAAGAAAATGAAGAAAAAGCTTGAAGAAAAGCATTTTTTCTTTTATTCTAGCTTTACAGCTCATGAACTTCGATGTCATTAGGGCCGAGAGAATATTGGGGGTAAGGAAATAGGGAGTGATTATGTAACGGTATTTCTGAGGAAGAAGTGACTTCGGTAAATCATAGGAAACCAAAATCTTGATGGCAGTACCGGTGATCGAAGCTGCGTGTTCTTATATATCAGGCCGGAATGTTATCTACCCCAATCAGGATCGGTGAGCAACACCACAAGCGGATAAGGTAACAGAATTGCTATCCCAGATCATACTTACGAGAAGGGAAAGAGATTTAGAAAAAAAATTGATCTAATAAACTGGCTACAGTACTTAATAGTGTGAAGTTTGGTTTAAGGATAAACAAACACGCATGTCTTTGGTCGAAATATGAAAATATCTTTGATCGACCACTTCCAACCACCATGTCTCCCACAGCTACCGAAATTCGGCCAACGTTGTGATCGATGGGTGACTCTGTGCTACTACCACACACAAACACCAGTGATCTGCGGTAGATAGTTTTGGCTGAAAAGTGATACACAGAGACACATACGTTTTTGGTAGAAATATGAAAGTGCCGCAGGTCGACAACTTTCAACCACCATATCTCCCACACTTCCCTAGCAACCGACATCTTACCACCACAGTACACAATAGGAGACACGATACCACTACCACACACAAACATCAATGGTTTATGGTATGTAGTTGTGGCAACAAAGTGACATATACAAAGACACATGTCTTTGATCGAAATATGAAAATATCCTTGATCGGCCACTTTCAACCACCATATCTCCCACACTTGCACAGTTACCGAAATTTGGACAACGTTGTGATCGATGTGTGACTCTATGCTACTACCACACACAAACACCTCCATAGCTACCGACATCTAACCACATTGTGGACCATGGGAGATTCAACGCAATTACCACACGCAAACATCAATGGTCTATCCTCTCTAGTTGTGGCAGGAAAGAGAAGTATAAGGATACACAAGTCATTGGTCGAAATATGAAAATGCCCTGCATCGACCAATTTTAACCATCATATCTCCCACATCCACACAGCTATCGGCATTCGGCCAAAGTTAGTCCATGCTACTTCCACACACAAACACCAGTGATCTGTGCTAGGTAGTGGTGGTTGAAATTTGAAATATAGGGAAACACATGTCTATTTTATATATATATATATATATATATATATATATATATATATACATAAGATTATAGTTTAAATAAATTATAATACTGGTCGGTAAGTGTGCATAAAATGAAACTGTGCATTAAAAGATAATTGGTGAACAGTTCTCTCTGACTAATCGGTTATTATTTCATCCGTTTTTAAATCATTTCCGACTAGTGCTTGAGATTCAGAAGAAGGTTAGAAGTGACCGATTGAAGGCAGATGCCAAGCTCAGTACTCACTTTACGCTCGTCAGGTAAGGAGAAAGTAAACCCCACTTATTTATTTTACTTAGCTCCAACTGCCAGTTTTTTTGTTTTGGTATTACTGTACCATGCAGTCAAAAAGACACGTCTAGTGGGCCGTGTAACATAGTGTTACCTGAAATTTCCTGTGCGCTATAACACCTACCCCCGATTTTCCTAATCACGTTCTCGCAATTTACGTTGCGGTAGGCCTTAAATAAATAATTATTTCCTTGGATTTGTTCCTTGAACATTGTTTTAGCACTTACTAAGCTTTCGATATAGGAACAATTTCAAGTTTTCTTCTTACGCTCCAAAAACTGAAAATAGCAAACTTACCTCACAGTTAATTATCAGTAGATTATTATTATGCTAAATAGTCTCCTTTCAGTCGCTTTTGGGAAAATATTATAGCAAAATTCTAAATCAATTTTGTTTATTCGTATAAAATCTATATTTTCTAGCTCCACAAAATCTGCGTCATCTTAACTAACCTGGAGGGCATAATTCCCCTGGCCCGTAGATTTTTGTCCTTTAAATCTGACATAACATACGAGGCATGTTTTTTAAGTAAATACCGTTTTGAAATTAAAAAAAGACGTGCAAATATATCTCAATAATTTTATTTTTACATGAAAGCCTGTACCTAACTCTACTTTTCTACATAATTCCCTTCAATATTGAGACTCTTGTCATAACGTAGTACCAGTTTTTGAAAACCCTCCTCATAGAAGTCTGCCGCCTGACTTGTTAACCACTGCATCACAACTGTTTTGACTTCGTTATCGTCTTCAAGACGCTGACCGCCCAGGTGTTTCTTTAACTGCAGGAACAGATGGTAGTCACTGGGCACCAGATCAGGGCTGTACGGAGGATGATTTAGAGTTTCCCATCGAAAAGTAGTGATGAGATCTTTGGTCTGATTAGCCACTTGTGGACGGGCATAGTCATGTAGCAAAACGATGCCCTTGCTCAACTTGCCACGTCTTTTGTTCTGGATTGAACGGCGCAGATTGTTCAATGTCTCACAATAAGCCGCTGCATTGATTGTCTCATTACGAGGCAGAAATTCCACAAGCAATACTCCTTTTCTGTCCCAAAAAACTGTGTACATGATTTTCCGGGCAGAAATCGTTTGCTTGAACTTCACTTTTTTGGGTGAATCTGAATGCCGCCATTCCATGGACTGTTGCTTTGATTCAGGTGTGACGTAGGCCACCTATGTCTCATCGCCCTTAACAATTTGGCTTAAGAAATCATCACCATCGTTGTCGTACCGCTCAAGGAAAGTCAATGCATTGCCTAAACGTTTGGTTTTGTGCACATCCGTTAACATTTTCGGTACCCAACGTGAGCACAATTTTCGGTAATTCAAGTGCTCGGTCACAATGCCATACAAAACACTACGAGAAACATTAGGAAAGTTGTCACACAAGGAGGAAATCGTAATGCGTCTGTTTTCTCTCACCTTATTGTCCACTTTCTGCACCAAACTTTCATTAACGACCGAAGGACGCCCACTCTGTTGTTCATCATGCACATTTGTTCGACCATCTTTAAATGCTCTCACCCATTTTCTCACAATTCCATCACTCATTATGTTTTGTCCGTAAACTGCACAGATCTCACGATGAATATCGATCGGTTTTAGCACAAAGAAATCTTATAACAGCCCGTAATTCACAGTCGGCGGGACTCACGATTATCGGAGGCATCTTAAACACTCAATGAACAACGTAAGCAATGAAGAATTAGACTGTAATGGCGTCAGTGCGTAGGCAAGAGATGCAGGTACCCAGTGCGCATGCGCGGAACGCCGACCGTAGCGCTGCAGCCACGGTGTGACAAAACGGTACATACTTAAAAAATACGCCTCGTACTTACTTTTTCTCATCTAAAACTTCTAAAACGATTTTAGGATTTATTTCCACACACAGTGCAGTGATGTGTCTCACTTGCCAATAATGGAAGAGTTTATTTATATAGTATTTGCTTTGTTGAAATTACGTAATTGGCTGTAGTCTATTTAGAAGTCAACTGTTCCTATTATATTTTGACATCATTGTTAAGTAGTTTTGGAATGATAACTAGCTTGTTAAAAGCAGATCAATAATGATCTAATCGAACTGTCTCTTTTCCTACTAAATAAAGTTTGGTGTTTTCATTACTAATCATGTATGCGGAGTTTCAGCGGTCGATCTGGTGCATCAAGTACCCAGAAGCTGACTATATTGTCCAGTTTCGTAAAGGACTTTTTTATTTTCCACCTAGTTGCCAGGAATAATTAATAAATCGCTTGTTACTCATTTGTTTTATATGAGAAATTAATTTTTGTCACACGTTAACTTGTTGCTTTCCACAAACATAAGCTCATAATAGAACGATGTCAATATTCGAACAAGAAAAATAATTGACCAGAAAACCATAAAAGCATGTGTCGGCCTGTATGATACCAATAACAAGTGTAACCTGAGGATTTCCAATGTATAAAAGGCAGTAGGATTACTTGGTGGTTTGCATATTGCTTGATGTATTACATTAAAGAGTTTGACGACATCAAATAAGACACGAAGTGTTACAAGAGAAAGAGGTAACTTCAAGACAGGAGGGGATGAACTTTTGTTCTATAGTCGAAATAAAAAATAAACGGAATGTTTTATCAGGAAAACGGTTGCATTTGTGTCTGTGGAAGATTCTATTTGACCCGATCTGTAAATATAATTAAACAAAGATCCGTTAACGATTGTATGAGAACTTGGATGAACTCTCTGCAGTGCACTCCACCATTACAGACCATGTAGAAGACATATCTGTTCCTTAGGGCTTCATACAATATTGACACGCGTGTGTTGAGATAGGAGCTGCTGGCATTTTTAAATGTGTATCAGTTTTTTTTAAACATGATGTTAGATAGATGATCAGTTTACCATTTCAGCAGTATCTCAGGAAAGCTGAAAATCGGTAAGGATTGCAGCACTTGTGAGAAATTCATCAGTGTCATGACGCCCACGAATGACGATGTTTTAAATAATAAGGCAGCAAACACTAGTTATTTAAATTTTCAAATTCAATATATTTAATCATATTTACTAAACTTTTGAACAGAAAGGAGGTCATAAAATACGCTGTGATTGGCGTTTTTTTTTTTTTTAATATCTGTTTCTTTGGGATCTGCTTGTAGCGTATGAAGTGTCTATTGTTAATACCCTAAAGGCTTGCTATTGCGCTGTGTGCGTGGCTACAGACTCCGCGTACCGCTGCCTAATTGGGACATCCCGACGAGTCCTGTTATCCTCTCTCCTCGGCGTGTAATTGGGGATACGTACGGTCCAGGCGGGCACATTGCCTGCCCACTACCCACCTGCCACAGTCTGTCCAATCTGCCAGTGGTAGGCGCAGCCCCTTGTCCTCGTTCCCACAGATTACGGAAAGTAATCTCTGCGCCTCCACTCTAGTCCAATCCTAATGACGCCACTAATCTTTGGTATTGTATTCCAAATTCTGAATTTTCGTCTTCTGCCATATTATCCAAACATCAGAGATGTGGTAACGTAAGCTGCAGTGAACCGTGACTCAGTTGAATTTGACTTTCGCCAAGAGATACGTATTTCGAAGGGCGAGAAATAACCATAAAATTTAGACCACTTTTTTGATTGATTCTCGTGACAGGCGAAGGAAATCTGAAAATTTTCATTGACTAAATAATAGCACTTTCCATTAGTCTTTTACGTCTCCCAAATTTATAAATTCATGAGATCGTCTGAAGTAACTGTATATGAGACGGCAAAATGGTTCGGAATGTTTTAAATGATTTCTGTTTTTGTTGTTGTTGTTGTTTAAGAATGAAGCTAAGTAGAGTGATTATTTTCCTTTGTCTCACTACCGTGAAGGTAATGATCAGCACAGAATTTTCAAAGACATTGCATAAAAACAAATGATATCTGTAGATTATTACTTAATAAAACATAAAAATTTCTTTGCCACTTCCTTGCACTCATTAATTGATTCTGCTAACACCTTTTATTCTATTTTCGTATACATTTTTTAAATTATGATACTGAAAAATAAACATTAGAAGCATGATTAGGTGAACATGTTCGACACATAGAGAACATCTAGGACGGCACTTACTGTGATGAATGACACAAAACGACTGCCTAACGCTGCTCTCGCTGAAGAATCGACCATTTTACGATTGCAGGAATCACAGTGGCTGACCTAATATAACCATCAGTCTCCAATACCAGCTAGCTTCACTAAGCACACATTAAACATTTATAACAGAAAACTCCATTGAAGTACTTTGTTGTTAAGAGTAATTTACATAAAATTTAATTCTTAAGGTACCGTTCCAAACACGACTGCAACTGCAGGTCGCCGACAGTAACCGCACAGCTGGGTCAGAGTAATGTGGAACTCAGCGAAAAATAGGATATGCGGTCGCTTCTAACAGCTACGTGAGGCAAGATGTATGTTGTTTCCATTGGGATTATAGAAGATATTGACGACGTTATACTATCACAAACTGCCAGGAAAAGAAGAAAGCTGGCAATAGTGACGTATATAAAAGAATATTTAGGTCTAGATAAAAAAAAAAAAAAAAAAAAAAAAAAAAAAAAAAAAAAAAAAAAAAACTATATTAAGTGACCAAACCACATTAGGGAGCATTTACCAGTCAATTAATTTGTGTAAAAATGAACAATACGCTAATCAAAATGATTTTTATTTCTTTTTCGCTCAATTTTTAAAGCTTCTTTAGTGGTGTCTGTGGACATTTGTACATTTTATTAGCTGCATTTAATTATGTAAATGATATGAAGTAAATTGGAAGTTAAATTTTATTATATGTGATTATATTTCGTGTTTGATTCGTATCGGTGTCGGCGTTTTCTTTGTCGTCTAATTTGGACTGGAACATTTTGAATCATTTCCCAGCTACTCTTCGATGTGAATTGCAACAATATAAAACTTGAATGACCAATATTTTCGCGGTATCGCTAGCATATTTTGATAATGTTAGCATGTTAAAACTGTATGTGAATACTACACTATGCTATGTGTTTCACTATTCTATAAGCTGTATGTTTTGCTTACGTTTCGGGTGTTCTTCGACAGGGCTTACGCAACAGAAGAGTAAAGGGGTAACCGTCACTAACTGATGGTTTCAAATGGTTACGATACCGTGAGAATTGTACAATACAAAGACTAAAACAATAAATATTTAAAGCATTGGAGATTAAGACATTAGAACAATGTTAGTAATGTTGAAACAGATGGAGAATTGTAAACTATCAATAGAGAGACAAATGAAGAAGTGAACTTCCAACTTAAAATAAAGATCAACAAAAGAGTTGAGACTGGAATATGAATAATTAACATTTGAGTCCCAGTTCAGCAATACTGGTTTCTGTATATTAAAAGTTTCCCAGTAATAAATGTTGGGTCAATTCCCTTCGAAAGGTACCTTGCTGCTCCTTAACCACAAAGCTTGCTTGGTACAAATTGCTTCTTTGATGAACCGTATTTTTTCACTATCTTCCACGTCGATAGAAATAAGTTCGGCGTTATGAATATATTGAAGAAAGACATGTGTCTTACTACTTTTTTCGGACATTAAGCGTTTGTAACAACGATTATTACAGCCTTACTTCCTGAAATTGATCCATCCATTGATTTTTATTTTATAGATATTATTATTATTGTAATTATTTTGACGTAACTTATTGCTATTCCCTCCGATCTCATCCATCAATTTGAACCCATTTTTGAGCGGTGTTTATCAATAATTATTACAACAAACGTTAAAGTCCATGAAAGGTGTTCACATTCTTTCTAATTTGATGATGAATCTAACTTCTCACCTGTTGAGTATGAGGAAATTGTAAAACGCACCTTTACCAAAGCATCAGTTCTGATGTACAAGAAAATTCTTAAGTATTCTTTAATCGTCTAGAGAAGTGTTTAATCGTTAAGATTTCTGCAGATCCAAGGAATCCCACGTAAACTGAGCAACAGGAGATGACACATGCTCTAATATTTCGAAATACTCTATATGAAAGGTTTTAATAAAGATTAATAATTTACATAATAGTGTCAGTAAAGCACTGAATTTGAAGAACAGTTGTGATAACTCGAAGGAAATTAGAGAATTGAAAGCTTACGGTAAGACATATTTAAAAGAAACAGAAGTCAGCGTTATTAGCAAAAGCACACATCACTAAAGTTAAAATTAGCGTTTACTCCATAAATCGTCGTCAGTTAATGGCAGGGTAAAATGATCTAAGAATTTTTACTAATATCATCAAAAAACTAGAAGGAATCAAGCGCTTTACATAAAAATAAAAGCATATAAACAGAAAATGCTTATTTTCATACTGTTTCCAGTTATTCGTAAGCAAAGTGATTTAAACTATTAGTGATTTAGTGCAGCTCATCGGTAGACAGAATAAAGTTTTATTTCCTGTCGGACTTTTTACGGAATCCTGGTCCTCCAGAACGTCAGAAGTTAGTGTTCAATTTTGTTGTACAGAACACACAATTAAATCATCAACTGTTTTTAGTCAATATTCAGCTTTGTTGGTGCGTCATGAGAGTATAAATTTCAGTTTAATTCTGTTTTTGTCATGCGTACTGAAGATTAGTCTTAAAAATGCAGATACAATTAACATTTAAATTTTTATACAATCAGTTTGTATTATTTTTCGTACAAACTTTTGAACATAAATTTCCGCTTTCACTGATAACCGTAATGGATGCCACTCTCTTTTCTCCGATTTCAAATGAAGGACCTACACTTCACTCAAAAAAAGTTAAATCATACGTAAACGCATTGCTTGTTTTCTTTTCGACTTCCCCTCAACCGTGGGTTACATCAAGTAATAACACAACTTTGGCCATGCAGAGGCAGGATATTAAATCAGGGGGAGAAGTTTCGTCAAGACACACCGCCGGCGCTGATAGCTTAACTTGGTCCAAGTAGTTGCCGGGTATCCGGTACACGTTTTTCCAATACACAGTACAAACGAAAAGTAGAAAATGTTTTCTACATGGAAAAACTCAGATACTCTTGTGAATTATTGTTTACAATACTTCACAAATAATTATATCGCTCAAATTTCGCACGTTGAAATAATTGGATTTCAATTTTAATAGCGAGATTTTGAAAAACATAAATTTCTCTTTTATATATTAGTTCAAGGGAACAGGGAAACCAAGATACCAAACACTGCTATACATTCGTAATTGGAATTTACACTGCAAACGAGCATACAGCAGAATGTAATTTTATATGCAAAGATAAACATTACAAAAGATTTAATGTAAAACGTAAACCTACAATAAATGATAAACACTTTGTATGCATGTATTGTTTATCATTATAATATAACTAGATGATACCCGCGAATTCGTACGCGTGGATTAAGAATTTCTTTGCCAGAATTGAATATAGAAAGTTGTTGGTAACGAAGGATTGGTCCCAAGCAACACCGAGTCGGCATAATATGACCGCAAAGCTATCAATATATCATTCTACGATAGAGAATCAACTTCCAACATATTTAAAAACAGAAAAACAAACGAAGGTGAGGGGATGTGGGGGGGGGGGGGTTGTCAACTAAGGACAGCTGTATTTCAGCTTGGACTTATTTCTTTCTTCAACATGAGCATCCGATTGACATTAGTTGCTCGTGCTCTGCTAGAGCTACAACTTAGGCCATTTTACGCCCGCAAGGAATGTCAAAAAAGAAGGCAAAATAAACTGGTGCCAGAAACATTTAAGCAGACACAAAGTAATAGGACAGGGAAAATCTACATCTATACTAAATAATAAGTTTTTTCTCTAAACGATAGTTATTAACAAATTATACAATAACATTATGCGCGAGAAGCTTAGCTTGAGCAATCGACGTAACATTACAGACTAACACACACATCCGTCTTTCTGTAACCATTCGATAAGTTCTCAAAATTTCGTGACTGCAACTGTTAATCATACCAAAAAAAAAATTTCCTGTGCCCTCACTACAGATTTTCTTGTCGAATTCCGTCAATATTGGTATAGGCATTTAGTCGTCAAATCGTAACAAAAGACAGAGACTTACTTCCGCATTTACAGTATTATTACTGAAGATCACACACACACTCACTGCGAACCACCCCTAAGGGATGTATATAACGTAAATAAAGTGCACACCTACAGCATTGCAAGACTACCTACGATTTGCCTCGCATTGCACCCCTAACTTTGTGATATCTACAGTTTAGCATTCAATCCCGATAACCGACGGCCCAGGCGTGACTCTTACGATCAAAAACAATTTTTTTAAATCTTAGCCTCCACGGAGATTTGAACCGAAAATCCCGACCCAAACACCAGTAAGCAATCGCTTTAATAACTGAGCTACCTGACTGACACGGAAAAACAGTATAGAGACCTCCACATCTAACGCGTCTGTCTATCGCCGTGCAGTAATTTTTCGAAATTATAAGACAACATGTATTATTTATACAGATAATTTTTCTACCAAATGTGGACAGTATTTTTCTCCTCCTTTCAAACGATAAGTGTTCAAATTTTCATCGAAATAGGATGAAAACTGTGGATTTGTATGAGGAACAAACAAACATACATACATTCATCTTCATATATATAGACTAATGAAATGTTTCCGTCGTTCGTTTGCCAACATTTAAACTATTTTTGTAAAACGTGTATAACCACCTTTCAAGAAAAAATATTCAGCTTTTATTTTACAGCATTATACAAAGTCTCAGAGTGAATGAAATCATGAAAAAAATGCATTTTAACTCATTATTTTATTTAAATGAATGTGGCACCAACCTTTAATAACTTTTTAAATGTTTTGATATTAAACGTCTTCAGATGCATCGAGTGGCTTAACGTGACGCTGGGGAGATAGTGCCATGTGATCGTGTATCATGGTGATCATCTACTGTAAATCACCATGGGCCACGTTGAATATCATAGTTTAGTTCTTCGTGGAAAGAGTGAGTGATTGAGAGAATAGTATATAGCAATTATACAAAGAACCATATATATATTAATCATTCCGTGATTGGAATGTTCAATATTGTTCCGTTTATTATTTTCAGGTGTGTGATTAATTGTTTAAATTTGTAATATTTGACTATAAATTGATAAAAATGGCGAAGTTGAGTGCAGAACGACCACTAACAATAAAATTTCAATAAAGGAACAGAGGAATGTGCACGAAAAATAATGTGCAGTATACTGCTAGTCCATAGAAATGCAGGCCCTAAAGGAGTCTTATACACAATCGTGACATCCATATGTTGAATTATTTGATCGGGCGTTGACATGAGCCATCCAAATTTAACTATTTTTAAACAATATCTGCGCCGACCTAAATATACTTGCATGAATCTAATTCATATTTTATCTTGCTATAGTTATTTTAAAAATAAGTTATTTACAAATAAATATAATAATTTTAATAATGTGTTCTCTGTTTGTAATATTTCATGTTTGAATAACGAATAAAAAAATAAAACAAATGCTGAAAAAGAAGAAATTTTCAAAGCAATATGCTCTACTTGTAAACCATCTTCCGAGTTTATATACAATGGCTTTAAACGCTTGATAATGTTTGCATCTTTATCACCGCTTGCATTGATATCAGCAAGTATTATTTCCTCAAGCATTTCCTTGAAACAAACAAGGTGAATTTCGGTTATAGTCAATGTGATACATACATCAATATTGCACTTCCGTATGAGCAGCGGACGAAAACAGTCGTGTACTTGCTCCACTCCAGGGCTCGTTTTGCTAACGGAGAGTTACGTTACATTAACAACTGTATATATTTTATAATCATTGCGTGATCAAACTTTCAACCGATGTGACTCCACAAACTGATTAGTGGCCTATCGGTGGAAGACTACAACCGAACGTTCTCTCATAGGGCGACCGGTAACTTGTCAGGTCAACAAACAGGAACTTCGGTTCGGCCATTTACACCACTATGATCAGCAAGAATTCTAATATACATGCCATAAATTCATCTGATATCACTGATGATATGATTTCTGGAGATGACGTAGCCCAGCCACCCAGATCTGCAATCCCAGAAAGCAGCCAAGTCAAACAGCCCATCATCAGCAGATCACACCATACCTGCATCATGATCTTCAACAGCAGTAACATCAATCAGAACAGCAGATGTATCTCCATTAGCAACAATATTATCACCACCACCAGCAACAACAGCAAATGCTTAATTTTTTTATATATATACTTAATGTCTCTCTAACAGCGAGGTCTTTAGAGACGGGAAAGGATGGGGGGTAAGGAATGGGAAGGAATTCGGCCATGGCCTTTTGAAGGAAGCATCATGGCATTTTTTGCCTGGAGTGATTTGGGAAACCATGTAAAACCCAAATCTAAATGCCCGGACGGGGATTCGAAGCACCGTCCTCCCGAATGCGAGGCCAGAACGCTAACCGTTACACCACCACGCTCGGTCAAATGCTTCAGTGTCAACAGTAGCATCACTTCCGTGTGAACAGCGGTCGAGAACGGTCGCGTACTTCCTCCACTATAGTGCTCGCATCGCTATCGGAAAGTTCTACTGACGCAACGTGTTCACGGATTACTTTGAATAATAAGTGTAAATATATTATATCGTTTATCGTGAGTTAGAGAATCTTCTACCGATGTGATTCCACAAACTGATTAGTGGCCCATCGGTGGAAGACTATAACCGAACATTCTCCCTCTAAGCGACTGGTTGTTTCTGATGTCGATAAACACGGACTTGGCTTCGGCCATTTGCAACTCAATGATCAACGAGAACTCTAATATAAGTGCCGTAAATCTATCTGATATCACCAACGATGTGATTTCTGAAGACAATGCGGCCCACCCATCTAGATTTGCAGTCCTAGAACAGCAGCAATGTCAAACAGCCCATCACCAGCAGGTCACAGGCTACCTGCAGCACGATCTTCAACAGCAGCAACAACAATCAGCCCAGCAGCTCCATCACCATCAGCAACAACATTACCACCACCAGCAACAGCAACAATAGCAGATGCTTCAATATCAACAGCATCAACTCCGATCCACGCAACCGATGGGGACAACACAACATCCCACGACGTCCGACTCATTGCTGAACCAAATGTATGTAGAGTTTAACGCAGGCACCAATATGTCTCAGCCTTCCCAGTGCCCAAATAACACAAGCAGTTTTATGTCGCCCATGGATGTTGCTAACGATCAAACAAGAACCGGTCAAAAGTGCCCGCGTACAAATAGTGGAAATAACTTGCAAAAACCTCCTAGTGCCTTATTTCCTGATAATAGACCACCAGAAATGAGATACGTTATTAATATACGAACGCAAAACAGATTCCAAATTTTGCATTGTGAAGAACCTGTAGAAGAGACAACCGAAATCACAGTAGTTAAAACACCACCAATTTTTCTACATGGCGTAAACAATCATCAAAGACTTACTGGAGATCTCAAAGATTTGCTAAGTTATGACTTTTCAACCGAACTAAAAGGAAAAATGATTAAAATAAATACAACCTCTATTCAGGATTCTAGAACTCTAACAAAACATTTTGATACCATTAAGCAGAAATACCATACATTTCGTGCCCCTGGCTTAAAACAATTATCAGTTATCGTGCGTAACTTACCATATTCACTAACAGATGATGAAATAAAAGAGGAATTAATAAGACTAAAATTCCCAGTGACCAAAGTAACAAGACTTTTAAATAAAGATAGGAACCCTATGCCACTCTGCGCGGTTGAGGTAATATCTTTGAATTAGACAGATTATTCCACTGCATTATTGAAGTAGAACCACGCAGAAAGTCAAAAGACATCCCTCAGTGTACAAATTGCCAATTCTATGGCCACACAAAAAACTACTGCACACTTGGTCCGCAATGTGTTCGTTGTGATGGGAAGCACCATTACTCCTCATGTAACCACCCGCGTACTGCAAAACCTAAATGTGTTCATTGCGGCGGGGAACATCCAGATAACTTTAAAGGATGTAAATGTTATGAAGAAGTGGAACTGAGAAGTTCATAAACACCTTTAAATCAAAACAAACTTAGCAACTCAGACAGATAGCTGACTGGGAAACACATACCTCCCAATCCGCCCTCACCGGGATTTCCATCTTTACCAGCCATTGTGCCGCCTCCACCACGTTGTAAATACATAGCTGACCAAATGATACAAACAAAGCGAAACCTAATTTACAGCATACTCCGCACAACAATTCTCGACCCTCTTACAGTAACATACTACAAGGAAACCGTAATACATCACCTTACGACACAAACATACCAAATAACGAGCACAACACTGGGAAAGATACTGTATGGACCAGCTTAATAAATGAACTAATCTCTGGATTAATCTCAGCTTTTCTCCATATGATAAAAGAGATTATCATGTCGACAGTAGCTAGCTTTCTCCAAAATGGCAAATAATACGGTCAATGTTTCTAAGTTAACACTCGTAAACTGGAATGCAAATGGCGTACGAAATAAGAAATCAACACTTGCCGAATTTATGAGCCAACACAATGTTGACATTGCTTCCATAACTGAGACACACCTCATTTCGAATGATACTTTTAAAATTACTAGCAATAAAATTTACAGAACAGATCGTGATGCGCCTATAGCCTCCGGCGGTGTAGCTATATTGGTTGAAAACAACGTCAGTCATTATTCGATCTATATGCCCGCCCATGATCCGGAAACAGCTGGAATACGAATCCAAACTAAAACAAACTCCGAAATAACAATAATTGCTACCTACAAACAGCCAAATCGGAGGCTTACACAACAACAGCTCGAACCAATATTTGATCAAAACCAGTCTATCTTACTAATGGGGGATCTCAATAGCAAGCACGAAGCTTGGGCATGCAGAACAACAACACCAAACGGTAAGAAACTGGTCGACGCTGTAGGAAACCTCGGTTTGCATATAGTCGCACCACACGGGTCGACCTATTTCTCTAATAACCCAAATGTTACCCCTGACATACTTGATATTGCCCTAGCTAAAAATACGCCACTACCAATACACATGAAAGCAATCTCTGAATTAGACTCAGATCACATTCCAGTGTTAGCAAAATTTGGTACAAACACCGAAATATCAGAACAAACACCAAGATACTATCTGGACAAGTAAATTGGAACCTATTCTAAATTAATCTTAATCAGATACTACCACCATTCTCTAGGCAAGACTATCAAGATAACATTGATGAAGGAGTACGATAGCTAACGACTGCAATTCACCAGGCGATAGAGCTATCGACCAAGAAATCACAAACAAGATAGTTTAGATCCCTCCATGAAAGAATACTGCAAAGAATCATTGAGTTAAGCAACTATAAAAATCAAACTAGTAGACAGTGGCAAAGGCAGCGACTCCCACACCTACGCCGACTACTAAACCAATTAATTAGACAGGTAAAAACAGAACTTGACTCATTTCGTTACGAATCATACCAAAAGTATCTATCGGAAATGGAACCTGATGACAGGTCTCTATGGAAAACCACAAAAACGTATTCTCAAGGAACCCACTATCTTACCACTCATAAAATGAAATGATACACACTTATCCAGCGCTTCAGATAAATGTGAAATCTTAGCAGATCATTTCGAAAATACCTTCAAACCAAATCCTATAGTAGATCATGAGTTTAACACAACAATTGAAAATTCTAATCAGCGTGTTTACTATCGGCGCGGAGAATTACGTCAGATTCACTACTCCGAAAGAACTGTGAAAAATAATTAAGAATTTACCTGCACGAAAATCCTCAGGCCACGATAACATACCTAACATAGTGCGTAAGTCATTACCCCCAATGGCAGAAAGCTACCTCACGTCACTTTCAACAGCATTCTCTGTACCGGGTATTTCCCAAGAGAGTGGAAACATGCTAATATCATAGTTTTCAACAAACCTAACAAACCAGCATCCTGCCCTCTAGTTACAGACCCATAAGTTTACTCCTACTTTGTCAAAACTGCTAGAAAAAAATATGGAAGCGACTAACTTCCTTCCTTGATACTACGGGAATTATTCCGCCTCATCAATTTGGTTTTCGCCCTATGCACTCAACTTCACATCAAATACTGCCTGGTAGAATATATTACAAATGACTTTGAGCTCAAACATGCTTTCTCGATGGTGCCAAGGCATTTGACAAAGTATGGTACACTGTCCTACTATATAAACTTAAAAACACGGAATGCCTCTGTATTTGTATAATTTTAAACGCTTTATACAGAAATCGAACTTTCAGCGTAAGATAGATACAAAAATATCCACAGCAGCAACCAACAATAGCAGCAGGAGTCCCACAGGGATCTGTCTTAGGGCTAACGCTATTCAACATATACATCTCAGATATATCAACTCCTCAAAACATCTCGACTGCACAGTACGCTGAAGACACAATCATACAGGGTGGGGCATTTAATATGTTTTCTGGAAATATTTCGGAAAGAAAGCATTTTAACAAACAATAACCTATATAAAAAATAATCGTACAGTAGGGGGCTACAATTATGTGATATTGGTTTTTTCACAGGTGGCGCTGTTGTCGTTACAACAAGGTCAACTTAATTCTTTTAAATGGGAACCCCTATTTTTTTTTGAAGATTCCGATTCCTCATGAAAAAATAAAAATAGTTTGCTTAACTCACTTTTCTGTTAGCCTCACAGATGGCGCTGTAATCGCGAAAAATGAATATTCGCGTTTTTTGTGTATAATTTTAATTATTGTTTAAATAATTACATGTAATTTTCATTCTGTAAACATGGAAGGTAATTTTAAAGGATAATGACGAAATTGATTTTTTAAATGCTTTTTCTTACTTATTTGCAGCCATGTCTACAGCAGGTGCTCAAAAAGGTGACCATTTACTTCCAGACATTTTCTGACCCTTTGCAGAAATGATGCCTGAACAGCTCGAAGTGTGTCAGAAAATGTCTGGAAGTAAATGGTCACCTTTTTGAGCACCTGCTGTAGACATGGCTGCAAATAAGTAAGAAAAAGCATTTAAAAAATCAATTTCGTCATTATCCTTTAAAATTACCTTCCATGTTTACAGAATGAAAATTACATGTAATTATTTAAACAATAATTAAAATTACACACAAAAAACGCGAATATTCATTTTTCGCGATTACAGCGCCATCTGTGAGGCTAACAGAAAAGTGAGTTAAGCAAACTATTTTTATTTTTTCATGAGGAATCGGAATCTTCAAAAAAAATAGGGGTTCCCATTTAAAAGAATTAAGTTGACCTTGTTGTAACGACAACAGCGCCACCTGTGAAAAAACCAATATCACATAATTGTAGCCCCCTACTGTACGATTATTTTTATATAGGTTATTGTTTGTTAAAATGCTTTCTTTCCGAAATATTTCCAGAAAACATATTAAATGCCCCACCCTGTATACTCGGTGCACAATGACATCCATATCATACGCAACAACCTTCAGGAAACAATAATGCAATTAACTAATGGCTCAATCACTGGCGTATATCTCTAGATCCCGGAAGATGTCAAAGCGAAAATCTTCACTCTGAGACGCCCACCAAATCCCCCGGAGATAAACGTTATGGGAAGTAACGTAGCATGGAATCCAAATGATCAATCTATTAAATACCTTGAGAGTCAATCTTAACAGGCGGTTAAAGTGGAACATACACCATTAACAATAAACTAAACCAAGCCTATGCCAGATTAAACAAATTGTACCCTGTGTTAAACAGAAAATCACAATTAAAAACAGAGTGCTGCCTGTTAATTTACAAAATGATTTTACTGCCACTAATAACATATGCATGTCCTATATGGGGATGTGCGAGCCGAAGCAAATTACATAGATTACAAATATTTCAAAACAAACTATTCAGATTAGTAGTGAACGCACCATGGTATGTACGCAATAGTCAGCTACACAGAGAGTTAAATATTGCTTACATTTATGAATTTATAAAACAGCAAACCATACATTTTATCAAACGAATGAGTGCGCAATTTTACAAATTAGGGAAAAGAACAGGCCAAACTAAGCTAAATAACGCCTTCCTCAAGATATTTTTCTATCAGGCAGTGATTCCGAAGAAGAAGTGAACCAGCAAATAAATTAAATACCGCGTAGCCTGTCATCTTCTTTGACATCTCGTTTGATAAGTATAGATCAGATTTTTGTCAGCTCTCGAAACTATATATATATATATGTAAAAAGTGTAATTATTTTAAACCAATTTCATTTTAACTGTTTTGATTACTTTTATAATTCTGATAACTGTTTTTATTACTTTAATACTGATATCCCTGTTGTTAACATTGTTATAAAAATTTATTGTATCATAACCTTGTAGTCACTGAGGGGCCCTGTGAGTTGACCTCAACCATGACAATATGTAAGTTATGTTTTTGTAAAATTCAACGTTGTCCTGCATAGCATTATTTGCTGAATGGATAATAAATTCATGAAAAAAAACATTCAGCAGCATCAACTTCAACCACTACAGCCGATGGGGACAACACAACATTCAACTACGTCGGACCCATTTCTGAACCAAATGTATAACGCAAGTGCCAGATGCCTCAGCCCAGCCTAGTGCCAAATAATACTAGTACTTTTATATCCCCTATGGATGTCCCTAGTCAGAAAAAAACCGTCCAAAAGCGCCCGCGTACAAATAGTAGAAATATCTAGTACCAGCCACTAGGGAATTATCTATAGAAATTGACCACGATAAATGAGATATATAATATATATATACCAACCCAAAACAGATTCCATACCTTACATTGCGAAGAAACGGTGGAAGAGACAACTGAAATCGGAAAAGTAGATAAAACTCCACCAGTATTTATACACGGCGTAAACAATCATCAGAGAATCACTCGAGATCTAAAAAAGTTTCTAAGTGATGAATTTTCAACCGAACATAAAGGAAAGGTGAATAAAATAACACGAATCTATCCAAGATTTTAGAACCCTTTTAAGAAAATAAACCATTAAATATAAATACCATACTTTCCGTGCTACAGATTCAAAACAATTATCGGTAATCGTCCGTAATTTTGCAATTCACTAACAGATGACAAATAAAGAAAAACTAATAAGACTTAATTTCCCAGTGACTAAAGTACAAGACTTCTAAACTGAGATAAGAAACCTGTTCCAATCTGCGCGATTAAGCTAGAAGAAGATCGAGGCCGTGCTGATATCTTTGAATTAGATCGTCCCACTGTATCATTAAAGGAGAACCACTCAGACAGACAAAAGCCATCCCTCAGTGCTCTAATTATCAATTTATATATCATACCAAAAAAATTGATTTCAAATGTCGTCGTTATGATGGAAACTCAATTATTCCTCATGTAATCGTCCCCATACAGCAAAACCGAATGTAGCCAGGGAGCATCCCGCAAACTTTAAAGCAGGGATGGCCATCCGCCGTATGTCATCATGCGGCCCGCGGAGCTGGTTCATTATATTCGTCAACTTTAACTTTCAACTGTGGTATCAAACACTAAATCACTTAGTTAAGACGATTTTAAATCTATATCATCCCTCTCTGATCTTGAGACAGTGGACAGTCGACTGTGCTGGTGTACAACCGAACCATATCACGGCTGATGGATATACATTCCATAATTCCTCTAGATAATGTATGTTCCAATTCCCTAAACATTGACCATGCTATGATCGTGGTTATCAAAACGGTAGCTCAACTCATTTAATCTTACACAGTTCACTGTCAATTCCAAGAATTCCCCAAGCATTTGGAGTAAGAGTATAATGACCTTACATTTTATGCTGAAGTAAGTTGGTTCACCCGTGCAAAAATTTTAAAAAGAGGGTTTCATTTGAATCAAGAAATACAATCTACTTTTATATGCGAACAATTCAAAAAATATCCCACAGTTTGAAGACATAGAGCGGTTCTACGAATTAACGTTTATTACAGACATAACTAACCACTTAAATAACCTGAACATTCGTCTGCCAGACAATTGTTTAATAAGTGCCTTATCTTATAGCATTTCAAATGAAACCTAGGCTAAGGGAACAGCAGTTGAAACATAAACATTTCACTCACTTATTACGCCGTCATTAGTAGTAGTCGTGACACAGGTTTCAGTGAATAAATGCGGTTCATTGATATCAAACTTGAACCTTGAGTTTGAAAATCGATTTCAAGATTTCCAACATTGCAACTTAAGCTAATTTTAAACCAATATTTCTTGTTATTTTATTTACATTTTCAACGTCATTCTCCGTAGAGATAACTCATTGCAAGAGAGTTTGCAAATGAAAAATTGTGTAGTGCGGTGTGACGCACAGGTTAAGGAGAAATTCGACCAGTTTGGCTTGAAAGAATTGTACAAAAAAAATATCTGGTCAAGGAGAAATATCCTGCGTTCTACAAACATGGTTAACGGTTGATTTAGCCATTTGGAAACACTTGTGTGTGAACAGCTTTTCAGTCGGATGAAGAATGCTAAGCCCCATCATAGAAAACGAATCACTGATGCTAATTCGGAGCACTTTTTTCGAATAGCTAGCACTTCTTTGTACACCAGTATTGATGCACTTAGTTCTGTCAAAAAAATTCAAAAGTCTTATTAAAATAATTATACTTTGAGTACTTCATTAAATATCTAAGTTCCATTTTTATTGGCTTTTTCACTAATAAAAAATATTTACGTATTTTTTCCAAGAAAGTAGTGCGTGCGGTCCGTTATAAAATTCTACTTCTAAAATTTGGCCCCTGCCCACTGAAAAGGTTGGTCACCATTCTTTTAAAAGGTGTAAGTGTTATGACGAAGCAAAACTTAAAAGTTCCAAGAAACCTCTACACTAAAACAAGCTTAGCAACTCAGCTGAGTGGGACGCACACACCTCCAGATCTGGTCTCATCGGTATTTCCGTCTTTACCAACTATTCTGACCCCTCTACTACAATCAAAAACACAGCTGACTAAAAGACGCAAAACAAGGACAAAATCAATTCACAGCATTCTCTGCAAAATAACTCTCGGCCTTAGAACTGAATTAAATTAAATTACAATGGACCACACGCTCCAGCAGCAAACTCTCTCAACTAATTACACGTTTCTTAGTTTTTTTACTATATCTATACAACGAAATCCATGTAGATTGGTTAAAAAAAAAAGTAAAAAACTACTGCGCAGATTTCGAAGTGGTATTCACTTTTTTAAAGATTAAAATCACAACTGAATCGTTTGGTGTGTCTTATGCTTCAACGTAATGCCGAAGCAGTAAATGAAAATATGAACTTATAGCATGAAATATCAAAGATGAAATACCAAATGGTATAAATCATACTTCGTAAAAAAAAAAAAGTAATATCCATATTATCGCATTTAACGTTTCCAACCTTAAAGTTTGGTTTTTAGCCTTTAAACCCCATAGATGGAAGTATTGATGCGAAGAGCAAACTACGTAAAGAGGAAAATATGTAAATTAATTTTAATAATATAATTTAAGAAACCTTGCGAGAGCTTCTTTGTTTCTTGAAACTACGATCGCGTCCGCACAGCTGCAATCTTTGATGTTTGGAAGTGAAATTATATTCGCTGTTAATAATCTGATGGGTTTGAACATGAAAGTGAATTGTTTAAAAACTTAAAACTTAAAACTTGTCATTTCCGGTATTTTTTTTAAATTTATTGTTGAAAGATTGTCGTTTACAGGTTTCCTGAAAAAATGTATTGTTTCTATTGCTACATGAATCGTTGTAGTTATTTTGATGAAACTTGGTACACATGTTCTTGATAGACACAAACATACCACACAACGAGCACTACGCTGAGCAAGGTACTGCATGGACTAGCTTGATACATGAACTAGTCTTTGGATAAATGTTTGCTTTTCCCCCTATGATAAAAGAAATTATGTTGTCAGTAGCTACTTTCCTCAAAATTGGCAAATAATACTGTCAATGGCTGTAAGTTAACACTGCTAAACTGGAATGCAAATGGTGTTACAGAATAAGAAATCAACGCTTGCAGAAATGATTAGCCGCCAAAATAATGATATTGCCTGTATAACAGAGACATGACAGTTTTAAGATCACTGGTTATACAATTTACAGAACAGGTCGTGATGCGCCGACATCCTCCGACTGTGTAACTATATTGGTTAAAAGTACATCAGTCATTAGTCGAAGATCACCAATGACCTCGAAAAAGCTTTAATCGAATTGAAACTAAAACTAACTAAAAAAAAAAACATTCGTTACCACCTATAAACAAAAAAATCAGGGGCTTACACAACAACTCTTACCAATATTTAATCAAAATCAATCTATCGTACTATTAGGGAATCTCGGCAGCAAACGCCAAGATTGGGGATGAAGAACAACACCAAGAAAATTTATGAAACGCTGCAGGTAACCGCGGTCTGCATATTATCGCACCACACCGGCCGACCTATTTCTCCAATCTAAGTGTTACCCCCGACATACTTTACATTGCCCTAGCAAAAAGAAAAACACTACCGGTATATATGGAAGCAATCTCTGAATTAGATCCAGACCACCTCCGGTGTTAGAAAAATTTGACATAAGCCCATAAAACATTAGAACAATCAACAAGGATACTAGCTGGTCAAGTAAATTGGAATTTATGCGAATTTAACCTAACTCAGATATTATCACGATTCTATAGGCAAGACATTGAACACAGCATTAATGAAGGCGTACGACAAGTAACAACTGCAATCCACCAGGCGATAGAACTATCAACCAAGAAATCTCAAACAGATCATTTAGGTCACTACATGAAAGACTACCACAAAGAATCATTAGTTTAATCAACTATAAAAATCAAACCTGCAGACAATGGCAAAGGCAGCGACTGCCACACCAACACAGACTACTAAACCACTTAATTAGACATGTCAATAAAGAACTTGTTTCGTTATGAAACATACCAAAAGTATTTATCAGAAATGGAAGTTGCTTACAGGTCTCTATGGAAAACCACGAAACGTATCCTCAGCGAACCCGCTGTCTTACCACCCTTAAAATGGAGCGATGCTTCCATATTCAGTGACTCAGAGAAATGCGAAATTTTAGCCTATCACTTTGAAAATACCTTCAAACTGAAACCAATAATAGATCATGAGTTCAACATAATAGAAGAAGGATTTAATCAGCATAGGACTACTGGCGCGGAGAATTATGTCAAACACACTACTTCAAGAGAACTGCGACAAATAATTAAGAATTTGCCCATTATAAAATCCCCAGGCCACGATAACACACCCATCATAGCGCTTAAGTCACTACACCCTGAAGCAGTAAGCAATCTCACGGCACTTTTCAACAGCATTCTCTGTACCAGGTATTTCCCAGGAGAATTGAATTGAAACATGCTAATATCTGTTTTCAATAAACCTAACAAACCAGCATCCCTGACTTCTAGCTATAGACCGATAAGAGCAATCCCTGCTTTATCGTAAGAACTAGAAAAGATTATATGGAAGCGACTAACTTCCTTGATGATCACCAATCTGGATTTCTCCCTAAGCACTCAATCTCACACCAAATATTACGTCTGAATGAAGATGTCTCAAGGGGCTTTGAGCTTAAATGTCATACCCTGGCTGCTTTTCTTGATGTTGCCCCGACATTTGAGAAAGTATGGCACATCGGAATCCTATATAAACTTAAAAATACGGGAATACCTCTGTCTATACCTATAAAATGAATATTTTTGTCACGATGTTCTGTCACGCTATGACGTCACTCTATGACGACACGCTATGATGTCAGGCTTTTCTCCTCCGCTGCTCAACTTACAACGACCAATGATGTTCAAGGTTATGCGCGTTATTTAATAACAGTTCTATTTAGTTACGCATGCACAAGTATACGAGCTGCCAGCACACTGAAAGAAAAGTATGTTTCGTATATTTCGTAAAAATCGATATATTAATTATTAGTTGCTTTTTCTTAGTTAAAATTCGTTCTATGTAGATTTTTTAAACTCTCTGCACAGCGATACCGTTATTACGGTAAGCTAAGAAATATCTTCGTTGCATCATTTTCAAGATTATGAGTGGTATTTGATGAAAGTTGTATCTAGCTGGCGAAGAAACGAATTGCTAAAATACTGCGTTCAACACGTCATTTTTGACGGGCTTACATGGTACGAGATTCAACATATTTATTTTAGTCACTGTTATAATATACTCGAATAAATAATTTAACCATCAAATCTTCAAATTTTGCCGAAAAACCGAAATAAAAGTACGTACTGCGTTTAAATTAGTATATTAATCATTAGTCTCTTTTATTACTGATGGCACTATATCAGACAAGCACAAATATTTCCAGTGGGTCAAATTTAGATCGTAATACAATGTATTTTAACACGGGTAATAGAAGTTATGAATTTCAAACAACAATATTAGTAGAAGTTGTGGTATGTCGAAATGCAGACAAGACCAGAATGACAACTAATGCAATTTTTTACAGAATAATTCACGATGGATTTAGTTTTATGAATAATTTAAGCTGCTTTCATAACCGCCGAGTTTCTGAAGTTATAATTTGATGGCAATGGAAATATTTCCTTATTTTCGTGCTGAATGAGGCCTGGACCTGGAATAAAACTAATATTACGCGCCATAACAATAAGGTTTTGGGATTCCTAATTTATTTTTAATTGCATTGTTTCACTAATTCTGACGTCATTTATTCAGTAGAAGTGTCATCTGTATCGCTGTGTAAACTAGAGCTGAAATATTTACAAATTACAAAATAAGGTTATGAACATTACATAACAATTCTATCTATTTAGGCAACCGCGAAGAAATGAGTGAATTGCCAGAACATTACTTTCACCTGTCATTTTCGACGGGCTTAGTGGCTAGTATTTGTGTAAAATCTTAGAAAGATTTCTACAGAAACGAACTTTCACCATAAGAGTGGGCACAAAAATATTCACAACACGACTAGTAGCAGCAGGAGTCCCACAGAGGTCTGTATTAGGGCCGTTGGTATTCAACATATAGACGTCGGATATACCAGTTCTTCCAAATACCTCCACTGCAATGTAAGCTGATGAATTAGTCACATATACTTCACACTAGTCATAGCAACTTATATAGAGTACAAATATACCGAGCGTGGTGGGTGAGTGGTAACGCTGTGACCTAGCATTTGGGAGGGTGTGGGTTCGAATCGCCGTCCGGGCTTCCAGATTTGGGTTTTCCGTAGTTTCCTCAAATCACTCCAGGCGATTGGAGTTCATGGTCAAATTCCTTCCCGTTCCTTTCCCTCCATCCTTTCCCGCCTCTAATGTCATCGACGTCGACGAGGCGCAAAGCCATAAAGAAAAAAAAACAAATATTTCAAAACAAAGTACTCCGATTAACAGTGAACGCACTATGGAATGTACTTAATAATCAGATACACAGAGAATTAAATGTCACTTACGCTAATGATTTCATGAAACAACAAACCCATAATTTTATCAAACGAATTAATGTAGTACCTAGTGAGCAATTTTATGAACTAAAGATGAGAACTGGTCAAATTAGGCTAAAAAAACGACTTCTTCAGTTACTCCGAAAAAGAAGTGAACCAGTAAATAAATTAAAAGTACTGTATTTCACGTATGACCAGCCAACAACTATTTGCCATGTCGCTTAGCTCCATCTCTATCATGAGTTGCGAAATCAAATTATCCACCACGCTCAAAACTAATTATATTCCATGAAAAAGTGTAATTTTAATTGTTTCAGTTACTGTTTTAACGCTGATAACTGTTTATTTCTTTTTAGTTCTGATACCAATGTTATTGCTATTATAAAACACCAGTTATCACTGTTCTATAGTTACTGAAGAGCTGACCTCAACTATGACAGTGCATATGTTATGTTTAATAAAATTCAACATTTTCCTGTAAAGCTAAATTTACTGAACGGATAATAAATTTATATAAACAAAATACATACACGTAATAACGGAATTGCCTATCTGAATACAAAGCTCAGTCAGTTACCAACAAATACTGAATATAACGATTGTGCTAACCACTATATCAATCGCAAAAATCATCTAAAATTTGTTATTTGCAGGGTCTGATTATTAAAAGAACAATCATAGCCTGTTCGTTAATGCCAGCTAAGACTGAAACCAATTCCAAAAGTAATAATTAATCCAATATAACTGAATTCACTCCATTTTCAGAAGCTTCTTAAGCAGTTATATGTATGAAGTGTTACAGTCTTTGTAAGTTTCATTTCCGCGAAGAATGAATTTGAAGAATAGATTCTCTCTCTCTCTCTCTCTCTCTCTCTCTCTCTCTCTCTCTCTCTCTCTCTCGTTGTAGCCATATGGACTACTTAGAACCACGTAGCGGTTTGCACAGATAGCTAGCCTAGCTGCCTAGCTACTGTGTTTTATGATGGGTAAGAAGTGGTAGGGGCCGCACCGTAATATAATTATCACAAGATCTGAAGTGTTTATCTTAAAGGTGGAATGTTTATGTTACTATCTGCGAAGTGTGTAATTTGTATTCTGTAGGAAGTATATTTGTATTCACCAGGTAGTATTTCCCCAAACCAGTGTGTGTTCGCCCAAATGCATGCAGCCAATTTTGCGGGTACCTGTTTTTTCTGTTTGCATTTCTTTCGTCTCAGCGTCAGCCATCGCTCTGTTGAGTTTTGGTCTGATTTTGAAGGTTGAATTCTTTCCATGTTTATTCATATTTATTCATACTAGTATCTGTTTATAATACAGTGGAAATTATGACGATGCTGTGGTGTCTACTGTTGCTTAAAATTCATTTTGAAAGAATTGAACCTTGAAAATCAAAACAAATTTTACACAGGATTTGTATTTCAACAAGGAAGTTTTTTTTATAAATCTTATTATTGTATACTGTTTAGTAATAAATAAATGCAACTATTTACAAAGCAGATATTTCATACCGTTGATTTTGAATAATTTTAGACATAATGTATATAAGTATTAACAATATAATCGTATTAACATGATTTCGTAAGTAGGAAACCAGGTTTTCCCACTAAATTCAAGAGAGACTCTGTTACACCTAAGCTAAGCAAATTAAACAAATTAAAGGGACTGACTGAGTTGATGATTCGAAGATACATCCCTACGGGTGGTATCGTTAGCGAGATGATCAGACTGACATGCACAGCTGTATGTGGTTACTAGTCGCACTGAAGAACCGGAAATTCTTGTCATCATCAATCATTTTCATCATTTCTTGATCTTCCGAAACCAACCGTTATAGAAGTCCTATGATTGCATCAGGAATTATTACTCCTTTCCAGAGTAGGATCATCTGTACTGTCAAATCACCGATACTGGAGTGGTAGTTCCTTCTCCAGAAGAAAAATGAGTACATGAGTTCAAATTCAGATAAATAAAGATAGAGTTCTAAAATTTCAAACCACATACGCGCCCTTCTAAAGTGGGTTGTTGGGAAAAACTATTGGCCGTACTGTCGGCTTGGAGGAGATATCATAACGATCATGTGGCGGCGTTGTTTCTTCCAATCTTCTTTGAGATTACTGGGAAAGGCTGTAGGAGTAAGCGATAATGATATTCATCCTGGCATGGAAATCATAGATACTGTTTCAAAGGTATAATGGAAAACCTTTTGGAGCTGTTGTTAACGGGCGTATCGGTTTTCCATCTTTTCTCGAAATCACTGCCAGTGTATAAGAGATTTATTTTTTCATGCAGTCCATGGCAGTTATTCATCCCGTTCATGATGAATGGTCATATCCCGCATCTAATGACCATGCTATCGACGAGTTGAAGCACAAAAACTGTCTTTAATGTGTCCACACACTCTCTTTTACAATTTTGTTGTATAAATTTTCAGTCTAAATATTCACCATTTCATTTATATTTCATCTAAATTTCTCTTTAATAACAGTATCGGTACTACTCTGATACTTCTCTAGCCCTTCTTCGAGCCCCATATGTCGAGTCCTATATGGATGAACAATATTCGAAACTTGCGATCGTCAAGGTCTTATGCGATGAGAATCTATTTTCCCCCTTTTTTTTCCTTACGGGGTTCTTTCAGTTTTGCTGGAGGATTCACGGAAGCAGAGCTCCGATTGAACGTAGAACAGAGATGAATGAGTTCCTCCACGGTACCCGTTAGATAGCAGGCCAGGTGGATCTTGTGGGGTACATGATCTCACTAATTGTGTAATTTATAATTAAAGCATATTGTTGTCATTACATAATTAAGATACTAACTTAGGTATTAAAGTTTCTCAATGTCAAATAAGCCAAATCAGACCGAAGGAAGTGAAGGAGGATCTTTGGTTACTAAAAAAGATTGACGAAAAGATTGAGGGATTGATTGAGAAGCTAAAATTAATAAAACGACTCAATCCTGGTTGGATGGATATATAGTTATAAATTAGATATTCTATAAAATAAGGTCGAGGGCAATGAAGAAGGAACAATATAAATGAACTGCAATCTTTATGCTTTGAAAAGAATAATATATTGTAAAAGGAACAGTAAGATAAGTAAATGATAAATTTCTTTTTGTGAAAGTTAATATCCCTTGTGTGCTGATCTTAGAGAAGTAAGTTTACATTAGTCTAAAGACAATCTATTTACAGTAGTGGTGTTAAAACCCGGTATTGGGTATAGAGGTAAATAAAAGCCTAAAAACTAACCCGGCATTGGATATTTTTATAGAAAATAAGTAAGGAATTGGACGCTTTCGGTCTGGAGGAGTAGACAGCGATCCAGACTTCCTAGTTTCGTTGAAAATCCTCGGCCTCGTAGGGGATCGAACTCCGTTCGTCCGAGCAGTAGTTAGTCGCTCTACCGCATAATTAACGCGGCAGCATTGCAATCTAAATATATACTATGAATTCTCAAATAGCCGCAGCGAGAAGATTAAAATGTTATACTGCTGATATTTTTGTAATGCTTGTTCATTTCAACTCATCTCAGAGAACAATACATAAGCACATATCTGATTCGAATTTGATAACAATTTCAGTGGTTATACAAATAAATATTGCCACATTCATCGTTTTGGTGATGTGCATAATTTACAATTTTTTATTATTCAATTCAAATAATCACTGCGTGTACGAAATTATAAATTTAAGACAACCACCTTGTAATATTTATGATATAATACTACAGCGGCTGAGTTACTATTTCTTTAAGTAATAATATGGGGGCTAACAGTGAAAAGACTACGAAATGTTAAGGTTTACCTCTTTCTAAAGCCACTTGTAATCCAGCAGAATAATAATTACGTTCTCCTACAAACAGAAAATAAAAAAATAGAAATGTTAGCTCAAGGATGACTATTTATATTCTGAATGTTTAACCTACAGTTTACAGAAAATTAATTACACAGAACACGTTATATAAAAGACAAACAAAATACGATCGATCCATATTTGCATCAGAAGAGCAGAGAAGAAACATTTTTGGGCGTTACAGAGTTCCTAGCTGGAGAGAGAACATTTTTTGTGCGTTAAATTGATAGATTACCGTACCGTTGGACGGGTAGCTGCGTCTCACTTAAAAATGGCGTCATTTCCTGTAGTATGGAGGATGCTCCCCAAGCGAAAAGTGGAAAACTGACTACGTTTACAGAACAGGTAATCAGCTCCGTAATCTGGCATTCGAAGAAATGCCTTGCCTCAACAAAAAGGTCGATTGTTGCAGAAAATGGTTCCAGCAGTCAATAAGTTTGTAGTATCAATTTTAAGTCAGAGTGCAATGGCTACTCACATTCTGCGGATCAAACCAGTCCCGATCAACGGTCAAGATTTGAAAGGTACTGTCACAAACTCCCAGTCTACTAAACAGATGCGACTTGAATGAAGTATCGCCAGCAACACATTACTGTCATTTGTACGTATAAGTATGTGCGTGACTTCACGAGAAGGTACTTCCGGTAACCCTCATCGCAAGAATTACATAGTGAACAAGCTTTGATGTAATACGTTTTATTACAACTAAATACATCTTCTCCGATCTGTTAGAGTAAATAACACATCGTTAGTAAAAATCAGGACCAGCGAGCGTCCCATTAGTCTTACGTAGTAAAAAAAAAAGAAACTACTGACTCTCTACTCGGAATAAATCATAATACTACCCGTAATTTCTCTATTTTTGGCTGCATAATGATGTTCGCGACGACAGTTGCAGACGTCTTTAAAATTACGATTCCAGTAAGTAGCTCCAACATTTTTCTCGACAAAGTTATTTCAGTTTATTTGCTTTAATTTATCCCACACTACTTCAACAGTATTTTAATGTTATTTATTAAGTTGACTGTCAGATTTCGCCTAAAATATACATCAGATGCATTACAAAAAAAGGACAGCTTTCAATCAAATTTTTACATTAGAACTATACGTAATGTTAAGGCATCAAAATCAATAATATGACAGTATATATTAAGAATAAAGATAGATTCCTTACTAAAATGTGATGGTTCTTAAACTAATGGTTGCTGTGCATTATGGGTGGCTAGAGAATTACTTCGTGCGGTGAATTCTAGAAGTCCGACCGTTTGGACATTAAGGTATGGATTTATGCAGTTATTTTCTGTAGGTTCAAGTTGTCGACGCTTGAAAAACGTTTACAAAAACTTTTACTCCTCATTCAATAGCTGTCTTATTTTGGCAGTAGATCCACTTACAACTCAACTTTCCCGCATTAAAAAAAAAAAAAAATTCTTACTTCCTAAGACCTTACAGTAGATCGTACTGCGATTTTTAATTTCCTTCTGGAATCAACTGTGCGATTAGGATTTCTGTTGTATCTCTGAAGCGACCATTCACCAGACTTGACTATTTCCTGTTACCCAGTGCGCCACAGCATGGCGTGAGTCAAGACGTCACCAAACATACCAGACACTTCAGTGTATGAGCAAATCACAAAGATTGAACTACCCATCAATTCAATTGAAAGACCCTGTATAGTCAAGTCTGATCTTGAGAAAATTTATCGTCCAATAAACAAACCGTAATTTTACAGGTAATAAAAAGCTATTAAAGCTTTGGAAATGGATCAGATTCCTACAATGTACAGTAAGGCAAGAAATTAAGAATATGAAAATAGTAAATTGAAGCAAAAAAAAATTAACATCACAATTATCTTCCTCAAATGTATGGAAAATGCCTCTAGTAGGACTGTCCCTACAAATAATAATTAAATATACGAGTTAAGTGAAGGTACAATAAGGGCAGATCATACGACAGTTCAAACTGACTAAAACATGTATTCTAAACAATCATTACTTCCACATCTAGCTTTTACATTCATTCGTTTCAGGAGGGTTAAATTGTACAATAAATAAGTATCTTAAAACAAAAGCTTTAACATCAAAATCTTGTCAAGACCACATAAACAGTGGATGAACGGAACTAAATACAATATCGTACATCGGATAGCAAGAACTGCAGTTATCAAGTTCATTACAAGTGTCAACCGATAGATAAACGTTATGTACAAAACAGTCACAAAGCCTTTAGTAGAAGCTGGTACCAAAAATCCTTGCGATTCTCCGAAATATAAAATTTTATCGTTTGCGGTATTCGATTCTGAATTAAGAAACGCATAACATCTACGACAGCTTAAAATATCCCTGCATTCATCCGATGTGTTACTGAAAACAGCAATCAGAGATCTGAATCCGTAACAGATGTGCCTAGACTGTGCGGCGCGCTCCTGAACGTTATGCAGGACCGCGATGCGCTGAAGCTTCCTTCCCACGAGGAACGCATTGAAAATGGCCCTGGCTCGTTGCGGCTGGTTACCCGGACAAATGGAACGCGCTCGACTCGACAGGTGGCGGCACACACTCGTTAATCATCGCCGTCGGCGCCATTCCCCCAGCAAGAGCCTGCCCGCCCGGAAAGAAACGATAGTCGGCTCAGCGGCTGCTTCCGATAGAGACTGATCGTTAACTCTGCTCTCGAGTAAATAAGGTATAAAACCTCCAACACATTTATCTATTTATTTATCGTTTGGCATATAGCACTTACAAGTCGAAAAAAAAATTATTTAAATTAAAAGGTTAAAAGTTTTTGATGAGAAAAAATAAAACAGTGCAGGCATCTAGATGAAATATTCATTAGTAAAAAGAAATTAACCTGGAGCTAAATGACTACGGTCAAAATTTACAGCCAGTACAGAACTGCAAAAACTAAACTAAGCGATCCAAAGTATACATTCTGTTCACAATCTGAAAAGATTCCGATAAATCTGATCCACAATCGCAGGCAGGAATTGAGTCCCCGCTTGCACAGAAAAAACCTGCATCTGCTCTATTCTTTACTAAAGCTTTTTTGAGACATTGGGCACACGCAAAAAATTCTTTCTTTCTTAAGGGAACATAGTCGCGATGGACCTCCCATAAGAAATCAAGCAAACTTCAGGTACACTTTCCGAAGAAACTAATAAAGATACAGACCTGAAACTTTTGCAGTTGCAGATGAAACATCATCTGCAAATCGCATGAAGGTTTGTTACTATATTTTATATGGTATACGAATAATGATTTTTTTGTTCTAAAAGACAAAAAAAAACTTTAATAATAACTTGGAGCTTGTAAGTATGTTCTCGTTTTTACCACATGTCCCATTTTTTATTTGATTAATCATTGCCTTATTAACAAAAGATGCTGAAAGTCTGATGCCTTTATCAGTCTTAGTTTTTGAGAAAAGAGTACCAGAAGGCAAAAAAATGTAGTTTTGAGAAAAAACTGTATTAAAGTTGTACATACAAGAAGCTAATGTACATTACAATAGACACACACTATTACCACGCATTATGAAAAAATTAATAACTCCTAATCTAACCGCCAAGTTTGCATGAAACAAACTGCATTTTGTAGCTAAATAATTGGAGCATTGAACAAGACTAAAAAAAAATTTTTTATTAGGCTGTTCGCGACTGCGTCCCCTAAAGAGAACTTCCGTCTTAGTTACGGAAGTATACTATTAGTAGGAGTTGAAGTCCAGTAAGAGTGGAGTAATATTTTCACCTATTGAAAGAGGTCACTGAGATGTTTAAGGGAAGCCAGTGATAACTCCAGCGTGACTCCAACCTAATTTATTTTGTAGTGAAGTTACTTGATGCTAGGGTTATTGAAAGGTACACATTAGCATCTTTGTTGCTAAGTGAAAGTGTTAGCTCTCTTGCTGGTTTGAGCTATATCTCTGAACTTAATAACTCTCTATTGACCAAACAATTCATATAACAAATATTTGCATAAAACTCATACTAGAATGATATGGAAACTTCTTGGTATCAACTGTAAATAATTTTATATACTACTCTAGGTGTACATCATATAACAAATTAAATAAAGTCACAAGTAAATTACTTTTAGTTTTGGAGAGTCATTCTCTTCAAACCAACGTCAAATTTCGTATTTCTCAGTTTCAACGCTATTTATGGTCTACTCGGAGAACTTTCAAATCACTTCTTACTGAATTAACCAGTAGTTGTTTCAAACATTCTGAGCGCCTGATGATATACGCATACTTTTGTCGCTCTCGTCAAATGATTCATCACAATATGCCCTTAAAAAGGCTAAGCATTTATTTTCGTGGCATATATAATACTTGTAAAAACGATGATATTATCATATTTATTTCTATAACAAGAAACTATATTTTTTTATATTGGAATTCTAACGTTTATTAGCAAAATAATATTTTAATTAATGTAACAAGATATATTCGAGATGAATTGGGGTAAGATATTATTTTTAGCATCACGGTGACGTTTCATCAACAAAGTTCCTATTAACTCGCTGTAGTCCATACATAGCTGAGCTGGCACTTGATTTTTAGCATAGGAGCACTTCGAAATAAAAGTCAGATGTTTGGATTAAAAGAAAAAGAGACGCTTATTTTCTAATCTCATAGAACAATACTAATGTGAAAAGAAGTTTATATGGTTTGGTGGATCACTAGCTACCATTAATCTAAGTCGATACATAATTTAGGTTTCGTCTCACAAAAAAGCGCTGATTAACAAATTTAAACAAGAACAAAGAAAAAGGCCAGTGCTTGCCAAGAATGGCGGCAGAATATAGTGTATTCACACGAGGTGCTGTAAAAGCTTTGGACTTTTCGGCTTTAAATCCTTCGTGGTCAGAAGAGAGATTATGCAACCAATTCTTTTTAAGTCTGCTGTAGGTGAGAACTTACACCAGAAACTTCTGTGTTCTCCCAGTGCACCGTATTTTGGAGAGTCAGCATCGTATTATTGTTGCAAGTGAAAGTACGAATTTTCTGTTAATTTTCAACCATGGGTATCCACTATCACATCCAAAGCGCTATTACCGATTTTTATACATTTTCATAGAATGGTTGTGTTACCAGCCAACTTGCTATTGAGTTCAACGCAGGTACCTAAACAAATGTTTTCGGAGAAGGGTGGAGCGATTTTAACTGGTGCCTTCTTTCTGTGAGCCATGTGAGCATTGTTCTGTGCGTTTATTGTTAATTTGTTTGTCAAATAATCTACGTTTTAGCGCAAATTTCTTTGATTCAAGATAAATGCCTGAATCTGTAATCAAAATGTCTCATATGCAGTGTGTAATGGTACAGCTTCACGACGGATAGAAGTAGTTTTAGGAAAATGTATTATGTGAGATAAGGACAATGCACGGTTGATAGTTATGTGATTGTGTTATAGGAGTAAACCGACCTACAGAGAACTTTTTGACCTGTCATTAAAGAACAAAGTGACGTAACGAGGAGAAACAAGAGATACGTGGGGGCCTGCGAGAAAAATGCTCATTTGTTACTGAGGAGAGAGAACGGTATTTAATATAAATTTCATGATTTATTAAGAAATATCAAGAATTTTTTAATTATTTAGTGCGCCCTTATTTGTTGTCAATAATATAATTGTTTTGAGAATTAGTGGAATTGTCATTTGTATACGAGATGGAAAACATTCCGTGAGAAATAATTCTGAAGATTACGGTAGGTAGAGGCTAAGTACATTCATATTCTAGTTGGAATGGAAGATTTATAGAAATAAGATGAGACTACATTTGTCAAACTAGGGGCACTAGATAGGACGTAAAATGTACTCCAGATGACCAGCGAAGATACGCAGTACCGAGTTAATATAAAAACTATTTACCAACTAAGAGTTTAAGCGAAACAGAATGTGGCGAGGTATGATGTAAAAGTTACGCCGATATACCTGATAGGTGGTTGTTATTTTACTTCGATGGTACTTCCCAGTGCCCCTTGAAACGATGCTATATTGTACTAGGTATATTACTGGAACTTTTTATGTTTCAAAAGGCATTTACAAACTGAATGGTTAACTTGTATGTGTATACCTCAAGATTAAAATTTGTAAATGCCTCATTTGGCATTTATGCTACCAGTTTGTTATTCACTTCGTAGATTTTGATGTTTTAAAATTAATTATGACATTGTGTTTAGGAATTTTTATCAAAATCCTGGTAGAATCTTAATAGTTCTTACAAAATTTAGCAGTCAGGTATACCTAATACAAGTAAAGAAAATTACAGGTTTCCTAACAAGTCACAAGGAGACAAGGTATAATGCTCCGTCGACATCGTAGCACTAATAACAGAATCAGGAGTTTCGGGAATATCTTGTCCGAGAATTCGTTAGAAGTTATTAAATACACTGCCTGACAAAAACAGTGGAGCAGCCAGCAGGGGTGGAGAAAACGAAATGAAACTTCATGCGTTGAGAGGGTATGTGATATTACTACAAACTGAGTCAAATTTACAAAGAACATGGAATTGTAAAATGGATAGGTAGCTTTTGTATGATACGGTAATAAAGGGACAGAGACAGTCCGCTTATAGATTTATGAATGTAAACATAGAAAGATAATAAAAATGTTTTGTTTATAATCCAGGTCACAAAAATAAATTTAAATACAAGATATGACAATGGAGCAATTAAAGCTGTATTTAAACGATAACAAGAGACAATTCACTAGCAATCACTTTTGTGCTGCAAACATTGCAGCATTTAATGCGATAGTTTTTATTTTTGATAGAGATATTAAATTAAATGTACAATTGATTAATATAAAAAGATCAGATGGTATTGAGAAACCACAAAAGAACAGTATGTCTTTTTTTTTAATACTGCTTAACGTCTCTTTACAGCGAGGTCTTTCGAGACGGGAAAAGATGGGAGGCAAGTAATGGGAATGAATTCGGCCATGGCCTTTTGAAGGAAGCATCCCGGCATTTGCCTAGAGATAGGTGACAAGTTTTTGAAGAGATATAATATTTATAAGACAATGATTAAATAAATGTTAAAGATATGAACCACAAATGACAACAAACGGTGTTCTCATCCAAATGAGAGACGTGAAATCACACGACAATTCGTAGTCAATAATCTGTGTAGACAGATACAAATTTATTACGATATTCGGAAAACATGAGTATTATCACAATGTGCAATAATCGACATCACCGTTTGGTTCATACTACTTTAACCATCAGACTGTTTACAGCAGTGTATGAGAGGCAAAGAAATATTTGTTCAAATTTTTCTGCTTATTTATATTTGGTCACCATCTTCCTACTATTTGTTTTCTGTCCTATAAATGTGAGATGTGAATTTTAAAACTTTCACGAAACAATTAATACTTGAAAAATTCTTAACAAAAAAATTACAATTTATTTAATAAAAAATATAAACCTTTTCAAATCTCTACAGACGTTATACTGGTACCACTATTACACAAAAATTGTATCAATGTGTGAGCCAGGATTAAAAATAGTAGTTGCGTTCAGCTAACATCTCATCTCCTTTAAGTTGGGAGGTCACGCTAAGCGAATCTCTGTCTCCAGCGTCACCAAAATATTTACTAAAAATCGGAGTAAAGAAAAACGTAGGTTGATTACCTTTGCATTTACTTAATAATTCTGTAGATACGCGTATTTATGGTCCGGCTCGATGCTTTCTTACTTTAAAGCTACATTAAAATAGTAAAGATAATTATGCATTATTGTATAAATAATAAATATTTTATGGTAGACTAAAAGATGATGAGAAAATCTATTCACACACTTCAATAATAACATCCAGATGGATAAGAACATGAAATTAAAAATTATGCACTGTTTGTATTTAAGTGATTACTTCAGTACGCTCAAAAAGCTATCACAAGGAAGGTAGTAGTGTCTGCCCATGATTAAAGCTTTGACTAGGATTCAAGACTGTTCTCTTGTGACTTTACTGTTTAAACACAGTGATCAGTGCCATGATTAATGTATTATGATTATAAATTACTGATATAGCATCAATGTTTAAAAAGTCTGTCAAGACGTATGTTCTCAAAGTTTGAAACATTTAAGAATGATCGAACATAGTCCGAGGATATAAATAAAGAGTTATGGAAACGTTTATGAAAAATTAGGAATATTCAACTTACAACACCAATTTCCCACGCAGCTGTTAGCCAGTAACTGGTAAACCATTTCATTTTAATTACGGCGGAAACCTCTTTTGGTGTTCTCGTAGACGATCGTGATACTATCTTAACTATGCCTCATTTTTTGCAAAGAAATTTTTGTAATATTCAATTGCGGAAATAAATTGCTGTTTCCCGATAGTACATGGTGCGGGTCTGTACTGACGACACTTAAACGATAGCAAAATCATGTATTACTTTCTTATTGCAGAAAAGATATAGAGGAATGACACACGAAAAAGCAAAGTTTACATGGGTCATTGACGACGTGACACTTTCTTGCATCCCTAGCAGTGGCGTTCGAAAGGAAGCGGATTCAGATCCCCATCTGGCCATCCAGATTTCTTTTTCCCGTGGTTTCCCAAAATCACTACAGGCGAATGTTAGGATGGTTTGTTCAAAAGGTCATTGCCGAATTTCCTCACGCTTTATGTTCCGGTCCTTTCCTTCCTCTAATGACGTCGGTATCGACGAGGAGTATAGCCCTGTTGCTGACCCTATATGTATAGGATCGTGCTATGACTATTAATTGGGTATGCCAGGATGACTGACACGTGGGTTGCAAGGGGTTAACCTACGTTGCCCTATGACTTGCGCCGACTTTCTTCTGCTCTTGAATTATTCTCTCTTGAACCTATCCTCTTCTTCTCTTGCGCTAGCAAATAAACATGAGCATCGAGGGTAACTTGTAATTAGGAGAGCGAGCGGACAGCTACGAGCTATCTTGAAATGAAACAATGTTTCTGGAAACCAGTTTAATCTGCACTGAACCATAAATCATCTACAGTCGATGTTGTACAAGATTTGAGGTATTTCGTAACCCGTACTACTGACCCTAGGGGTGAAACTTAGCCCTGCAGTTCACAACTAACAGAGTATGGTAAGGTTGGTGCAGCGAATATCTATCCCCGAGTCCTAGATATTATATTATAAATCGTCAGACAAGAATTGAGAGTGATCAATGTATTCTAGCTTGCTGGAAAAGTATTGGCTTGCATGCTCAGCACTGCAAGTGTAGCTTGCAACTCGAACTGTCGATCGGCAGAAAGTTGAACAACAGGACGTGCTTTCTTGACGTCTGGCTCCAGTGAAACTTAGAAAACTTACACGATTTCGGTACTAAAATATTATAATAAATGACGTCCCGTCACAGCCCTAAACAAGCAAAAAACTCTAGCATTGTTCGTCATTCATGAACTTGGTCGTCAACAGGATATTAAATCAAAAAAAAAAGATTTACACAAAGCTCTTAATCACGATGTAGTCTCAAAGTGAATGCGTATAAGATTGTGTATTTCTATAGACAGTCTCAAGTATCCAGACAACGGACAAAGCAAATAATCTTTATTGTGGAGTAGCTGTTAAAGTTGCTTGGCCTTTTAACGTGTCTGACATTGTAGAGGAATTAGGACACTTTACGCATTTCATTCATATCATATTTCGTTTGCTTTCGTTGCAGGTTTTACCACTCCGTCAGATGCCTTTGTATCTTAGCATTAGTTTCTGCAAAATATTTACAATTTTACTCTATCCTTTGTGTCAATGTTTTTATATGATGCTGAGAAACTATAAACACTGAATTTTTGCATATTATTTTTAATTATGGATTAATTCTTTCGAATTTATGGATAACTATAAAATAAAAATGTACCCTTAAAACCTGGACTGAACTTAGCCAAATAAAAGACTGAGACCCAAATGCTGAAGCAAAGCATGGAAGATGTATGTGAGTGTAGGCTTTCCCGCCTGGTATTCGTAACGGCAAGATCGCCGGTACATAATTGACCTGAAGATGGCTGTTGATCTAGTTGCCGAAAGCTTGTCGCTTTTCAATAAAATTCGGCTGCAAACCCGAGAAGATTTGTTGTCATGGAAGATGTATTTTATTTCAGAAAAAAATGATGACGTGGTAAATACGACTGCTTGGGAAAAACACTAACATTTTTGTTTTTATAGTCGTGTTGCAAGGCGTTTAGCACACAGCCAAATAAACAATTCTGTAATGAAGGAATGAGGACTGGCGCGCCACTTGTTTACAAGCACCTCGTGTCCGGGGAAGGTGGCAGAGCGGACCCGGCACAGAGCATCCGGCACTCATTGATTAAACGTCCCTCTCCTCACACCACTCCGCCTGAAATATTGCTACACGAATATACAGCCTAATAAATTCCACTTTATCTCACCTTTTATATCATTTAAATGTCCCCTGTTAAGTGCTTCTGGAGAATCCATTGTATTTCCTTCGGGTCCGGCCCTTATCCCCGGTCCGCTGAACGGCAGTTCCGAGCGTGCGCACTCGTGACCCACCCCAGTAATTGAATGTCCCCTCGCACTGCCCCCCACTTGCTGCCGTACTAGCGCTCACTTGCCCATAGCCGTTTATCACCAACAATTTCAGCCATCAACACAGTGTCATAACTTCCTCCACAGAAAGAGAAAATAGACAGCTTAGAAAATCCAAGCAACTTCATGTACTGATAACGCAGAGAGTATTTTGATTATTTCCTAATCCGAGTCTGTGTATGTACGTATGCCTTGAATTCTCAGCGAGTGAATCTCTCATTCTTCCTGAAGGTGAAAGACTTTCTGTAAAATGATTTGTAAGGACCTAGTCAGTAAAGAATAAAATGTCATACTCACAAGGCATTTCACACGTACGCATTAGTACCAAGTATCAACTGGGTACGAAACAAGATTAATAACACAAGGTAACAGGGATTTGCAAACACCTTATTAAGGGAAGGAGGTTTTACACAAGCGGTAGTGCAAAACACGAGGGGACCAAACACGTTGGACATCATTCTAATAAACCTGATGAAAATCTTGTGGGGCATCAGGTAATTGAAGGAATACGTGATCACAATGCAGTATTGCAGGTGAGGTGGGAAGAGTTTACGGTGATTGTAAAAAAAGCGTGAGGAAATGTTTATTCCAAAGCAGAAAATAAAGAGAACTACAGAACCAACATACTACAACAGCGAGGTGAGAAGGTTAAAGTGGTTAGTGAGACGGGAACACAAGAGTTTTATCAGTCTTTCACCTGGTTTGATACAAACCTCTTTCCCATCCTATCTTGTACTAACCTCTTCATCTCTAGATTCTCCTTGCAACCCACGTACTTGATATATTCTAATCTGTGTCTTCCACTATAGTTTTTACCTTCGACTGTTCGCTCCACTAACAAATTAACCATTCCAGCATGTCCCAAAATATGACCTACCAGCCTCTCCCTTCTTTTTGTAAGCTTCTTCCACAAACTTCTTTCCACACCCATTATTTCCAAAACTCGTTCATTTCGTAGTCTGGCTACTTAATTTTCAGCATTCTTCTATTAAACCACATTTCAAATGCTTCAATTTTCTTTCTTTTTGGTATTCCCAAACTCCATGCTTCGCTACCATAAAGCACTGTGCCAAACACATAGAGTTTTAAAAAGTTCTTTCTATGTTCTAGATCAATATTTGAAATTAAAAGATTTATCTTTTTCGTGCAACATCATTTCTGCTTACACAAGATATAAGGGACAGTAATACAGTTGGGAGTATTTAAAACATTATTAAACAAGCAATTAATAAAAGCAAAGGGAGTATCTAAGGATGTGATTATAAAGAATACTATTGGTTCAGGGGGACGCCTGAAAGGTGCATCTACAGATTACTATGGCTATGTTAGAAATCTGAGGGGAAAGAAAGGTATTGAGTCCTATGTAGATAAGAATGGAGTTAGTCACTGAGAAATTTCAAATGGTAGAGATATTGAGTGACTGGTATAATGAGACTACTAGGGACTATCATCCCGTGATGGGAGGTAATAAATCAGAGGATAGTCTCCCTGTAAACTACAAAATTTCGAATAGATTCTCAGGAATTATAAAGGAACTCCAAAAGCCAAAAACCGCAATGGGGTGGTGTAGATAATATTACTACGTATGTATTAAAGATTGGGTGGGGGGGGGGGGGGGTAATATAGTATACCTTACCTTGGAAGTTTATTTAAAACGAGTTTGAAGTCTTGCTGCTTACCAGAGGATTGGAAAAGAGCGATATCAATTGAGATTCATAAAAAGAGGGTGACAAATATTATTGACAGTTGCAGGTCGATTAGTTTCACATCAATGATAGGCAAATCGATAGGTCAGGATGGAATGAAGATAATTTCCAAGAAGGGTCAGCTTATTAGGTACACAGATAAAAAACTGAAAGTTGTTTATGGTTATAGGGTGGGGTGACAATTGCTTATTGAAGGCTTGAAATGTAAATATCTTAGCGTGTAAATATCTTAGCGTAACGTTAGATGAAAGAGTTGATGGAGAGATTGATATGCAACTTCATCAGAAATATCAGTGAGAAAAGAAACTGGTTTACAAGTCAATAACATTGCTTTAGGCCAGGATATTCATGTTAATCTGACATAGTTGTCTATAAGCAAGATATTTCGGATGAACTGGACAATGGAGGCCATGTTGATAGTACTAGATGTTTCTAAGACATTTGACAGAGTTAGCCATAAAATGGTTTCAAAATAAATTGAAAAATATAGGATTGAATGAAAAAGTTACTCTCTGGATAGAGGAATTCTTAAAAGCCAGAAAACAACGTTTTATGGTAGAGTAGGAAAAACATTATCAAAAGAAGTGGAAGTAAATATGGGAGTAACACAGGTAGTGTATTGGGACCATTGCTGTTCATAATTCTAATGAAAGATTGTGTTGATGATTTACGGTCAGAATTTGGGTTGTTTGCAGATGACATAATGGTACATAATAGGATCAAAACAGCAGAAGACTGTAAATTGCTGGAGGGTGACCTAGGTAGAATATCTAAATGTATAGGTCAGGATGGAATGAAGATAAATGCAAAGAAGAGTCAGCTTATTAGGTGCACAAATAAAAAAACTGAAGGTTTTTTATGGTTATAGGGTGAGGTGACAATTGCTTGTTGAAGGGTTGAAGTGTAAAAATCTTAGCGTAACGTTAGATGATAAACTTAACTGGGCACTAGCACATTGGTCAGGTGGAAGAAAAAGGTTACAATATCTTTCATTTACCAGACAGGGTGATGAGAGGATGTACCAGATAAGTTAGGAACTTGGGTTACAATTTGGTCAGACCATTAGTTGAATATGGTGGTGTAGTTTGAGATACAGAACTTGGAGGGTGTGTAAAGAAGAGCAACTAGATTTGTTTGTGGAGATTATTGCAGAACCCAGTCAGTAATTGATATGATAAAGGAGCTGGAATGGGAGTCACTGGAAAACAGGAGGAGGGTGAAGAGAGTGCTGGGAATGTACAAGTTATATTTTGGGTCTTAAAAGGATATTGGTTGAAGAATTAGGAATAGTGCATGGAATGGAGAAGATGACCATGACCACAAGCTGGCATTATATTTCATGAATAAAGGGTGATAAAATTTTCTTTTGGGGTAAGCGTGTCAGGGATTGGAAGAAATTGCCAAGAGAAGTGATGAATAATTTAACAAAAACACTGAAGGGATTTAAAGTGAAAATTCGTAAATCGCCAAAGTAAATGGTTGGGGGGGGAGGGAGAATTTAACTCTTAAATTATATAAGATAATGGGGTAATTAGATGACTAAGGAATTGCCACAGGAGCGTGTACTCCAACGGAATTAAATTAATAATAGTTGTATATAGAAACCGGAATATTTTTTTTTTTTTACTTGGTGCTTGTGATCCAACAGCATAGATGGCCACGTCGAGGAGACGTACCGCCTATTGTCAGAGTAAGCCAAACACATAATAGTCTTTATCGACAAATTCTGGGAGGAGTAGTTGCAGTAAATGGTAGTAACTGTTTCTCCTCTACGCCAGCAGCAAATGAACAGCAATAGGTCAGCATAGTTCCTTTCTCCCGTGGGAATGCATGTAACGTTGCGTCAAGAAGCAGAACAATAGTCAGGAAAAACTGTAGTCCTGCCGGGAAGCCATTAATCAAAATAGACAGGCTGCGATTATTCACAAATTTTCAAATGTAGTCGGACCAATGTATCTCTACTGTTGCTGTAAATGCGGAAGGTTTTGTTAAACGAAGGTACCCAGCCATCCCAAAAAGTTTCTCGCTGCTGAGCACGCCCATGCTGTGCCTTATTAAGACAACTATGGGCAGTTGGTAGCTGGCAAAGAGGAAACTCTACTAAATGTTACACAGGGAAGTTTCTATCCATCCACGAGCCGAGTGTGTAGCTCTGACATACCAGTTTCTTATGATAGCTGAATAATTAGGTCCACAGAGGAGGTCGATCCGTCTCTATTGGCCCTTCTGCAACCCGCTGTGTCCTCTCCTGTTGTTGATCCTCAGGCAGTCCCGATAACTACACGCAATGAACCTGCCCCAGGTCAAACGAAGATTATTAAGAAACAGTAATTAACCACAAGGATCAACAAAACAATTCCGTATGCGCAAACGAAATAACTTTCACTGATCATATGTGAACTCCAAATTATTTGTATTATCTGTAGTTAATCATCATGCTAAATATTTTCGTGAACAACACAGGACTTCACTTATTCATAACATAAATTACAATATAATTTACTGATGTTGATATATAGATGACATTATCCTCCTGATAAAAGAATCAGAGTAAAAAAATCTCCCAGTTCATAAAGAAGCTAACAATATTCACAAAACTAACGTTTTATACAGAGAGTGAAACAAATAAACAACTAAACTTCCTTAACATAACAATAATTATCAGTACTCTGTAATTTAATAAAACAGTTGGTGATAAATGGTGATATTTAACACATTTAACCACCCTCTAAAAATAAAATAAAACTCAGGCACCTGTTTTACAGATTACATACTCTACCATTAGTTTTCAAATAACATGAACAACTGGGACATTAAAATTGATTAAACAACTCAACAATAGAATATGAACCAAAACAAAAAATTCACACCAAACAACGTAGTGTGCACCAGCATCCTGAAGCTAACTAAAAATCTAGAATAGATAAATAGCAACATAACTGAAAACACCGAAACAGAATAATCGATATTTTATTTAAAAAAAACACAAGGAATAAAAATCACATTGATCACAAACAACACGATAAGAAACACCTACATATCGTTATCAACAATGACAAGGAAAATACAGATACCACGGACGGACATGAAAATACTAAAATCAAGCAACCACTGAAAGAGGTTGCTTATAATTCAAGAATTTCCACAAAGTTATATAAATGACAAAAAAAGAGTTTAATGAATTTACCAATTTAACAATTAGAATACTATTCAAAACACTAAACGAGAGCAATCGACACAAGAAATTAATCTGTACACACCAATACAAATTACAACAGCTGCCACGACGTACAAAGCGGGGTATTTTAACCAAAACATCTAAAAAAAAGTTTCCACCGAATTAGTAAACAACACAGCACAGGGTATACAGAAACCAGATGTGTATAATTATATTTTGTGAAGTTTATCTGACGAATTCATAATAGAGAGCGTCAAGAATCCGCGTGGCTACCTTTTGGCCTCCCTCCCTCCCTCGTGCAGCATCGCGTGGACTGGAAAAGTACCACAGTTTCACCAGACGTCTGGAAAAAGTTATATATTAGGAATATAGGGCTGAATCTTTACAGGCCAGTTATTTTGATATCAGGTGTAGGTAAATTGATGGAGAGATTGGAATGCAATCATATAAGATATGGTTTTGAGGGAAGGGATATGGGCAATATGCGAATGGGGAAGGACATTCACGTTCTCTCAGCTAGTGGGCTAGATGTAAGACACTGCAGATAAATAGTCAGGAGTTGGAGGGTACAGTGGACGACAGCTAGATTTGTTTGAGGAAATTACCGCAGAACAAAATCAGTAACTGAAATGATGAAGGATCTGGGTTGGGAGTCATTTGAAGATGAAAGGTGGAGGAAGAGAGTGCTTGGAAAGCACAGGGCTTATAATGATGGTGATGGTTTGATGGATATTGATAGAAGGATTAGGTATATTAAATGGAAGGTGAGAGACGACGATAATCGTAAGCCAGCACTTGACTTCAGGCCTAAGGAAGTGAGAAATTTTTTCTTTTGTATTTAAAGGAGTCGGGGACTGGAATAAATTACAAGGGAAATGAAAAATTTACCAAAAACACCGAAAGATTTTAAAATTATAACAAGTAAGTGTGCAAGATGAATTGCCACTGGGGCATTTGCTCCAACGTAATTAAATTACATTAAAGTGACTCGAGTGCTATGCCAGTTCATGTTGTTTATTAAAAAAATTCTTATTAACTCGTTTAATACTCCTTCCAGGCTTTCATTTGACAGAGATCCTAAATGCTGAAATTTAACAGTGAAAGGAGAGAATAAGGATTCATTTTTCTTTTTATACACCGAGCGTGGTAGGTGAGCGGTTAACGCTCTGGCCTCGCATTCGGAAGGACGCCAGTTTGAATCCCCGTCCGGGCATCCAGATTTGGGTTTTCCATAGTTTCCCCAAATCACTCCAGGCGAATGCCGGGATGCTTTCTTCAAAAATGGTCATGGCCGAATTCCTTCCCGTTCCTTGTTCCCAGTCCCATCCCGCCTCTAATGACCTCGACGTCGACAAGGCGTAAAGCTACAAGTAAAAATTAAAAAAAATCATTTTTATAATTGAAAATCAGTTGTGACAGAAGTTCACTTGAAAGGTGAACGGATCCCAGTTAAATAGATACTCTTTTTCTAGAAAAAGGAATTCTAATAAAGATTTGGTGCCAACACAGGTGGCTTTGATTCGACCACCGATATGACTTGACATCTACTACATTCTTCATCTTTATAGAAATCCTTGCATATCATTACACGCCTTTATAGAAATACCTGCAACCTCCAACTACAGTTTCCAACCAGACTGATATGGTCAAAAATGTTATATATGGCTCTATCAGATAGCAGATCTGAGACTGGACGCGCGTCATCAGTGATTTTTAGCACATATCATAATTAATAGTAAGCGAGGCCGGCTGCGGGTGGAAAATTTATTAAAATGTGTATGTAGTGGTATCTTTCTTACTTCTATTAAATAAAATCATATTAAATTATTTTCTGTAACAATCTAATGTATTCAGATGGGAGAAATTACGAATTAAATTGAATATCATGTAGACAAGCATTCAAACAGCTACGAATTTTGACAACTGCCTCGGAGTAAACACGCTATGTAGCATCATTTGTATTGAATAACTTTTCCGTATTTGATTAATAGAGTATAAAACACTCTCACAACTTCATAACTTTGCTCCTGAAATAAATATCTGCCATAATTTGTTAGTAAATGTCAAATTGAAGAGAATATTTAAAAAAAAAATTGTAAAAATTTATTACGTTCCATGATTATTTAGCCATTATTTTTGTGTGTGATCCTTGTAAGTTATGCTCTAGTTATAATTAACTGTTCGTCTTGTTTCTATTAAAGGTTTCTTGTTGATGTTGCATTTGTTCTGCTATCTCCCTAGATCGTCTCTCTTCCTCTAGATTATTTCGAAGCTCCTCAACAGAAATTTTGGCAAAGGGATCCTTTAGGTTCAAATGATCTTTGTCTAGTAACTCTATTTCTGTCACATAGATTTTTACAATGCATTGTTGGTTTAAATCGAGGTTAAGAGAAAAACGATCAAACTTAAGGAATAGATCACTTAAGTCCACGTGGTCGTGGTCTTTGGCCCTTAGAAACTTAGACCATGTCTGCTGACCAGGAATTATTCCAAACCCGTGACCATACTAATAATTTGATCAATGGTTTGCACGTAATTGAATAATAATGACTACGTTTACCGATTTCATCTAATATAAAACATTTAGACTTCTTTTACTATGTGTGAGTGTGATAGTTTAGAATTCAATAATACGAGAGATAATTCAGGCATGTCATTTATACAAACAGCAGAGAAAGAAGATTTAATAGATGATTTTAAACCATACACTCATTCCGCCTACATGACACTCTCTTAGAGAGAGTATTTCTTAAAAGCGTCTAACCGCAGGACTCCGCATTCTTGTCATAACCTCAGAATTTACTGCTATTAAAACCTAAATTAGGTGATTATTCTCTGAGACTTTTGTTTTGTGTTCGTGTGACTAAAAATCAGACATCATTATTGTATCTACTTAATCAATATCGTAACTCACGAAAGTTATTATAACGGCACATTTGTTATTAAAGATAGGACAATCTTGGTAATAATGATTTATACTGGCGAAAGAAACAAAAATTGTGATAACATTATGACATGAATAATGTTTCTCAAGCTATTGTTGTTTATTTTGCGCGTTTATACAGACTACTGATCGGTCGAACAATCCTAAAATGTTGACATTTTGTTTTAATTTAATTCGAATAAAACCGAATAATAACCGAAATAAAACTGGTGCAGAATGTAATAGGCATGCATTTCTGATAACGTTTACTGCAATAAAAGCGATAAGTTCATAAACAGCGAACACTTGATGACAAAGCACACACAGAACGTATGAGTCAACAAGTGTTGTTATTATTGGAGATCAAAACATTATCTAGTGGAGGAGTCGATGCAAAGAGCTCAATGTTAATACCTGCAACCGGAAAATGTTTCATGCAAACATGAAATGCCAATTCGTTTCATTCCGATTTCATTTGTCAGAATTATTGCTCTGTTTGCAGAAAATTCTGCGAAAATAATACATCTTTAACAACTCGTGATCTACATACAAACGTGTTGGTCCATTAACATATATCACAAACTTCATTCATGTGAACCGGTATTTGCTTTATTTTGTATCCACTGTATTCATAACCAATTACGAAAATCATTGCTGTAACACCAATAAGCTCTACGATGGAATTTTCAAATTTTCATATTCTAATAGCATTTCGTTCTGTAATATTCTGTCCAAATAAATATGACAGGAACAACGATCTATAGTGCTTCATAGAAGATATTGTCAGCAGTCTAAAATATTGTGCTTTAAACAGTTGTTTGTTTCTTAGCAACTATAACACAAGTTTGCAGTAATGTGTTACTTAAAAGATTCTAAGCGAGAATCTATAGGATAATAATTTTTACATCACAAAATCCTTTTTTATCTATGAATTCTGTTAGCATTTAACCTAAACATGATTCGTGGAAGCGACGCTTAACATTTTAACAATACACTTTCTGCCAAAACACGATCCGTAAAATCAAATGACCTGAGCGACAACATCTTGTTTTCTTGACCTTTTGTAAAGCAATAGATTTGATAACACAACAGTTCTGATAAACTTGTGTTTTCTGAAACATGAGACATCAACTACATTACCAGCTGTAATGAACTGTTGCTTGTAAGGTTGGTTTGTAGAAGACGTGCAAAAACATATCTCATTAAATATCGTAGATGGGTGATAAATTTTGGGAATTCATACAGCAATGAAAGACTGAGAAAAGTCTAAATAGATTGAAATAGTTGTTACAATAAAAAAAAAGGTAGAAAAATGTTTTCCTGATTATGATCAATACCTGGAAATTAATCTCGTGAAATTTTTTAGTAGCAGTTTCCAGTTGCTGAATGGAAAGAACAAATTTTCGAAACAAAAAATTATGGGTACTTTAGAAATTATTTTTAAGTGATTACTTTTTAGAATCATTTTTTCAGTAGACATTTCTTGAGAAGCGTGTTCCAATGATTGCGTAGCCTTCGCAATCGTTGTCTGAATTATCTTTGTTTCCCGGATGGAGCCACGTTGTTTTATTAATACCTAAAGTTTGAATAATCGTGCTGTGGGAATCCCCCGATAAAGGCCATAACACAATGGCTAAAGCGTTATGTTTTAATAAGTGACTCCGTTCCACCCTGAAATACAATACAAACATGTTCTACTGTTTTGTCCTACTGCCAATTGCCCGTAATGGGCAGAGTGAACACCAGCCTCTTAAAATGACATGATCAAGAACTACATCAACGGCTCCTGTGGGTAACTGAAAGTCAACCCCTTTCGCATGAAGGAACAGCACAACAACTATATTACGTTCAGTTAAGAGAGGCGAGTCAAGGTCACTCTGCTCTATCCCCACTTCGCTGCCCCAACCCCTACAGGCGAAGGGGAAACAGTTGCCGCCAATGCGCAATCGACATCGCAACGTATTTAATACAATATGTTGCATTTAATGTAATGTTTTCTTTAGTAAAATTGAGCATGTAAATTATTTGTCATGAGCGAAATTAATGAATCGTGTGCCGAAGAAATTGTGTGTTTACCAACTTCAGTTTCATATGTTAATAAAGATAAAAATTATTTACATGATATCAATGAAGAAAATTAACTGCTTCCAGTCATTATTTTTAGTTTAAGAAGTTGTGCAAGACATTTCGAGAACTGAATCCAACTTTTAGATGTATTTCCCAATGGAAGTTAACTCTCGAAAAACTTCGTATAAATTTTGAAATAAAAGTGATAGTAACTCGATTTTTTCTTTGAGTTTTGAGTGATAACTTGCATTATCCATTAAGAGGACACACCCTTCATCCAGACTCTTAAGCAGATTAGAAAACCATTCTCTGAAAACTTCACTACTGATTTCTTAGTGATAGTCGCCAGAAATTTTAGACTGAAACACTAAACTAGCCCCTTCAACGAATCCATGAGTTGCTGTCACAGCATGTTAAACGATTAATCGAGAGCCTTTACCTCAAGGAACCCTGAAGCCATCATTCCGTTTATAGTGATCCCAAATAAACTTCTTTGCCTGATTTTGATTAACCCACGTCTTGTCAAGGTAGATGACAGGTCGAAGAGGATGTTCTTTCCTTAAATTGGGCATTTCTCTTAAAAATGGGGCCCGTGCTGCAACAATGATTGTCCTTTCCATTATGAAAGGTCTACCGTCATTACATTTTCTGTATCTGAAATAGAGAGTTTTTAGTAATTTATGTAGAGAAGTGACTCCTCATGCGTAGTTTATTTTCTCTTTCAGTACCTCCCTGAATTTTCTTATGGTAGGATATTCGCCTCGATCATAAAATTATAGCACAGAATGTCGAATAATATCTCCGTGACCAGTTTTCTCAGTGAATTTTTTTCTTTGGAGAATAAAAGGATGGCCCTGGAACACTCAGCTGGGCTTCGCTACATAGACGCTGCACTGTACGTAACTATATACCACACACCTCTGCTGTCTTTTTTTGAGGTTCTCTAAAAAGTGTATTAACTTTCTCTTCAGAGTTTTCAACCATCTTAAAAAATTATACACATCAAAAATTATTGTATTTGGCTGTCGCCTAATATGAAAACTATCTGATGCCTTTTCACTTAAGGCGTATAAACACGACAATACTGCGGCTTACGATAATTCTTCCTGGCTGCCTGTAGGCAGTGGTCTGTTCGGAGGAGAAAGTAACGGGACCATGTGATTTACATTAAATGAAATCCCATATAAATTCGAAAAATAGTTTTTGCGTGAATCGCGTTCAGCAAAAAACTGATACCGACTTCTTGACACTTTTATATTAAGTTTTTAGCTTTTCGACACCACATGTAACATACCCTATTTTAACCACGGGGCCACGGGTTGATAGAAACCCCTTAAAAATGCAAAAAGTAGTTTTTACATGAATTCCGCTCATCCAGACATGCAGACATACACATTTAAAAAACGGTGTATCCCAAACTCATTTTTAAATATCTTAAATGAACAAACTATTTTGTCGATCAGAGTTGTATTACACGCATAAATTTACCAGTGCAACGAAAAATAAGTTGAATACCGCATATTGCCCGTAAATGCAATAATCAATTCTGAGAGAAAAATTATTCAATTTTTAACTATTTACAGTAAAATTCATTTCATGGTATAATACAATAAAGGAAAATAATTTAAAATTTTAAAAATGAATACATTGGGTCAGTCTGTACCTTTGCTTTTGCTGTCTCGTGCTAAATAGTTATCAGAAACGGAATTCAACTATCATTTCGGTTCTAAATCATTATTCTAACACATTTATAATAACATAGAATCATCTGAATCAAATTAAAATACAGAAATGAAATAAAATTGTTTTGCTCCTAATTTTTAACTGTGTATACAAGATAGAAGTGTCATCAGACACTATTATTATACTGTTTAAGAATATGTTTGCTAACAGTTTGATTTCAGGTTAAATTTGTCGCTAGCTGCTTTCTACTTACAACAAAGTATTCACTTAATTTCATAAATAAAAACTCGTTAATTAAATATGTTTCATTTTTATTATTAATTGTATTCTACTATACTTAAGTCTCCTACCACAAACGAACATAAAAATATAATTCTGTCTCTAATCCAAATGCAGACATATAAGTTTAAACAAACCTATCTGACTCTTCACATACTTTCGAAATCGCTTATTTGAAATGGGTCCTGCAAACTAGAAGACAGTGGAAAAACTTCATACTTACGAAATGACACCTTCAGATTGACTTCGCGATACACAGTGAATGTGGAGTCATGTGTAACAAAACAAAATAGCCAGCCAAATAGAAAACTACTTGACACCGGAGAAACCTGACGATGAGTAAAAGTATTATGTGAAAAGGAACAGATGACAATGACAACCAACCAGAACATGATTCCAGGCCTAGAGGAGTGAGAAAATTTTTTTCTAACCCAGGGTGTCAAAGATAGAAATAAATTACTTACGAAAATGCAAAACAATTTACATCAAACAGTGAAAGACGTTAAAGAAAAACTTTTAAATTAACGAGAAGGGATTCTTATCAAAGGAACACTCCTGTCATTTGCCTGGAACGATTTCGAAAACCACGGAAAACCGAAACCCACATGGCTGGACAGAAATTCGAGCCCGGTCCTCTAGGATGCAAGGCCAGAACGTTACTGCTCGCCCGCCAAGCACAACGGGGTAATTACCACCGGGGGAAAATAGTTTGAACCAGACTAGAGAATATTCTAAGTCTTCTTGTTCTTCACCACCTGTTCCCAAAATTAGTGATCGGCTATTACTGGCATGGTCAAATTGAGAGCTTTGTTTTCAAGGCCACGTGCTCTTGCTGATGCCAGGCTTTTTATACTAACTGCCTGGTCGTACTACGTCCTTCCTGGTCATACTACGTAGTGATGAAAGAAGTGAAACGTTGTAATCTGTCTGCGACATGTGTAAGTATGTGTGTGATTAAAGTATTTGTTTGTTTGCGAAGTGTGTAGTTGATGAGGAGGAGATTGAAGACCTTGCTGGCATTCTCCTTGATGACTGAGGTATTCTGCCTAAAACTCGCAGTCAGCCGTGCTCGTGCCCACCCCTGCTGTAACTCTCCGATCCAGTGTGCGGCGCCTCAGTAACATTACATTCTTATAGTGCTTAACAATAACACAATTATTTTAGTACTGGTTGAAACAGTACTGAAATGTTCTAAAATAGGCATATTACTAAATTCTGAATATAATTTTTACATCAGCTGAAAATAAAGTGAAATTTACTCTTTCAAAGCTGGCATCCCATTAAAATTGCTCAAACTTTTAAATAAGAATAAAGTGTTCCGTTACAGTGTGGTAAGTATAGTTTCATGCGTTTACTGTTTACTATCAGAAATAAAATTGTTTGCAGATGACATAATGCTATATAAAAAGATAAAAATGGCAGAGGACTGTAAACAACTACAGGCTGATCTAGACAGGATATCTAGTTGGGTTGGTTAACATGGGATTAAGATAAATGCAAAGAAGAGTCTGCTTATTAGATACACAAATAAAAAACTATAGGTTGATTATGATTATTAGGTGGGTAAAGAAATGTCTGTTGAAGGCTCGAAATGTAAATACCTTGGCATTACATTTGATAACAAGCTTACCTTGGCAGGACACATTGGACAGGTGGTTGCAAAAGGTTTCAAAATTCTGCACTTGGAGAGAATGTTGAGGGGATGTACGAGAGAAGTAAAGTAACTGGGGTACAAAACTTTGGTCAGACCATTGCTTGAATGTGGTAGTATAGTATGGGGCCCACATTATATTAAATACAGGAGTTGGAGAGGGTGCAAAAAAGGACTGCTAGATTTGTTTCTGGAAATTATCGCAGAATGCAATTAGTAACGGATATCATAAAAGAGCTGGAATGGGATTCATTGTAAGACAGGAGCAGTACGAAGAGCGTCATGTGAGTGTACAAGGCGTATATTGATGGCAAGGCATGGTATGATATTGGTGTAAGAATGAAAACTAATGCACGGAAGAGAAAAGATGACCATGACCACAAGCTGGCACTCGATTTCAGGCACAAGGGTGTAGGAAGATTCTCTTTTTTAGGTAAGGGTGTCGGGGACTGGAATAAGTTACCAAGGGAAATAATGAATAATTTACCAAAAACGTCGAAAGAATTTAAAATTAAAATTTGTAGAGGGCAAATGTAGGTGGGTGCAGGAAAAAAGGAAGAATGGTGTGTCGGGAAATTGCCACCGGAGCGTGCGCTCCTTTGCAACTTAATTATTATTATTATTATTATTATTACTTACGGCTTTACGCCTCGTCGACGGCTAAGGCCATTAGAGGCGGGAAGGGACTGGGGTAAAGGAACGGGAAGGATTTTGGCCATGGCCTTTTTGAAGGAAGCATAACGGTTTTCGACTGGAGTGATTTGGGGAAACCATGGTAAACCCAAAACTGGATGCCCGGACGGGGATTCGTACCCGCGACTTCCCGAATGCGAGGCCAGAACGGCTATTTAATTAAATATTGTATTATCGTGATTATGTTTTGTTATGGTACTGAAATCATTTCATCCTAACTTCGCGTCAATCATTCGGCGAAGCATTTTACACAGATTTCATACTGCTCACGTTCTGCATTATAGTTATGAATGACAAGATTTTATTATTTTTCCCTTAAATGAACAATTAAAAATTACCCCATTATATAATTAATAATTCTTATATGGTTGCAATTTGCTGTCTCCCTAAAATATAAGTAATTCAATATTTATTTCTCAAAAGAGCAAGTGATCAGTATGCGAACAAACATAGTGAAACAATATATACGATGACGGAAGTTTTGTTTGAAATGCAATCTACGTCTGCAACCTGTCTTGGAGGCAGCCAATCAGTGACTGGTGTTAGCCAAGCCTGTCGTGGCTGCCCATAGTGCATACCACGGACGTGGCGGCCGGCAGCGCCTAATTACTGTAATGAGCGGATGGTGGCAGACACGGCGAGACACCCAGTAATTGCGGTGTCTTGTAGCCGGTCATGTGCCGTTAACAGCTGTCCCGGCCGTCTGCTGCGCGTAATACTGCGCCTTCGCTTCTTCGCAGTCTGCTAAGATAACTGTCTCACAGGAAATGGGGTAATGAAATCTTCTATCACCATAAGAGGCCAGAGTTTCAGCAAAAGGTGGATTAACACTATTTAATGGGTAAGTTGAACTTTGTGTCCCTTGCAAACTTAATCTTTATATATAAAGATGAATGTATGTTTGTTTGTTTGTTTGTTCTTCATACAAATCCACAGTTTTCATCCGCTCTCGATGTAACTTTGCACACTTATCCTTTGAAACAAGGAGAAAAATACTGTCCACATTTGGTTGAAAAATTATCTGTACAAATAACACATTTTGTCTCATAACTTCGAAATACGGCGATAGACAGACACGTTGAATATAGACGTATCCGTACCGTGTTTCCGTGTAGTGGACTGCCAGCTCAATGGCGAAATCGCTTGCTTACGAACGTCGTGGTCTCCGGTTCAAATCTCTGTATAGGCTAAGATTTTTAAAAATTGTTTTTCATCGTAAGAGTCACGGTTAGGCCGACGGTTATTCGGATTGAATTATAAACTGTAGATATCACAAAGGTAGGGGTGCAACCTGAGGCAATTCGTAGGTAGTCTTGCAATACAGTAGATGTACACTTTTTTTACGTTATATTGATCCATCAGGGGTGATTCGTAGTCAGTGTGTGTGTAATCTGCAGTAGGAATACTATAAATGCGGAAGTAAGTCTCTGTCTTATGTTACGTTTTGACAATTAAATGCCTATACCGATATTGACGGAATTTGACGAGAAAATCTGTAGGGAGGGCTCTGGACTTTGTTTGTTCTTCATACAAATCAACAGTTTTCATCCTATCTCGATGAAACTTTGCACACTTATCCTTTGAAACAAGGAGAAAAATACTGTCTACGTACATTTGGTTGAAAAATTATCTGTATAAATAACACATGTTGTCTCATAACTTCGAAATACGGCGATAGACAGACACTTTGGATGTGGACGTCTCCGTACCATTTTTCCGTGAAGTGGGCTGGCAGCTCAATGGCTAAAGTGCTTGCTTACGAACGTCGTGGTCTCCGGTTCAAATCTACGTAAAGGCTGAGATTTTTAAAAATTGTTTTCATCGTAAGAGGCAGGCCTGGGCCGTAGGTTATTCGGATTGAATGTTAAACTGCAGGTATTAGAAACTTACGAGTGCAACGCGAGGCAAATCGTAGGTAGTCTTGCAATGTTGTAGGTGTACACTTTTTTACGTTATAATGATCCCTCAGGTGTTGTTCGCAGTCACTGTGTGAGTGTGAACCACAGTAATCTTTATATATAAAGATGGGTGGATGGGTGTGGGTGTGGGTGTGTGTGGATGTGTGTGTGTGTGTGTGTGTGTGTGTGTGTGTGTGTGTGTGTGTGTGTGTGTGTGTGTGTGTGTGTATGTGTGTATGTATGTATGTATGTATGTATGTATGTATGTATGTATGTATGTTTGTTTGTTTGTTTGTTTGTTCTTCATACAAATCCACAGTTTTCATCCGATCTCGATGAAACTTCGCACACTTATCCTTTGAAACAATGAGAAAAATACTGTCCACATTTGGTTGAAAAATTATCTGTATAAATAACACATGTTGTCTCATAACTTCGAAATACGGCGATAGACTGACACGTTGGATGTGGACGTCTCCAGACCGTGTTTCCGTGTAGTGAACTGGCAGCTCAGTGGAAAAAAAAAAAAAAAAAAAAAAAAAAAGTGGCTAAAGAGTTTGCTTACGAACGTCGTGGTCTCCGGTTCAAATCTCCGTAAAGGCTAAGATTTTTTAAAATTGTTTTTCATCGTAAGAGTCAGGCCTGGGCCGTAGGTTATTTGGATTGAATGTTAAACTGTAGATATTATAAAGGTAGGGGTGCAATGCGAGGCAAATCGTAGATAGTCTTCCAATTTTGTTGGTGTACACTTTTTACGTTATAATGATCCCTCAGGTGTTGTTCGCAGTCAGTGTGTAAGTGTGAACCACAGTAATACTAATATAAATACGGAAGTATTTGTCTTTTTGTTACGTTTTGACGACTATATGGCTATATCGTTGTGATGGACTTTTATAAGGAAAGCTGTATGATGAGCACAGGATATTTTTTCCAGTATGATTAACAGTTGTAGTCACGAAATTTTGAAATCTTATCTAATAGTGACAGAAATATGTTGGAAATTGGTTCTCTTAAAGAGGCAGGTTCTACGATAGAATTATATAGTGATAGCTTTCCTGTCATATTATGCCTACTCGATATTGTTTGGGACCAATCCTTCGTTACCAACAACTTTTTATATTTAATTCTGGCAAAAAAAATCTTAATCCACGCGTACGAAGTCGCGGGTACGAAGCTAGTATTTCCATAATAATGAAACTTGACGGGAAATCTATATACTCCCATAGATAGTTATTTTCAGTACATAATATTTAGAAATAACTAATCTGGCAGCTCAGTGATTAAGACTCTTGCATTTATAAAGTTTCTGGATCCGGTGTCTGATTCAAATTCAGGTGGGGGGCAGGAATTTTCCAGAGTTGTTTGATCAGTGACCCAGTGGTTAAGAAGCTTGTTTTAAAAAGTTCGGTGCTCCGGTCCCCGGTTCAAATCCAGGTAGGCACAGGAATTTTTGAATGTTGTGTTTTATAATATGAGGTATGTGAGGTCGTTCCGTGGTTCTGATTCCACGTTAAATTGTAAGTCCCAAACAAATAAAACTAGCCTCCTACCTTTGACACAATGGCTTCATATATCTCCTTCGGCTTGTGAACTAGTGATTAGCGGTGTAGTGAAGTGAATTACAGCCATTTCCTAATCCCTATAATGTATTCATCTATTTACCAATCCTTCTACATGTAGGAATTTTTATGTAGTTAGGCTGTTGTTTCGTTTGAGCAGATTGCTCATCAGCATATTTTTACCTTCTGAGGCCTTGCTATAGTTGCATCTGGAACAATAAAACGCGAATGCGTGTGTTGTTTCTGCAACTCTAATTTGTGTGGTTTGGTGTTTCATAGTTTCGAGTTATATGAAAACTATTCATTTGCCTGAAACAAAACGTTTCCGTTACTCTTTAAAAGTTTTCATCTATCATATGGGCTCCTACATTAATTCAAAGAGTGTCCATTCACATCCGGGACAATAGCAGATCTTCGATGTTGCTGCCGAAACTCATTGTTTTGTCAGATAATTCTTAGAGATTATACGCCTTCCAATAAAGGAACAAAGTGAATTCATTTGGTTTTAGTTTACAAATACCTAACATTTTCGATAAAATATTTTACTCTAATAACTCCTTAGAAATTTCTATTAAGAATGGAACTGAACTAAAAATGAATGTAAAAAACATATTTGAGTAACATGTACTTTAATTTCCGAGGAAAAGGAAGAGAGAAACGATAGTTAAAATAGTGTTCTGAACTTCTGAAGTTCACATTTGCCTGACTGTATACCTCATCTTGGAAGTACCAGCAAATTAGATTCGCTTCTGAATATATTTCGCAACCAGGTAATTTGTAATAATAATGGTACACTTGTATCTAGGTGCTTTTAAGAAGTTTTGTCAGAGATAATTTAAAGTGGAAAAATTAATATTTTGTTTGCTTTAAGATAGTAATTTAACTCAATTTGAATTTATGCATAAATGATACCACAGTTCATCCAAATTCCAATTTCAAGAAGATTCGAATCCATTTTGATTTTTTGGCATAGCTACGACCGTAAGGCGAACGGAATCTTTAAGATTTACATCAGAAAACATTCTTCGCAGTGAATTTGTGATATCCTAACCGGTTTAAATTTTAGGGTCTATACTTCTACTCTCAACAATTTACATCCACAGATTTTCTTAAAATTAAACGAATCCCTTCCTTCTATCCAGATTTTGATATTTTTTGGCCTCCCCAAATCACTCCAACCGAGTACTGTGATGGTTGCAACCAAAGGTCATGCCCGGATTCCTTCCCATTCCTTGCCGCCAATCCTTTCACATCTCTATTGACCTCGACATAGACGAAGCGTATAGCCAGAAGCGGAGGAAGACTTAAAAGATAAACCATTGGAAGTTACGGGATGGTTTTGTACCTAACTCAGATAACAAATGTTTGTTTAACATTCTTTTCCAGTTGTTTAATTTGATTCAGTTAGCATGATTAAAATCTTTGTCAGCTATTAAAAATTCTAATACCTAGGTTTAAAACTTGGATCATGGGCGTAAAATAAAGTTGCCTTCAGTACTCTTCGACGAGTGAAGAACTGGCTCAGTAGCACTATGGGAAAGGAAATGTTGCCTGGATTATGCCTGATGAGAGTGCATCGAAATTTCATGCAAGAATACCGCGAGATATTGGCAAACTAAGTTATTGAAAAATTTTCTGAGAATCCGAGAAGATTAATGTTTACATAAAAAACTATAATTGAGTTACGATATTAACTACATAGTAGGTAATTAAATTAACTGGTTGGATTACTATGTTAATCAATAATGAAAATAGTTTCCTCAATAGGTTTCAATTTCATTTTGTAAGAAATCGTCATGTTTCAGACCCCCACCCCACTTCCTCAACACCAATACAAGTTTCCCCCCTTCCCTCCCCCCCCTAGTTCTGATCCTGGATACACCCTTGACTTGGATCTTTTTTGTATTTCAAATTCGTGTAGATGAGACAAGTTATCATATAAGTTATAATTTCGAATGAAATCAGACAATTAAAGCCAGTTCATTAGTTAATACCATCAAATGGAGAACATATGTAAAGTTTACAAACCGTACGCACCCATTTTTACTCCCAGTTCACAAACGTTGCTTGGATCTGGATGCAAGTGTGGAGCATTATGTATTTACGTGAAAGACGACCAAAATTGTTTGGCTATTACTGCCATTGATTCAGATAATTTTTAAATATTATTTGACAACTGACGTTTTTTTGCAGCTTTACGATTCGTCATAGCGATTAGAAGCGGGAAAGGACTGAGGGAAAGGAAGGAATTCAGCCATGGCCTTTTGAAGGAACCAACCTAGCACTCGTCTGGAGTAATTTGGGGGAATCATGGAAAACTCAAATCTGGATGCCCGGATGGGGATTAGAATCCGCGTCCTCCCGAATGCGAGGCCAGCGCATAACTGCTCACTCACCACACTCGGTGTGACTACGTGTCCAGTTGACAAATAAAACGATATTTTGCATGGCATGATATTTCACTGATAATTCACGATACATATATATAATATATGTGTGTGTCTGTGCCTTTCATTTGTCACAGAAAAATTAATTTTCGTAATAATTTCCCATACTTATTTATCATCTAAAATAACAGAAAATCTTATATTAAGCTTTTCATTAACGTTAATCATTTTCATATTTCAATTAACTTAATCAAAATGTGTAACTGAAATACGTTAAATGTGGTTTAAAATTATTGTACCTCGAGCAAAGATTATTCTGTCGTGTGAAAATAATTTATTCTTGTTTGTCATATGATTATACTGTCACCAATTTTAGTAAAATTTCGTGTATCGTATGGGCAAGGTATAGGCATTTAAGGTGGAGGCCGAGATGCTCTCCTTGTAGCTCGCTTCCCACCGAAGCAGAGTAATTTTACCAAATACAGTTTTATTCCCAGTTCAGAGTTGTAGTCGTGCTGTAAGGGAGAGGCAAGGAGAGAGACGGAACATGGAGATCTCGAGTCACAGCCGCGGTTTCACATCTTGGATTTTCCTCCGCTAAGAGACGCATTTGTCTATAAATATTCAGCGTCGCTTGTAATATGAAAGACAATTTCAGGCCTTAAGATTGCGTCAAACTGTATGATTTAACTCTGATTCCGGTTGAGACGTGGATTTATGCAGGCGTGATAGCTGTGTCTCATATTTCAGCGGAGCGACAGGCTGTGCTCTCCAACTCAGCCAAGACAGAATGCGGGCGCGCAAACTGTGGGGGAATACTGCACGAAGCGCAACAGAATCATACTGCACACGCACGGACGAAGATAGTCGACATATATATATATGCAACATACTGTTGCTGACAATGTCACCTTCAGTATCATATACAAAAGAGTTATAAACAGAATTATCTCATTCTTACTTCCATGTTTCTGAAGACTTATAGCACAAGCAGAGTAGGAAAAAGGTTTGAGATCAAGATGACAATATTCCAGAGTGAATTCCAGAAGCAGTAATCCAGAAGCAAAATTACGGAATGTATTACCTAAGAATTAGGCACAAGAAAATAATATACTACATTACAATCTCAGGATAGTCAAAGTAAACGATCGGAGGATAATATGAGTCAGCTGAAGAAATAATAATGTCTTCTAATTATTCCAAGTCTTCTGGTCAGAAAAATTTGCTCAAACAATTACATAACGAGAATTGTTTTATGAAAATACCTTGAATCTAAAAACTTGAATTTAAAATGTATTTTATGCAAATTACATATTTTGTGACGGATAATCGCTTCTGTATTATTGAAAATATTTCATAATAAAATATAATCCACTGAGAATTAGTCTGCATAAAAATAGCGTTTGCTCTGAATGGTTAGTTCCATCATCGTCAGTGGAAATATAAACAAAAATCAGTAAAGATATGTTGATTACAGTTTCGAAGCACAAACGAATTGATCGTAAACGGACATTCACGTTTGTTTCTTCTCAATAGAACTAGTTAAATAAATTTTTAAGAACGTGGATTAGGTGAGCACCTCCTGTTGATTTGCGCAGCGAAATTTAGACGCTTGGTTGTGAGTGAGGTTACGATGTTCTTTTTGTACAATGCATAATAGAGATCTCAACTTTTGAATGGAGGCGTGAGGGAAAGAAATAGTAAAACAAAGAAATTCCTCAGTAAGAAAACAAACATCTTGTGAAATCCAGTCTGAAGAAAACAATTCTACGTCCTAGTATATTTTCACAATAATAATGATGGAAGAGAGTTTGCTTGTAGAAGAGTTCAAAGCTTTTGTGTTCATAGGTCTATGTATCTCATTAATTGTACTTTACTTGATAATAACTGCCTGCACAAAGAAACAAGTACATTTAAAATTCGAGACACATTTCATTTAAATATCTTTCATTATATTATGAAACTTGACAGAAATATTGATCGAAATAGTGATGAATTAGGCATGGATACTTAGGAATGAGCGAAAAATATACACACTTTGTAAAAAAAAAAATATTAGTTCATAAAATTTTTAAAAAGCAGGGATCACCATAATTGTCGTTCTAGCATGCGGGTTTCAGCCTCTTTCTGTGCATATCAATCATAATAAATTAATATCTACAAATGAATTTTGATATTAAATGAAAAGGGTTCTTTAAAGTATAAGAGAATGTGATACTGTATTTCACAACTTGCATTTCGGACAGATTAAAGGTACTTGTATTTACAAAATTTAAATTCTTTATTTAACATGCCACGGACAGAAATTATAACAATTACAAATAAAGATCTCCAGCAAAACTCATTTGTTACAGGAATAACAAGACTCTTATCATGTAAATCTCTTTGCCAGGATCGTTAACTGGTTTTAAGAGAAAAGAACGTATAATGCAGTTCAATGGTCTTACGTTATGTCCATAAGGTTGTAGTAAAGTCAATTAGCGGCACCAATGTCTCACATTAGTCCCTTGACCCTAGTTATTACTATGATATCCACACATATCATTGTAAGAATTTGTTAAATTAGTGGCTGCGCATCCTTTCAACAAGCCTACATCTTCGCTCTTTCGATCACCGCCGTTCCCCCCCCCCCCCCCCTACATGGAATATTGTCCTGCATACCAGGCGTTGCGTCTTCTTTCCACCTCGATGTGACTGACGTGTAAGCCAAACAAAATTATTAACTATTAGATTAGATTATTTATATTAAAACTAATCTGTTAGACCCACTCACCAGCATTTCCACAATTCTAATTAGAGAAATGACTCCCCTTCCAAGAGGATTCTTCCGTAGAAGTAGTTTTTTGGACCTCTCTGCCACACAAAGTCGCTGTTGCTCTCTCCCACGATCGTTTTGACAGAAAACACCTTCATCCACCAGAGTTAGTTTGAAGAACGTTACACAAATTAGATTCATTCTTCGTATGTCACTGCTTTATTTTCACAAATCCACCAAAGTTTGTTTTTACCACAAATGGCCGATTCGTTTAGGACATTCTCAGTCACTTACAACGTCCGTTTTCATTCCATTCAAATATATCTAAATGAGACCGTCTGTCGTGCTAACAAGCTCGGTCGCCCTTCGCTATATGCCTCCCCATTGGTTAAAAGGGCTTGACAAAGTGACAATGGCCAAAACGGCTACCTACGTCTCGGAGACGCTGACTTTCAATGTTCGTGTCTGTCACCCATTTATTTCTACAATGCAGTAAATAATTTTTAAAATAAATTAAGGTAGTGCTAACATAACACTACATTTACGTCCCGTTGTTCGTCATAAAAATTGTGGTAAAATATTATTTTAGTGTATTCACTTCACTTATCACAGCCCTATTTCACTCTCTGTGCTCGGCGTGCGTTCGCTTAAACAATTTACTGTCGAGAGTTATACCGCGGTTACTAGCCGCTGCAGCTCAGAGTATTGTTTCACCCACCAGCTGTAGCTGCGGACTGGGCAGTTGCCGCCCACGCAGCCTTCGGCGACACGGCAGGATCTTTGCCCGTGTTTTGGCCGAGTTGAATAACAGCCACCGCCAGGTCCAGGCTCCATTCTATTGCAGGGCTTCTTGCAGTTGTCGCGTTGTGATGGGCTCTTCGGCGGCCTTATAAAACGAAGACCATGTCGTCTAAGAACAGGTTCTTGGTCAAAATCGCTGGTGCTGGAACGTTTCTGACACCGAAGGTAATCTGGACAGGTAACTGCGCTGCTGCTTCACGCATGGCCACGCCGAAACTACTTAGTAGACCTTTCAAGGCGAGCAGGATTTCTAGGCGAAATTTAAGGTCCGAGAAAAGTCAAGAAACACAAGAAGACAATAAATCTTCTCATTAAAATCCCTTGTTGCATATTCTACAACATGGATCAGTTGTTGCGTGGTGGAAAGTCCTTGACGGAACTGTAACTTGTGATCAGGCATGACAACCATTGCCTGGATTTAGATGGCGATGCTATTCAGGTCAAGACGCTTCAGCACCTTGATGAGTGCGGGAAGCGAACTTTTGGAAATGTGGAAATGGTAACGATTTGATATTTCCCAGCAGAATGGATCCCAACCTCAACGGGGTGATTTCACGCTTACAGAAGAAAGTCTGTCTGCACGAGATAGTTTAAAAGGCACGCCAAACAATCCAGTGCTTCTTATGGCAAGTTCCAGAGATCGTTCCGCTGCGCCTTCCCTAGTTGAGGCACAGAGACGTCAGTGACTATTTCTTACTGTCCAATCCCGGAAACACCACACTTACCTTATTTTTGCAGGCACACCTGCAGTCGACAGCTAATACAGCAACGTGGAGATCGTCAACACTGTCGTCGACAAGCTGAATGTTCCTCATGAAATTGTTGGCATGCTCGTTTTTCTTGCCGTGTGTGGCTCGTGGAACGCCTTGTCTTTTCTGATTCAATGCGAGCCGTATGTACAGTGCTTCATGACTACTTTGGCTTGATAACATGTGTGAGCTCATAGAACGCTGCACCTCCTGGTTGCCGGGGGAATAACTGCTTATCTTCGATGTTACGTTGCCGGAGGGGTTCACGCGGCTGCGTCACTTAGGCATATCCAACCATAGCTGCCCACAATATCTCGTGTCACCACTGCGACTCAATAGTGAAGATACCACGATCAGTTTTCTGAAGCGCACAGTTTTCTTTGCTTCGTAACGCATATTTTCACACGTAATAAACATTTTGTCCTGTAATGATGTCTTTGTTCCGTCATGATCATTTTGCTTTGTAACCAGCCGGGATGCTGTCTTATATTACTGTGCCTTAGCTGGCAGTATATCAAGTTTATTATGGTGTATTTACTGCTTAATTAGTAATTTGAATTCTATTTTCATGAAACGGCAAATATCAAATAAAGATTCTTGTTACCAACAAGGAAACGTCAACGCTTGATATCTAATGAACGCTTATAAAGGTGACCCTGAATGCTGTGTACAAATTTGGAGGGGAGGTGGAGAACACCGTGAAAAGCCATAATTACATGAGAAAGCATGGGCGGAAACGTAACCCTAACGAGATAAAGAGACACAAAGGCAGTAATGCCACAACACAGAATGTAGTGAAAAACGCTTTATTACACAAAAATATAATAAATAAAAAGTATGATATAAAAGCATCACAGGAGGTGTTCGAAATTGCGCACACGACATCGACGCGACGTGGATTGGCGGACATGTTCGAAAATACCTGGTGTTTCACGGATGGCACCAGCAGCAATGGATATTCGTGCCACCAGGTCCATTTCAGACAAGGGTCTTCATGGCACCCCAGAGAAAAAAATCCAGAGGACCGATCTCGCGAGCTCGCGTTCAGCGCCGCCAATCACTTTCAGCCCGTTATTTCCGATGTAGTTATGGCTCCTCATGATGTTTTCTACATCCGCTCCAAATTTGTACATGGCATTTGGAGACATCCTGTATACGATCCTATTTGTGACATGTCAAGAAGAAAGGTATTATTGCGATGGAAACTGAAATTCTTTTCATTTCCTGCACGATGTCCATGATTCTGTTCTTAAAACATGGCTACAGCGTTCGACTCCATTTAGCTAAGCGATAGTTCCTGGACAAAGAGGGTGGCGAGCGGGTAAGTGCTCGACGGGCAGCGGCCGTGCTGGCGCAAAGTGGACGAGATTGCAGCGCCCTCTACGGCCAGCCTAATGGGCTGTTAACTCGACAGAATGTTGCCGGAACTTGCCAGCCGGCCGGCCGGCAGCCAACACCAACGTTAGCCACTGTACACAGAGCCGTGAGCCTATCGGGTGTCCATCTGCCAGGTGCGAACCCACCAAATGACGGTCCAGACGTGAAGAAAATTATGGTCAATATCGAATTTCATAAAAAGCAAGCTAAATCGTTCAAGACCGTCTTACGTCGTCTTGTTTGACCTTCCAAAGGCAACAGCCGACCTCGTTAGCGTAAAGGATAGAGTACTGCCCCGCGTCCCGAAGGTCGCCGGTTGGAGTCCGGCCGAGGGCATGGGTGCTTAAGTGTTGTATGTGTTAATGTCGTGTCCGTCCTGTGGTGTCCATACTTAGAAGCTACAACATACTGAAGAAACTGATACACTGGAAGAGTGATGATAATCACATTGAGTTGGCTGTATGGCCTATATAGCCGAATGACATTAAAAAAAAGAAAAGAAAAAAAGAAAAAAAGTGGAAACGTGACCGTGGACATCGCGGAAAAAATCTTCCGACAAAACTTCGAACACAAAATTAAAAGAACAAAATTCGTGTGCAGATCCAGCTCAGACCTTTACGGAACGTCCATAAAATACGTAGCTCCATTTTGGCCTCCTGTCAACCCCCCCCCCTCCCACAAATCCCGAAGTGGCATTTGTCTCTACCGCTCCCTCCCCCCTCTCCCCCTCCTCCCACGTAGAACATAGTTTTTTCCCCTGTTGATTCCGGGAGACATTTTGTACTGTTTTTCACTTTTCAGACTATCGTAAATTACATATGGAGATAATTAAATGACGGAAATAAATATTTACATGCTGTTGTGTGTTCTGAGCCTCATTTTAATTGCGGCAAATAATATGAATGAAAAGCTACGTGGCTTCGCTCTGAACCTCCCTCCCCCCACCCTTAGACCAAGCCACGTAGTTTATGGACGCTGCCTTAGTGAAGTAACTTTTAGCAAAACAACGTAAGGCAGATATAAAACTTTGTTGTATTCTTGTAAACTATACACATATTACAAACTGCTTGAAGTATACGGATTTAGGAAATTGTAAGCAAATTATGTCCAAAACAACATATGATTGTTACATGTACCAACATCCGGCAGAGTCTCCAGAAGTGAAGTTCTGTATTCCATGCTAACAATAAAGCAAGATATGCAATAAGAAAAGAAAGATCGCTGCCAATTTGACTGGAAAATCTCGTATATTGCCATCGAAGTTTGTAGATCTCCTTAATGGTATACAAAATATAGTGGCACAAACCAAAAACTTTTCACATGGAACAAAAAACTATGGAACTAGTGGATACAAGTTTGTGCGAATGGTTTCTAATCTATTATAAGGAATTTCTAAACTATCTTACTACTTGCAGGAATTTTGATTCTTCCACTTTTAGTAGCAGTAATGCATCGCAGCTCGAGAGAGTTGAAAGCAAGCACGCAAGTCAAAATATATAAGGCTGGTTCAGAAAGTAATGAGCTGGAGGCGTAGAAATAGAAACCATTATTTCAGACATATTGGCCCTGGCTGTTGAGGCCCTCGTCCCACTGCGACACGAGGCGGTGAATGGCTGTCTCGTAAAATTCCTGAGGACTGCGATGTGAACCAGTTCCGCACGTGCTGCTTGACGTCATCATGAATCGTTTGCCCCACAGAGCCTTTTTTTAGGGGACCCAAAATGTCATAATTGCAGGGAGAAATGTCTGGACCGTATGGAGGGTGACCGAGAACCTCCCACTTTAATTTCATCGCTTGGCGATGGGTGGTCAAGATTTGCGAGTAAAGCTGGACTGTTGTACCGTGCTGCAGTAAGTCTATCAGAAGGGGGCCGTCTTGCTCAAAGAAGAACGCCAGCATAACATTTCCTGCACTTGTGTGGATGGCCTTGAATTTTCTTGATGGCGGTGATGCTCGATGCTTCCACTGGAAACTTTGTCGTTTCGATTCTGGTTCGAAGTGATGACACCGAGACTCATCTTCAGCCCCAACTCATTCCCTTCCCTGGCATAGCGCTGAAGATGATCAAGACAGTGGGCCTTTTGACATGCCTCCTGTTATGGTTGAAGATTGTAGAGTACCCATTGGGCGCACATTTTCGCCAGTTCAGTCTTTCCGTCATGATGATTTGAACACTTCCGATGCTCAATCCGACGGCTTTCACTGTAACTCGGCGCTCCTGGGTAATGCGGTGTGGTGTTCCAAACCGTGCATCATCGGCTAACCTCAAGAGCTGTGCCACGCCTTGACCCTTGCAAGGGACATGCAGTATTCACCATACACTTGTGACATTCTCCGATGAATGTCCATTCCACCTACTCCTTCAGCTGTCAGAAAACGCAGAAAACTGACATCTCTTTGCTGTTCTTTTTTACTCCTGCATGTTACTGCTTGCAACACGAATGAGCGCTGGACGACTGACGCATGCATGTGGTAGCTTTGTATTCACGTGACGTGCACTCGTGACCCAATAGCAGCGGGTATGTGTACTTCCGCGCTCTTGTTGGAAACCATCTTTCTTACTGACGCAACGATATTACCATTCTGTCACCGGTTGCACATTCTAAACTCCGGCTCGTATCTATTTGAACGTTCCATTTAACATCTATATACGGATTAAGATCTAACAGCTCTCTAAGAGTAGATAAGAAATCCTTGTTCCCTGACTTGCACTAACTCATGGAAGAATCTCACTACGCATAAGATTGTCTTCGTCGTAGCGTAGTTTCACACAAGTCATTCCTGAATCACTTTCGAAGCTGAAGTTAGAAATGGCTAAATTCTACCTTGTATGAGAATCATAATTATTCTGTAGCAGGCTTGAAACAGGTAGAGAAACTGGGGCTTGATTTTTCTTTCTTATGCCTTTACGGGTCGTTAACATCGAGGGCATTAGAAGCGGAAGAAGACTGGAAGCAAGGAATGGGAAGGAATTTGGCAATGACCTTTTGAAGGAACCGTTCTAGCATTCACCTGGGTCGTTTTTGGGAAAGTAATTAAACCGAAACCTACCTGGCTGGACGGGGATTAAAAGCCGCGTCCTCCAGAATGCCAGGCCCTGAACAACACCGCTCACCTTCTGGACTCTGTGGCTTCACAGTCCATACCATCAACAAGAAGAAATGCAGCACATACACGCAGACAATCTCAACTGGACCGAAACCAATGTCAATCAGGAGAGCCCTAAGAAGACAAATTGCCGGGAATAAGCCATAGCAGTTCTGCGATGGAAATACTACGAAATTATAGCACAATGGGAAAATCTCTTTATGCTGAAGATATATTATCTGTACCAATACCGTTTAAAAAAGAGGGAGAAAGAGAAATACGCAACTTTTGTGAAAATTGCAACACCAGTAAGGAGACATGTGATTATAATAAAATTTATTCCACAGATTTGAGACATGAAAATACAAAAATGATTATATATATATATATTATGATTTAATTGTAAGCCTGATGCTCTAGGTGCCTTATTAATTTATAAAACATAAGAATTTAATTTTCAATCTCAGGTAAATTTTTATTAAAATGATTTCAAATGAGAAAGGATTCATAATTAAAGTGCATGACATCAAGACTAATCAAAGTTTTCCATAACCTAGCCATTTATTCAGGCATTTACAATTTACACACAAAGTGAACATATCACTTCGGCTATCAATTAAATATTTATCACATACAAACAAATCGATTAATTAAAGAAAGGCAAAGGCATGTCGTTGGTTTTATTATAAACAAAAGTGTTTTGGAGGTTAATACTTTGGTTAAAACTCATTACAGTTCGGCAGATTAAAACTCTTATCAACAAGTTTCCTTGCCAAGGTCGTTATTTGGGTAAGAGAGCTCCTTCGAAGTTTAGTGCACTTTATAATGTGGGTATTTTTCCCTGAACCAACACAGGGGTAGACACACCAGCACCCGTATCTTCACTAAAACCACTTCACGTCCCACTTGTGCAGGTACCGACATGAACAGTTATCACTCGGTTCTGGTCGCCTCTTGCCGGCTACCAGCTCGTCTCAATGACCTATCGCCTCTAGATCCATCGGTTGAGTTCCCCTTGTCATCATTGCCACTCGCCTTCGTAGCTCGGGAGACGATCTCCGACCCACGGAAGTAGTCGGCTATGGCAATCCAGTTTCATCTCCGTATCGGCCATCTCCGGATACCTCAAGACATGGAAAAAATGTTTTAAACAAAAATAGTAACTAACCTTAACTAAATTTTTCCATTGGAGGGTCACAATCATTCTTCTCCCACACATCACTTCCTTCATTCCTATTGGCTGCCAGTTTCTTCCTCCACGTTCATATTCCGTGGACTTACGTTGATTGACCTCCTGTGGCTTTAGTGGACCCTGTTCGTGAGAAATACTTATAAGGGAAATATCTGTTTAGCCACGTCTCATTTCGCTACGGTCTGTCTCCATAAATCCACGCAAACTTTAAAATGTCACGACTGCACAATTATTCACGTGTCTGAGGCACGTAAATATCCCGCTCGGAGAGAAATATCTGTGTTGAGGCTTGCACCGGGTGACATTGACGAGGGTCGCTTCTTGTTAGGGGAACAATGGCTCAGCGTCGCCTCTTCCTGGGAAGCTGACTGAGGTGGTTGATCGCCTGGCCACCCATTTCCAGGGGCGGATCCAGGATTTTGTTTTGGGGGGGCTTGAGCGGAGTTTGGTTTGGGGGGGGGGCTTGGCTTCAGTAAATTTTCGTTCAGAGGGCTTGCGTTCAGTGGATTTTTGGGGGGGGGGCTTGAGTCGTAAAAAAGGTAGTATTTGTAGCCTCCTCGGGCCTCAAATCCGTAGAGCTAAAAAAAAAAAAAGGTCTCAAAACTACAATGTCAGGGGTGGACCTAGATACGTTTGGGGGGGGCTTGAGCCCCCTAGCCCCCCCCCCCCCCCTGGATCCGCCCCTGCCCGTTTCACTGGCAGTTTACGTAGGCATAACTAAACTTCTTGCATATACCCACACTAAACAAATAATGTAATTGTGATGTTATCATAACATTACAATTGACTGTTAGAATTCAGTACGGTGCGTTGCCACCACATGCTATTGAGGTAAATAATGCCATGCGGTTTACAGGCGCGCCCATAAGGCATTTATCGTGGTTGCAGTACTAGAACGAACAAGATGCCCAGCGACCATATCCGAGACATGTACGATAGATGACATGTCAAGCTAACGTGCGGGCCAAAGCAGCTGTAGTATCCGTAGTTCTTCGAAGAAGGCTTGTACATTCCAAACCACATACGGCTGGATGTTATGATGCTGAAATGGCAGTGTGGATGAATCCGCAGGAGGGGCAGTGCCTCGGGATCTAAGCCTTCCCTGTTGTTGCGGTTGCTGTTCAGATTCCCCTTAGCACGTAGAAGTCGAGATCACATATTTAGCCAATGGTGCCCGAAACCATCACACTGGGCCCGCTATGCCACTCAAGAATGCAGCCTGCCCGATTGCACTCACCACGGTAGCTACTAACTCGTCAAACCATCGCTGTAAGACAAGTTGAAGCAGGACTCGTCCGAAAACACTACATTTCGCCATTCCCTACACCAGGGACGCGGTTAAAGTGCTCGATGCAGTATGAAGCGTTGGTGGTTTCTAGTCATTTGGAGGCCAACTCTGTGGCATGAGTGCTACTGTTCCTACCCTCAGCAGACGGCGTCGAACCTTCAACGCAGACATGTCCACACCCGTTGAATTCCTCCAGCGTTAGCCATCAATGTTTTGTCGGTTACGGTCATGCAGACAAGATGGCCGTCATCCCGCGCTTTGGTCACATTGTAGTACCTGCGCGATGTGCTGTGTGCGGACACACTTCTATCCAAAGGTTTCACACATGTATCCTCGTCATAGCAGTGTGCCCAGTGCGTGCCGCATTGTCACTGTCTGACAAACCCGTTTCACTGAGACTAATAAATCTGTTCGAAATCATTCATATGCTGATGTCGCACCCTTTCAGTTGACGAGTCATATCGGCACTTGATTGTAAGCTTCCATTTTAACTGTTCTACATAGACTTGGCGTGGCGTAACACTTTCGGGATACCTTGAAAAACCGAAATCTGGATTGCATTTCAGTTACAAATACTTAAATATTCTACATACTACCCTGTTAAATCACGTTACACATTTATTACTCAGCCCAAAATTGCTGTTCACAAACAGAATGCCACAGACTTGGTATTACCACATTTTACGAGAGAACGAGGCACACACAAAGGTGCCATCGACAAATGCTACTTAATGAAACTAATGTCCGTGAGTATCCGCCTGATATAACCCATGTTGTCTGTGTGTAGTTTCAGGGCGGTAGATCCTACTGGGTTTTTTTCTATTAAGCTATTGGCTTTAATTGCTTTGATGTAGCAGCTGCTTCACCAGTCAGCGACGCAATTACGGATAAATTGCCAAAATTTGCTTTAGGAAGAACAAATGTATTTGCTAGATCCAATAATTATGACAAATTAATCAATAAAGTAAACGTCAATAATACACACTGAAATGAATATGCATTTAAAAACCCTCAGCATTATAACAAGGGGAAAGCGTTTATAAATTTTTTTGCTTGTGAATTTAATGTCCTCTTCATCAAAATGCATTAACTCGTAAAGTGCAGATAAGGAGATATTTATTGATGAAAGAAACTACTTCGTTGCACACTGCATTTGGACACGAAACCCTAATCCATACTCAAATTTTCGGGTGGTTTTTGGCTGTTTAAGACTGGCCAAACGTAAGTGAAAGACGATGGGCATTCCGACTACTATCACGTCTGAAACAAGAAAATCGTTCATTTAAAATTTTTCCAACAGGGGCAGACTTCGGAATTCTATCATGATGTTCAAAAACATCTTCTAAGATAATGATCTGAGCTTTGGAGCGAGAAAAGTAGCGTTCTGCAACACAATACGCTGTGTAAATTCCCCCTCCTTGTTGCATACTATTTAACAATCGCGCAAATTGTGACTTCCCCACTATAACATTATATTTTAGTTTTGTGTATCAGATTCTATTACCGGATTTCTATACCGAAGAGTGCATACTGTTAGAACTCAGACACACTTTCTATGATAAATATGGTGGGAAGATGAGGGGAGCACTGTAATAAAAGTTATGTACAATGTTACTTATTTACTATGAATCGTGGAATTAAAAACATCATGAATGGACGAACATACTATTCATAAAACATCATATGTATGCTAACATCATCTTTACAAAACGTACTTTCTATACAAGCTACAGATTGTCGTGAATTGTTAGCCTCAATATGTCTCTTCTACTGACGTAAGATATCAACCCCATCCTTAACAGGAGTAGACTTGACTAAACAGAGTGATAACTCGTGAGAGACCAAAGTGAAGAGGGGAGAGAGAGAGAAAGTAAATAATTTGGCGCTCGATTGAGGTTTCGATGACTTGTTCAGGCAGTCATCTATTGTACACAGTTCTCCAAAGTTGGGCACATCTGCCAGCGTCATTTAAAGGTTTTGAAGTCGTGATATTGAGGTGATGTCCAGCCGCAGCTTCTTCGTAGAAGAGTTTCCATATGAGCGGTGATTGACTGTCGTTCACAGGGAAAGCTTCCTTGACATTGGTCCCGTAGGAAGTGACTCATTACCCAACATGAGACGTAAGAAGTCTGTTCCCATTATTTTTCAAACAAACAAAAAAAATCCTCACCTTTCGTCTCACTGCAGTAGGAAGCTCATATTGTTCGTAGGCAGTTAGAAATACACACTTTGCATCCTTAGTGTAGTTTGCATTTTATGGATCTTAAATATCAACGAAATATTAAGGCAAAAAATGTATTTAAAAAAAAAAACTCGATTGCATTCCTGTAAACTAATAATGTCTAATGCACGTGAATATAATTCAATTTATAGGGCTGCTACAACAATCACAGAGAATGAACTTATAATTATCATGGAGATTTTTTTTTTTGGTAACAGTCATGTATTCACACAGTTCTCAGATACATCGTTTTAATTCCCTAACAGAAAAAAATTCTCATCCCAAATACCTCCCATGTCTTAATGAAAATAGTTCTGAGCAGTGTGTGGTTAGTTACTGATAGTGATTCAATCCTCGTTAGAGATGAGAAATTAAATCTCCCTTGAATAAAACCTTTATTTATAAAATTCCCACAAGAGATAGTAAAGTTTAATGTAAATGACAAGTTTGCTGCCTGGAACAACTGAGAAAAAGGTGTTACTTCTGCTTACAGTCAGATAGAAGTATTGCAGTGCCTCTGATCCGCTTCCTTCTCGCCTCGTCGAATCTTCCTTCCGACGCATGACTGCTGGGAAAGTGGCCTTGAATAGTACATTAGCACTGAGGCGAACGCTCTTCGTAGCGCAGTCCGCTCACAGAGCTATCTGTATCCCACTAGATTACGCAGACAAGTTCACAATTTTCCCGGACCCGCGGTGGACCGCAATATCCAGCAAGCAAGGAGATCCATTGTACTTATCCTTTATTGGGCCCGTCCTACTTACAGTGAGAAACAATCCCGAAACACATATTACCAGAATATCCTGGATAATGATAATTACTCAATAATTCATAGTAATTAGAGAAATTCAATTACCAACTGATGCTGTGTCCGTCTAAAGTTAGCATTGCTCAAATAGTCCGTAACAAAAATTCAGGCTGTCAAAAAGTCTGTTGTACAAATGGCAGTAAATTTGAGTATGTTTTGTTGAAAATAATATCTCTCTTCGTGTCCCTGATCGTAAATACTTCTAAATTGTTTTGGTTGTATCTGAGCGTTTCATTTGCTACAGAGATCAATGGCGAAGATGAAAAAGAACATTTTTAGGTATTATCTGATATGTAGTTATATATATTTACAAATTAAACTTTTTTAAAATTCTAATCAGTATAATTCTACAAGTAATCGCGTAAAGGATAACTGAAATCATAATTGTTGGTCCGGTGATCGAATCCTCGTCCTCCCAGAATCTAGGACCGAACGTTAGTGTTCAGCTACCAGGCTTGTTAATCGCTCCGTAATCATATTCTGATGTCTACGGTAGTAAATAAAATCATTTCTCAAATTCATCACAACCAGGGAAAAAAAAGAAAAAGAAACAGTTAAGAGTGTCGTTCTCCGAGTAGAAATTTGTTAGACGTACCTCGAGGTTGTTGCGCCTCAGATTAATTAAAAAGTGCAATTCTACTATCTTTACGTGAGTTCATGGTTGACTGACTGGAGGCATTATGAAGTCACTCCTGTAACAGTTCCAGGAATTTTCCGTAGTCCACGACAAGCCGAGAAATTACTCGGTGGGTGGAAAAAATGAACGAAATGGTGTAAAAGAACTTCTGACTCAAAATGGTCATAGCAACATGTAACGGACCTGGGATAGTGTCTAATATGACTGTTTTTAGTGGACCAGTTAAAATATGAGTATAGTATATTTACTATATTGGAAACCAATAATCAAATATTTCACAAAGTGTCAATAAAGGTTTTCTCTGCCAGTCCCTGTCGCCAATAGAGTTAATATTACCTTTTTTTCATTTTGTTAACGTTTCGTAAGTCTGATCTTACAATTTCAGAAATGTTGTGGCATTTCATATTGGCTCCCAACTGGAGATATTTCAAGATTATAGCCCATATTTGAACTTGTTGCAAAACTAGGCAAATCAACACAATAAATTTATACCATTGGTTTCAAAAGTGGTGGGTACCGCCCACCGGCACCTTTTTGATTATTACATGAGCGAGTGGTAGCATGAGCAGTGCAGCACATAGAGGACGAGAGTGTGATTGTTTATGGTTTGGCTCTATAACTGCTTGTATTTACAAATTTGCTCAGTTCTTCGTCTGGAAGTTTTTCAGAGCAAGAGTGAACCTGAAATTTCATTTGGGTATATAGATATGATATTCAAATGATAACTTATGTAGACCAATTTATTAAAAATATATAGCTTTATTAACTAATTCATATAATAGATTTAATGCAATTAATCTACAGCTGCAAGATGATTTGAATTTGATAAAAGCAATGGTATCTATTTATGTGATCGTGTCACAACTTGCGTTCTAAAAAATAATTTTTTTTCGAATACAAATCTTTCAGTTTCAAATCTTTTGTTGGTGGAAAGAAAGATGACGACATTTTGGAATTTTTTCGAGTATTTTGAAGCACTTACAAAAGGATTTTGGGATGTTTTCAACGTGATCATTCCAGATTAGATACTAGAACCTTTCTCAACATCACTGAAGGATGAGTTGATAGAAATCTCAACAATTAACAAAAAAAGGATATCAATAATTTTGGCTTCAGAGGCAAATGAAAATATTATTAATACATATGTATGTATGTAGATTTTTTTGGGGATTTGTCAAAGAAGATTTTCATTGCTTTCCTGTCATATTTAGCTGAAAGAGAATTTGGAGTGTTCGGAAATTTACTAACAAAATAAAGAAACAGATTTTCAGTACTGGAATGCTAAGATTTAACTCTTTGAAGGGCAGAGAAAGTGAGCAGGAAAAAACCTTTGAGGGGCAGAAAAATTACTTAGAAAAAACCCTGAGAGGGGCAGAACATAAAAGTTTCTCCAATTCATTTAAATTGACTTTTAATCAAATATTTATTTCTTTTTATATATACAGTAGCTGTCAGATATTCATATATCATCAAATCAACCATAATTAATAAGCATAAATTGTGGTTAGTCAACTAACCACAGCCCCACTAAGCACTCGAGCATACTGTAACACAATGTTTAGTGAATCACCAAAAATGTTTTTTGTAAAAAGTTTTTTGTTGCCACATATTTACAGCTATTTAGTGTGATATGTTCTAAAGTATTCCTTCCCAGCTCTTATACATAGTGGCACTTTACATACTGAGCACATCCAGACGGTACGTACTGGATTCTTTCGTGAGCTGCAGGCGGCACATCTCTTAGATGTTGAATGAACAGGTTGGTGCTTGCTGCTTTCGTGGCGAATACTTTTGTCTACAAATGGTTTATGTGCCTTGATTGTAATTGGAGATTGTGAATTACCTTGGCCTCCAGATGTAGTTGTGCCCCTTGAAGCAACTATTCTTGGAGCAAGCAAACCTTTGTAAACTTGCCGGCGAAAATCTTTGTTTGTGAATTGTTCTTCCGGAAGTTCCTTATGCATTATAAAGGCATTTGTAACACAACAAATCAATAAAATGAAAAAATAATCTCATCCACCACTTTTTACTTTTCCTGTCTGTCGAGTAATCTGATTTGAGTCTATCAAAATTATCGACGAAATTCATGTACGAGTTGTAGTCCTTCAAGACTTGAGGACACTTGATTGTAGTTATGGTTCCATCTTTCATTTTCCGATTCACGGAAGAAACATCTGACGGATCATGACATGTTTGAAATCAAGTTTACTGCCCTGTTGTCCTTCCATCTGTACACAGCTACTCCATCTACACTTACTCTAGAATCAAACTCACCCCTTTTAAGTTGCTTTTCATCCTTCAGTGTAGGTAGGAATTTTCGTCTGTGGTTTATTGTTCCACAAGCATATACTTGATGTTTTGACTTCAGGTTTTTGAACAGCTCATAAGAGGAAAAGTAATTGTCCATGAATACAATGTGATGATGACCTTCAAAACCACTCATCAAAGTCTGAACAACTTTTGCACCTAGCCCTACTTCTGTTGCTCCTAAATTCTTTCCTGTGTAAATTTCAAATTTTAAATTGTAGGATGACTCGTCACACAGCATCCATATTTTATATCCCCGGTTGATTGGCTTACCTCTCATGTACTGCTTGAGGGATGATCGGCCCTTGAATTTTACCATTGTCTCATCTATTGCAAGTTTCTGATGAGGTTTGTAGCACTCAAGAAATTTTTCTCCAAGATGGTCCAAGCAATGGTCGAATCTTGTATAATTTGTCATAGTTTGCACTGCTTCTGTCAGGGGCTAAGGAGTTATCATTAAGATGTAGATGACTCAAAAGTAAGCTAAATCTTTTCACAGTCATTAGCTTAGAAATGTAATTCTCACCAAGGTCAGGTTCTGTACTCCAATAATCTCGGTAGCTGGTTTTTTAGTAATGCCCATGTATAAATTTATCCCTATAAATGTCTTAATTTCACATGTATCAGTAGGAACAAATTTTTTGCCAGACTGGGTAGCATAAAGGTTTGTATGAAATACAATATGATCGATAAGCGCTTCATCAAAATACTCACAAAAGAGGTCCAAAGGTTTGTGATTTGCTTTGTTTTTTATTTTTGCTGCTACACCACTTTCTTGTATATATAGAGGCACTGGTAAAACACGAGTATCTTGAGTCCACGTCACTGTGACGTTCAACGCAGCTGTGGAAGGCTGTGCTGCAGAGACATTTGTTGTTTCACAGTCACTTTTTTCGGATTCACTGCTGCTCAACACTTTGTCACAAAACTGCCTTTTATTCACATTTTGATTTAGATAAGTATAATCAGTTGCACTGTCATCGGAATCTACGACACTATCTTGATCTGAAGGTATTTCTTCAAACAGCAAACGATATATTTCGTCTTGTGATAAAGATTTTCGTCGAGACATATCTGTTGTACGTTATAAGGTTATAAGGGCGGTGGTTAGCAGCACTGACCACCTGTAAATATGTTGCCTGGAATAACAAATGAACTTTGTAAAGACTCTAATAATATTTCAATAGCTTTTTTAAATGAATTAAATATCAAATGAAATACTTACCACCAATAAAATACAATAATCTGAAATAAAACAGCAGTCAGAAAAGTAACACTGCAAGTGACAATGGCACATCTGAATAAAGCGACCGCTTAAACAATAAATACATCATAGAATGCCGCAGAGTACTCTTTCTGCCATCTATTGGGCCACAGGACAACTATAACATGTGGTTAGAAAGAGTCGTAGCGGTCCATGTAAGGGAGCACAATAAAAGAATGTGGTTACACCAGGTAACCACCGCGCATACAACAGCACTAAGTTGGTGGTTAGCTACAATGACCACCGCCCATAGAACAGCATCAATTTGGTGGTTAGTTATAGTGACACACGCCCTTCAAAGAGTTAAACAATAAATACATCATAGAAATGCCGCAGAGTACTCTTTCTGCCATCTATTGGGCCACAGGACAACTATAACATGTGGTTAGAAAGAGTCGTAGCGGTCCATGTAAGGAGCACAATAAAAGAATGTGGTTACACCAGGTAACCACCGCGCATACAACAGCACTAAGTTGGTGGTTAGCTACAATGACCACCGCCCATAGAACAGCATCAATTTGGTGGTTAGTTATAGTGACACACGCCCTTCAAAGAGTTAAGGACTGCTGATGACAAATATGGCACAAAATATTTAAAAATAATTAGCGTTAATACACCACTCTCAACACTCTTACAAATAATATTATATTAATCTTTTTAATAGTAAAATATTTTAATCTTACTTTAAGCAATATGCCAATATTGTTAGTATATTTTTTTAAAGTTATTTTTAAAGTATATGCTTGTTTTCAATATACGGCATACTTCACTTAAGAGGGGCGCAAACCAGTAACTGTTTGATAAAAAGTTGGAGCATCATTGGTGTTATGCATTACAAGAATGCTTTTCTGGAAAGGGGGTGGCAAGCAATTTTTTTTTTATTGAAAAATGGAAGAAGACCAAAAATAGTTGTGAACTTATGATCTACAGTATCAAGTAAACTGTGAACTTTACACTGGAAGCTGAAACTCGTTGATAATGGAGATTAAAGTTCTTAAGAATTCTTCTAACGAAACTGAAATTTTTACATATTAGGTGCCACATTAACCACATAATGCGCTAATTTAAAAATTAGCCGTCTGTGGAAGATGGGGGCGCGCTGCAATTAGCGTATTGTGACGACGGAGAGGCGCCTAGCAGCCCACTATTAGGCGAGGTTAACGCGAACATTAATATTAAGGCGCGGAGCGCCGGCGTCGCCTCTGTGGCCGTTCCATGAATATCTGAGGAAGAGGCAGTTGGTCCGAGTTTGGGCTGACGTCAGAGGGCATCCGTCAAGGAGTCGAGTGCGCTCAGGTGAGCCCAAGGCACACAATTACACTACTTTTCTTCCTTATAGCGCCACCCACCAATCTTATGCCTAACAACAGCTAGCGAACCTGAAATAGCTTGTAAAATTAACGCAAATAAATTTTCTAGTATAATTTGTTTTTCTTTTTTCAAATGAGTTAGACGAAGAAAGACTGCTTTAAAATTTCAGTTTTTTAAAATTTTTTGTGGTCCTCTGAAAGCTTTTACATTAATCTGGCCATTGTTTTTTATAAAGCACATGACTCTTCAGCTAAGTAAGAAACAGTTCCCAATGTGGCTTTGCAGTTGTTCTCTATAAACAAAATTAGACCATAAACCATCCTTTTCTTTTGGTTGTTTCGAATACTATTCCTTTCATTTAACATTTAAATTAAATTGGGAAACAACTGAAGTAAGGCAGCAGGATATTCCTAGGGCAGCAGGATATTCCTAGTAACGGTGAATTGTACTAGTGATCTAGTTTTCAGTAGATCAAACGGATGTTGCCATTAGGTATCTTCCCAACACAGCATGAAGAAATTTCTCTCCAAAACATCCACTGACATATTGATTACTTTTCTCTCAAGTTTCTAATTTCTGTCATCGAATGACAATAGCGATCGATGTACAGCGTTTTGTTAAAAACTAATTCGTATGCTGACATCTAGAGCTGGCCTGAAGGTTTCATCGAGTAGATGCATATTGTGCAGAGAAGAATGGCATGGTAGATATTTGTATGGAAAAATTTGTATATAGTGTGACAAAATTGGAAAACGAATACCATATAACTTATAGAATACAGTGAATCTAGCATTGAAATTATTCCGAATTATATGGAGAAAGATTAAGTAATACTTCAAAATTATCTGAATAACGTCAAGTAATCAAATTTAAATCGCGCACGGTGTTGAAACCATACACATAAGAAGAACATTGATTTTCTTTTATCAGAACTCCTAATAAAAACAAAGCAGTTAAACCAAAGCAGTTAATAAAAGATGGCAGCAATGAGAAATTTCTGTAGATGTTTGTCGATGGATTAGCATTTATTATCTATCATCTGCTCTCCTTGAGTACATGTCTCAGGATTCGTACATAAGTAAGGAATAAAATTAATAGGTTTGCAGCGATGAACATCCTACCTAAATATTATCAAAAAAATTCAACTTAATTACAGCATCAATATTATCGGTAATGAATTGTATTAATACACAGTATAAAAGATTTATTAGTCAATCAATTAGATTAATTACAAACGCAAAATAGATACTTCCGGGATCTCACTGTCCATTTTTACTGTCTCTGAAGATTACAATGCTATAAAATAAAGTTCCAAATATTAGCTGGAAAAAGTTATGACTAGAAGAATTGGTCACTAAAAACAAGAAATGAGAAATGATATTTTCTCAGACAAATGGGAAAAATCCATGTATACTTCTTCTTCTTCCTCACTTCAAGGATTAGGCTTTAATGTCTTCAATTTGTACTTGTACGCCATGTCTTCCAAGGTCTACCGTCATCTATAAGTCTTGAATTCTTTGTAACGAAATTCTTTGTGACTTAACTTCAGGGGTAGAGTTTCGAATAGGATAGGTCTATAGTCGTAAATGTTGAAAAAATCTAAAACGTACATTTTGTATACAATATTGAAGAAGTATGTCAATTTACAGCGAGCATTTCATCCCCGAGTAGAGCCAGTTACGCTAATTTGGTGTGCAATCAATGCAAATGCAGTTAGCCCAGGTCTACGAGCTGTCTAAGGAGTGACGGCTGACGGGGAGCGGGGTAGCGATTAAGGTGAACCGCCCAGTGTGTGTCTGGGTGGCTGCGCCATATCAGAGCGCCGCTATTAACAACCCGACTAATAGTGTTAGCGGCTACAGAGCGCTGCTCGCAGCAGATGCGCTCCTCGCTCGCAGTTAATGTGCTTAATGCTAGGCCCTAATGAAATTCTAGACCGCCGCAAAGCGCGGACGTTCCAAGACGGAGTAACGCAGTTAGGCAACAGGACAGGCGGCCACGACAGCTGAGTGGCGGAAAACTGCGAGCAGGTACTCCACGAAACGAAGAAAGAAGAGGGAATCAAATTATCTCTCAAGGATGAGACACTAGACATGGAGATAATCGACAGACAGGCTTCCAGTATCAGTCCACTTGCAACGCACCAAATTACTTTCGCCCCTGCACATTAACAAAACTCAATATCTTCAGTATTAACTTATTTCCTCACACTGAGCTCCATGACTGTTAATTTAATTTAATTAAATCGCAGGATTAACTGTGTGAATTAACGGAATGTCATCTTTTGAGGTGGAAACAAAAAACATATCTCTGTACTTGTTGTTTACGGATTAGCGACTGACGCTTCAGTGTTGGAATGTGACTCCTGTCCCTCCTCATTTTATACGTTCAGGACAAATATTCAGTTTGGAAAAAATAATGGGAATAGTTATACTTGTAGATAGAGGATTGAACTAGATGAATAATACTGTGAGCCTTCTATTCCTGTGAGCGAATACAATTTCAGCTTACTGTTAATTTTACGGTAGCTGGAATGAGACTACGCTGGATGTACGTACATATTAATTTTAAGATTGTTTAGATTGTATCAGAGACAAAGGTACTACTGAATATTAAAAATTTGTTCACTGCATTTGAAGGCGCATACGCATGTTAGTCAAGAAATAAAGTTCCTAACGGAACTATATCGATGTAACGCGTGTTTTAAGGAGCACTTTAAAAACTAAGTGGATATGTAAGGTGAATTTCAGTCCACTGACGGAAAAACAACCGGGTTAACACTATCGAAAGTTACCCTCAATTATTTTTAAGAGATATGTGAGTTCCGATACACTTATCCTTATAATAAATAAAGTAAATGATGCTGGAAAGTAATCTGTGCAATGGTAACTCGTATGCATTCACGACAGTCGTACTGCCGTACTTGAGACAGTGACGTCATTCTAAGCTTATGTGGAGACAGGCCCAGACGAGGAGACAATACTATATCCCCATCGTATCAAAGGTATTTTGCGTTTTGAGTTACAACATGAATGCTAAAGGGAATTTTAAATTGTTAGCAAAATATTCACAATAGGGAACATACACGCTGACTCGTAACGACAGGCACGGCAAGTGATATTCAATCGTAAAGACCCAATACTTTTAGATAAATTGTGACTCGGACATAACGCAAAGCTAGGAAAAATAGTGTCGGGGTTCAAGGAATTGCAGTTTATGCAGTTTAAAGTGTGTTAGAGTACCCAATGCATGACGCACAAGT
>JARYHS010013630.1:246612062-246732475 GCA_031002005.1 Vandiemenella viatica
TTTTAACCTTTAAGGATCGAATCGCAAAATTTCCTTTCTCAAAATAGATGTTATCAAAGTGGAGACCATAACTCATAAGCTTTAAATGATACCTCATTCGTAGATTTTAGTTAAGTATGAAGGGAGATAATGGCTTGTGACAAAAAAAAACTAATCGAAATATGATTAATATTTTAAAATTGTGTTTTATAACCTCTACTGAGCATGAAGTGGGCTTCCCGTAGAATGCTAGTTTACATTTGAGATTCACAGGCCATGATTGGTTTAGCTAAGTGTTTGTGTAAGACGTAGAAAAATCATATATCATTTATGAATGCAAAGGTAAAAAAAAAAATACTGTAGCTGGCCTAGTGGCAGTCAAGGAATGTGTTGCTCATTTTCTGCGGATGAAGTTGAAACTGCGGACAGTTACAGCAGCATGTTTTCAGAGAATTCTACAATGTTTCTTTCGGTCTTATTACAAGATGGGGCAGCTGGCAATGCAGAAGGAATTGTACTCTGATTAATAACGGAAGAAATATCAACCACATAAAGATCATGTAAAAAGAATTATAAGAGTCACAGACAAATTGTCAGATCTATAGGAACTTCACAAAGGAGTCACACTAATCGTCATGGCCAATAAGAACGAAAAGATGGAGTGAGGGAGATAACTTCTGCCTCAATTCCAAATTCAGTTCAGAAATCTCATTCAAGTGCATCAGTTTGCTGTCTTAGAAGGTATTTATAACATAACCTAACTTAGTCCGCTACCTGAAGGTTGGTTGGATCCTCCCAAAGGAGGCATACTAAGCAATTTTTGTCAGAGGTAGGACGGCCAGTTCCTTTCCTCGGGACCTACAGTTTAACGTGGAATCCGAACCACTGAATTTATAACATAAGAATTTTATAATATTCTGTATTCTGCTCACCACCTAATTTCCTCAACTTGAAATATTCATGTGCATATTATTAAGACAAAAAATGCCAGATCCCGGCATAAGATTCATTTTGAGAAGTTTCCTACACTGAGACAGGTCCAATAGGAGTCAACTAGGAGATACGAGGGTAGGACAGTCAGTTCCTTGCCTCCTGGTGTCTAACAGGGAGAACATCAGACATGTTAAGAACGGATTTCAATCTCCAGCTATATGTTGAAGTGTATATGCAGGGGATTGAAATTCGTTCTTAACATGTCTGATGGTCTCATTGTATTCTATGTGCGTAGATGCCTGTTTCTTAAGGCCGCCACGCATGTGCGGGAAACCCACGGGATTTGGACGCAATGGTCACGCCTTTCGCGATCCCGCCACGTGTGTGGGCACTTCCTTGAGGCCGTGGCCGCACCCCAGTGCGGCCAAATCCCACCGAAAAAACAATTCTTATTTCTGGAAGGCCGGGAGGGAGGGTGAGAACCTCAGCGTGTTTGTCCTGCGGTCAGTCGGCCTTCGGACGATTTCTTGTGCGTGCCTGCGTGTGTTGCGATTTTGTTTGTCTGTTTTGTTTGTAATGTTCCGTTTCGTGATGTTCCGTGTTTATAAAAATGTTTGATAGTGAGCCCTGTCTATAGGAATTTAAGTACTAGGAATACACGACAGAAAACAAACGAGAAGCTGCCTACGCTAAGCTGGCATAAATATTGAAGGAGAATGAACCAAATGCAAAAAAAAAAAAAAAAAAATCAGCAACATTAAACCATCAGGAATGAATCTTTGCGAAGTGATGTGCTGAAGAACATTAAAATAACTGGCAAGAAGATCACTTTGACGTTGTTAGCAAAACAGTTGCAATAAAATTACGTGGCCTTTCGACCAATCAAACGCTAATAGCAGAAAAAATAATTAATGACACCCTGTTTCAAGCCGAAATGGGCTGTTTAGGAATGTCTTACAGTGAGCAACGGTTATCACTTCTGCTCTGTACTATTCTCCAGGGAGCAGTTCTGGATTTTTTTTTTTATCTAGGAACCTCAGAAAATAGTCTCAGCCCACACCCTTTTCAATCAACACCCGCAAGATCATTATAAACCACCAGCAGATTTTGATAAATTACCTCAAAACAACGACACAGTAGCAATGTTCTATCAAATTATAATGCAAATGATATCATGTGATTTGAATTGAGTTTGCATCAGAAGATCAACTATATTAATGAAAACATGATTTTTATTTAGTTTTTATGTCATTTAAACTTAATTTTATGTTGTTAATGTATTTACGAATGGGAATACATCAATTATATTAAATAATATCAGTGTGTCAAAGAGAAATCGTCATATAATCTTTGCCAAGAACTTGTAAATGGCCTCGCATGTTCCTGGTATTATGTAGCCAAGGCTTGAGGAGAAATTATGTTGAAGACTTGATATCTTCATAGCTTCTTCCCATTGACAAAAACCACAGCGTAGCGGTAATTCTTTCGTGGTCGAAATTGCTCCCCGCATAACGGTATCTTTATTTGTAATAAATGGAGTGACTAACGATAAGAGATTTAAATAGGTTTCTTCGTCCATCCTCAAATAATTATGAAAAATTTGTGAAAATACTTCAATTCCGAAAGAAGATTTGTGTCACAATATTTTCCTCTTTTTAGTAGCCACTCTTGCACCATACACTTCTTCTAATGCGACTGTTTTTGCGCGAGTTTTAGCGCTACTTGCCGCGATTAACAAACTAACAGCAGCCAATGCGTGAACATCAACGGATGCTGCCATCGTGAAGCCAGCTCTGAGTCTGAGAAACCCTTGAGGATTTTAACCCCCTGTGTGTGTGCAGGGCCACTTCGATGAAATCCCTGCGGTCCGGCCCGCGGACTGTTTTCCCTGCGGCCCGGCCTCCACGTGTGTGGCTACCTTTAAGTATGTAAGTACGAAGAAGTAACATCGGGATAGGTGAAACGGGGTGTCGGCCACTTCAGGCCTGCTCTTTCGAAATACACCTACGGGGCCGCCAAGTTCAACGTTCCGATTCGTCGAACACTCCATACTACTGTGCAGAGGTTGAGATTAACCAAGGCGTTTGGTGCGTAATCTGTTGATCAGCAATATCTCCTACCCTGCAGGCCAAAACCTGATGGTGAATAATCTTCGACACCGAGCATATGAACCAGGCGCGCCTGGCACCGGTCATTGCGCTGCAACGACCGGGGTCAACGAGATGATTTGCACCCAAGCTCTTTCAAACACCCTCTAACCCAACCGTTTGATGGGTCGGTAGCATCACACTGGGGAATACTGGGTTTTACCAACTGTGGTCAGCCAGAAGTGCCGGACTGTCATCTCTGTGGTTGCTAATAGATGTTGGCAGCTCTCCTCACAAAAGAATTCTCCGCCAATAGACTATTTCATGCCGTTTGGTTATATCATGCATGGGGAAGGAGAACATAACAATTACATTTCGCGCCAATTGAGATACAAAGCCAGAAAAAAAAGGTAAAAATCTCATTTTAACTAATGCATAAATTAGTGAAAAAATTACTACATAATATTACAATACCGTTTAAAAATTACAACCATCAGACCAATTTCATTTTGAATTTCTTAATGTTAAAACGTTGTTAATTTATTTCATATTCTTCATTGTCTCCTCGCATTGTAATCGCGTAATATGTATAGTTCATAACTAATTACAACGTTCCTCATGTTATATATACAAAAGCAGTTTTAAAAAAGGGACAAGTCGAAATTAGTCTCACATAAGTTCGGAAATTGTGACCTCTCACAGACTATTCAACTGTCACAGGATGTTAAGCGAGGACGGACCTATTTCGAAGGATGAGGCCACGAGATGTAATGTCGGCTATAAAATCAGGGACAAGGCAGCTGGGGCGACGGCGAACACGATTGTGATGAAGCCATGAGGTCACGCACTTGGCCCTGATGAACGTTCTCATTGCTTGACGAGGCGACCCACAATCGGCTCGACCACTTCAGACGAATAGCGGATGAGCAGATTCGGCGCCTCAAGGTTATCAATGTTCTGCCGAATCGTCTGTACTTGGTGCTAATCCAGATAGCATTCAACGTCAGAGACTCTTGTCAGTAGCAGATACCCACAAAAGACGTGGAAAGATACTTGATATTCATAATATTCTAAAAGTCTCCGAAGTATAAAGGAAAACCTATCTAAAAATGGATTCCACCAATGCGGTATAGAGCAATGGGAAAGCAGAACTCCTGGCAAAGAAATCAATACACCTGTATTAACCGCTGCAGAATATCAATTCTCACTCTCCACCGATTATATCATCTCGATTTGTACTTTGTGAGATTACTTGTAAGATTGGCAGGAATCATCTAACTCATCACAGTGTTCTAACAGTCTAATCATCTCTACCGGAATTTACAATGGCAATTGGAAGAAACTCACCTACCTGAGTATTGGAGATCAACCAGCATACTCGTATTAACAGTTTGGTGTACACGACTTTTTTAAATAATAATCATGCAAAAATTCGACTTTAAAATGTCAACGAATCAGCAAATTTTGCAGCCTCCAAGAGCTGCGTTTGCCAAATTTATTTCTGACTCTTTGCGATTTTTCACATCACGATTAAATTTTCTGATTTATTACATAGCATCAGCACAGCTACTACGTGTTTCATTTGTTTATGTCTAGCAATCTGATAGTCCAGTTTTTAAGGCGTCTGACTGGAGATTGAAAGGTCCCCAGTTCGAGTCCCGATCTAGAGATTTTTTACCTATACCTCTAGCATAGCTTCTTGTGTAATGTGAAGTACGGCAGAATGCTTCGGTGGTTTGGGTTCCATGTTAAACTGCAGGAATCCTTTTTCCCGTTGCTCGCTAGTATTACCGGCAATCTTGCTGGTTAGGTTAAGGCAAGCTAAGATAGGGGCGGAAGGCGCAGCCAGTAGAAACCCTGTCATCAGGTCATCACGACCACACAATACTAGTCATTTGATTCTGTTGCGATGTGCTTGTTAAATTAAGTCTGACTTTAGATTTTAATTTCAAGGTATCTCACAAATTAGATGGTATTTTGAAGTACTATTTTCTTGTTGTGCTAATAAAAAAAAGCGATGCAGTTATTCTTAAATCGGCTACACCAAAGCAACTGTTCACTTCGTTTCGACATAAACTTCTTCACAAGTTTAAGTGGTCCTTCGCCTCATATCCTGTGTTAATCTCTTCATCTTCAGCATATCTTCTCAGTTGTACAATTAAACCCGTCAGTCTCAAAATATGACTATCCTATCTTTTTTTTAAAAGCGTTCTGGAATAAGTCGAGCTGAGTGATATTTCTTTGCGATCGATAAGTCAGATAATGTTTAAAAAACAATTAGACCTACGCCAAGCATTTTATACATACTTCGAGGTCGTGCTACTATTAATGGAGGAAGTGCAGTATTGCCACCTTACAGCGAAAGGTGTATGATAAGTGTATTTTTATTGTTGATAAATTTATGGTTTAAGAGGCGCCCCGGCATTCACCTTGATGCCTGTGGTAAACTTCCTAAAAACCGCAATCTGGAGGGCCGGTACGTATTGCTTGAATTTGCTTTTGGATACGTACACATTCGCGTCACAACTAGCGGACCTACAGTTCAACGTAGAATCCGAATCATGAAATAGCTCTGGAGTACTTCACGTTACACAATGAGCTGTGCCAGAAGTGAAGGTCGGGTTAAAGGCTTATTAAAATCTCCGCCGAGACAGGGATTCGAAACGGGGACATTTTGATCTCCAGTCAGATGACTTAACCACCAAACCGCTCCTAGTGACAAACATATTAATAGATTTAGAGAGAGTTAACAAGTAACGATATTAACTTTCAAAAAGTAACCAGCCTAAACGTTGCATTCAATCACCACATTATAGTAATAAAATGCATCTATTTTCTGTCGAAAACGTAAGCCTATATCTAAACTTTCTTCTAAAAAAAAAATCTATAGTCGACGGTTTATTGATGTCGAGTTCATTACAGCTGATAGGGGATGTTGAATAAGGAACGAAAAGGAAATAGGATATAGCCATCAAGGAATCATACCAGCATTCCCAAAAAGTGATTTACGGTAACGATGGAAAATCTAAGTCAAGATGGCTGGAGATCGAACGAACAGTACATCTTGCCGCATGCCTAAGGTGACCAGACGTCCCGCTTTTGGCGGAACAGTCCCGATTTTTAACAATTTGTCCCGCTTCCCGCGGAGTTTTAGAAAAGTCCCGATTTTTGGAAAGAATGCATGACAAGCTAGGGAAACGTGCGAAGAACGAGAAGGGATCATACGGCTTTCGGCGGCCATGGGCTATTTCGCCAGGATATGAGCTTTATATTGATTTTTTGTTAATTTACAATGCTAAAAGTTTAATAAAAAACAAATCATTGTTGAGAACTGACTGTCGAGAAGTGATTATCAAGAACTGCTTATCAAAGGTCGCATTGTTTATCAATTGTTAGCATTCGACCATCATTGTTTAGACTTAATAAACATTGGCATTTATCGGCATTGGAAACGACGAAAACATTTGTAAATGCCTCTCAGGCGATACACATCGTGCTGCGTCCTAGTGATAGAAAACAAGTGATGTTAACAAATCAGCCATTCAGATAATTTAGATAAGTCATTTATTTCATAAATACATAAATGTTCTTGAATTTACCAAACAGTACTCGTATTATTAATACTGTATTTTATAGAGGCAAATTAGGCCGGAAAAACACCACACGTCATTAATGGACCCCCCCCCCCTATTATCAGGAACTAATGCTGCGACTGAACGCGTTTCTTCTACAGTAAATAAAGTGTGGACCACAGAAAATTCACCGTTAAGTGCTCGATTATAATTTAACAAAGTCTTGTGAAAAATTTCATGAGATTTAAACAATGACAGCAATCAACTGAAAAAAATTACACTCAAATGAGAAATATGCCAAGAATAAAATAATACTAAACATAATTTTTAATGTATTATATTTGTAAATTGTACTTATATTGAAATTAAAAAATATATTACAATACTATTTTTGCGTTCTATAAATTTTTTTTTGCTCCATATAGATCAACTTTTTAATCAATACCTCTTTCCCCCCGCCCCCCCCCCCCCCGTCAATGGTGTCCCGCTTATCAATTTTAAAAGTCACTTTACGCATGCCACATGACTGAGACGGAATAAATATTCCCATCATTATAACAGCTGGTAAATGAGCGATCCTCATATATTTTTGAAATATATTTGAAAGAGAAGTATTCACTTGTGTATGCCTATTCAGTTAACGACTCCAAACAACTTTTTCTATTTGCCTCCTGTTACTATTGTATTCCACTCAGGTTTCTAACCATCATCCGCATGAGAAACGAAAAAAACTTCGGAATCCACGACGTGTGAATTTATTAAACAGATGACGAATCAAACAAAAAAAAATGTATAAGAGGGTTCAGAAAATTTATTGAACAAATCACGAGTCAAAAAGAAAAAAAATTTATAAGAGGAATCAACTATGCAGACATATTTAAGGACAATAATTTGTTTTTTTTTTGCTGTCGTCAGTCTTTAGACTGGTTTGATGCAATCCTCCATCCCTTCCTATCCTGTGCTAACCTCTTCATTTCTACATACCCCTTACAACCCACGTCCTCAATTATCTGCTTCATATATTCTAATCTCTGTCTCCTCTACAGTTCTTACCTTCAACTGTTCCCTCCACTAACAAATTAACCAATCCAGCATGTCTCAAAATATGACCTACCAGCCTGTCTCTTCTTCCTGTAAGCTTCTTCCATAAACTTCTTTTCCCCATCATTTCCAAAACTCGTTCATTTCTTAACTTTGTCTGTCCACCTAATTTTCAGCATTCTTCTGTAGCACCACATTTCAAATGCTTCAAGTTTCTTTCTTTCCGGTATTCCTAAAGTCCACGTTTCGCTACCATAAAGAGCTGTGCTCCACACAAAGAGTTTCAAAAAGTTCTTTCTAATTCCCTAGATCAATATTTGAAACTACAAAAGTTTCTCTTTTCATGAAAGCTCTTTTTGCTAGTGCTATTCTGCTTTTGACATCATTCTTGCTTCGGCCATCGGTTATAATTTTATTTCCGAAGTAACAGAATTCGCTTACTTCTCCTATTGCATCCGATCGTATTTTTATATTTAATCTAGTATTGGTATCATTTCTGCTACATTTCATCACTTTTGTCTTGCTTTGATTTATATTCAGTCCAAAATCTTCCTTCAGTATTTCGTTCATGCCATTCAGTAACTTCTCAATATCCTCAGCCCTATCTCTAACAAGACAATGTCATCAGCAAAACGTAGCATACTGATTTTTCTCCCAGAAAACTTATGCCACATGGAAATTTTTCTTTGACTTTCTTCATTGCTGCCTCTACATACAAGTTGAATATTAACGGGGATAGACTACAACTTGTCTCACACCCTTTTTAACTGATGCATGTCTCTCGTGATTCTCTACTTTTATTACCGCCACTTGATTCTTATATAGTTTATAGAGTATTCTTCTATCTCGATACTTTAGACCTGACTTCTTTAAAATTTTGAACATCTTGTCCCACCTAACATTATCAACGCTTTTTCCAACTCAACAAATGCCATAAAAGTATCTTTGTTTTTCTTGAGCCGCCCTTCAAGTATTAATCTTAAAGGCAGAATTGCTTCCCTTGTACCGCGATTTTTCCTAAACCCAAACTGATCTTCACCTACTATCTCTTCTACTACCCTTTCCATCCTTCTGTATATTATTCTGGTCAGTAATTTTGAAGCATGTGATGTTAGACTAATGGTGCGATAATTCTCACATTTGTCGGCTTGTGCTTTCTTTGGAAGTGTGAACATGATATTTTTATTAAACTCAGTTGGAATTTCTCCTGTTTCATAACTTTTGGATATCAGCTTGAATAATCTTTCGATTCCTTCCTCTCCTAGGGATTTAAGAAGTTCTGCAGGGATTCATCAAATCCAACTGCCTTATTTGCTTTTAAGTCATTCAGAGATTTATTAAATTCTGTCCTCAACATCCTCATCATCATCTTCCTTTTCCATTACACTATTGTTCAAGTCGTCCCCATCATAAAGTTTCTCAATGTATTCTTTCCATCGGTTAGCTCTATCTTCTGAGCTTAAAAGAGGTTTCCCATCGGCAGCTTTAATGTTCATACCCTTTTCTTCATTTCTCCAAAATTCTGTTTGATCTTTCTGTAGGCAAACATCTACTTTACCTACGACCATTTCCTTTTCTACTTCTTCACACTTTTGTTGTAGCCATTTTTCTTTTGCTATTTTGCATTTCCTATTTATTTGATTTCTAAATTGCCTGTACTGCTCTCTTCCTGCTTCATCCTGAGCATTTTTGTACCTTCTCCTCTGATCCATCAGCTCCAAAAGTTTCTTCTGTGATCCAAGGTTTTCGGGCAGATTGTTCCCTAAAGCCTAATGTTTCTTTACCAGCTTTCATTATTTCGGTCTTTAATGCATTCCATTCGTCCTCGGTTGAGCTCCTTTCAGAGATACTTCTTAGACCCAAGTCTACTATTAATGCAAATTTTTCTCTCGTGCTAGATTGTTTCAGTTTATTCACTTCCAGTCTGTTCTGCTTATACTGCTTCCTTATTCGCTTAAATTTCAGCCTGCACTCCATTATTATCAAATTATGGTCAGAGTCTATGTCTGCTCTTGGGTACGCTTTACAATCTAGAACTTGATTCCTGAATCTCTGTTTGACCATGATATATTCTAGCTGATATCTGCCTGTATCCCCAGGACGTTTCCACGTGTAATTCTTCTTGCATGGTTCTTAAACAGTGTGTTTGCCACTACTAGCTTATATCTTTCACAAAATTCTAGCAACCTGCTTCCTCGTTCATTTCTTTCTCCTAGACCAAAACTTCCTACAGTATTCCCATCTTTTCCTTCTCCCACTATTGCATTCCAATCACCCATGACTATTAGATTTTCCTCCCCCTTCACATATTGAATTAATTCTTCAATTTCAGCGTATATTTTTTCTATTTCTTCGTCATCTTCCTGTGATGTTGGCATATACACTTGTACTAATGTGGTTGGGACGGGCTTAGTTTCTAACCTCATCAAAATAATCCTGTCACTAAATTGTTCATAATAACTACTCACCCGTTTCCCTACTTTCTTGTTCATTACAAATCCTACACCAGTGACTCCATTGACAGCTTGTGTGCTAATTATCCTGTGTTCCCCAGACCAGAAATCCTGTGCGTCCTTCCATTTAATCTCACTAATCCCAACAACATCTAACTTAAGTTGTTCCATCTCCCTTTTTAAGTTTTCTAACCTACCTGCCTTATTCAGACTTCTAACATTCCACGCTCCGACTCGTAGAATGTTTCTATCCATTCTGATGACTCCTCCCTGAGCAGTCCCCACCCGGAGATCCGATTGGGGGACTATTTTACCTCCGGAATATTTTACCCAGGAAGAAGCCATCATGATATATGTAATTTGAGAGGATTACATGTCCTCGGGATACCCTTTGGGTCTTTAATGGTTTCCCGTTGCCTTCTGCATCCCCATGCCGTTGATCATTTCTGATTCATCCGCCTATAGGGGCCGTTTCCAACCCCAAGGGCAAGAGGGTGCCCTGAACCGCTCCCCGCTCTTCCGCCCTCCTTTCGGAGGCCGTTGGCAAGCAGTGGGTGATTCCTTATACCGAGAATCTTTCAGTCGCCAGAGCCTCGTCCGTGCAAACAGGGTGCACCACGTGAAGGAGAGGTTGACATTTGGTTGGAAAAGGCTAGTATAGCCTCTCCCAAACCCTTACACCCCGTAGTTTGTGTAAGAAGTGGTTTCATTGGGCTTTAGGGAAGAGGAAACGTGGGAAATAAATGAGGCTCTCCCATGATTTTGTCCACTTCGTTTTAGGGGTGAAAGGATGATGGAGATGGGTGAAACGATCAGGGAGTTGAGTGAAAGGATCAGGGTTCTTGTGGCTCGTCCTGTGGATGTTCAGCCTCTAAAGGCGTCGGCTATGGTGGCTCCGCCTATGGAGGCTCACCCTATCGGGGCTCAGCCTGTGGAGGCTCAGCCTGTGGCGGTTTAGCCTACAGAGGCTGAGCCTGTCGAGGTTGATGCTATATAGACGTAAAGTAGAGCTAGCGGGTTAGAGATAGTTGAGAAGGATGGGTGGGAGCTGGTAACAGGTCGTAGGAGAAATATGGTTAATAGGACGAAAAAGCCAGACACTTTAGAAATTGTTGGGGAAAATAGTTTTGACCTGTTGCCAGAGTCAGGAGGAGAGGAGCCTCATGTAGATGTTGGAGTAGGTAAGATGCATCAGGCCTTTAGAAATAACAGCGTGCAAGAGAAAAATACTAAAAAAGGGGTTCTGTTGCTAGGTAGTAGCCATGGGAGAGGTGTAGGCCCTTTTCTGCAGGATCAGTTCGGCGCAGGTTACCAGGTCACAAGTCTTTTTTTTTCAAACCTAGTGCAACACTAGGACAGGTAATAGAGGATACAGGTTCACATTGTAGGAGTTTCACTAAGGACGATAGAATAGTGATAGTGGGAGGTGCGGGGAATAGTATTGATAGAAAAGTGAGTTAAGGGAGTAACCTGAGGATGGTAGTGAATGAGGCGCAGCATACCATGGTTGAGCTCATACAGGTCCCAAGTCACCATAACCGGCCACAATTGAACTATGCTGTGAGGCGGGTAAATGAGTGCTACTTGGGAAAGGCATTAGTTCTGTCCTGGGGGTTGTGCCTGTGAACACCATTACTAGGTGAGATTTCACTAGGCATGGCCTACACCTAGATAGAAGGGGTAAGTGGTTACTTTCTGAGTTGTTAGCTAAAGCTGTGATGGAGCCTATTTCCAGTGATGATGTGGTCAAGACTGTGCCCTTTTAGGTTAGGGCTGCTGGTGAAGAAATGGAAAAAGATTACCATATTGATCTACGATGGGAAAAATCACAGCTGTTAAAGAAATAGATGAAGTTGCTTAAACAATAACTAACTGGGGTAGAACTAGGAAGAAGGGGATTAATTCTGAGAGTATAATAAGGGAGTTACTGGTGAATTGTAAAAGTATAATGAACAAAGAAATCAAATGAGAGATACACAAAACACAAGTAATTATAGGGGAAGAATCTTGGTTAATAGAAGAAGTACTGACAGTGAGGTTTTTCCCGATGGTTACAAAGTGTACTGCAGAGATAGAGGAGCAATTGGTAGAGGAGTTTTCACACTAGTTAACAAAAACTACCACAGTCCGCTGACCATGAGTTACTTGGGGTAGTAAAAAAGAAAAATCAGGGTGCTGGTTGCTTATTGCAGTGGAAGAATTACATATGAAGACGAGGCTCTTGGAGAGAAATTAAATTAATACCCAGATTTCAGATGTGGTCATTACTAGCGGGAATTTAAATTTACCAGATGTAAACTGGGTAAGAAATAAGATTAATAACACAAGGAAACAGAGATTTTCAAGTACTTTAATAAGGGAAGGAGTATTTACACAAGTGGTAGATCAGAACAAAATATTTTAATGTTTTCTTAATAAAGCCCAATGATAACCTTGTGAGGTGTCAAGAAATTGGAGGAATAAGTAATCATGTAGCAGTTATGATGGATATTATAGGTTTCAGTGAACCAGCAGCCAAAATTGAAGGGGAAAATAAGTACAATTATAAAAAGGCACAGATTTCGACCCAAGTCTGGATGCCCGGATGGAGATTCGAACCGTCGCGTCGTCCTCCCGAATGCGAGCAGATCACTGGTGTTTATGTGTGGTAATAGCATGTGGTTTCCTGTCGTGCACAACGCTGGCAGAATGTCGATTATTGTGGGGGTGTGGGAGATAGTGTTCGATGTAGGGCATTTTCTTATTTAGACCAAAGACATTTGTGTCCCTATACAGTATTTCACTCTACAGTCAAAACTACCTAGCGCAGACCACTGGTGATCGCATGTGGTATTAAACACAAGTCTACCAACGAGCACCGTGGTGGTTTCATGTCTGTTGCTATGGAGGTGTGGGAGGTGTAGTAGCTAAAATTGGTAGACGGAGGGCATTTTCATTTTTCGACAAAAGATATGTGTGTCCCTGTATTTCACTTTACAGCCACAAATATCCTGCAGATCACTGATGTTGCTGTGTGGTATTAGCCTCGAGTCCCCCATCGTGCACTATGGAAGTTACATTTCGGTAGTTGTCAATTTCTTTGAAACACGAACGAAGTCGTAGGCACCATCTAGTATCAATATAAAAATAATCCAGTATTAAATTTGTGGCTCCACGTTTATCGTAGAATCATCCGTCTGTTATGGAAATTATATTTTTCGTTGTAGTAAAAGCCGTAACACTAACAAAAATTTATATTTAATGATATAACTCTACAATTCGTGGGATAGGATGAAACTAATATACAATAATCGTCCCTTGGTTAGTTATTTAATCGATTTTCTCAATTTTGGTAAATTCTAATCAACGGAATAAATTAATCAACCCACTTCAAAACAGATTAATTCTTCAATAAGCGTAAGGAAATAATGATATTTAATTTACGGGAAGTAACATTGTGTTTAGTATCGATATAAAATTTTATTCCGTATCATAACAGCTCTACGAGAAAACAGTTATAGGAATAGTTTGTTTGGCGACGTTTGGCCCCATTTCAACCTAACCACAACCGCTAGGGAGAAAACACAACACACATTCTGCATGTCCAGCCTGTATTTCCTTGTGGCTACGGCTAAAAGATTTTCTCATCCAGGACGCATTTCAACCTCATCGTTTCAATTTTGAGATGCGATATCTCGAGAACTGAGCTATATATATATTCTTCGATTTGTTTCGTCAAGTTACATAGTCTTTCGTCAAATTTGGGCGTCATCGTTATTTTAGAATCCTCCGTACAGTATTTCATTTTTATTTTTTCTTAGCCCTTATGGAAACGATGTTTTTCGCTGTTGAACTAACAAAAATTTATGTTTAGTTATAAAATTCTATTCTTTTTCTAATCCTTATATACAACAGTCATCTCCATGTATTAAAATTGATAATTTGGCTGTGGTTCAATAAGGCGTACTGAGAATTAAATGAACTTTTGGTCTGAAATTTGGTACATACAATCCTTTTGGCATTTTACAAAACTTGCATATATAGCTGCGAAATAAATACTAATTAAGTAAAACAGCTAGAAGTATGAGTAGTTGCAAAGAAGTTACTAAGCAATACATACATTTTATTACCTATGGCATAGAAATGTATTCATATGACATTATTAAAACTTGCCAGCGATTATACATTCGTTGCTGCAGATGCTATTGTAGGAGGCAAATGTTTGTTTAAAAATTACCGCCGAGTGTACAGCCAACTTTAACGCATACGATAACTTCCGTGTTGCCTTACGTCTAAGTTATATTTCTTTTTGCTTTAATATGCACCTTTTTATTGAAAAGTATATCCCCAAGGATTTGGGTTCCAAATTCATTGTCGGTAAACGCTTATCGGACCATTACCGATAATGTATCACATAGCTTTAATTTCTTATATTCTCTTATATATTATATTGCGTTAAAGTATAAGAAAAAAGGAGGCAGTCATGGGGACTGACGACAGAAGTGTGAAAACATTAAACTGTGAATATCATGCGCACAACACGCCATACTTATAGCTACAGATATACCAAATAATAATAATTTCGTGTGGTCGTAATGACCTAGTAATAGTGTTTCTATTGGCTGCGCATTCCGCCTCCGTTTTAGTCACGTTAACCAAACCCGGTACTACTATCAGTTACAGGGGACCTACAGTTCAACGTTGAATTCTAACCACGGAAGCGTTCTGAAGTACTTCACATTACACCGCAAGCTATTCCAGAGCTGAAGATCGGGTTAAGGGTCTATGAAAATCCCGTCGGGACAGGGATTCGAACCGCGAACCTTTCGTTCCCCAGTCAGACATGAGCATATCGGTGACGCGAAGTCGTAAGATTTTACTCATCCAGAAATCAACCAATACGCATAAAGAAGTTTACATTTCAAAAACTAAACATCTAACTTGGTCCATAACCCGAAAGTTGGTCGAATCTTCCCGGAAGGAGATGTACCAAGCTATTGTATCAGGGTCAGGGAAGCCAATTCCTTTACTCAGGGGCCTACAGTTTAACATGGAATCAGAGCAACGGAACGTCGTTGTGAAGCTCATATAATCAGATACAACTAAAAATTGATGCTCACCACGGGATTTGAACCAGCGACAGGAGAGACAAACTTTCAAAAATAAGCGCTTTAACCGCTGAACTACCAGACCGCTTGTTTTGAAGTATACGCGTGCTAAGTACTATCAAAATCAGATAAAAACTGTAGGTTTGTATGAACAATGTTGACAGAAAATAAGGTGAGGGAGGTGGGAAGGAGGAGAGAGTTTAGTTTTTTGTAAATCAAACGTAAACAGTATTCTTATTTGTTTTAAAGTATACAAATGTGAAGTTCCATCAAAATATGATAAAAACTGTGTGTTTGTAAGAAGAAAAATGAGAAAAAATCATTTTCATATATGAGAATAAGAAGAGTGGGGCATTTTTACACGCCAAGATCGGCGCGCGAGAAGCGGCCAGTAAATGCTAGTTACTGATAAATTGTGTTCGTAAACACTCGAGTATGGACGTCGCTCGACCGCCGGTTTCGGAAAAAAGTGCGACGACCGTGCGGAGGAAGGGACACCTTAGATTTAATAACCAGAAACAAGACGGTAAGGGCTTCGCTTCTGAACGAACACTTATGACATGCCGGCGAGATTGTCTGCAAGTAGATGACGAGCCTCGTATGTTGTAATAGAGTGAATTGAGTACACGTTCAGAGCTTTCAGGTGTTGTGTTGGTATCGGCAAGATGCTGTTATGTTTGTTGCAGATTAGTGGCTAAACTCAATCGCCATACGCAGGACCTTGCAACGGCATTGTAGTTATCATTCTTTTTGTATAAAATAGTTATAGAAAATAGGAGGTAATTTTATGAGATGACTAGTTACTGTAATTGGATTATCTCTGTGATAAGGGTGAAAGGGTATATATTATTAGGGTTTGTTAGGTTTTGATGAAACTTGGTACCCAATTATTCTCATTGTGCGATTAAAATACTTAAGGACTAAATCAACCAAAATCCACCCCATTCAGGTGGTTAGAATTATATTTCGAAAACGGCTTGGCTGATCTATATTATACTCCGATAAACGGTAAAGCGTATGCCAAAAGAAAACGCAGTTCGTTTAGTTGGACCCGACGCAATAACATTAGCCCTTAAACATAATAAAATTAAAGAAAAGGTTCGACTACAAATGAAATTTATTGCAAAAAAGGCAATTCCAATGATCGAGTGTAGTGGGTGAGCGGTAGCGTTCTGGCCTCCCATTCTGGAGTAGGCAGGTTCGAATCCTGCTATCCAGATTTGCATTTCTACGGTTTCTTCATATCACTCCAGCACATGTCGGGATGGTTCCTTCAACTGCAATACCCAAATTCCTTCCTGTTCCTTGCTCTCTTGTCCTTTCCCGCCTCTAATGACACTGACCAGGGCGTCGGTGAGGCGTAAAGTCAGTAGCTGAAAAAAGCAAAGTAATTGCAATGAAAATTGCTGAAGTTAGAGATTACAAAACAGTCTGTTGCAGTACGAAAAAACTAAAGAAAAAGTTTTTATTAAACTAAACGTAATGATAGCTTGTGTCACTAGGTAAAATATAGGATAGCGTTTTTCCATATTTCCATTGATACAAGGACAAAAACCGTTAATTTTGATTTTTTTTATATCTATATGCACATCTTGAAAAAACTAATGAACGCATTTCAAGCAAACCTTGAATAGTGATAGCTTGTGTTATTAGTTAAGATATGGGATACTTTTTACTAAGATCAATAAGACGATTCTTGATGGTACAGAGACAAAAATTGTAACTTTTGGGAATATTAGTTTGTTCGTGCGCGCCTCACCGTAAAACTAATGAATAAATTTCAGCGAAACTTCATATTATGATACCTAATATCATCAGCAGGCATGCAGGATACTTTTTATGCAGATAAGTAACGTATTCCATCAACGATACGTGTAAGCACTCGTCAAGAAAAAGAAACAATAATTTCAACTAAACTGTTCATACTGATAGCTTATGTCAGTAAAGTGATAGGTTACGTTACGTTTCGACGTGACAACCACACGCAGGGAAATAGAAAGCAATGTGTTCTACCATAAGCAAGACAATACCACTTCAACTATTTCTTACAAGAGAAACCTGGTGGACAATCCGAAAGCATTCATTTGGTTCAACTCTTCCAGTTTACTGAGAGATTCAAGAGGTAGTAGAAAACAAATTATGCTCAAAACATATTTACAACATTTGCGTACAACCTAAATTTAGGAGGAGAGGAGGAGATCCATGAGAAAGGAAAAAACATGCCTGTTCCTCTGCTTGTTTCTACACAGCTATTATTTCTTTGAGAGTTTTCTGTGAATTAACAGAACAAGTTCTATATTCCATGTGGACGAAGTCACGGACATGTATACATATAATCGTTTTAACAGAGCACGTTGTCCAAGCTTCCTCCAGTCAATTATATTGATGCCACCGAGCGTGGTGGGTGAGTGCTTAATGCTCTGATCTCACATTCCACAGGACGGTGGTTCGAATCCCCGTCCCGGAATCCAGATTGGGTTTTCCATGGTTTCCCCATATTATTCGAGGCGTATGCCAGGAAGTTTCCTCAAAAGGCCATGACCAAATTCCTTCGCGCTCCTTGTTCACATTCTTTTCCCTCCTCTAATGACCTCGACGTCGAAGTGGCGTAAAGTCATAAACGCCGACCCCGGCAGCGTAGGGATAGCGTCCTTGCTTCTCGTTGCAGGGGTCGCCGGTTCGAGTCCGGCCGAGGGCATGGGTGGTTTTAATTAAGTGTTGTGTTCGTCTTGTGTCGTCCTTACACATTAGAGAAAATAATCATACCCATAAGAAATCTGTACATTGTAAGAGAGACAAACACATTGTGCTGGCTGAATGGCTAACACGGCCGAATGCCATTTAAAAATAAAAATAAAAAAAAGTCATAACACAAAAAAATCTTGGTGCTCTATGTGATTGCGGAACTTGACCAACTCGCCATTGTAAAACATTCCGTACTCTCATCCCGGAATCCGTAGCCGTTAAGACTGTAAACTTTTTATGTAATCAGATATAATAAGTAATTATTTCTTATTCGGAATCAACGAACTGGCTTATGACGGAAATTTTTGTCAAGCGTTTTGTATTCATGAAAATTTTAATCAAAACAATATAACAAAGAAGAGTCCCCGGACCGTATGGAATTCCTGTTAAGGCCATTCACGAAATAGTGATAAAACTAATTCCCGTTCTGTAGACTCCATAACCAATGCCTGAATCAGAATGATTTTCGGAAATGTGGAAACTAAGTGAGGTGATACTCCTAAAATAAGGAGAATATTAAGATTGTTTACTCCAAAATGTTTACCGACTAATGTGTTTGCTCATTAATGTGCTTGGAAAAATTAAAATAAAAATTCAATAATTCCCAATTAATACGGATTTCGAACGGAAAGTCGACAGAGCAAGCCATAAGTCTGTCTGTAGAAATACTCGTAGTAGATAGGAGTGTTAGGAAGTATGTGCTGGGCGTCTTTGCGCACATCTTTGGAGCATTTAATAATTTATGGCAACCTGCTCCGTTTGCGCGGCTGCAAAATATTCACCGTCCAACAAAGGCTATTCCTCAATGTCAGTGACTCCAGTACACTCAAAACTGCAACCCCCGTAGACAGAACCGGTAAATTATTAAGACTTTCGCAAAAGGTTCGATTTGCGCACCAGTACTCCAGGATCTAAGAGCAAAACCAAACATGGAAATACTTCAGAGAACTCTCGAACTTCTGATGACCTCTTACTGCTCGTGGAAGGAAACGCAAGAGCAGAAACTCGAAATAAATGCAGAATACCTCTCATCTGACTTAGCCAGTGGAGCAATAACGTTGAGTTTAGCAGCACATAAAAATATTGCTGAAACGAAGGATGTCTTGTAAGCCTGCCATGAGGATCGATTCTAACTCAGTTTGCAGAAATCCCATTAGCAGGTCCTTAGGTAATCACCGGTATGAGCATTTAAACTTCGAAGACCATTAGGAGAATATAATAGCGCGAGCAATGGCTGTTTTGCACAACAGTATTAATATCATAGGATGAAGTCCCTTCCGTCTTAGGAAACGGAATATTGTGGAATCTAGCACGAGCAAACGTGGTGAGTAGAGTGTGCATGGCAAAGTCTGCTGCAAGGGAAGATAATATTCGACATACTATGTGATATGATCTTGTGGCATTTGCTGGACGGGGCATCCAATACAGCCTCAAAATTTTGATTGGAAAAACTTATATAAAGTTAACTGGCCGAGCAAAATCAAAGACATTTCAAAACATTGGAAGTGAGCACAATATATTATAACCTAGGAGGGTGAAGATACATTAGCAGAAACTGAAGAATATCCAACGAATACTAATGATATAAAGACAGAAGATCTAGGAAAATCGAATGACATCAAACGTAGGAGAAATCACGGAGAGGCGGTCCTCTATGCGACTGTTGGGGTTTCTCTTGATTTTCCAGGAGATAAAATCTTGATGGTCTGTGCAACTAACAATCAGAACCTAGTCGTCAGTGTGATTGAATGGACACTAATGGAAAATTTTAACAGGGGTTGCTGATGATAATATGATTAGTAGCAGCAGTAAAAATAGCTTTCGCCGGAGTACTTATTTGTTAAAGGATTCACATAAAATTAATAAGTATTGCTCAACAGTAGTAGTAGTAGTACTACTTTTGGCAGTGGTAGTAGAAAAAACAACTTTAACAAAGGTATGCAGTTATCACAGGATTTATATAAATGTACTCATACCGGTATAAAAGTTTTTATGTTAATTACATGAGAATTACTTAACCATGTATAATAAAGGAATGTTATTGCTGAGCCATTTTCCAAGACTGGAATTAATACAATGTATAAGCCTGAGCGAGTAACCGTACTTTATCCGGTCATCGGCGCCTCATCGGATGGGATGGAAGGCGCACGCGAAGCCATTTTAGGTTAAGCGGCGGCCGCACTTACATTTTAAGTAACGCTCGAAGCCCGTAACCAAATTGAGTCAAGCCCACAGGTGCCAGATGAGTATATAGGCCAACAGAGCTGTCGGGGAGGACCAGTTATTCACAGCTTTACCTGTTGGTCAGTCAGTGAGTTAGTTAGTCAGTCAGTCGACGAGTCGGGAGCCTTTTCGACCCGGCCCAGTTGGCCAATCTCCATACCCTCTGTCGTCACCAAATGTAGGCATACCATCCTGTTCAAATCGCCCGTAATCTATTGCGAGGACATATCAAGTAACCTTTCTGTTCATGTACTATTACTCTCTATGAGAACAATTGTAAATATACTTCCATACGCCCAACACTGTGTCATTACTAGATTCAGCATAAGCTGCACAGAAGAACTAAACCCTCTCCGAGTGCTACCCCTCTCGCATAATAATATTCAAGTAAGCCAATCTGATATGTCCACCCATCCTCGGGGATCTTGTAGTCTGCGAGCTTCAGGCGCGTCTTTCGGAGTTAGATCGCTATCACTATGGTTACTGTACTACCAGCGGGGGAGTGCTAAAGCAAACCCGTTAGTCATGGTCTGTAGAGCTGGCCTCAGATCCTAGATTCGAACAGGACCACAACAGAAAATATGGGCACAGCTTTGTTTCTAGGTGCTTGACTATGATTTAAATAGCAAACTAATAAATATATAACAATTTTGGTATTGAATTGTACATCAACACTTTACCAAACACGTTTTGCATGATTCAAATTATGAAACGATCATCGAGAACCGAAATTCGAACCGGCGAAACTCGTATTGATGCTAAATATCTCCTCCTGTATCAGTGACGTCTCCCAGTAAGGCAGATATATTCAGTTACGAACAAGTTTAAGAGTTCGTCAGCAAAGCCAAAATAAATTTCACTTAAACGAACGCAGACTATACAGAAAATTGCGCGTCACTTAACTAAAATGTTTCAAGTTAATTTACTGGAGAAATATAGTGTCGTTGTGGAAAGATATGTTTAATTAGCTAAGTTAACACTAAGACAAGGTAATTTTTATCAGAACGATGGCGTTCTTAACTGTGCTGCCGTTGAGATTAAACGAGAAACCTGCGAAATAGTGAAGTAACAAGTGTGTCGTTTCCTGGAAGTGTCTCATTCCGCTCCGATTGCCACATTACACCGACCGTTAGCATCTCGGTGACAGCTGATGCTAGCGCTCATCAGGATTCCCGCAGTCTGCCAGACAGAGGCAACTGTTTGCGACACGTAGCGCCGTTTCTGCTCTCGACGTAATTTCCCCGGCGACGTCCGACCCAAACCAAACAAGCTACAAGCGCCGCCGGCAGAGTGTGTCGTATTAATCCGACGGGAGAGATGTAAACATTTGTGGGCCGCGGGGGTTACGGCAGCACAAACACGGCTTATCTGCTCGTCACCCCGACGACTGCGCCAGCCAGATTAGAGCGGGCCGGGCGAGTCGTAGTGGCGTACAGCTTTTAATGAGCGTTACCTCCGGCAGCCGGTTAACGTCGCCGGCAGGTGCTGTCTGGGTCTTAATGAAGTTGCCGGCTGCGGCCCAGTGCGCCCCAAGACCTGCAGATGCAACGGCCCTGCTTGGAATGCAGTGCAAGCACCAGACCAATGTGGAATTCTGATACCTTCCAAATAAAATAGCAGATACACACGCCATTCTCCCATACAATTCTGCATGTAAATTTATAGTCTGAAGCTAATTAAGGTGTTCTCTGTGTGAATGAAGGCTTTCCCGGCGTGTCGCTGGAATTTAATCTTCGTGATTTCGCTGCCGAATTGTGTTGGCGAAAGACGAACTTCCGGCGGCGTACTCTGCCGTCCTCAGGCCTTGTGCTCACGCTGTGACGACCGGGTAGCTCTGGTTGTCACAGCGTGAGCATCAGACATGCAGAGTACGCCGTCGAAAGCTCGTCTTTTATCATCAACCGGTAGCGAACCAGCGAAAATTGTATTTAAGTTGTTACCCGCCTACAAAACAATTACTGCGGCTTAGTTCTCGTGATTGTTAGGATGGTGGACTGTTAGTTCCGTGATCTGTACTGTAAATAGACAGTGTAATCTTCTTTCCTGTTTTATTCTGTTCTAGGAAACTGTATTTTTTCAATTTTCACAGAGAAACGTAAAATTATTCGCCTAGTTCACAACCGAATCCACTTCAGGATAGCCAGTGATACGGAGTTCTTAAACAATGCCATGTGTGGCTGGTCACATTGCGATGTATATACAACTAAAAATGTAAAAACCTTACATTCAACACCTTAATCTTTCCGAGAAATTTTCGCTGTAGTACCAGAGCATACATTTGTGGCATATTGCAATATCATGAAACTATAATGAGTTCGAAATATCATAAGAGGAAATGGTTCATTTTTTTCCGTTTCGATGTGTCAGAAACACATTTCACAACTAAAAATTGTACGACAATAAATGTAAATTACCACTTACATATTAATTGGGACAGTTACCTTTATTTCAAGAGTAACATGCATAATTACCACATAGCCAGGTGGGAGATAGTCCGTTGACGAAAATTCAGTTGTTTTAAATAAGCACAACGGTCAACAAGTAGGTTAGTCTCCCCATAATTTCTTTTCTGCTTCAAGTAGTTGTTAATGATGCGGATGCCTGTAAATGCTTTTAAGATTGTTGATAAGAAAGTCTTCTCGTACATCTCGTTATCAGTAGCAGTCTTGTGATTGCTCACACGTGATATTAAATCACTCCCTGAAAGCAAATACTGCTTCCTTGAGACACGACTTGGCAGCTATACAGTGCATCGAAAGGTACCTAAGACCTAACAGTAAGATTGCTAATAGTCCAGTCAATAGGTGCTCAAAAGAGCCCTTAGCTGGAAAGTTTTGGGGTAGTTTTGATTTCTTCCATTCTATATGTTTTTTGTGGTGCTGAATCCGAATCTGAGGTTTGCTAACAAAATTTCGTGACGGAACATAGAAAAAATTGGAAAAAAGGTCCAAAAAAACTCATTTTTTGTCAGTTTTTTGCTTATAATTTTAAACCTATCAAATTTTTGCAAGTAACCTCCCTATTTAAAATGAAAGTACTAAAAATTTCCTACAAATTTCACCTTCAAAGTTTTTTTCTCGGAATAAGCGTTCGGGCTCAAGCGCTAGTTGAAAAATCGCGTATTTTGCCAATGTTTGCAAAAACCCACTTATTCCACACCAGAATTCAAATTTATTATCAAAAGTTGTCAGTTTTAGTGATTTCCTGCTAGTTTTATGTTGAATACAATGTAGCCAAGTTTTTATTTTTTTAAACATGTTTTAATCAAAAAAAAAAAAAAAATAATCAAAGAAGGTCGATGTTTACGGGTTCAATTCCGAGGTCTAATTGTGGGGCTGTAACCATCTATTGTACTATTACATCTAACATGTTTATTCAACATCTTGAACATCTTACCTAACATACGACACCTTTATACTTTATATAAGTTATCATAGAATAATTCATTCATTATTATTTAATCCTGTAAATGAGGCAGCACTGATGAGCAGGCACGTGTGCAGGCGGCTGAGAAGGGCTCACGAGGGGTCGTTCCCACTCATCTGCCTCTCTCCGCCAGTGGAGTGTCTAGGAATTTTCCGAACCCGGAAAAAACCATAAGGTTGCTGCCACCGCCCCGAGATGGGCATGAAAGGTATACATCGCATTGTTGGTGATGATTTTCGCGCTGCAAAGTTCAAACGAATCGATCATGAATGGCTCTATTCAGATAGAACACTGGGCTGTAGTTATAATTACAATCACACTTTTTCAACAAATAACCTTCGTGAAACATTTAGATGAAGAGCTGAGAGAGTTTCAACGTTATGAACTTAGCCCCTACCCTCTCTACCTTTTTTATGAGCATAGAACGAGGAAAGGAACAAAATCGAGCTTATACAAAGCTTTTGTGCCAACTGAACAGACGGATTTGAGTAATACAAAAGATGTTATTGGCGGAGGTTTTTTTTTTTTTACATCTAGTCAAATGGTACCACTGCCATACATACGCAGAAATTTGCAACAATTATGTCTCATATATTAATTCACACTATAAACCAAATGCCATTCTCATTTTCGATGGCTACGCTGACGAAGCTCGTGAAAATACAAAGCGCATAGAAAGATTGAGAAGAGCGCAAATAAAACAAAGTACTGCGATATCATTTAGTGAATCGATGGTCACCACCCTCTCACTGCAGAGTTTCCTTGCAAACTCCATAAACAAGAGCCGGTTGATAAATATGATAATGGAAAAATTTTAGGAGTCAAAAATTATTTCACAACAAGCAGTAGAGGATGCTGATATCCTGATTATCACAATAGCTCTAAAGTTGGTCTCTTCAAATGAACCTGTGAGAGTGGTTGAGGAATATATCGATCTTTTGGTGATTTTGATTGGCTTGTGTAGCCATAACATAAAGAAAATCTTATTTACGAAACCAGAAAGAGGAAAGGAATCTCAGGCCATTTACAATCCTCATCTAACTGACAACACCATATCAGACCATATATTGTTCCTGCACGCGATGAGTGGTTGTGACACCACTTCTGCTTTGTTCAATCAGGGTAAATTGAAATTTCTAAAAGTCCTGCTACGAGTTAAGATTCAGGTAATACTTATCTCCGTCGTACAAGAGCAAACTCAACTTTACCCCACTGAAGCTGCTGCTCGACAGCATTCACTAAGAGTTTACTTTCAGTAGATCCTAACTCGATAAGCAACATAGGGACCCGAACGAATGGGGTTGGAAAAAAAAAAAGTGGTCTCGTACAAGTTCATACCACTTAAGACCCTGAACCAGACTCAATACTCTGTTACATTTTTTGCAAATGTAAAAAAGGCTGCCAACGAAATTGTGGATGCAGGAAGGCATGCCTACATTGTTCCCCGATCTGCACATCATGCGAAGGTCTTTTTGAAAATGTCGATCCTCCGGATATAAGCATTGACATGGACGAAGAAAAGGCCGAAGAAAGAAACCGAGAACAGACTGAAGGACACTTACACGATGCGGAAGGTATGTCTAATCTCACAGTTTATTTCGTAATCATTCATCTCTCCTTGAGATATGGTGTTTTCTCACCACCTCTTTCATTTTCAAAATGAACAAGCCACGACGTTGTCAAAACAAATACCGGAACCTATGCCAATATCATCCACCTTCAAAGAACCTCAACTACTACCTTCTAAACGGCAAAGGCTTATATAATATTCGTCATAGTATGTAATTATTAAAACATATGAGAATTTTTAAAGAATTTTGTTCCAATTTAAAAAAGAATATATTATTTGAATTTGAACAATTTCGTACGCCTTTAAAAATTTTAACATTAGGGGCCTATGTAATTTTTTAATAAAATAATTCTTTAAAAAACATAAAAACCGCCTGCAAAAAAGGGCACTAAAAATTTTAAAATAACTTTATACCTTCCTTAGAAGAAATTAAATTTAAATGGACAGTATTTTACATTACTGTTATTGAAATTTTTACATTAATTAGTTATTTTTGGAGTCGGTGCCAGCTGATCGCGCAGATCGAATTACTGAACTTTATTTGGTGTTCGAGGTGAACCGAGAGTATGAACAAAAATTTCAAATATTTTACAGCATGTCGTGAGGAAGATAGTTTTATTACGGGAGACAGCTTAGGGAAACAAATTAACGGTATGTTATCTGTGGCTCGGCCTCGTTGGTTATCCAGGCATATCTCTGGCGCTACAGTGTCAGTTGGTAGGCTACATCATGCAGTAAACACTTATAGTTAGTATAATATCGGTGTATCATCTATATGTTTCAGTTTTGTTGAAAAATGTTTCTAGAATTAATTGTAGGTAAGTAGTAACATGATTTTTATGTATTATTGTTATTAATTATTGTTTTTATCTTTTTGTTTTTCTTGCTTTGGCTGGCACCAACTCCAAAAATAACTAATTAATGTAAAAATTTCAATAACAGTAATGTAAAATATTGTCCATTTAAATTTAATTTCTTCTAAGCAAGGTATAAAGTTATTTTAGAATTTTTAGTGCCCTTTTTTGAAGGCGGTTTTTATGTTTTTTAAACAATTATTTCATTTTTAAATTTTTAGTGGTATTATAGTTAATTTGTATTTAAATATGCCGCAGCAGTTCTCATTTTGCGAACTTCCTGGTAGCTCAGTGGTTAAAGCGAATGCTTTTTAAAAAATCTGTCGTTACAACAACTTTCAGAATGGGGTGAATTGAATGCTGTGTTAAGGAATGTCAGTTTACATTTTGATCCAGGCTGTATTTTGATGTAATCATAACATCTGTTTAAGCTGCTGCCCGATAATCGAAACATGTAACATCTGGACATTAATACATACCACATACACAAATCTGTCTCTGGAATATATCTGTTCGTTCCGACATCGCACAGAAAATATAGATATTTAATTGGTTTTCACAACGTAAAAGCTCGGAGTCCAAGTTGAAATCTGAAGTTCATGTTGAGACATTAGGACACATACATTTTATATATATTCTGCAATGACTTAAAAATAGCTTAATTGATTTTGACGGTACTTAAAACTGTGGATTTTGTAAAGAACATTGGAAATTATAAACGATGGGGGTAAAGGACAAGAGGGATTGGGCTTTTGTATACCAAATATAGACTGTCTTTTCTGATTGATTTAAAGTATACGTTTGTAAATTTCTATTGATATCATATAAAAATTATAGGTTTGTATAAAAAAAAATTAAGGGGTGTGGAGGTGAAGAGTAGTATGGTTTTTGCTAAGGTAGTGTGGACAGTATTTTTCTCTTTATTTTAAAGTATACATGTGCAAAGTTCTATCAAAACCAAATAAAAACTGTAGCTTTGTGTAAAGAACATTTACAAAAGATTGAATAAGGGAACGGAGTGAGCGGTTGGGTTTTGTAAACAGAATGTTTCTCTTTGTTCGTAAGTATACATTTGCAGTGTTCCATCGAAATCTGATGAAAAACAGTAGGTATCTATAAAGAACATTGGAAATTAGGAGGGGTGGGGGTAGAAGGGAATAGGGGTTGGGCTTCTGCAACCTAATTGAAACACAATTGTTATGTATTTTTTAAAGTATACGTGTGCAAATTTTCTTCAGAATCAGATAGAAACTGTGCTTTGTATAGATTAAAGGGGTGGAAAGAGGGAGAGAGGTTTGGCTGCTCCAAATCAAATGCAGACAGTATTTTTCTGTATATTTTGAAGTATACATGTGCATACTTCCTTCAAAATCAGATGGAAACGGTAACTTTATATAATGAACATTGACAGTAATTTAAGAGGTAGAAAGGGGAAAAGGGTTTGTGTTTTTGTTAAAGTAATGTGAGTAGTATGTTTCTTTTTCTATTTTCTTTAAAGTATACACATGCGAATTTCCACCGAAATCGGATTAAAATGTGGGTTTGTACAAACATTAAGGGATGTAAAAGGGGAGCTAGGGTAGTCTTTTTTATTTTTTGGTCAGAAATCTTCTCCATAAAAAATTACACGTATGTGCCAACTTTCATACAGATCGGTCAAATGGTGTCAACTGTAGCTTTTCAAAAAGAAAATTGACAAAAGTCAAGGGGCGGAAACGGGGAAAAGGGTTCAGTTTTTGCAAACCAAAAGCTGACATTATTTTTCTCTTTGTTTTGCAGTAAAAGTTTGCTAAGTTCAATCTAAACTAGATAAAAACTGTGGGTTTGTATAAAAATTGATCGGTTTAATGGCTATGGGAGTGGTTTTTTTGATTTTTTGGTCAGAAATCTTCCTCGTGAAAAAATACATATAAGCACCAACTTTCATGGTAATAGGTCAAACGGTGGCTACTGTAGCTTTTTATTTAAAAAATTGACAAAAATTAAGGGGTTGGTAGGAGGGAGAGGGGTTGAGCTTTGGCAGACTAAATATTGACAAGATTTTTCTGTTTGAAAGTATACATTGGCAAAGTTCAATCAAAATCAGATATGAAACATAGATTTCTATAAAATTAAGGGGTGTAAAGGGGGAGATGGGGTGGCTTTTTTTAAATTTTTGGTCATAAACCTAGTCCATGAAAAATTACATGTATATGAAAACTTTAGTGGATATCAGTTAAATGATGTCGACTACAGTTTTGTATAAATAACATTGGCAAAAATTAAGGGGTGGATAAAGCGAGAGGGGTTCAGGTTTTTTCAAACCAAATGTTGACAGCATTATTCTAATTATTTTTGACTATACATGTCCAAAGTTCCATTGAAATCGGATAAAAAATCTGGGTTTGTATAAAAATTAAGGGATGTATAGGGAGAGAGGGGTGTTATTTTTTGGGTCAGAAACCTTTTCCATGAAAAATTACACGTATATACCACATTTATTGGAGATGAGTTAAATGGTGTCGACTTTAGCTTTGTATAAAGAACATTGGCAAAAATTAAGGGGTGAATAGGGGGACAGGTGTTAGGTTTTTTCAAACCAAAAGTTGACAGTATTTTTCTGTTTATTTTTTACTATACATTTCAAAAGTTCCATCAAAATCGGATAAAAAGTGTGGGATTGTATAAAAGTTAACGGGTGTAAAGGGGTAGAAGGGGTAGTTTCTCAATGAAATTCATATGGGACCACTTTGGAGGTATACTCTATCCACTATAAAAATTTCATTTAAATCGGTTCAAAATTGGCGAAGATATCGCTGAACATACATCAAAAAAAAAAAAAAAAAAAAAAAAATTCAGACGAATTGAGAACCTCCTCATTTTTTGAAGCCGGTTAAAAATAAACTGTACCTTTGCATAAAATATGATCTAAGTAAGGTATGTACAGAGAACTGTGAGAAATTCTCTAATAGTGACAGACTTTTTAATAATAAATTTGAGTTTTGGAGTGAAAAAAGTGATTTTTTATGAAAAACCAGGGCTATGGTCATCTACGATGACCTTAATGGTAAAAAAAACCTCTATTTTTCGTGTATTAATTAATACTGGGTTGTAGACAATGCTAAGTGGCACCTTATGTTTGTGACATGTTCTTGGCATTACCGTACCCAGAGCTGCCAGTCTTTCTGTGGTTTATCTTTTTGCTTAAATTTTTCTAAGTATTTAGTGATTTGTCTGGATATTTCTGTATTTATGTTTTCTATGTTAGCTTCTCGATGTAGTTGGTCAATTGAAGTATATTGTGTTTCATTTAGAATCATCCTGAGGTATCGGTTCTGTATCCTCTGAATGTTCATTAGTCTATATTTGTTTGGCTTACCATCCCCCATAATTGGCATCCATACAGTAAGAACGGTTGTATTACTGATTTGTATATTCGTATCTCGGTAATTATTCCGAGGTGGTTGCTGGGGAGTAATGGGGCCAGGTTTTGTGCGACTGCCAGTCCTATTCTTCTCCTGTCCATTATATGTTCCTCGAAGAGCAACTTTTTGTTGATTGTTACGCCCAAGTATGGATGTTCATTTACCCATTATATGTTCATTCCCATTACGTTCAGCTGTCCTGGTATTATGGGTCTCTTCTTAGTGAAATGCATTCCCGCGCATTTGTTAGCGTTGATTTTAATCTTATTCTTGCAGCACCAGTCCGTAAATTCATCTATTCCTCTCTGCAGGTGGGTTACATTAAGGTCATGTCTGTTTCCGGTGGTGTATATGGTCGTGTCATCTGCAAATTGATCCTTCTTTACATATGGTGGTATGGGGGAGTTATTTACATATACACTGAAGCATGGAGGCGCGATGTTTGACCCCTGTGGAATGCCCGCCGATATCGTATGAATTGATGACCTTTCCCCATCCACTGACACATAGAACCTTCGATCCTTCAAGTAGCTTTCTATTAGCTTTATGTAGCAAAAGAAACTTTGTCACCAGATCATTATAACCACATGGAATTATTTTTATCATATATACAAATTTCGTTTAACTAATTGAAATATTACGTATCATTCAATAAAGTAATTAATAACTACACTTACATTTTGTAGCTCTTTAGAAATAATACGAGAGACATCAATTAGCAAAAAGCAATAATTAACACAAATTTTCTGTCACTTGCAAGTTAGATAGAGAAAAAGTGATTGAATCGTTTCTAGTCTTTTTTCTCGTGGTGGTTGTATGGAGTTTCTTCTCGCCACAAGCCAACTATTTTCAGCTATGAGCAAGTGCTGAGGATGACAGAAATAACGTATAATACCGCGAAATTTGGCAACATAAATCTTTAACTTCTTTTGACCAAATTTTTTCTTTTCTTTTGTGGAAATGTTGTAAACAGTTTTGCAGCAGTGCAGTCTATTTTCTGAAATATTCTAAACCTGTAATATTGTCTCAATTACCTTTGGAACAGTTTGCGTAGATGCTTTTAGCTTTCATATAAGGAATAGGATGGACGTTGCATTTTACTCGGCAGTATTTAAAGTGACAATAGTTTTTAGTATGACTACCTTTTTTAATGTGAGTGCATTTTGGAGTTTATCAGAGGATTTTAATCAGTTTTTCAATAAGAACTTTTATCAAGTTGAGTATGACCTCAGTGAATTGAAGGTTAAAGACAACAGGTGACTTTCATAGTACGCCTTTTCTTGCGGGTCAGAAAACTTCAGTTGCAATAATTACAAAATATTAACTTCAATTTCTTCTTCACTGAATGTACCTCAGGTTTTTCATAGTAATTAATGCAAAATTTGTTTCAGTTGTCCTACATGTGTGACATCATAAATTCTGTTTGTCATCATCTAGCAACTGGTTAAAGAAGATAGTATTTATTTTACTGACTGAACTTTTTAAACCTGCAGTTCACTGACGGAGAATGTTATTCAAACCACATACTGGAGCGTCGTAAATTTTCTGTGTTACAATGTACTTTATATTTGTTCATAGCTCATTCGTTTCTTTTGAAAGAGGAACGAAATAGCTGTGTGAGTACGTGAAATGAGTTCAGTCCTTAGCTGGATTACATGGACCTTTTCTCATTTCATATTTCACCGAGGCTGGCAGGCTAGCGGCTGCTATCAGCACTGGCATCTGGGGAAACGAGGGTTCGATCACCGCTTAAGGTTTTCGTGGTTTCCAGAGATCGCTTCACGAGGACGTCGAGACGATTCCTTCAGAAAGGTTATGTGTGATTCCCCTTCCATTGTTTTCCCCCTCATCCTCTTCCAAGTTTACTCCGAAAATGTTGGCTAAAGTTCTTACTTCACTCACCACTTTCCCATATCTAAATACAGTCGCGATTCGTCCAGTGAAGAGCGTTGCTTCTTGTATAACTTTCCTTCACCAGTACTGGATGCGAACTGGACGTTACTTGATTGACCTCTCGTTAGCCGTTTAAAAGGTTCAAAGATCAAACTGAAGCCAGCATTTAACTTGTAAACTTGGACGTTCAGCTTCCTGCAACTACACAGCTTTGTGGCTTAGAATGACGCGCTAGAACATTTGACCATCTGATTGATCGATTCCTGGTTAGTTCACACCAACTGATAAATATATTCTGTGTTTGAAGATGTTTTAAAAATTATTTAAAATGACAATTCGAAGCTAAAACAATTGTTTTTAGAATTTATCTCTGTTTCGGCGTCGTTGAAATCCACTGTACAGATTTTGTTACAATTTTCATAGCTTGAAAGCTTAGGTTCTGGCACAAAATTTAATGTGTAATTTGAAACGGAACAGAAAATTAAAAACTGATCAGAAGACTAATAAGTAAATAATGCGACGCTATCCCAAAGTCATTTATAGATAATTTTTTATAAGTTTCGTATTTTAAGCCCATAAACCAGATAGATGGCTTCATTATTGCGAACCACCGAGTTATCGAAACAGGAATGTCAACGACGTAACAGGAATATATTGAAATAAAATAATTAAAAATTTAAAATAAATTCTAACATATAACCACACTGAAAAAATTATTGCGTTGATTATCATCTTAGTATATGCTTTCGGCTTCCATTGGTGATGTTAATGTTAGTCATTCAACCTAGGCTATACTTATACTCAGTTTCACCCGTTCACAAATAAATGGCGCTATGAGTAATTTTTATCACCTAACCGTTTTGTTGATACTAAGTTTTTTGAAATTAACATGAGTCTAAAGTGTACATATGTTAATAAACCTGAAACACATACATCACTAGCAAAAACAAAAGACAATACTTACAATTAGTTTAAATGTTTCATCAGTAGATGGCACTACATACTGTGTCTATCCAGGTATTATCCAAGTTTTTTAGATGATGAAAATTTGTAACTCAACAAGAATGTGACCTAGAGCTTATCTGGCTCAGGTGTATAAAGTCAGTGGCAAAAGCTACTGTACTAATAAGTCTTCAACTGTGTCCGTGGTTCCAGATAGCTCAGGCAGCAGTAAGTTGAACTGCAGAGTAATTTGTCGAATACCTCGGTCACACCATTTCCACTGATCACGGTACGACGTTCATGCACGCTGGATGCCTCATTCCTTCCTTATTGTTCCGGGATGATAAATGGGACCTCCATACGAAATTCCTGGAGCTCCAGCCGTCGAATATGGAGAGGCTCTACCGGATGACAGAAGTCCTTACCCACGTTACGTAACTCCTAAGACAGTCCACCTGTGTCTTCCTGCAGCAAGAAGTCTATGGTACTAACTGTTCTCAGTGAACGATAGCGCTTCCATTCAGATTTTACATAGTCGACGGCGGCAAAACTTACGGAAATGGCGCAATTTCATCATATTCCAGTTGTTTCAAAGATCATTTCACTAATATTTAACTACGATCTCAAATACTTCGGATTCCCTTAGAGACCTGTACCATGTTGGCTCATAACTTTAAAGTTTCAGTTTTGTTCTGTCTTTGTTGCATAAGTGGATAGAAACCCGAGAATCTTCTTCAAGTAACCTGTGATACAGGTCTCTAAACCGGAAGCAAAAACATCTCGTGATAGCATGACGCGATACAGGAAATGAAAGTTACCATTGAGACAGCATTCTATTTCAAGAAATTACCCACCGCTTGCAGGTAATAAGAGAAGGTATTTATATTTAGAAGCTTACTGAATAATATCGCAAGTTCCACCAAAAGTCTTTGTAGCCTTCAGTAAGGCCGACAAAATCCATTACAACAAATGAGAAGAAGAAAACTGCAGAAACGAATCAGTGAAAAGGTAGCTGCAAAATTGTAATCCAACTGTCACACGACTTCCCTCTCCTCTGTGCACGGTATATGCAAGACTACTTCCCTCTGTGTTGCCACTGTCTGGCTTGAAGAACAAGATTTATCATTAGAATAAAAGTTTAGGTTCGATCAAAACCTTATAATTTCGCCTAAAACTTACCAAAAAAAAAAAAGAAAGAAAGGTTTTACAACCAACTGTTCACATTTTTGTTCATAACAGGGTTATGGATACCACAGCAGTAAAAAAAAAGTAGATCTTACCGAATGTTTTTATTAATGTTCCCTTTAGATTTAGTATCTTCGACTGATGCAAACTTTCCTAAAGTACATCACTAAAGTTATCAGTATGTTTCTAAGATACCTTATGTGTGTTTAAAAATATACTTTAGCAACAAATAATTCCAAACGTGAACATTTTAAAAGAAGTTGGGATGTATAAAATATTTTTGAACGGTCATGATTAATGTCCGATCCCTTATTCAAGTAAAAGATCTAGAGTTTGTTTACTCTTTTACCCCTTATAAACACATATTCTTGACAATTTATATTTAATAATAACGACCTAATTAATATTCTATAAATAGAAGCATGAATATTATTATCTAATAGATTGATGAAGAGGCTTTATGCGTATTCTCTTTACCACCAATAGCCGATTTCTGTGTGGCCCATCTGAAACCTTTCCAATTCTTCCATTATATGATAATCGTTTCATGATAATTTCATATTGTATTGATATGTTACCGGAAATCGTAGATAACATTAAGCTTACTGTGGAAGAGCAAAAAGTCTTCGTCTTCGATCCTTTGACGTTCTTGATTATAAATTCTGTTGTAAAATCGTACAGAACACCCAGATTTATATTTAAAGGAGCTCTTTGCCCACTAATCCACAAGGGGGATTTCTGAAGCTTACCACGTTCAACCGAAGCTATAATGTACACAGACGGAAAAAAAAATCCCAACACCAAGAAAAAATTATTGTAGAGTAATGAAATTTGGACAATGCATTTGTCAAGTTAACATGTTTAATTGATTAAATTTTCAAGATCACAGGTTAATTTAAGCTCAAGAAAATGCATTTCAAATGTGAAATACTGTTAAATTAATAGCCGGTGTAACCTCCAGAATTTTGAATGCAAGCCTGCAAACGTGAATGCATTGTGTCATACAGGTTTCGAATGTCACTTTGTGGTATGGAGTTCCATGCTTGTTGTACTTGTGCTGTCAATACTGGGACTGTCAGTGCTGGCTGTGGATGATGCTGGAGTTGTCGTCCAATGATATCCCATACGTGTTCAATTGGAGACAGATCTGGTGATCTCGCAGGCCAAGGTAACATGTCGACACTCTGTAGAGCACGTTGCGAGACAACAGCGGTATGAGGGCGAGCGTTATCCTGTTGAAAAACTCCCCCTTGAATGCTGTTCATGAATGGCAGCACTACAGGTTGAATTACCAGACTGACGTACAAATTTGCAGTCAGTGTGTTTGGTATAACCACAAGAGTGCTCCTGCTGTCATAGGAAATTGCTCCCCAGACCATGACTCCAGGTGTAGGTCCAGTGTGTCTAGGCCGCAGACAGTTTGGTTGCAGGCGTTCCCCTGGCCTCCTTCTGACCAACACTCGGCCATCACTGGCACCAAGGCAGAACCTGCTTTCATCAGAAAACACAACAGATCTCCACTCCGTCCTCCAATGAGCTCTGGCTTGACACCACTGGAGTCGCAAACGGCGATGGCTTGTAGTCAGTGGAATGCACGCTACAGGGCGCCTGGCTCGGAGCTGTCCTTGAAGTAACCGATTTCTAACAGTTCGTTGTGTCACTGTGGTACCAACTGCAGCTCGAATTTCTGCCGCAGACGCAGTACGATGCGTTACAGCTGTACGCCGAATACGGCGGTCTTCCCTCTCAGTAGTGCCACGTGGCCTCCCGGAACCCGGTCTTCTTGAGGCAGTACCATCCCTTGACCACTGCACCCAACAATCATGCACAGTGGATACATTCCGGCCAAGTCTTTCTGCAATATCGCGAAAAGAAAATCCACCTTCTCGTAGCCCTATTACACGACCTCGTTCAAACTCGGTGAGCTGTTGATAATGGCTTCTTCGTCTTCTTAAAGGCATTCTTGGCTAACATCAACTCACTATGTCAAATCTCAGCGGTAAATAACGTTCACAAACTTTACAGCGCGTATTTAAAGCAAACCTGATTTGCAAGCTCTGAGTAGCGCTACTAGCGCCACACTTATGCGCGAAGCGCGAAATTTGAATCGATGTCATCTTTCAGATGTATAAACACGCCTACCAAATTTCGTTTATCTAACACAAGTCTTTCTTGGTGTTGGGATTTTTTTTTCCGTCTGTGTATAATTACAATGAAAGGGACGTTCCATTGACTTTTCTGGAACACAATAGGTAGTAAACAGTACAGTAGTTGCACAGGTATGGCGATTTTTCCACTAAACGGTGTGACTCTGAGCAAGCAAGATAGGCAAGAATACGCAAGTCGCTTAGTTTATGAAGCACAAACCTAGTCTCAACGATCCTGTAACACAAGTGATCGCAGAGCCATATGTGCTGAATATTTGCGCAGCTGAACAGAGTCGAACTTTTTTTCTTTTTCTTTTTGCATTTGGCCTACGCCTCGTTGGCGTCATTAGAGGCGGGGAAGGTCAGAGGCATGGAACGGAACGGAATTCGGCCATGGTCTTTTGAAGAAACCATCCCGGTATTCGCCTGTAACGATTTGATGAAACCACGTAAAACCCAATTCTCAATAGCTGGACGGGGATTCGAACCGTCGTCCTCCTGAATGAAAGGCCAGTGTTTTACCTATCGCCACTACGCTCTGAAGAGACGCACAGAACACAAGAAATGCCACTGTATAAGGTGTTTCATAATCTGTGTAATTATTAGTACCCAGTATATAACGAGTTTCAAACCCTATGTTCGTAACAACTATTTCACTAAGTTATATCACAATAGTTTCTTAGAAAAAGGTTCCAACATAGGTAAGTATGTAATAACAAGTTGCGTAGGTAGTAGATAAAGAAAGTTAAATTAGCTATAGCGAAATTATAAATTATCTAATAATAAATTACTTTATGAGAAATTAGTGGTAAATGTAAATTGAATACGATCTTGATGTATCTATTCTATGATGTATATCACGAATCCCCCTTCGAGCGCCAAGTTGCTAGAGCAGTCGATCAGTTCTGATAAAATTTATGATTTAATTACTAGTAGTTAGTACCCACAGCAATCATTTGGATACAATGTACTTTGAATTAGTAGCACTTTCAATAAAATATATGTTAATATTAAAAAAGTAATATCAAAATAAAAATGTTTCCTTGTTTTCCTTCAAATTTACAAAATATGACACATAAAAGTACGAATATTTCTAAAGTAGTTGTTAAAATTCAGAATGTCATTAATATAGGAGATAAATTTCAAGTTCTTAGGTAAAAGCTTTTCTGAGATAGACCAGGTAATAAGCATGGTCCAAGATTGAAAATTTGTGACGTCCATTCACATTTTTACTTTCATGTAAGAAAAAATTGAAAACAAAAATACCTATTTCATCTACCTGACGAATTCTAAACATCGATACCTTACTCGGTGAGGAATAATTTATTATGTAAAGACATCATTGAAATTTGTAATACCACCCAGAATAACTCATGCTCTGGCCATGTGATATTTGTGACTTTAGGCAGGGTAACTGAGGTAAACACGTTATGAAATTTGCTATCCCGTCACCGGCGCAAAGACATAACGTAATCTGTAATGCCACTCAGAAAAACAGAAAAATTATGAAAAAAGCAGATAAAACTGTGTCAAGTGACTAAAGAACTTAAAGAATTGTTGAAATTTGTGGTTACATAATATCAGTACTTTCTGTACATTATCATACATAAAATAACTTTTCTATTTATTTTAATTTTATTACAGTGCATTCTCGAACAACCTTTAAATACATACCTTGCGGTGTTACAGTAGTTATGCTAGTTATTCATTTCCTAGAAATTTTCAGCTATTTTCATCGTGACCTATGATTATATTTGATCACCTACCGGTAATGTTCAAAAGCAAACTATCGCTATTTTTATGAACGAATGTGAAATTGAAATTTTTATAGTACCTGCGAAGATACTTTAATGTAATAAGAACTACCAGTCGTTCACATAACACAAAAATGAAAATCGACTTATCTCTGAAGAGAAGTATGTTTTAGTAGTTTTACATGACTGTTTATCAGACTTTGAATAGTTTAACCGTACGTACAGTGTATCTTCTTAATGAAATTTTGTTTATAAACTTGTGATAAATGTACAGAACTTTTCATATTTACTGAAAAATATGAATATTTCATTGAAAAATTGGTATGTACCATTTCGCATAAAACAGTGCTGAAAACTAATTAGATAATGAACTATTGTTTTATAGTGAATAAATTATGTTTCATTAAAACATGAATCCACAGTCATTAGAAGAATTAAATTTTATCACAAGAAAATATGTTAGGTATAAAAACGCAGCTGTAGAACAAATAATTTAAAAGTTTCAATATTTTATATTATAAACTATACAGATATCAATAGACGGAATAAATCTTTTTAACCAGGTGAGAAACACACATCAACATTGCTTTAGGTTAATTATTAGAACCAATAGGCACCATACTACCAAGAACTTTTAAATTAAACAACGGGCTTCATCTTTTCTAAAGAGTGGAAAAAATAAAATCTGTGCTTCATATTCCTCTCCGCACTGAAACAAATTAAGATATGTTTGTGGCAGAGAACATGGCAGGACTTATTACCACCAGTGACTCGAAATTCATGCGCGAGACGTAGCGTGTGCAGAAGCAGCGTCCCTTGTTTTCTACGTCCCTGTAGACTCTCTGCTTGTGCGTGTGTGTGCAGAAGCTCGCTCGAGTTCATAAGTCTGGCCTCCATTTCCCTCGAGACATGAGAGATGCTGGCGCAAGAAACCGCCCGCAATGAGATGCCAGAGGAATGGTCATGACGTTTTACTGAGAATAACTAGAAAGCATCAGAAACTGACAAAAAGATCTCTCTGAACGAAATTTTGCTTGTGTTATTCGGTTTAGAAATTTTGTCGTGTGTCAAACCCAAGGTGATTTCTAACAACTATGATTCCTATTAAATAAGAGGCTCGTTAGTTTTTAAGATACGATAATACGAAGATAGCTCATTAAAATGATGAATTCTGTTTACTTTCTAAAACATATTAACCTTATTTGGAAGTTTCGGGAAACGTAGTGATTGTAGCAAAGAATATTTCGGGGATATTCAAGTTGATATCGTTTCATTTTTAAGGAAATAAATAATACAGATAGTCATCTATACATTAAAACATTTTATATCTGATAAAACCTGTCTTTTTATGCATAAAATAATCATGTACTGCAGTTATTTCTTGCACACTACTCTTTTGAATCAAGTATTTAAATAGAAAAGTATTAACGATAATACATATTTCTATTTTAGTTTATACTGCGTTTTTTGTACTCAGTTTACTAATTTTTTTACCTTAACGTCACAAAAACATATAAATCATGTTTAAACACAAATTTAAAATTTGTTTGATTCAACATATTCAAAAGAATCGGTGCTTCAGATTACATACAATCACACTGTGCTGTTACCTACACTCCTGGAAATTGAAATAAGAACACATTGACGCCGGTGTGTAAGACCCACCATACTTGCTCCGGACACTACGAGAGGGCTGTGCAAGCAATGATCAAACGCACGGCACAGCGGATACACCAGGAACAGCAGTGTTGGCCGTCGAAGGGCGCTAGCTGCGCAGCGGTTGGGCACCGCCGCAGTCAGTGTCAGCCAGTTTGCCGTGGCATACGGAGCTCCATCTCAGTCTTTTACACTGGTAGCATGCCGCGACAGCGTGTTCGTGAACCGTATGTGCAGTTGACGGACTTTGAGCGAGGGCGTATAGTGGGCATGCGAGAGGCCGGGTGGACGTACCGCCGAATTGCTCAACATGTGGGGTGCGAGGTCTCCACAGTACATCGATGTTGTCGCCAGTGGTCGGCAGAAGGTACACGTGCCCGTCGACCGGGGTCCGGACAGCAGCGACGCACGGACGCACGCCAAGACCGTCGCATCCTACGCAGTGCCGTAGGGGACCGAACCGCCACTTCCCGGCAAATTAGGGACACTGTTGCTCCTGGAGTATCAGAGAGGACCATTCGCAACCGTCTCCATGAAGCTGGGCTACGGTCCCGCGCACCGTTAGGTCGTCTTCCGCTCACGCCCCAACATCGTGCAGCCCGCCTCCAGTGGTGTCGCGACAGGCGTGTATGGAGGGACGAATGGAGACGTGTCGTCTTCAGTGATGAGAGTCGCTTCTGCCTTGGTGCCAATGATGGTCGTATGCGTGTTTGGCGCCGTGCAGGTGAGCGCCACAATCAGGACTGCATACGACCGAGGCACACAGGGCCAACACCCGGCATCATGGTGTGGGGAGCGATCTCCTACACTGGCCGTACACCTCTGGTGATCGTCGAGGGGACACTGAACAGTGCACGGTACATTCAAACCGTCATCGAACCCATCGTTCTACCATTCATAGACCGGCAAGGGAACATGCTGTTCCAACAGGACAATGCACATCCACATGTATCCCGTGCCACCCAACGTGCTCTAGAAGGTGTAAGTCAACTACCCTGGCCAGCGAGATCTCCGGATCTGTCCCCCATAGAGCATGTTTGGGACTGGATGAAACGTCGTCTCACGCGGTCTGCACGTCCAGCACGAACGCTGGTCCAGCTGAGGCGCCAGGTGGAAATGGCTTGGCATGCCGTTCCACAGGACTACATCCAACACCTCTACGATCGTCTCCATGGGAGAATTGCAGCCTGCATTGCTGCGAAATGAGGATATACACGGTACTAGTGCCGACATTGTGCATGCTCTGTTGCCTGTGTCTAAGTGCCTATGGTTCTGACTGTGTGATCATGTGTTGTATCTGACCCCAGGAATGTGTATATAAAGTTTCCCATTCCTGGGACAATGAATTCACGGTGTTCTTATTTCAATTTCCAGGAGTGTATTTCCGATTTTCACTGACTCATTTTAATTTGAATAAATTTTATTGTTAAGAACGATCATGTATAATCGAGTTATTTGAATTGCTCCAAGGAAGAAATACTACTTCAGGCAAGTAATTATGTTTACAAATGAATATTTATTCGGTATGTTAACATCCTGAATATGATTTTTTTTAGCTTAATGGCTAATCTACGTTGAAGTGATTAGAGCCAAGAGTGGGATGGAGTTTGGACATGTCTATATGCAGTAATCATTGTGTAATCTCCTGAATTGATTTCAGGAGACTATAGGAAACATAAATATGGATTTCCACGTACCCCCAAATGCTGGGACTGAATGTTAACCGTTCACCTACCTGTCTCTGTAATATCTTAAGATTAATTGGGCTTATGGCTGGATGAATGCTTTAATTTTCTGTCCCATCTGGAGGTGGTCTGTGGAAGAGCACTACGGGCAATGGATGGAATCATAAGTATAGGACATAGGCACTTCCAGATCCCTGCTCTGGCAATGAAGGTGTACCACAGTGGTATAGGCAATGAACCATACTAATCAGGCTCATAGGCGCATATCGTACAACATCAGCTCTAACAGAAGCAGCAGGTTTACTGCCCCCTGGAGGCAGTGAGGAGACGCGGAGCAATATATTGGCTGAGAAAGAACAGGATGGACAAGGTTGTGGAAATAGTTGGGAAAGAAGTAAGCACAAGGGAGGAATTATGGAATGCATTGATTGAGGAATGGCGAAACGAGTGGGACACTAGCGAAACTGGTCGTAGAACGTACGACATGTTTGCATCCGTAGCTGAAAGAATCAGCATGAGATTCTTTCAACCTTCTCCAGGGCTAATCCAGTACTTAACCGGACACGGACCATACAGAAGCTTCCTAAAGAAACGTGGACTTTCACCAACCAACCGGTGCGAGTGTGGAGAAGAAAGCACACCAGAGCACGTGATGTGGGAATGTCGAACAACAGCTGAAATGAGGTTCACACAGCAACAGCAGCTTCAAGGGGTGAAGATATTCGATATACTGCGATCTGAGAGACTATGGCACTTGCTAAATGAAAGTGCAGAAATAACCTCTCAAATCGAAAATATTTGGAGCGGAAGAAAGCTGAGAGTGGGAACCGACGAAGGCATCCACCATGCCCTGCCGTAATCACCTCTGAGTTCCCAGAGGAGTCTGCCTTCTGAGTGACTGATGGAGTCAACCATGTATTCCAGGAGGGTTACTTCCTAAAGCGCTGGGGTCTCCGCCGAAGTCGATACCAGGAGAGAGAGTTACAGCATGGGCTGCAGTCGGGGCTCTTTTAAAACATTCTGGTCATCTGCACATCTGGAGATCTAAGACATCTGATGAGGTCTACTAGTATAAATGGGACAGTCAAATTACTCGTTTAATATACTGTTGAATATAGCTATTCAGACTGTAAGATAAATAAATATATATCCTTGTAGTTAGATATAATGTAATTTGTTTCCTAATTTAGTTGTTAGTTCTATTCATTGGGTTCTATGAGTACATTTATTATTATGGTAATTATTTTCAATGTAATATTGTCGTTAGTGAAGAAGATTTAGTGGCGCGGTTTAGCCTCTAGATGCTGGGTCAAAATGTATATGGAAAATAAAATAAAAATATCATCTTAAGGTAGATACATGTTATGAATTTATAAGCTCTTTATCAACGAAAAAAACTGAAAAGCTATTGCTGTATCTTTAATTTTCGGTTTATGGTTTAGTTTGCCCTCGATATAGCTGCATAAGAAATTTTATTGCGAGTTTAGAGCGCGATATAATTTTTTAGTTTCTGATAAACTGGAATGTGGCAGTACCAGCCACCGCTTGGTAGTCTCATTATAGTGGCCTAAGTTGTGCCAAAAGCACTGTTTCCGCCAGAATTTTATACAACTCGAGATCAACGTTGAAGGCATTTTTCACGTTCAAGGGTTGGCAGAGTATATTAGCGGAAGCTGCAGATGTGAAGCTGAGGCATGGAACATGTCTATCCCCCCTGATGTGTCAGCTTCTGCGGTCTGCTGTTTACGTGTGGCAGCTCGCACTAGGACGGCTTGGTGATACGCGCGGTTGAGCCTGTTCCTGTACAGTGCAGTAGATACACGCCTCGCTGGCCTTGTCACTGCGGTGCGCATGGCGCGCCTGTGGTGAGACTACCTGCACAGCGGCACCGCGTGCAGCTAGCTCGACCGACAAGTGTGTGGTCGGGGCAGGAATACTACAGCACAGAAACCTCGGAGGAGGCCAAAAGTTGGTACCGGACAGCCTTGATGCCTAACATATTACGTTACTCATTCCTTCACTGTTGTTTGTGTTTCGTGGCGGTTATTCAACAAGATTCATAACCGTTTTTTAGCTGCTGGAAGAGAGCATTCCTCGGTTTTGCTACACTAGAGAATTGAAACTATCCATTAACTAAATAACTAATCAACACCCCTCAAGTGCATTTTGGTCCATACTCACAAATTTTTAAGTTCCATCTTTTCACATTCCGTGTGGTCTTTGGTGTTTGACGATTCATCTGGAAAGAATTCTTATTTCGGCATTTCTTATATAAGTGAAATTAATTACGTCACTTTTAGAACACTATACAGAAAATAAAATTGTAGTTTAAAACTAAAATCACGCTTTCGTAGTAATGTGAACTAAAAGATTAAAAATAATCTTTAAATATTAAGATTTTGTTTAACAGCGCCTGAACGTCCCACAATTCAGGATAAATTAAGGTTTTGAATAAGCTTAAAGAATAAAGTCACTGATTACAGAATTAGCTTTAATGTAAAAAGGCTTGGGGTGCCATATCAGTTTCATATATTTTTTGTCACTGGCAGTTCGTAAAGATAGACTCATTGTCAAAAATTATGTAGAGGTCACCCCACTCTTTTTTTTTTTTACATTAAAGTTAATTTTGAAATCAGTTACTTTATTCTTTAAGCTTATTCAAAACATTAATTTATCCTGAATTGTGAGACGTTCTATCGCTGCTATACAAAATCATAATATTTAAAGATAATTTTTAACCTTTCAGTTCACATTATTACGAAAGCGTGTTTTTTGTTTTTTAAACTACAATTTTATTTTTAACTTTTTAGTTCAGAGTGTTTCAAAAGTATGTTTCTTACTGTTGGCTTTTCTTCGTCAATCTCTCTTTGTGTTATAGTTTCATTTTTAATTATTATTCCGGGAGTAAAGTACAATTATATGGTCAACCCCATCAGAGGTCCAATAGCAGGGTAAATGTGGAAGATTACTCTTCTACAATAGTAGGAAGTAATTGAAAAAGATGTTTCGAATTCTCACTATTTAACATCACATTAAGTGACTGCAGACACTATCGTAGCAGCTTGTATCCAAGTATCATCAATTGCGCATGTGCAAAAGATTGCTCAACAAAACTGTCAAATTAATGAGACTACCAGGTTACAGCTGTTAAATTATTGTGTTGTTAAACTTCTTAACACGTGTGCAAAATTTCCAAAAATTAAGACGCCTGGAAGTTGGTAATTAAATTAAATGGATATGCCGATATTGGCCGCGAAATCTCCGAAGGGTCCGGTCGCCAAATGACGAAGGTTTCTCGAATTGCCGGTCTTGTGCAAAATTTCGCGGCTGCATTTGCCTATCTCGGCGACCCCATCAGGTATAGGGTACCTGTAGTTTAAGGTGAAATCGGAACCGTGGGTTATCCTAATTTTTACCACTTATAATATCCGAAAATTTCCAACCAAAACCGGGATTCGAGCAGGGTACGTCTGTTCGCCAGTCACGCGCCTTAACCAACTCAGTCACCAGGGGGATGCGGAAAGTGGATGAAAATGAGCTACATCGGTCATAAGACGGCTAAATCACTTTAGTGTTCTTACTGTCAAAGTAATGAGATTACCAAGAGATAGATATGAAATTATTGGATTTTCATCGGTTCTTAATACGTGTACAAAATTTCAGACATTTAGGACTTCATGAAGTGGGTGAAAATTGAACTGGCAATGTGTTGAGAGTGAAATTATTGTATTTTTATCGGTTGTTAATAATTGTGCAAAATTACAAACGAATCAGAAGTTAGGAAGTGGGTGAACACTTAAATGAAAGATTCCAATACATGCAACCATTTTTCTATTGTTACAGTCAAAGTAACGAGAATAGCAGGAAGTTGCTAAGAGACTACTGTATTGTCAATGGTTCTTAAAACGTGTGCAAAATTTTTCTATTATTACTGTCAAAGTAATGAGAATATCAAGACATAGCTATGAAATTATTGGATTGTAATCAGTTATCAATACATGAGCAAAATTTCAAACAATTCGAATATCTGTAATTGGGTTAAAATTCCAAAATTCCACGACATTCAACCATTTTGCTGTTGTTACTGTCTAAGCATTCTTAATATGTGTGCGAGATTTCAAACAGCTCGGACATCTGGAAGTGGATCAAATTGGAGTTGTAAAATTCCGTTACATACATTCATTCATACATACATAAATACAGGTCAAGCGAATATAAACCATGTAAAAACACCATGCTTACATTAGAAATTATAAACGCGATAGTAATTTTGCATGATGTTGGTAATTAGCAGAAGTAAACATCAAGAGCACAATTTAATCCACACTAAACCTCCGTATTAATAATACTGTACAGTTACAGCTCCTCTTTTTTTGATACACCAGCATTAATAGGTAGAATCTTTGACAACTACATCGTGCGCTTCGCATGTTTGCACTAGTCAGAATGGGTAAAGTAACAAAGAAAAAACTAAAGGAAAGTAGCTACGAAACAGTATTTTTGTCATTAGTCAATTCATGAACGAGGATTCTATGAACATTTTCGGTTATTGTAAATGCTTCAAAATTGCCCGCAAGTGAAATGGGAACCGTTAGCAGTAGAGATGGGCTCCAGTTGTTCTGCTGCCACCCTTCCGCACTACCTATTCCACCTTTAGCTCCAGAATAACAGAGGTACTGGAGCCAGCTATCCGATGAAAAGAGATGCCCGAAAATTTTACTTTTAGGTTAACGATGTACTGTACAATGTGTTTATACTCCGTCATGCATTCTTCTATCATAAGTGATGTCTTCTTTATCAGTCCTTAATATGAAAACGCTATGAACCATCGTTTTTTTTCCACATCTAACGCCATAATTACCTTAATTATATAAGCTTCTTCCGTCAAAAAAGAACGAAACAAAGAGACAATAAATGAAGCAGGGTAGAAATCGTTAGTACTTTCATGTTTTACACGCTCAGAAATTGTGTGGGTTCCACATCACAATAGCTAAATCGAACAAACTGAAATAATACAAATATTGGTTCCACCATTTGCCACGACCTTGATGAAAGTGTTTAAAATCTTTTTAATATATTTATGAAATATTTACGGCGGAAATATTTATTAATAAAACAATTATCATTGCCTTTCACACCTAAGTAATTCAATCGGTATGGCATAAAACACAAAGCGAAAAATATCAGGTAAAGAACTGATTTACATGTGTACTGATATTCTGCAGGAGTAATAATTGAAATTAAGCTGGTGTTATCACTCTCTCTCCGTAAATAGGGACAGCAGAGTATCGATCGAAATGTGCGAAGAATAATGGTCAGTACTGGTTAGTCTATCGAATATCATACGTTGCCTGTGACAAAATAGCCAAGTAACTGAATTTCTGCTTAATAGAGTGTAATCTGTTAATTAGTTACTTACGGTAAAACCTAATAACTTTCTGTGTTCGTATTACATATCGTATAATTGGGTGACCGATCTTCTCTCGTCATCTCTCGATTTCTGTTCAGTATGCAATATTTCATCAAAATCGTTAGAGAAGTTTGTGAGAAATTAATTTTACCTTTATGTAAGATTTGCTCATATAATAGTATAAGGTTGGATAGATTATATATGAAGACAGTATAAAAACCTAACTTAGTCCAAAACCCGAAGATTGCTTCGATCCTTCAAAAGGAAGCATACTAAGCCATTGTACCAGAGATAGTACAGCAAGTTCCTTTCCTCTGGGACCTACAGTTCAACGTAGCCTCCATGATCATATACAACTGTTAAAAATGCTTTCCCCCACCATGATTTGAACCCCAGACCGGAGCCAGAATTTTTTGGAAGCAAGCGCTTTAACCATTTTTTCCCCACTAACCACATTTGAGTTGCTAGACGGCCCCATATTTGTTATACATTCAATATATTTCATACCTACCTACATCAGAACCGAGGTCAGTTAAATACAATTCAGGAATGAACATAATTCAACGCCTTATTTTAAATAATCAGCTATATTTTCGTTTTTATTAATTTTCACTTTATGATTATAATCCAAATATACTCGTACAAAATCGCTTCAAGTTTACTTTTAACAGATGAAGTTGTAAAACAACATTAGAAAAAATATGTTTTTTTTTGTTGTTGTTGTTGTAAAATCACTATCCTTTTTAGGGATTTGCTTACTGATGCGTCAAACTTCTACGAGATGGCATTAGAGCTGTTTCCGATATATAGTACACAAGAAATGCTCTTTTTTGTAAAATCGCGTAAATACGTAGACAAAACGCTATCTGTGTATAAAATTTCATTCTGATCGTTAGAGGCGTTTCCGAGATACAATATTTACAAGAATTGGTGTATAGTTCCGTGTTCTAACCAAAAAGAAACTAACATCAGTAGGCTTACTGGCACCGGAAACTTTTACAAGATGGCGTTAGAATCGTTTCCAAGATACCGGTACTTTGTGTGTGTGTGTGTGTGTGTGTGTGTGTGTGTGTGTGTGTGTGTGTGTGTGTGTGTAAAATCGCGTTTTGCAGGGAATACATTAATTTAAAAAAACTTGAAAAGCAAAACTCTATCTACATATGAAACTTCAGCTAAATCGTTAGTGCCGTTTCAGACATATCAAATATATATATAAAACGAAAACCGTTTAAGTATATGCTACAAAAACTCGGGAACTACTGAGCAGATTTTGATGAGGTTTTCACCGTGTTTGGTATGTCTTATATTTCAACGATACATAACGCCTGAGCATTAAATGCAATGTATCGTGAGTAATACCAAAGACGGAACCGCTATATGTTGCATACTCCGCACTAAACATACGACTACAATATCTCTGATCATAGCCTTTAATGAAAGCAATAGAAGCAATTTACAATAATAACTGTGTCACATACTCCACACTAAACTTTTATTCGGGGTATTCAGTTTTTAAATGCCATAGATGACCGTACTGAATGCGATAAGCTAATAACGATAAAACAACCGAGATTTTCTTTGATCATGATCTCTGGCAGCACAACTACAATGTCTTAAGCTATCATCTTTACTATTCTGTTCACAATTAAGGTATTAATCTACGATAATATTATTCTGGATAGATTATTTTTAATCATACAGGTAACACTAATACTACAATTTCCCTGGTATCTGAGATAGTGCTGTAGATCACGTTTAATATAACTTTATTCTTTTCTAATATCGATTATGTTTTTCAGTAATTCGATATTTGCATAAAAGGCTAAATCCCCTGGAGCTGAAATTGTATTAACTCACTTCAAAGTGATTAATAGAACCTTACATTAAGCCTTTTATTTTAGAAGTATACAAAGTTTAGGAAAACTGAACTATTTCGTATTTTATTCTGCGTTATACATATGAGTTCAAAAATTAGTTATTGATATAGATTCTTGTATTTTTGGCGGCGATTTTACGCTCGAGGTTATATCGCGATACGGTGAATGTTTACTGCGAGCGCATTATTCCAATTGCAGTTCATACTGAAAGTGTATGATGAAATTAATTGTGATAATTTATGCTACGCGAATTAGGAATCCTGATGTAAACAATGTTCTTATTACCCGAAATGTATTCTAGATGCATTTTATATGTTTAAGCGTATCTGCATAGTTTGATTTTGTAGAGGAAGTATTAGTTGGAATTTTTGATAGTATTGGTAATTTCATAAGCGCTATGCTAGTGACGACGTGTTTGGCGAAGTAAACTACTCCCCGATTTAATTCTGGACTAGGCCTAGTTTCAACCTAACCACGTCTGCTAGGAAGAAACTAAAACTTCCATTGCGCATGTCCAGCATGTAGTTCCCTGTGACTTTCTCAAATTTTTTTCTCATCCAGGTTACATTTCAAACTAATCTCCTCAATTTAGGGGTATAATATCGCAACATTCAAGTTAGACAAGAATTAACCATCTGACTGATTTTTTCACGTCTTGTTCGCATTCCAACCTAACTATCTCAGCTGTGAGAGACTATTTGTCTATAAGTATAAACTAAATATGTATGTAAAAAAATTCTTCTATTTCGATTTGTCTTACGGCGTTACGAAATAACCCATGATAAAAGTGCGGCGTCTTGGTTATCGTGGAATCCCCGATATTTGCATACGCACACAAGCTTTTTTGCTCTTTATGGCATTGTTGATGAACTTATTGCTGAGTGACTTTTTATAAAAATTTATACACGTGTCTGATTGGACGATTAATGTTATAGTACTAAATCGACATGGAATTAGATTTCCTGAGAAGAAAACTGAAATGTGTTCTTTGGATCTATGAGGGTAACTTTAACAGTTTTGAGATACAGAAAATGAAAACCCAGCCAAAATATATTCAGCAGTTTTCAGATAATGCTTTCGTAAAAGAAAGTTATCGTTACGTCTCAATACATACGTTAAATTTTAACTTTGACTCCAATCTTTCAAATTCTGAAAATCCATTTAAAATCTGTATTTTCTGCGTGATGCCCGAATAAACAGACACACACCAGGTACATTTTTATTTGTGTGGTATGTATTACTGAGCGTACGATACATGTTTCGATTTTCGAGCAGCAACATTAGCATATGTTGTAATTAGGTTGAAATGTTGCCTGGCCTAAAACTGAACAGACATTCCTTATTAAAGCATCCAACCCACACCATTTTTAGGTGTGGATAAATTACAGTTTATTTTAGTACCGGAAATGGCTGGTACCAAATTATCGAATAAATATACACATGAATCTTTTTGAACGATTAAAAATGGTGTACGGTTAAATTAACTTCAACCAGCCCTTTCTTGTTAGGGGGCCCGTGAATGTAGATTTTCTTTAATTCCTGAAATGGATGGTGCGAATTTTATGAAACTTGATATACATGTTTCTCATTGTGCGAATAAAACTAGTGTACGGGTAAATTTGCGCCAAATGTACTGGGAAACGCTGGGAACGCCGGTAGTAAATATATACATATATACAAGAATTGCTCGTTTAAAGATATAAGATTGTTTTACATGTTAGAAAGATCATTAACTAGTTTGAAAGGCGCTAATGACCAATCTACAGATTATTATTCTGTAATGTATGTGTCAAATAAAAGATAAGATGCAGTAGTAAAGAAGCATAGCCTATAATAACCACATGGAATTTATAGCTGAAGCAAAGCCGTAAGTGAAATGTTGGAAGACTGTAAAGGATATCTCAAATATCTAAGGTACATTTTGTGAGACGGGGAGGAAATGTGGAATGAACTCTTTATAAAATATTTTTTAGAAATTTTCCTATGCTAAATTATCAAAAAGCTTAGAACGTTCTAATGGTTTGTAATCTGTAAAATAAATAAGATTTTTGTTTATTAGAAAAGTTGTATTTTTAAAACAACTGCTGTAAAACAGACTTTCCGTCACTGAGGGATGCCGTATGAACAGCAATCTCGGATTCCCACTGGTGGTTCTTAAGACCGCCCCTCGACATATATTGGCGGAGAGAGAAGTTTGCGTTTCGCACTTGTCCTCCCAGTTGGGGGTTGAGGGCTAGACTGCCGGCGAGCAAGTAATTATTGTAATGAGCGTAACCCCGGCAGCACGCCGGGTACTCGAATTAGCTGCTCTGAAGAACATAGCTCCAACGCACGCTTTTCACTTCTCCCCAAGGGCTGAACCGGATATTTACCGTAATTAAAAGGAAAGGTGAAAGCGGACACTCTAAGGCAAGAAGAAAGTTAAGTCTCACAGCAAAAGCTCCGACGTTTCTGAAAGAAGGTGTTTTTTTCCGCCGTTAAGTGCTCGTAACTCGTTCCACATAGACTCTTTTAAACTTAAAATAAATTTCTCACATCAGTTTCCCATAAATAAGCATATTATATAACATTTCGTACTATTTACGGACGAGTATGCAAGAATTAACTTCGTTACCAGTCGTATTAATCTAACTTCAGTAACAAAACAACGATTCTCTTATAGTTAAGTCAACTCGAGATTTATTCATATAAAACGTATCTTTGGTCTGTTCAATTTTTTTTTTTTTAATATAACCTTCTTGAATGTTCAGCCGGATGGTACCGTATAAACACATCATTTCGACAGATGGCTATGCTATCTTCATCAGGTGTCGTATAGCTTTGCAACACCTGAAAAAGTTGATGCTTAGATGTATCAGACAAAATGCAATGCTAAATGAATTAGAAATAGATTGTGATGATCTTGTAGTAAGTATTATTACTGCACAATCACAACTAGCGCCGACAAGCGCATAGTATAGCAAAACCCCTGGGCAATGTCTCTGAGCAGAATTTGGATAGACACCAAGTAGACGCCCAGAAGCGGAGAACATCGGTCCCTCGCCGGTTTGGCAAGTCGAAACCCCATTCGTAGATCGTTGGTGGGAGGTTAGCGTTAAAATCCCGCTGCATATTTCTCAATAAGTCAATAGCTCAAGAACGGCTCTTGCCTTCCGACAGCTGCTTTGATCCGTCTACATCGACCTCTGCTTCACGTGGTGCAGCCCATTTGCACGGACAAGGCTCTGGCTACTGAATGATCCCCAGTATAACAAATCACCCACTTCATGCCAACGGCCACCTGAAAGCAGAGCATTAGAGCGAGAAGCAGTCCAGGGCACCATATTACCCTCGGCTTTGTAAACAGCCCCTAAAGGCGGATGAATCAGAAATGATCAACCTCATGGCGAAGGTAACAGGAACCTATTGCATTAAAAATTGGAAGGGAATGAAAATCCTATAATCATGGGTGATTGGTATGCGAGAAAGTACAGAGGGGAATACTGTAGGACAGGGGTGGCGAAGCTTTATTGATTTACGTGTCATTTTATTCTAAAGAAATGTTGAAACAATCGTGACTTGGTAATTAATAGGAAAAGAAAGATGACCAAATACTATCTCCTTAAAACTTTATATTTGCAATTAGAAATATACCAAGCAATAATAACATCATCAGTTTTTATGTCTATTTAAGTAGAAGAAACTAGTACGACTTCTGATGTTGCAAATTATATGCCAAATAACTTATTTTAGGTTCAGACTTTGTTGCTTTTAGCAGAGTGCAAGGTGAAGTGGAACCATCGGAGTAAGTCTTTAATGTTATTCATTTCTGAAAATAATGAATCACATGCATAGATAGATCAAAATTTTGTCAAGGTAGCAAAAGCCAGCTTCTTAAGACAGCAAAATGTATCTGGAAGTGAATTCCAAATTTCCATAATTATGGTATTGGCATTTTAACTCATAATGCTTGATAGTCTTGTTAATTCATTTAATTCCAACTCCTTCCTCAATTCAACGTAACTTTGAGTGCATATTGAAATACACTCCAGGAAATTGAAATAAGAACACCGTGAATTCATTGTCCCAGGAATGGAAAACTTTATATACACATTCCTGGGGCCAGATACGACACATGATCACACAGAGAGAACCATAGGCACATAGACACAGGCAACAGAGCATGCACAATGTCGGCACTAGTACCGTGTATATCCTCCTTTCGCAGCAATGCAGGCTGCAATTTTCCCATGGAGACGATCGTAGAGGTGCTGGATGTAGTCCTGTGGAACGGCATGCCAAGCCATTTCCACCTGGCGCTTCAGCTGGACCAGCGTTCGTGCTGGACGTGCAGACCGCGTGAGACGACGTTTCATCCAGTCCAAAACATGCTCAATGGGGGACAGATCCGGAGATCTCGCTGGCCAGGGTAGTTGACTCACACCGTCTAGAGCACGTTGGGTGGCACGGGATACATGTGGACGTGCATTGTCCTGTTGGAACAGCATGTTCCCTTGCCGGTCTAGGAATGGTAGAACGATGGGTTCGATGACGGTTTGAATGTACCGTGCACTGTTCAATGTCCCCTCGACGATCACCAGAGGTGTACGGCCAGTGTAGGAGATCGCTCCCCACACCATGATGCCGGGTGTTGGCCCTGTGTGCCTCGGTCGTATGCAGTCCTGATTGTGGCGCTCACCTGCACGGCGCCAAACACGCATACGACCATCATTGGCACCAAGGCAGAAGCGACTCTCATCACTGAAGACGACACGTCTCCATTCGTCCCTCCATACACGCCTGTCGCGACACCACTGGAGGCGGGCTGCACGATGTTGGGGCGTGAGCGGAAGACGACCTAACGGTGCGCGGGACCGTAGCCCAGCTTCATGGAGACGGTTGCGAATGGTCCTCTCTGATACCCCAGGAGCAACAGTGTCCCTAATTTGCCGGGAAGTGGCGGTGCGGTCCCCTACGGCACTGCGTAGGATGCGACGGTCTTGGCGTGCGTCCGTGCGTCGCTGCTGTCCGGACCCAGGTCGACGGGCACGTGCACCTTCCGCCGACTACTGGCGACAACATCGATGTACTGTGGAGACCTCGCACCCCACATGTTGAGCAATTCGTCGGTACGTCCACACGGCCTCCCGCATGCCCACTATACGCCCTCGCTCAAAGTCCGTCAACTGCACATACGGTTCACGTACACGCTGCCGTGGCATGCTACCAGTGTTAAAGACTGAGATGGAGCTCCGTATGCCATGGCAAACTGGCTGACACTGACTGCGGCGGTGCCCAACTGCTGCGCAGCTAGCGCCCTTCAACAGACAACACTGCTGTTCCTGGTGTATCCGCTGTGCCGTGCGTTTGATTATGGAGTAACTACACTCTACACCGTGTTAAGTGAACACTGAGGTGTACTTAAGCAGAGCTATTTATTATGCAAGAGGTTGCATACACAAAAACAGAACACGCGGTAGCGCGACACAGATAACAAAAACAAGTTCATACGCGGCACGTGGCTAGCAGCCGACTGGCTCCAATTAGTACGGTTGTCTCCCACCTGGTCTAGTTGGCGCTCCCGTCAGCTCGATCAGGGCGCAGGCTGTTGGCAAAGAGATGAACCATGGCGTGGTCGATTGCAACGCCGACTGGTGGCGAACCTTTGTACTTTAGGATGGGCAAGGCTCCGCCACAACCACTCTCCCCCCAGTGACTTACTCAGGTAGAGTAAGGAACGAGACTCGCTTCTTGCCACCGGTGCTGGTGTCTGCACGGGAACCCCTCGCGTAGGTTCTCATGGGTCGGTCCATTGATGTAGATGTGTGCGTCAGTGCTCGTTGATGATCTTCCCGGGGGGCGTCGGTCTGGTCTTGGTCTATTTTGGCGATGAAGACAGGCTTCAGCATGTCCACTGATGCGCCTAACGACCTCATGCGGCCTTGTGTAAGGTGGTTCAAGAGGCTTCTTCACAGAGTCTACACGTTTGAAGACGTGGGTACAGGTGTATAGGTTTTTCAGTAGAAACAGGCGAGCCTTGGTGTGGTAAGCCGTTGGTGTGGGCCTGGCGGCGCGGATGTGCTCTCGAAAATTCTCCAGGAAGAACTGTGGATCAGCTGGAGTGTCTTCAAAGGTGAAGAATTCGCCAGGCAGTCGAAGCGGCGCGGCGTCCCAAAGAGTAGTTCAGCTGGAGGGTCCTTCAGATCCTCCTTGTAGGCGGTGCGTAGGCCGAGGAGAATGGTTGGCAGTTGGTCTGGCCAACGTAGGTGAGTATTGCACATCAAAGCGGCCTTTAGCGAACGATGCCAGCGTTCGACGAGTCCATTGGACTGCGGATGGTACGGCGTGGTGCGAATTCTCTGAGCTCCTATCAGGCGCGATAGTGCGGTGAAGAGAGCTGACTCAAATTGTGGACCTTGATCCGTGGAGATCGTAAGTGGAGTGTCGAATAGACAGATCCATTGTGTATAGAAAGCTGAGGCAACTGTATCAGCCAGTATGTTGCTGAGTGGGATGGCCATTGGCCATCTGGTGAAACGGTCAATAATGGTAAGGCAGTACCGGAAACTTGCGACCTGCGGCAGCTCGATGAGATCCAGGTGGATGTGGTCGAACCGGTTATTGGAAACAGCAATGTTGAGTGGTTTCAGTCGGTTGTGACGGTGAATTTTAGCTCGCTGACACGGTATGCATCTTCGAGTCCATAGGAGTGCATCCCATCTGATACCTGGCCGCACGTAGCGTTACTTCAGCATCCGGGCGGTGACTCTGCCACTAGGATGCGAAAGCCCATGAACGGCGTCGAATGCCCGTCGCCTGAGATTCTTTGGGATGTAGGGCCTCACTCGATTTTCCAGAACGTTGCAAATTATATCGAGGCCGTCAATACGTACAGACTGCAAGTTGAGTAGTGTTGATTCCCGGAGTGTGGGCAGCTCTTCATCGGCCATCTGCGACTGGTGGATCTCCTCGTGGCTGATCATCGTTGGCATGAAGATTGAGTTTATGCGGGAGAGTACATCGGCCACGACATTGTCTTCACCCCGTGTGTGGACAATCTCAGTGGTGAACTGTGAGATATAGTTCAAGTGGCGTAACTGGCGTGGAGATGCCTTCTCCGGTCGCTGCGAAAAGGCATACATGATGGGTTTATGGTCTGTCTGGATAACGAAGTGTCGGCCCTCAAGAATGTGCTGAAAGAAACGAATGGCCGCATAGATTGCGAGAAGTTCTCGGTCGTACGTGCTGTAACGGGTTTCGGCTGGGATGAGCTTCTGTGAGAAAAACCCCAGTGGTCTCCAGGTCCCATCCTGAAGCTGTTCAAGAACGGCTCCGATGGCCGTGTCGGATGCATCAGTCCTCAGACATAGGCTCGCTGACGGCGAGAGGAAAGTCGTTTGTACAGCGTGGGCAACACCAGGTTTGCAGGCAGCAAACGCTTGCTCAGTAGCGGGAGTCCAAGGAACTGAGCGTTTGTCGTTGCGTTTAGAGTCCTTCAGCAGGTCGTTAAGTGGGGCCTGCATCTGTGCAGCGCCAGGGATGCACCTCCTGTAGTAGTTGACCATTCCCAGGAACCGACGGAGATCGGAGATGGTCTGAGGTTGCGCATACGACATGATGGCTTGGACTCTCTCCGCCTGGGGTTTGTAACCGGAAGCGTTGACTGTGTATCCCAAGTAGATGACCTCTGACTTCCCGAACTGGCACTTCTTCTGATTGATTGTTAGTCTCTTTGTACGAAGGATGTCGACAACCGTGGTGAGGTGCTTTAAGTGCTCCTCGTGTGATTTGGAGAAAACGATCAAGTCATCGATGAAACAGCCAACAAAGTCCAGACCTCGAAGCTGATTGTCCATGTGGCGTTGAAAGGTCTGTGTAGCATTGCGTAGCCCGGGCGGCATGCCGACGAACTCAAAAAGTCCGAAGGGCGTCGTCACTGTGGTCTTTGGAATGTCTGACTTGGCAACCGGAATCTGGTGGTAGGCACGGACCAAGTCGATTGTGGAGAACACTGAGCAGCCATGGAGACGCTGAAGGATGCTGTCTCCGTGAGGGACAGGATAACGGTCAGGAACAGTGATCTCGTTCAGCCGCCTGTAGTCACCGGTAGTTCGCCAACCACCGAGTTTCTTCGGAACCATGTGAATCGGGCTGGCCCACTGACTGTTTGAGGGTCGTATCACGCCGTGATGCAGCAGCAGGTCGAAATCCTCCTTGGCGGCCTTCAATTTCTCGCCAGTAAGTCGGCAAAGGCGATCAAAGACAGGAGGGCCAGTGGTCTCAATGTGGTGAACCACAACATTGTTAGACTGGGTGACAGGAACAGTGTTAGGCCTCGTGATGTCTATGTAGCGTGTGAGAAGGTCGGCATAGATCTTGTCCTGGTCACCCATACAGGCGTTCTGGTTGATGGTTGAGACTGTGTGGATGGTGGCTTCACAGAGTTGGCCCGTGGTCGTCAGAGATGTAAGAGGATCGATGAGGCATCTCCCCTTCAGGTCCAGGAGCAGAGAGTGGTGAACTAGGAAATCCGCTCCAATGATGGCTGCCTTGACATCTGCAATAATGTAGGACCACTTGAATGCTCGGCGTAAGTTAAGATCCAGCGCCAGGAGTTTTTTTTCCATGGGTGTGAATGATGGTTCCGTTGGCGGCGTACAGCTGGAAGTCATCCTTCTTGCAACATCCGGAAATGGAGGCCTTAGGTACCAGTGAAATGACCGAGACGGTCGTAGAGGTGCAATCGGTATTCCTTGGTGAGGCGGGCGTTTGTGGTGATGTCGGCGGCCGCCTGAACGATCGAAAGCGCCTCTAGTTTTCCGACGGCTGTCTGGATGCGTAAGAGCAGGGCGGCTCGCAGCTCCTAACGTCTTCTCCAAAGCGGCGGTGATAGAAACAGACTGTGGCCCTTGATGGGGATCGTCTGCGGTAGCGAGAGCTGCTGCGAACACTGCTAGGCTCACGTGCGCGGACACGTTCATTGAAGCTGCTGATGAGCGTGACGTTGATCTTGCACAGCTCAGCCACGGCCAGCTTCAAGTTGGAGATTTCTTCTGTGAGCGATTCGAGCGGATCGGCAGGCAGGCGGTCCGGAGATCGTGACTTGGAACGCGTGTAGCCAGAGGCCATAACGGTTGGAGGAGACTGCATCTCCTGTAGCTCGTCCGCGATCTTCGCCTGTTCGTCAAGGGTGATTCCTTTCACCAGCTTCAAACAGCGTTGGATTGACGGAGGCAGCAAGGCAAGCCAGCGAACCCTGATGACGTCCGGAGTTGCTCTGCCGCCGGCCAGGGTAGTCATTTGCCTGATGAGCTGTGTTGGTTTTTTGTCGCCGAGCTCCAACTCGGTGAGGGCCTTGTGAAGTTGGCAGTCGGCTGAATCTGTCAGCCGGCTGATAATCTCGGATTTTAGGCGATCATATCTGTTCTCCTTAGGCGGATTAGACAGCAGGTCTGATACCTCCATCATGATTTCAGAGTCAAGTGTGCCAACAAGAAGATTATACCTCGCAGCGTCGGAAGTAATGCGGTGTGTTTGAAACTGGGCCTCAACTTGAATAAACCACATATGCGGGCAATGTTTCCAGAACGGCGGCAACTTCATAGCGCCGGCAGACAACACAATCGGGGCAGCGTCCGTTAGCTGAGGTGGTGTGGGCTTGTCATTGTTTTCCGCTTCAAACAAAGAATCTGTGTTTGCATTCATGATGGTTTCTGGAGCGCGTGTTTCGAGTGATTTCCTCGTCGGAGAACGCTTCGGCAAAGCACTTAAAACTTCACAACACACAGTTTGACACTGAGTACAGAATTCGATGTAGTCACGCATAAGCTGAAGTATGAAGCATGTGTTCTATGCTACAACGAAGCACGCACAAATCACGTCGGGGTCACCAGTTATGGAGTAACTACACTCTACACAGTATTAAGTGAACACTGAGGTGTACTTAAGCACAGCTATTAATTATGCAAGAGGTTGCATACACAAAAACAGAACACGCGTAGCGCGACACAGATAACAAAAACAAGTTCATACGCGGCACGTGGCTAGCAGCCGACTGGCTCCAAGTAGTATGGTTGTCTCCCACCTGGTCTAGTTGGCGCTCCCGTCGGCTCGATCAGGGCGCCGGCTGTTGGCAAAGAGATGAACCATGGCGTGGTCGATTGCAACGCCGACTGGTGGCGAAGATTTGTACTTTAGGCTGGGCAAGGCTCCGCCACATGATCATTGCTTGTACAGCCCTCTCGTAGTGTCCGGAGCAAGTATGGTGGGTCTTACACACCGGCGTCAATGTGTTCTTATTTCAATTTCCAGGAGTGTATGCTGGAACTTAGTCAGAGAGATTTCCATTTCTTCATTTTCCAACCAATCAAATTTAGACATCTTCAATTTATCAGGTGAAGTCACATCAGGACACACATTAAACTCGATAATTCTTTGAACTGAGAAAATCTAAAACTTTCAAGTGAATACGTTAGCATAACGTCTCTCCCGCCGCCACGCCGCCTGTGCTTGCTCACTCAGCCTGCTTAATCAGAAATTCTCTCGAAATCTAACTCTTTTGGGAAGTCTGTAGTCGTTCCACCACCTGTAGTTTCATTAACGATGAACTTTGTTACTGTCATTTACCTAGACGAAAAAATAAATTACTTATGTTGATTGAGTACCTATTTAATTACCGCCGTGCACAAATTATTTGGTCGCGTTCCATCATCGGCATGCGTGCCATTGGTTCGCCATCCCTACTGAAGGAAGTTTTGATCTGGGAGAAAGAAATAAGTGAGGAAGCAGGTTGATAGAATTTTGTGAAAGATATAAACTAGTCGTGGCGAACAGACTATTAAAGAATCATGGAAATGTCCAGGGGATAAGGTAAATTCGAGAACCAAGTTATAGACGGTAAAGCATACCCAGAAGCTGACATTGACCCTGACCACAATCTGATAGTTATGAAGTGCAGGCTGACATTCAAGACAATAAAGAAGCAATAAAAGCAGAGCAGACTGAAAGTGAAAATTTAGAAACAATCTAACGTGCGAGAAAAAATAGCAAAGATGGTAGACATGGGTCAAGAAATAACTCTGAGAGGAGTTCAGATGAGGACGAATGGAATACATTGAAGAGAATTATAATGAAAGCTGGTAAGGAAACAAGCCACCCGAAAACCTCGTATCACAGACGAAATTTTGGAGCTCATGGATCAGAGGATAAGGCACAAAAATGATCAGGATGAAGCAGGGAGAGAGCACTACAGACAATTTAAACAGGAAACACAAAAAAAAACGAAAGAAAAATGGCTGCAAGAGAAGTGTGAAGAAATGTAAAAGGAAATGATTAATAGTAAAGCAGATGTGGCATATATGAAATGAAAGAAAATTTTGGAGAAATGAAGAAAAGATGTATAAACATTAAAGCTGCTGATGGGAAACATCCATAAACTACGTAGCTCCAGTTTGGTCTACCTTGAACCCCCCCTCCTCCCATCGTAGCTCCAGTTTGGTCTCCTGTGAACCGTGAACCCCCCCTCCTCCCACGTAGCCTGACGTGGCTTTAACCTCTAACCCTACCCCCCGCCTCACGTGGCAGGTAGATTTTTTCCCTATTGATTCCAAAACACATTTTGTACTGTTGTCTCTTGTCAGACTATCGTAAATTACGTACGGAGATAATTAAATAACGGAAATAAATACCTGTACCTTATTTTAACTGCAACAAATAATATGAATGAAAAGCTAAGTGGCTTGGCTTGGATCCCCACCCCCCTCAATCGCCCCACGTAGTCCATCGTAGCTTACTATCTAACTCATCCACCACCTAGACCCAGCCACGTAGTTTATGGACACTCCCTTTTAAACTCGGAAGACAGAGCAAACAGATGGAAGGAATACACAGAGAAACTGTATGTTGAGAATGGTTTTTAACAACAGTGTACTGGAAAAAAAAGGCGAGGCGATGACGACTTTGATGGCTTAGGAGATCCTGTTTTAAGAACAGCTTTAAATGATCTGAAATCAAACAAGGCAGTTGGAATTGACGAGATGCCTTTAGAAATTCTGAAAGCCCTAACAGAAGAAAGAATCAAAAGATCATTCAAATTGATATCAAAAAGTTACGGAATAGGAGAGATCCCAACTGATTTTAATAAAAATATTCTCTTCACACTTTCAAAGAATCACAAGCCAACAAATGTGACAATTATCGTACCATAAGTTTAGTAACACATGCTTCAAAATTACTGACCAGGATAATATTTGTACAGAAGACTAGAAAGAATAGTAAGTGAGGACCAGTTTAGTTTTAGGAAAAACCGTGGTACAAGATAAGCAATACTGGCTTTAAGATTAATACTTGAATTGCGGATCAAGAGAAACAAAATTATTTTATGGCATTTGTTGATTTTTTTTTTAAATAAGCTTTTGATAATGTTAAGTGTGACAAGATGTTCAAAATTTTTAAAAAAAAGTCACGTGTAAAATATAAAGAATATTTTATAATCTATACAAGAATAAAGTGTCTATAGTAGACAATGTATCAGTTAAGAAGAGTGTGAGACAAGGCCGTACTCTATTTCCATTAATATTTAATATGTATGAAGAGGAAGTAAAAGAAAAATTTGAATGCGGCATAAGTGAAGAAGAAAAAAATCAGTATACTGTGATTTGCTGATGGCAATGTCCTTTTACCAGAACAGATTGAGGATATTGAGAAGTTACTGAACGTCATGAATAAAACACTGAAGGAAGATTTTCGAATAATTTTAAACCAAAGCAAGACAAAATGATTAAATGTAATAGAAATGGTGGATGTATTTGTGGATTGAATTTTAAAAAATTGGATCGAATACAATAAGAGAAGTAAATGAATTAGGAAAAAAAATTACAACTGATGAACGAAGCAGGAAAGATGTTAAAGAGATTTCATGAACAAGAGAAATGTTTTAGTTTTTTAATGTTGACCTAAAATTCAGAAAAAACTATTTAAAACTATATGTGTGGAGCACAGTACTTTATAGGAGCGAAGCATGGAGTTTAGGAATACCAGAAAAAAATGAAAATTGAAGCATTTGAAATGTGGTGCTATAGAAGAATGCTGAAAATTAAGTGCCAGATAAAGTAGATACGTTTTGGAAATGACGGGTGAGAAAAGAAGCTTGTGGAAGCCTCTTACAGAAACAGACAAGATGGCAGGCCAAATTTTAAGATATGCGTGGTTGGATAATTTTTTAGTAGAGGGAACAGTCGAAGGGATGAAATGTAGAGGTAAATGGAGATTAAAATAAACGAAGCATATAATTGAAGACGTAGGTTGTAAGGGGTATGTTGAGATGAAGTGGTTTGCTTGAGATAGGAATGGATACAGGATTACATCAAACCAGTCGAGAGACTTATGACAGCAATAAACTTGTAGAGTAGCTGCAGTTGCTGGATTATCTGTACATATAACCTCTTTAAAAAAATAAACTCTCTTCATATGTGCAAATGTCTGATTGTTATGGGCTCGTAGTTGAATGCTTGAAGTTTAGAACCATCGTTGAAATTGACCCACGACCTTTCCGTTTGACTCACCACTCGGCTTACTACAGTTTCAAGAAGGATTTAGTTATGTCGAAAAAAAGCGTAAGGACACTGATAGTGATGATATTAATACAGCTGCATTAATGGTAGGAGGGTTCGGTATTGCACTATACATTGAAACCGTTTTTAGATTGATTCTGTAGGTCTGTTACAAAACAGAAACCGAGCGGGGCGGTGTAACGGTTAGCGTTCTCGCCTCGCATTCGGGAGGACGGTGGTTCGAACCCCCGTCCGGGCATCCAGATTTGGGTTTTCCATGGTTTCCCCAAATCACTCCAGGCAAATGCCGGGATGCTTCCTTCAAAAGGCCATGGCCGAATTCCTTCCCATTCCTTGCCCCCCATCCTTTCCCGTCTCTAAAGACCTCGATGTTAAAAAACGACGTAAAGCAGTTACAAAAAAAAAAAAAAAAAAAAAAAAAAAAAAAAAACCAGAAGACTGGAAAATGGTATTCAGATACCGGCTAATAAAGGAGGAAGAAAAATACTTTAAAGTTAAAACTACATGTCGATTATTTTGACCCCAGTGGTAGGTAAGTTGATGGAGGGCTTGATGTGAAACAACATAAGAAATGTTTATCAGGAAAGGACAAAATTTTTAAATTGGAAGCATGGGTTTACATGAGGTTATTCATCTGAATCTGACATTATTTATTATGAGTTAGGTATTTCAGAAGAAAGGAAGGCCACGTTGACAGTGTAGCAGTGCATCTCTCCAAGGGAGTAGCAGCATGAGCTATAAAATAGTGGCAAACAAGATTAACACCTGTGGTGCGATTCAAAACGCCATTTTCAATGCGTTGGAATTGTTAAGAGGTAAGAAGTAAAGAGTGGGTCTAAACGCAATATCAAATGAGGTGAAAGCAAAAACAAGAGTGTCACAGACTATTATTCTGAGACTGTTGCTGATCATTATTCTGATAAATGATAGTGTTGGTTTTCACTCAAAAGTTAGATTGTCTGCAGATGACCTAAACTATCGTATGTCACGGCCGTCTTTCGTTACCGTACTAATTGCGGCCAGAGATAATGCTGCAAAATCGAGGTTATGGGCAATATTTAATAACGATTCCATTTATTTAAGCAACCGCGTAGAATTCAACTGCCAGAAAATTAAAGTATTTATTGCCTTTAAATTAACATATAAATTGTTGGTTGCTTATTGTTTATTTACATTCAGTTTATCTATCTGCCCAGAGATATCGTTGTTATAGTAAAATAAGAAATATGTAGCACATAACATTTTTAAGGTTATGAGCATTATTTAATGGCAACGCATTAAAAAGTTTATTTTTGGCGGTTTTAGAAACTATTTACATTTGATGTAGATGTTTTCGCTACATTCTCTGTAACTTTTACAGTAAATTCGAAGAAGTGAATTGCCTGAACTCTACGTTCAGCCCGTCAGCTTTGACGGGCTTAGAAGCTAGTGTTGTTTAATAGGATTAACATACGAACACCTACAGGATGATCTGAACAGGATATTTAGTTTGGTAGTTACCGACCGTGGTGGGTGAGCGGTTAACAGTCTGGCCTCGCATTCAGGAGGACGGTGGTTCGAATCCCCGTCTGGCCATCCAGATTTGGGTTTTCCAAGGTTTCTCTAAATCACTCCAGGCAAATGCAGGGATGCTTCCTTCAAAATTCCATGCCCGAATTCATTGTCCCCAGTCCCATCCCGCCTCTAATGACCTCGACGTCGACGAAGCGTAAGCCATAAGTAAAAAAAAATAAAATAGTTTGGTAGTTCAACGTAGTATGAAGATGAATACCGGAAAATGTCATGTTATCAGTACGCAGATGGAAAAATAAGCATCGCGTGATTTTAAGGTGGGAGACGAATTGTTTGTTCACAGCATAAAATATAATTATCTTCGCATATCATTGGATGAAAACTCAGATGAATAAGATATATTGCCTAATGTGATCAGAGAGGAAAAATTTTCAAATTCATTCGTCTACGAGTGAAGGTGATGGAGACATGTTCCAGAGACACGAAGCAATTTGGATTCAAATACTTGATCAGACCATTGCTTGACTATTTTGGACTGGTATGGAACCCACGTCATGGGTGTCAGTTACCAGAAACTTTGTGAATTGTACAATGAATATACCTGTAGATGGAGAAGTTCTTTCCCGCCTCGAATAACCTCGGCGTCGAGGAGGTGTAAAAAAATAATAAACCTAAGAACAGTCCAGCATTGGTGATTTTCCCTGTATTTATTCAATATCAAAAACAAGCGTGAACCATTTTTGGGCATATTTGTAGGTTAATTGTTTTGCGCTTGATGAAGTTATATTCCTTATATTTCTTTCGTGCATAGAGGTCAACAAGATTAACACGTTAAATTTTACTTTATCCCAGCTTGGAAGTTAGTTGAAATTCACTTATAATGGCAATAAATTCGTTGCAAGACAGCAGGAGGATGAGGAGGGTCATGGGAGTGTACAGGGCGTATACTGGCGATGAGGCATGGAAAGATATTGGAGTAGGTATGAAAAGTAGTGCATGGAAGGGAAAAGATAACCATGACCACAAGTTGGCACTCAATTTCAGGCACAAGGGTGTGGGGATTGGAATGAGTTACCAAGAGAAATGATGAATAATTTACCGAAAACGTTAAAATTTGTAGAGGGCAAATGAAGGTGGGTGCAGGATAGGGGGAAGATGGGTGTGTAGAGAAATTGCCATAGGAGCCTGTGCTCCATTGCAATTAAATTAAATTTAAAAAAAAAAAATCTGTCACTTGGCATTGCTCAGACAGGACGCACACCATTGTTTGCAAAGGGAATTGGCATTGCTAGTGTCGGACACACGTATACTGATGCGACATCTGATCTGTCACTATCCACAGATTTTCACATAGAACGACTTGGAATAGGGGATCAACTTATGAAAATAAATTAAATCCCTTAAAAACAATTTTGTAAAAAAAATAGCCCAAAAACTTGTATATTCACTTTCAAAAATATGACAGTTTCTATCGGTGTTATGGATCGTTAACTCAAAATAAGAAACAAATATGGTGAGTCGGCCTTTATGCATGTCATTATTTTTATTGAAATGGCATAATATGTATGATTTATTCTAAGGCTTATCAAACCCGAAGATGTGCGGAGTGTTTTTGTGTTTTTAAGACTGATAAAGAAATGCATTTAAGATATTTATGTGGCCAAAAATGTTACTTAATAATCTACAGAAATATGGCATGTATAGTAGCCAAATCATCAGATTTTTTATTTTCATTCAACGAGCCACAAACCGATAGAATCCATTCTGTTTCATAAAGTGAAGTGAATACATACAATAGTACGTCGTCTTGACTCAGAACAAGATTTGATAAAGTTTTGTCACCAAGCAACCATGACTCTTGGCCTGCATTTACGAGAATTGTTTCTTTTGGATTATTTTATACAATAATAATTTAATGGTCTTTAATATTGCTTTAAGTGTAATAAATAATTTGTACTTACGTCAAATAAACTAAAATATGACAGTAACGTCACGGATATCTGATAATGCTTTCTAACCAAATATTCGATATTACAAACAAACAATAATTACTATAAACGCCCGTAGACAGACCAACAATCATTTTAGATCATATTCACAACACATTCTAATGCTTTAAATCATAATATCCCAAAAAATTCTATGAACCAAATTGTTGTGCCTTGTAGGAGGGGTAATCAGAAAAAAAACAATCGTGGTTATGTTACACATGATCTCCATTTCTCGCTGGTCGGACGTCTGATACTTCCATCGACAGGTGCGCAGGCTTGATGCTCCACTGCTAGGAGGAGATTATCACTACAATCCATGTGGTAAGCCTCCCAGCGAAAGCTCAGCTAGTTTCCTAGTCGTAACCGCCTGATGCACAGTAACTGCAAACAGATTTATCAGCAGTCCGCTGCGGTTTTGCCCGTCGTCGCTGCGGTCGCATTATTGCCTCACATTTAGGAATGCATAATGATTCTAAACACACAGTTTGCGTATCAACGAATGGTTCTTGTTTACTGTTATCAAATGTTCAGTTTAATGAAGGCAGAGGGAACGGAAGTCACGTGTTTACCGCTATAATAACAGAGATCCCGCAGAAAACCTGTCAACAGAGAAAGCGCACATCTTCCATTTGTATTTTCATTGATTTACTATCATTCAGATCGTTGAATAATTTATGAATATTGCATGCCGCATCGTATAAATAAAACCAGAGACATTGCGATTCACTTTCCACAAAACCCACTTTATACTCAGAGTTATGTTTGCGAAAGTCACAAGTAATCGATTAGTTTAACATGGCATAATGTTGTGAAAAAGAGCACTGATGTTGAATCTATACCTTGTATTTTAAACCATTGTTATTAGGGTGCTCTTAATGTTTCAATCCTAGGCATCCGTTAATATAAACAGAAAATTTAGTTTATAAACTGAGCACAGAGTTAAATTAAAGACGATCCATACTCCGACAGTGAAATAAAATTGTCAGATTCGTAAGTTCCAAAGAATATTTCTGCCGCTATCAGAACATTAAATGTATCTGGAAATTCAATGGATAAAAGTCTTTCCATTTCTATGATATACTTGCAAGGGAAAATATACCCTTCTTAAAGATTTGTAGAAGATGATCAGTTTGAATTATGGTAGATAACACATAATTCTTCCTTCATTCCTTGCATGATACAATGAATTCTTTGTTCATTCCTTTTAAAGCAAAATAACGCAGATGACCTTCTGGAGAGAAAAAATATGAATCTTACAAGAACCCATAAAAAATGAGAAGGTGAATAATGTGATGAGAGTATCTTCCTACTGAATATGTTCAGTATTCGTATTGTGTTTAATTAACCGAAACAAAATTAGTTAGCAGCACACGAATGAAAGTGATGGCAAGAGATACAGAATGCATATAAATGAACACAAAAGTGATTTTTGTGAATCGACACACATCAGGTTCTTATGATTTATTCACAAACTCTACTTGCAGTGTTAGAAAATATTCTTTGTTAAATGATGTCAGTCAGATTGCAATCCACTCAATTAGACAACTGTTTACTTACAAGACAAATGTCTTAAATACTTAAAACACTGGGTTCTTTACCCTAACGTCTTAGATCAGCAGAAACACAAATAAATCACAGGCAGTTCTAGCAGACAAACACGTTTCTTAGTTAAGTGGTATTTCTTAAGACTCTTATTGGTATTTATTCCTTTATTCTCAGAAATAAATAATTCATTTTTTAATTTTTCCACCTAATCTTTTAATGACCCGAAAAGATGTAATAATGAAATCACATAAGATTTCCCGCATAATTACATCATGAATTTTACAGTCCGAGAAACAACATATCTCTGCATTTATTACGATGGGATGAACGTGTTCCAGACTATTAACAATTCACGTACTGTACTTTTTTGGATCTGAAGTCTATGTTGCTGTTGAATGAATTAGAAAAATTTCGCTTATATGGACTGAACTTTGACCAAGGCAGGATTATGTAAATAAATGGTATAACATGTAAATGGTTTATTTATATCAGTATACGTAATACTGACCCTTGAGACCGCATAGGGTTACCCACTAATGTAAAGGAAGTAGTTATATCCACGGCAGAGTAACAAATTTACTGCTTTGTTTCTTCAAAAAGTATTTTTTTTAAATATCTGCAGGACGAATAAGTCTTGAAACAACAATATTTTTAATCTCCCAGATACATTATAAAACTTTTTACGACGATGACGACCCTATCGTATGCATATGCGAGGCTAGAGCGTTACCGCTCACCCACCACACTCGGTGTCATGCATGAGTCAGAAGTTGCGTGTGACAGATATCGGCCCATTTAGCAAAAATGGTAAAGCTTTTGAAACAAGTTCAGCTGCTAGTGATGTAACTCGATATTAAGTATTTTCTTTTTTAAATACACTAACTGTTACTTGTGAATTAATAAATCAGGAGTGATATACTCTAGTTATTAATAGTAGCTATCAGGTTTGAAATTATTATCGTGATGTGGAACTGGTAAAACTTAACAACTATGCAACGTAATGACACATTTTGTGATAAATACCAGGAAAAAAACATTTCTCACGTTTTGTAACACAAAGACGCAGCAAGCCCATGGCAAATGGAAGTATCCAACTCTTTCAATGGACAGAGAGACAGTCGCAATCCCGAAGTAGGCTACTTATTGAATCGGAAGAAATCCTGGAATAGTCATTTCTCTCGTGTGATCACTCAAAATCACGTCCGACACCGTGGTCGAATTGAAAGATCTATCACTCATGTCAGTGGGCTATATGTTTTCAATCGAAAACATGTCTGGAGGGGGGGGAGGTAGTGAAAATCGTGATAACTATGCCACCCGCGTTGAAGATATCGCAGTTCTACACCATCGCAAGTGCTCTCTCTTTCACCACCTGTTAGAGTTGAAAACCTTTATTCTAACATCAAATACTTAATTAGTTTCCTCTGAGATGTCATTTTTAGCACTTAAATTTAGGAACTTGCCTTATCAATAATAAAAGTGGGGAGGGGAGGGGAGAGGGGTGGAGGAGGGTGAGATTATTTCTTTTGACGGGAGGGAGGCGTGGTGCGAAATTCTTTGTTAAACCCTACAGCAGACAGACGCCTACCTGAGTACTTGATCGTTTGTCGGATACGTGACCGGAAGACTTTTTACTTACTTATTGCTTTACGCCTCGTCGACGGCTAAGGTCATTAGAGGCGGGATGAGATTGGGGCGAGGAACGGGAAGGAATTATGCCATGGTCTTTTTGAAGGAAGCATCCCGGCATTCACCTGGAGTGATTTGGGGAAACCATGAAAAACCCAAATCTGGATGCCCGGACGAGGATTCGAACCCGCGTCCTCCCGCATGCGAGGCTAGAACGTTAACCGTTCACCCACCACGCTCGGTGTGACCGGAAGAACATTCCTAGCTTCGCTACAGTCACTCGACATTGCCTGGAAAATTTGCCTATTCACAGGTTTAGAAAACATTCGATGTAATTTTGTAGGATACATGTGAACATATTTTATATGACAAATGCGCCAGTGAAATTCGTTTTAATGATGCAAATTAGATAGTAAGCAGTGTTTCCCGCGACCTGTATCACGGAATGCCAGCTTTATATGATAACACAACTACCTAAGTAGCTGCCCTATAAGGACAGTACTGCATTTGTCTGCTCTGAGCCAGAGACATACCTTATAGAAGTGAATAGGAGTGCGAACGTCGAGAGCAGACCTGGCTGGCTGCACTACAGAACATCTGACCAGGGGACTCTGGCACGCCAGCCGAGCATTGTACTGTAGCGGGAAGCAGACCACTTCTGTTGGCGAAACTAGTCTGCTTCATTCATCAACAAGGACGATTCTTGAAACCGAATTCTGATTTAAAGTCTAATTCCCATATTCCATCTTTCGATGGTTCTCTCAAACATGATGATCAGAGAATTTTAATGATTTGCGGTTCTACACAAGAGACTGATTCCTTGACCTGCAAGATAATGCTCGAATAACAAAAGCGTAGCAATAATTGATATTTATTTCTTGTATAGAACTTTCACAGCTCATGCTACTTTAATGACTTATAAAACTGTTGGTTAAAAGTTACAGTTGTTTATCTTGAAACAAGTAACACACTTATCTTTCAAAATTAATTTTAAATAAAGAGTTGAAAACGATTGAAATCTTATTAATGGATATAAAAGTATTTAAACATGTTGGAAAAATCTTTCAGAATTATCAATGGGAAGACATCAGTCAGATGGACCTAAGTCAAGATTTATACTCGTAAAATTGGATTATACAGTCACATAGCTAACTCATTACTACGACTGTGAAGGAGAAATTTTGTAATCACTTATTATAATAATTATTAGACCTATATTTACTGACAGAAATTCAGTTAAAATGGTTTAAAACTGTTTCGTGCTCCTGAAAAAACAATAACTTGAATTAGTTAATGTTAATCAATTCAGTGCCTAGCCTGTACAATAGTATTTGGAGAAAGTGAAAGGATACTGACGGAATGGCCTGAATGTTTGGTGATTTAGCAAGTGCACTTCAATCTGCTAACGAAAGTCATTACGGAATTAGAATTAACGCGACTGCCCATGTTGTGGCCAAACTTCGACCACGCAACATCAGAGTCCACTTGCTGCAGTGACTGTGGCGTCCTGGTCCAGACATTACGTTGACCGTAATTACGAGTATTAGTGAACAACTGAATGCATATTCCAGAAACTTAGTCAAGCTGTTTCTGAAAAATATTCTACAACTGTAGTCATGCTGTATCTGAAAACTATTCTACAAGCGTAATATTTTGACTAAGTAAACGAGTATAGGGTCTAGCATTTCATTCGAAGTTTAAAAGACGAATGACGAAACTCTCATCTCTTAGCACAAATTGTCTTTGAGTAGCCAGCTAAGATCTGTTAAAACACAACAAAAATGAATAAAGTTTTTATATTTCATTAAGAAATTTACAAGAACGGTTTGTTTCCTCCGAGGTATTTCATATTGCCATCTGTACTATCGTTTATAACTTCTTTCACGGCATGAATGGCAGAATTTAATACACAGAATAAGCCAAAACGTTTCAAAAAGACTCGTTATTGTGCTGGCGCTTTAAAGATTCAGCACAACTGGTTTTACTGGTGATAAAATAATGATATATAGTCACTATACACTATATCCTGACTCAAAGGGAAGGTTTCAGACTTCGTATATTTTTATTTGTATATGCGGTCGCCACGATTGGATGTTAGACGTACTTGCAAACAAATTTTAATCCCCTGTATAGTTTAAACATTTACTACTTTACGAGTTACTGTAACGCTGAACACATACACAGTCAATTGATACTGAAGTACGCTTTTATTCGAATAGTTTTTAAATGAGCACACATACGCCGATCACAAACCGAAAATGATATGAAATAGTATGTATCCGAGACTGCAGGTCCTTCCGAATTAAAAGTTCAAACACTAGACGTTTATTCACTCATTAGCATGGTTATTGACCACTCAACAATCAATATTCACCCAACACTTATTACACACTCTCCAATGGAGTGTTTATGCAGTTTTATGTTACTTGACCAGTTTGAACGTTGGGGAATTTTTGTCCCGGCGCGGCAGCGCGAATTACGTATCCATTTTGACCCGGGAGAACTTCACTACACCACACTTATCCGACATTATAGTCCCCGCGCAACACACACCTGCAACTTTCATACAGTAACTGCTAGCCTCTTACAACGATATACCTTTCGATAGGTATCGATTATGGATACTTTAACATAGATTCTCTTAGAGGTCGTTAGTTTATAATATTGTAATGTCAAAGGACCACGTATACTGTGTGACCAGACCATCATTCACACACCATTTTATGTTGTTAGATTTATATAACGAATTATGTAAATATTTCTCTTTATTATTTAAGTTGTGTGTAACAAGGTTTCACATCTCAGTAGTTTATTTTAGTTTTGGAGTAGCAATAAGTAATATTAGTATCTTTGGTGGCACAGAATATAGAGAGCATCTGTAAGTCATGGCGGGAAAGGAGATAGTGTGTGTAACCATCGGGACTACCGAGTTGCAAAGACCAATTGTGGGCCTAGTACAGAGATGTAATTAGTGTATTTTTATTCAATACCCAGCCACCAGTCAGAATCTCGAAGGAAAATATTTTATCGTGAAATAAAGTACCCGAGAGTCACATACGCTAAACATTAATATTAAACCAGGTTTAGAACCAGTGCTGTATTTCTCATTAGGCTGTATAGGCTCCAGCCTAGGGGCGGCAGCGTTTTAGGGGCGGCAAATTTCATAGGGTGCCCGCTTTAGTAAGCCGTCAAATTAGTGTGTGATTATAAACATAATAGAAAAACGTCTACTACAAATTTTCATTTAAGTGGTGACATCTAGTAGTGAAGTGACAAACTCGGAACAATTAATAGAAAATAAAAATACGTTTACTATCAAATTTAATTTAGGTAAGTGGTGACAGCGAACAATTAGCTAAATTATTAATTTAATTCTTAATTAGTTTCCTGACTTTCTATCTTGTTCAACGCAGTCAGTAGCCCGTTGTATATAGACAGAGGTAAGTTTCTGCTGACACTTACGTTTCATGACTTCTATAATAAAAATACTGAAGTATGAGCTAAGATTCATTAATTGAGTATCTGGATGTTAAAAGTCCCTGTGCGTCCTAATTTTATTGAAAAAATGATTGAAAAGTCAATGGTTTTTGAAACTTAACTCGTCATTTCTCAGCTAATAATGAATTAAATTGAATTTTTTAAGGAACATGCATTAAACTATGACTACTGAAATTCAGAGTTCATCTGTAGATCTATTAACAGTATCCGAACTTTACGGATCTCCAGTCGACTTTTTGATAACAGAGCGTGAAAACTTAGACTATTTAAACAAAAAAACTGTAATTGAAATGAGTGCAATAAAGCAATATCAGGGCGAAATTAACAGACAATCCAAAAGAAAAAAATTTGAAGACGAAACTTACGAATTATCATGTGACGAAATTGAAACAACCTCAAGAGATTTTTTAAAATTAACACATTTTTGATCATTGTAGATAAACTGAGAGCTGAACTAGAGAGAATGCGTAATGCATCTCTCAACTTCCAAGAAAAAGTTTCGTTTTTGACTAGAATGGGTGAATTTTCAACACAAAATGTCAAAAGAAAAGCTCTGTCTCTCGTGCAACAATATTCTAATGATTTAGAGGACGATTTGGTTCAGGAATGTATACATTTTCACAGTCACGTTTCATCTAATTAGATTGCAGAGAAACGTCTGTCAGATTCGTTACTTGATCTCTCCAGATTTTTGAAGAAGCAATCTCTATGTAACATTTACTGGAACTTGGATATAGCTCTCCGCATAGCACTTTGCACTCCAGCCACAAATTGTTCTGGAGAAAGGAGTTTTCCTGCTTAAAACGAGTGATGAATTACCAGAGTTCTTCATTATCTGAAGAAAAACTAAACTCGTTGACTCTTCTATATATAGAAACAGAGATAATGAACACCATAAAAAATGATGATCCTATAGATGACTTCGCCAATCAAAAATCCCGTAGAAAACTATAATTATGTATTATAATTTTTATTTTCTTGTTTGTATCTTGTTTCATAATAAAAATTAATTTTTCTTGTTTCTAGTTTATGACTAAATCTGAATACTTTCAAGTAGTGAAGTCACTCTTATTCTATATCCATTCACATATACATATAATCGTTTACTACCTAATAAAGGTAATACAAATTAGTGATTAGTATAAGTATGAAGGAGAGAAGGGTGTCACAAAATGAACAGCCTACACTAAAAAAAATTTAAAAACGCCCCTGTTTAGAACACTTGAGTGTTGTCGAATACATCTTCCCTAAATTCGTTAAAGTAGAGATATCTTCAGGTCTTATGATTAAGCGTAGACGTTAATACAGAAAATGTTACAATTGACTTTCTATGTTAGGATAATTAAGGAGGATAACTATTGTGGTGAGTTGTTCCGCTCGTTATTTTTAGTAGAATTTTTTGCATAGCCGTTTTTTGTTACGCGTTCCCTTTGTTTCGCATTATCACAGAGTGGATTTTTATAAAAGAGATTTTATAAAAATACAGATTGTAATGTAAATAAATACCGTGTAGACTGGTAAAACCGTAACAAAGAAATAAATTTAACGTTTAGTGTACTAAGGAAAACGTTCTGCCTCTTGAAGTAGACGAGACACCAGCAACACGGATACCGCAATTGGTGTGAATCATTATTTCTATTTTTATATGCTGAGAATATACAGTGGCAGTTAACAAACTAATTCACTGCTAATAATGATCTGCTTATCCTTCTTTTATAGGACACCCACACATCACACATCACACGTTCCCCTAAGCCTGCTTCTTTCCAAACACATAACGCATTGTCAGAGATACACTGTTCTGCACAGCAAACACTTCCTCCCAGTCGTAAAGTTTGAGATGCATCTCGATTTTGACTCAATGTGATTAACAGCTGTTAGTTCAATAATAAAACACAACAGAGCTAAGGGACAGCAAGTCAATAGGGAACACTTGAACAAACTATACAAGGAATAAATAGCAGCAAAGATTTTTTAAACTGCTTTATGTCTCTCAACAGCGAGGTCTTTAGAGACGGGAAAGAATGGAAGCAAGGAATGGGAAGAAATTCGGCCATGGCCTTTTTAAGGAACCATTCCGGCATTTGCCTGGAGTCATTTGGGAAACCATGGAAAACCCAAATCTGGATGCCCGGACGGGGATTCGAACCACCGTCCTCCCGAATGCGAGGCCAGAAAGCTATCCGTTACACCACCACGCTCGGTAGCAGCAAAGAAAGAAGTTGAAGATAGGTTTATGAAAAATATTATTGGTGCAGAAGAATCGCTGAATGATGCGTCAAGAAATATCTATAGCTATGTTAGAAAACTGAGGAGAAGACAAGGTATTCAGACAGTTATATATAAGGTTGGAGAAAAATTTACTGAAGATTTGAAAAAGTAACTGGTTTGATGCGAATATGATGGACGTTTTCAGAAAATCAGAAGACAATCTGTAAACACAATTAGAAATGACCAGACAAAAAAAATTGATGTTTATTCTGAGGAAATTATAAAAGCAAAAAAGAATAATAATAATTAAGAAGTTAGTATAGATAATATTACTACAGATATCTTAAAGATAGCAGGATACTTGCTGCTTACCAGAGGACTGGAGCATTCGATAGTAGTGCCAGCCCATAAAGAAGGTTTGACAAATAAGGTTAAAAATTACAAGTCGTAATTGGTTTAAAATCAGCGACAGATAAATTAATGGAGAAGTTGATATGCAACCACATCAGAAATGTCTATGAGGAAAGAAACTGATTTTCAAGTCGACAACATGGGTTTAGGCAAGGATATTCAAGCGAATCTGAGGCTATATGCAAGATGTTTCGGATCAAAAGAACAAGGGATATCAAACTAATAGTGTAGCACAATATCTTTCTAAGGCCTTTGAAAGATGAGCCACAAAATTGTGGCAAATAAGGTAAAAATGTTGGAGTGGAAAAAAACCAAAGAGTTGAGGTGATAACGAGAATTCCACTGTGTAGTGTATTTGGGTCTGTTCTTATAAATTATTTTAATTAAGGAATGTGTTGATGGTTTACAGTCAGAATGTAGTTTTTTTTGCAAATGACATAACAATGTATAACAGCATCAAAACCGGATAACACTGTGAACAGCTGCAGGGTCATCTCGACAGGATATTTAATTGGTTTGGTAAACATGTGATAAATTGAGACTTAATTTTGCCATTAAATTTGATAACAAACTCAATTGGAAAGGAAACATTGGCCAGGTGGTAGAAAAAGGCTTCAAAATCCTTCATGAGGGGCTGTATCAGGAAAGTTATAAAGTATTAGGTTACAACACTTTGGTCAGATCATTGCTTGAATATTATGATGTAGTTTGACACACAGTTTTGTTGACAAATACAAGAGTTGGAGGAGATGCAAAGAAGAGCTGCTACATTTGTCTATGGAAATTAATGCAGAACACATACAATAACTGATATGACAAAGAAGCTGGAATGAGATCCATTGGAAAACAGAAGGAGGATAAAGTGAGTGCTGGGAGTTTACAGGGCATATATTGGTGACGAAGCGTAGAAAAATATTGGTGGAAAAATTAAGAGTGGTGCATGGTAGGGAAAAGATGACCATTGCCACAAGCTGGCACTCAATTTCAGGCATAAGGGTGCTAGAAAATTTTATTTCTTACGTAAGGGTGTCAGGGATTGGGATAAATTACCATGAGAAGTGATGAATAACTTACCAAAAGTACTGATACAATCTAAAATTAACATTCGTAGAGAGCAATAGCAGGCAAGTACAAGAAAGAGGGAAAATGGTTGTATAGCAAATTGTCACTGTAGCATAGCAATGAAATTAAATTAAACATGTTATCCTCAGCTGAATTGTTAACTGATATCTCGTTACCATTCTCGTTGTAGCAAGCTGTTTTTGTTTTGTGATACTGGTATCTAAAATCATAGTCAACAGACCACAAATTTGTGATGTCCGGTCTTGATATACTGCAGCAGCAATGTTTTAACTCATAATTTCACTTCACCATTCCGGTTCATATGTGGCGATAACACAGTGTCTCTACTTCACTAACTATTTCTCAGAGTGGTGCAACGAGCCCACTAGACCAACTTATTCGTTAGTCATCATCATTATCTTTGGGGACCATCTCCAGTTTCCCGGTGTGGTTTACGAGCCTTCCTGTGATTCCGTCTTCGTTGTTATAGACGATCGTCTTCCACTGTCTCCTATCCAGAAAAGTTTATCTGTCCGTAATATATTCCCAGTTCCAGCCTCTTCTATCTACGTCCTCCTTCAGTTGGTATGTCCATCTTCTTCTTGGTCTTCCCATTGGTCTTTTGCCACTATCCTTTTTTACAAATAAGTATTTGGTAGTCTTGTGCTATTCATTCTCTTGACATTCCCAAACCACTTAAGTCATGATGACCTAAGTCTCTCTTCCATGGGTTCCCTTAACTCTAGATTTGATCTAATCTCATAATTTTTTATATGGTCTACTTTTCTGGAGGGCCGTTCTCAGAAACAACATTTCACAGCCTTGGATCTTGCTAAGGTCCTTTGATGTTAGTGTACATGTTTCGTTACAGTGCTAGCATCAACTTCGAGGTTCATACACGTGCCTTACTCATCCTGTGTTCAGCGTGTGCTTTGGCGCTTGCGAATAGTACCCTGTAGTTATAAGTCTCCGGTCATAAACAGTAATAACAAAAGGACACTTTTGTCTTGATGTCATGATTTCTGTCGTGTGTTACGCGTTTTCGCTATCTGCTGTTACATGAAGCTAGAATGGAGATCACCTGCCGAGCGTGGTGAGTGAGTAGTACTCTGGCCTCGCGTTAGGGAGGGCGTGGGTTCGAATCTCCGTCGTGCCATCCAGATTTGGGTTTTCCAAGGTATCCCTAAATTAATCCAGGTGAATTCCGGGATCATTCCTTCAAAAAGGTCATGGCTGTATCCCTTCTCGTTGCTTGCTCCTAATCCTATCCATCCTCTAATTAACTCGACGTCGACGAGGCGTAAAGACAGAAGCAAAATATAAAAAAATCACATATTTACGTTTGTATACTGGTTAAGTATGTTTCACGGTGAAATTAATGTGCAAACTAACTTTTCTTTAAAGTACTTATTTGGTTTAAGTTTACTTAATAATTACAAAGAGGATAGTGCAATGGAACCAGGCTGAGCCAAAGCATGTACACCATTGCATCATTAAAAAATTAAGAGGATCTAGGGACTAGTAGCACATTTTGGAGACCATTTTTTAGCTCTACTGTTATTTTAAAAGCGGCAATCTGAAATAAAACGTTGATATGAGATTTCCGTCGTCGCTCCCCCCTCCCCTTCCGCTTTCCTATTTCAGCTCACATTATCTTTTCTTTCTTATCTTTTTTTTCTTATTGGTTTATGCCTTGTCGACGGCTAAGGTCATTCGAGGCGGGATGGGACTGGGGACAAGGAACGGGAAGGAATTTGGCCATGGCCTTTTTGAAGGAAACATCCCGCTATTCGCCTGGAATGATTTGGGGAAACCATGGAAAACCCAAATCTGGATGCCCGGACGGGGATTCGAACCCGCGTCTTCGCGAATGCGAGGCCAGAAAGGTAACCGTTCACTCATCACGCTCGGTGCTCACAATATCCGAGGAGACTATAAAGTCTACCCTCACCCGAGTCTAGCCCCCCCCCCCCCCCCCCACACACACACAAAAATCCTCGATCCACCATTGGGCTGTAGCGATTATTACTGTAATCATATGGAAATAGATATACTGTAAGGATTTGAAGAATCTTCAAGATACAGACAAACGAAAACATTCCCGACATAGCTTGCAAATGTTTCCTGTGCCAGCTAATGTCGGAGCGCTGATAAACTGTTCCAGACGTTTTGTCAGATCCAATTAAATTTTCAGATTTTTTTTGTCAAAAATCCACTGTAATTGTCTTTTTTCCACGTTAAGAGACGCCTTAGCCTTGGGAATGGAACAGTGAATACTAGCCTTATCTAGTAATCACTGTTCTATATCCAACGTGAAACAGTGCCGTATTGGTAACATTCCGCCGTCTGTCCGTCTGGCTCTCTGGCCGTTAGTCCGTCTGTCAGAGGCGTCTAGTAATTATAGTCCGAGAGCTGTTAAACATTTTTGGTAGCTATTTGAGGCACCGTGGAAATTTATATAACATATCTTGTGAATTGTCTCGGTACAAAATCGAAGACTTGGATGAAGGGTAACGGGGAATTTGAATTTTGTTTAAAACAAGAATCCTTGAGGCATTTGGAAATTTTAAAACTTTCAAATTTTGTATTTAATAAAAATAATTTAAACAAACAAAACAGATTATTTAGTAGGGTTTAAAATGTTGCAAGGCGGTTTGAAAATTGTATTTCATAAATACATATTTGAGGAAACCTGAAATTTAGAATGAATAATATTTACATCTAGAATAATTTTTTTTTTAAAAGGCAGGCCATTTTGTTGGGACGTTTTACCTGCCAAGTGATCGGAAATGTTATACGCGAGTGCGAGTGAGTAGTATATTGGCGGCCGGACGAGTTGAAACAAGCTGCGGTGCGATTGACTCATGCCTGATTCACAGCAACCATTATTCTTATTAATATTTAACCTACGTTTTTTCTGAATTACCAACACTTCACAATTATTTTCTTAAAGTTGTTTCGCTAAAAACAATTATTCTTTCGTCACTATTTGTGCAAATAACACAAACTAAATTATAACCTTCCGTGATAAACGTTTATATAATATGTACACGCTATTTGTTTATATATATTATATATTATCAATATAGCGTTTTTAGAAATATACGTGTTTCACTAAGGATAATATTTTTTTTTCCTGACAACTGCTTCGTAGCTGTGAGCCAATCGCAATATAGTCCGTTTCAGCTCGGTGGCCACCGATATACTACTCACTCCCAACCACTTGCCAGGAAAAAAGTCACACCAAAATTGTCTATGGTCTATCTTTTCAAAAATATTTTAGGTTTAAATTAAATATATTTTTTCGATATTTATGAAATACATTTTAAACCCGACTAAATAATCTGGCATATCCATTTTTCATTTTATTTAATACAAAATTTGAAGAAATTAAAATTTCAAAATAACTTAAAGATTCCTCCCTCCCGTTCCCCCTAAGCCAGGTCTTCGATTCTGTACTCAGATAATACAAAAGAAGTGAGTAAACAAATTTTCAAGGTGTCTCAAATACATACCCAAAAATGTTTGATAGCTCTCCTACTATTAAACGAATGAATTATTAGGATACTTCAATTTGGAACATATAATGTTGTTTTCTGACGCAAAGCTATATATTCTATTTTCATAAAAATGGTAGAAAAAACATATTTTTTTATCCCATTCTGTGAGCTGTAGATGTTTAGAGCTGATTGATTAGAGAAGGACGCTATTATTTAATAATTTTTTTCACTTGAAGATAAAAAAATCTGCGCCCATCATTGTTAGACCATTTTTTCTGCCGGGACTATCTCAAAAATAATATTACCTAAAAACTTGAAATTTACTCCTAATGTCGACAGTCCACTGTATTTAATACTAAATATACTTTCATCTACTACAGTATGAAAATGTCGAGCAAATTAAATAATAAATTTTGTAGTTATTTTGCAGTATAATAATATTTTTGTGTTGAGTAGCCTGCTGCCTCAGTGGTTAAGGTGTCTGACTAGAGATCGATAGGTCGCCGGTTTGTCTGAGCATGGATTGTCACATGTTCTTAATCCAACCTTTACGTCTGACAGAACCTGCTAAGTAATGTGGAGTACGCCAGAATGCTTTCGTGATTCGGGTTCCAAGTAAAATTGTAGATCCCCTTTACCCGGTAGGATTACAGGATTAGATTAAGGTGGCTACGATGGGGCGGATTACGCAGTCGATTAGAAATCGTGTCAACAGGTCGTTGCTACCATGCGAATTTACTGTATTGAAATTTCTTTTAATTCAGACTCCATTGAATCTTAATATTCTTCTTCTATGAACGCCTTGCCCGTGTCCGAACGTAGGTGGTTACCTTGAATGGTATTTACACCTTCATGTTTACGTCTGGAAAGATGGAGTGGGATAGTTTCCCCTTGCCTTCCTCAGTCTAACAGAGTTGGTATAAGTTTGGATGACTGTGATAGTGACGGTGTTGAGCTTAGAGCGTTGTTCGTGTTGCGGATGAGATATCAAAGAAGGGAGAGAGGGTGAAACCCAGCGAGGGGCCATTCGTGCTTATTCTTCCGAAAGACATTGCATAGGCCTCCAGGATTAAAGTCCACATCCTTCGAACGAATCACAATCAACAGCATCGTATGGCCTTATTCTATACGCACTGCGGAAAGGTTTGGGATTTAACCCGGGACTTTCGTACACAGTCTGGTGATTAGGAACTGTGCATCTCCACTTCTACTCTGCCGGCCATATCGGGATGGTGAAAATTTCTTCCAACACCAGGACTCGAACCAACCACCTGTCAGCGCCGGACACTATGATGGTGCCGCAGCCAGCTGGGCCAAAGCGGCGGGCAAATCCTAATACGCGTAACATAATTAATTTTACTGGAACTGAACTAGTGGTGCGATCAGCAGCGTGGTATGGTGTTGGCAGTCCTGTGCCTTATCTGAAAGCGTCTGTCATTGATTTTTGCATCATGCGACAGTGCGACTACTTCCTCACCTTCTAAAAACGCTATATCTATTAAGATCATTAATGTCAGTAACTTTAATTGCACGACTCGTGACTCGCACTTACCAGCTTAGTAAGTAATTATTTAATGAAAAGAAGGAGTAATGCGGAAGCAGTCTGATGCTGGGCAGGTGCCTCGCCTCCCGCAGGGCCCGCCCCCGGCGCTCCAAAGTCAGCTGTCCCTGTCAAAGCCGCCGCGCCGCTGCGTGGGGCACCGCCCAGAGTTCCATTAGCACTGCAAGTTCGGCGCACACATCAAAGACGGCATCCCTCGCGTATCACTGATTACACGTGCTGTCCTGACAATGTCAACTCCCAAGTCGACTAGCTGCGTTGTTTCCCTTACAACATACGGCTGTGGTTGCGAAAACTTTCTTTGATTTTTAAGAGTTTTTACCGTGTTTTATTTTTTTAATATCAGGGTCAAAATAGTTTTTTTTAATAAGTTCCAATCAGTTAAAATAATTCATGCAGAAGAACAAGATACACCAAATATAAATATTTACATTTGTTTGGAACACAATAAATTTAGTTTCAAAATATATGAGATTATGTTTAACTTCATTCTGAATCAACAAATATTGATTTTACCGCAGAGAATGATATTGTCCACTCGTCGGACGTTGTAGAGAGTCATGTTTTTTTTTTATTTTGTTTTTTTTTATTTTGCGCCTTTTCTAAGCACATATTTTTTTTATTATGCCTTCACGCCTCATCGACGTCGAGATCATTAGAGGTGGGAAAGGACTTAATGCAAGGAAAGAGCAGAAATTCGGCCATGGCCTTTTCAGGAACCATCCTGGCATTCGTTGGAGTAAATAGTGGAAACTATGGAAAACTCAAATCTTGATTGCTGGATTTGAAATTGTGTCCTCCCGATTGCTATGCTAGATCCTTATGTCTCAGGCTCGGTACAGTATATATCAAAGTATGATACGAGGCTAAGCCAGTCTAGGCAGTCAAAGAAAGCTAATAACTTAAAGAAGCTATGTGCCAGCTGTCGAAATGTTGTGCTTCAACGACACCATCCCAGAAAAATACATGGTTTTTTTTAATTACATTTCCGGTTACAGTTTCTTCATATGATTGATTAAAAATATAATCGTCATAAAATATTTGTGTCACATCTAACATTCCAGAAACATTTTTAAATTGCTAGTAAATACAGTGAAAATTGCAGTAATTTCCTAGAACCACTCACTAAAATGTATGATTTCGTATCGTAATAGTGAAATTATTTTGCAAAAAGAAACTACCATTAGCATTGAAAACCGTGGCATATTACTTCCTTTATTTAATTTGTATACGCATGAAAGGACGAGTGAGGAGTATTTAAACAAAGTTTCAACATCTTCACATCAAGATTCCAAAAACTACGAAATAGTAAAAACCATAAATTGGTTAACATATATCTCCACAAATCGATTTAAGAATTTGACTATACTCCAAAATTTGTTTATGAATACAGACTGAGTAATCTACTGAACCATGTATTAAAACTTATGTCTTCACCAAGTTCCCCCCAGAAAAACTCGTACCTTCAAGTGAAGTCGTCATCAGAAATGTGGTAATTCCTCTTTACTTCAGATATTTTCATTCCTTGGCCAGTGACGTCAATTTCCCACAGACGGTATAGCATAGTAAATCAGAAAAGATGCTGCCGTAGAGTTTCTGGCGCGATTGATAGTTACCTGATGTTCAGAAGCAGCGCCATGGTCCACCAATGTCGCGTCTGTCTGAAGGACAGACCAAATGTCACCACCTCAGCGAAGGAGCTCCGTCGGTATGGAAATGAGATCCCGACGGACCCTCATGCAGACAATGGCGGCGGGCTGAGGGCCAAATTGAACTTCGCACTCAACTTCTTCTTCCTGAATTCTACACTGAAACCTGCACAACAGGTTGGAGAGTCACAGCGTTTAGTTGGTACAGCATAAGTGCTTTATTTCGACTTTCAGGCTTCTATTTATTACTACCTTATATAACCAGCTATAAATTTCCAGAACCAGAAAAACTATAAAATATTCTGTTACCGCATCGCTTCACTTTCTTTATCCAACGAAAATAACTGACAAATTTTGTTGGGGGGAATTTTAGGAAACTGCAAGTTTATTCGATATATTAATCGTGTTAAATATTACTAAGCAGATTTAGAGTTATTATTGATACAGTATGTCGATAAAATGTGAATATTTGAGGAAAATTGATAATTAATTGCTTAAGGTGAACGTGATGAGTCAGATCTGAAATTTTGCATTCGTACGATTCTACCAATAACAGTACTTATTACTTACATCCACTATAATAGCCTAATAGGTAGTGAGTGCTTAGAATATATAGCATTTGGTTGAGTGAAAACCTCCTTACACTGAAACGGTTGTGCAACAATTGGCGGGAAAGAGTAGTCGAACCAGAGGTCTTCAAACGTCACAAGTTAACCAATTATTGCATAGGTGAAAAGGTATGATTCAAGGCTGTTTTTATGGTCCCTTCTTTCCAAGCCCAAGTTCAGAAATTAACGTGCAATATTAAGAGGAGAGGATTGACTAGCCATGCGCTTGAAGTGAACAGAACCCACTCTTACTGATTCATCCCAAACACTTTCTTGTTTACTAATATCCCCGTAAGTCGCATGTCATGTAATGCAGAATATTCCAGGGTTACTAGTTATTCCAAACATTAATATAACTATAGTTATCATTTATATTACATGTCAGCAGAACAACCTAACCTAACCTAAAATTAGATGATATAGGATCCATTATAGGAGTTTTTGTAACAATCGTAGAATGTGTAACAGACGAAATTTACAACTGATGCTGCCTTGAACGAAGCTAAACAAGTATTTCTGACTTTCCTTATCTTCAGCAGAGTGTGACTGTAGGCCATACACATCAATAATAATGAAATATGTCATGAAATGAAGAATAAATCGTATTTGTGACACGCATCCAAAGACTATACTTATAATTAAAACAAAATCTAGTCGTACTGAACCAGAAGTTGGTTAGTAACACTTCCTGGTCCCTAAATTGCCAAAAAATTATTTATGATTTTCGTCGTCTGTAGGAGTTCGTAAGGCGAAGTTTAGATCCAAGACAAATTGGTGAGAAGGGAACGAAATAATCATTTGTTAATAACATCGTTGCAACAAATTTTAATGTTTGAAAATTTGAGATTTTGAGTATCTTAAGAAGGACTATTTAGCGTGAAATTACCACAATAAATTGGGTGATTACACATTACAGTTGTTGCCTAGTTGTGTTCACTTAATTATAGGTGTATCAAACAACATGTGTGACGCGTTATTCCCTCGCGTGCATCGGTGTTGATGTCAGGTGAAGCAAAAAAAAGTATTCTGCTCTGCATAACCAAAGCGGCCAACCGCATCGCATACAGAGGGTGCGCTGTTTACGCAAATTCGAATCGGAAAACACGAACTGAAGCGAAAATTATTTTGGAAGCATTACATCAATAAATGAACCACAGTGAGCAATAATGAAATGTTAAAATTAGCGAATTATATTAATTCATGTTAAAGCAGGCCACATTAAAAAAATACGTATAAATTATTTTATTCATTAACCTTTGAAATGTTTATTACAAAAACTAACTCGCGCGATTATTGGATCCTGGATTGCTGTACGTTTAGTGAAACACCGTCAAATGAATATTTAGTGTGGTCCGCCCACAAGCATCTCCTGTTCGGATAACGTAGAGCGTACTTTGCGATGGATTCTGATTATTAATTAATGCTCCACTCCATGCTAATAAGTGGATGCGAAATAAATATCGTATTTTTATCTTATTGTCCCTGTTATACGTACGTCAAGAAAAAAAATAATAATACTGAGTGGATCGCTAAAACACTGAAGAACATAATGAATTGGTTTCTTTCTAAAAGTAATGACAATGGGTACAACATTGTCGATGACTGAGATAGTAATCTTCTTAGATTAATGGAAGTGTTTTTTAATTCCATCTACAAAGATGGATAACATACATTTGCTTGTCATATTAATGCCGTAGCAGACGTGTTCACAATAATTATTTAATTTTAAAAATCGACATTCCAAAATTTCAGTTAACCGAATGTGTGTCCCCTTTTCTTATTTTTGAAAAGTATTACTATCATTCACAGTGTGGACAAAACGTGACGAATGCAACATTTAAGTAAAACCAGGTCTCTGTCCCACGACATCTACAGTTAGGAGAGGTGTGTTACCCCGTAAAGTTGTCGGGTCCAGAATGCGCAGTATTGTTGATACGTTACACAAACTCTTTACGGATGGGAACGTCGTGTATTAGCTTATTTTATAAACGTCACTTGTGCCCCTACTGAACTCGTTTCCAGTTGGAGGAGTGGAGGAGAAACCTTAATAAAAGTAACAACTGATTAAAATGAAACGTGATAAAAAGGTAAACAGTAAAAACTGAAGAAGCAACTGTCAGATGGAAAAGCTGCTTGGAAGTTATTAAACGAAATGCATTTCCTAAACTAGCAAAGGTTGTAGATAATGTGCTATTTAGGCTATTCCTATTCATAATAACAACCAGAAAAATTATGATATAAAACAATGCTTTCCCTAGGGTTCATTTAAAAAAAAAAAAAAAAAGTGATTTGGACGTCACAGACGTTTTTCTCCATCAACATACACATAATTTTGCATATAATTTATTTTCTGAGGAGCGTCATATTACGGATGTTCTTCAGATAATTGGTGCAAACAATTATAGGTAAACTGTGTGATTTGTCTGTTCTTACTTACCCTGTGAGACGAGTTAACTCTCAGCCGTTAGTAGATACCTAATAAGCAGTTAAAACTATGAGAATCATTCTTAACGTTAGAGTATAAGAGGAATAACATAAACGGGAATTCATATCTCTTTCATTCCATGGCTTATAATTGTGTCACATATTAATCGTCTTATATTCTAGCAATGATGGACTGAATGATACCCTTTTTTTTAGGAGGTAAAGGACTAGGGGCAAGGGACCGGAAGGAATTCGGCCATGGCCTTTTTGAAGGAACTATTCTGGCATTCGCCTGGAAAGATTTGGGGAAACCATGGAAAACCCAAATCTAGATGGCTGGACGGGGATTCGAACACAAGTCCTCCCAAAGGCGAGACAAGAACGTTAACCGTTCACCCATCACACTCGGTTGTATGATGAAAAAACATTTACGTTTTTCTTTAAGGTCTAAGGAAGAAAAATTAATTGCAAGTGTACTAATCCTTTACTCTATATTTGCATTTAATATATAGACCCTATACAGTATACTTATGGCTTTACGCCTTCTCGAGGTCATTAGAGGCGGGATGGGACTGAGGACTGGGGACAAGGAACGGGAACGAATTCGGCAATGGCCGTTTGAAGGAAGCATCCCGGTATTCGCCTGGAGTGATTTGGGGAAACCATGGAAAACTCAATTCTGGATGCCCGGATGAAGATTCGAACCGGTGTCCTTCCGAATGGGTAGCCAGATCGTTTCACCACGCTAGGTCATTTAAATTTTGCTGATTTGTTAACTTCGTACATTCGTTTTCGCTCTTGTAGAGAGAATTATTTAATAAAATCAGTAAACTAGAGGTACGTATTCGACGCTGTAACACTGCGTTCTAAAAAGCACCGACTTTGAAATTCTATACCTGCCTTGGAACACCGATTCCACATATTTTCAAGTTAACGTCGCTATTACAATAGGCTAGGAGAGGGGCCAAAGGAGAGCTGGGATTTAGGTTGTTTACGGTAACTGCCTTAGTGAACGTTGGGATCCTTCACAGAAACATGAATTTCAAACAGAGAATAGCATTACAAACATAAACTTAGACAATTTGCATGCATATAACAGCGTACTGAAACAATGTTTTTTGTAATATAACTGCACAAAAAAGAATTTTCCAGTCTTAAGCAAGAAATATTTTCTGTTTAGCTCCGGTTATACCAGTCAATTTAGTGAAATCACGAATATCAGACTGTTTCCAAACAGATGAGTACACAGTCAGCTGAGGAAGAAATGGCAGAAATCTATTATTATAACAAGCAACTGTCGGTCATCTATGATGTCATGTCCGCCATGACGTCGCACTATGACATCAGGCTTTACGCCTTTGTTCTTGATTATTTACCTTATTTAATAGCATTTCCAAGCATCCGTGAATAAATTAACTGACAGAACACTAAAATAAAAGTATGTATAGCGTTTAAATCATCAGAAGATGCTTATATTTACGTAATACTCTTTTGATATACCGGTATAGAAGTATTCCTTAAATTCTTTGTCCATAGATATGTAAGATAAAAGCTTTAAGTTTCTAGCATCAATGTTAGTTAAAGTTTTGATTACAATGTTACTTAGCATGAGTCAGAATTACTACTGGCATTTGACGTTACAGCAGAGAACATAAATAATTTAGTTTTTTTAGTAATTTAAACTGTATTCTATTATTGAAATTATTAAATCGTTTGAACTGAAATAGTTGCACACTGTGTAGCGATTTCGTTTACTGCCAGTAGGCGGTTCAAGTTATGATTTAAGATATGTTTGATTGTTTAGGTTTGCGGGTTCGATTTTCTACTAGATCAATTCACAGGTCGCTTTTAAGTTAATATCTGATTTATTTACCAAGCACATACATCTATCCCAACCACCACCACTAATTATACTAGTTCATCTTGACCGTGGATGAGGCTATACAATACTTGATTTCCTCCGATTGCAAGTTCTGACCACGCTTCTGCCAATTGAGACTACATACTGTGCCACCACTTCTCACTACTACTAGCTTGTCGTTAGTCACGAAGCAACATCCCTAACGTGATCAGCGGACAACATTTCAATACTTTTAGATCCACCATACAATTATACAGGGCGCGCTGTGACCTTGATCCGACTCCTGTAGCAGTCAGCTACAGACCAACTCTCGGGGGGCTAGCCTCAGACTCTCAACAATTACTTTTTTGCCCCGCTCGCCTCCGCTCACAACAATGCTTCGTGATGAATTCAGCTTTACAAATAATATACGTGGCTTAATACTGTCTCGCCTTAACTGATCGCGATCTGTGCAGCCTACACTACAATTAAAACAAATATTACGCGGCATAATAAAAGTTTATAAAATTTATTTTAATTTCCTTTGCTTTCAGTGAGCAATATTAGTGAGGCTATTATTTCAGCAACATGTAATAATTGTGTCAACCATTCAAACGTAATATCCGTCTGAATCTCGGATAACAAAAAAGAAAGGTTTAAAAAACCTTGAACAATTTTGATCAAATTTAGTTCAAAGTTTTTTTTTGTGATTTCTTCATTATTTATATTTTTGATGGCTGTAATAGAAACATATTCCCGAATAATATCGTTCAAAGAACGTGTGCATGATCATTATACTTTGCTATAAGGCTTCTCTCAGTCGTTCGCGTTACGGCACTTTTTGCGTGAAGTTTGTGAGGTATGTATACATTTTACAACTCTAAGAGCAACACACATTAAACAATATAATCTTCAAACCAAAAGGACAATTTCTTTAGGAGTCGCAGTGATTACACTAGAGCCCAAATTTATATAGCGATGCGTTATTGCCACTAAAATCCGATACAATACATGCATTAATATTGAAATATTGTTTTTATGGCGGCAAGTTCAGCGTAGTATGTGGTTAAGTTGAAATGCAACCTGCATCCGGACAAAAACCTTTTGCTACAGCGCAAGGTACGATGAATCACAATGAATTTTAAGTTTATAACAATTCTATTTAGCTAAGCAATAGCTAAGAAATGAATTAGAACACTGAAAGAAAAGTACGTATTTCGTTTAAATTGGCATATTATTTATCAGTTTTTCTTACTGAATTAATTACATGGTTTAAAGGTATAAAATGATCGCGATCGATGTGTCCTGAACCACAATTAAATATTACGTGACATAAGCTTTATTTTATAACAATTCTATTTAGTTAAGCAACTCCAGAGAAATAAATTACCATAACACTCCGTTAAACCAGTCGTTTTTGACGGGCTTTGGGGCTATTTTAATTATAGTGTACAACCGGGGATAGAATTCGAGAGACTCCTCCCCCCCCCCCCCCACCTTTCGATTATGCTTCGTTCTTGACACGAGTACCTCGTGGGACAGCATAACTGGTAGCTGGTATACTAAATGCAAGATATAACAGACCTTCAATTCCCGGCACGTTACCCAAGACTAAAACGAACAAAAATGTATGTACTGCGCGCAAGAAACACGCAGACACACTGAGGCGAAATTCAGAGTTCTTCTTCTTCTCTTCGATATCGGCCATCTAAGGACCACGAAAAGTAATCCCGTGCATTCATTTCGATCCTTTTTTCCTTACTTCCAATAGTTCTTCATCCTTTCACTTTGCTGTTTCCACCTTTCTTCCGTCCATGTGTTATTACATTTCCTCTTCTCCTTATCCTGGAAACCCTTGAAATTTTGGATCAATCTCCTGAAAGTTGCTCTATCTTGTATTATATCTTATGTTATTCCGATCTCAGTCATATCTTTCTTTAGTCCTTGGATCCACTGGTTGCTCTTTTTATTCTTGTAAACATGGTTGAAAATTCTTTTTCTTGCTATCCATTCTCATTACGTGACCAAAATGATCAGATCGTGTCTGACATCCTTTCAATTTCTTCTTCTATGTATAGATCTTCGTTCTTCCGGAGTCTAAACTCTCATTTTTAATTTTTAGTGCTCCCAAAATTTTCCTCAAGATTTTTCTTTCCATTTTCTCTCTCTCTTCTATTTCTCCAGTTTTCATAGAGAACAAACATTCCGAGGCGTACAGACCTTGTGGTTTGATTAGTGTGTTATTGTGTTTGATTTTAGTTTTCCTTAAAAGATTCTTCTTATTGTATGTAGTACCTTTGTTCAGTTGGTATGCCGGTTTTAGTTTTCTATAGCTAAAGTAATTACGAATTTGCCCTTTTTGGTCATAATAATTACTAAAACAACAAAATCCGTTGATTTTTTGGGGAATTGCAGCGCTTTACTCATAACGCTGATAGTCGTCGCGGCTTTCTTTATAAACAGCGGACACTCACTAACAAAGGCAGTTATATAAGGAATGCGCACGGAAAAAAAGATTTTTAGGATCGATAAGAGAGTTGGAATGGACTAAATAAAACTTTCTAGCTGTGCAGAGTTATACAAATATATATATATATATATATATATATATATATATATATATATATTATTTGCGGATAAGTCCATAAGTCCATTAGAACTACGCAAAGTACTCAGAAGCGTTTGTTCGCCTTTCTTTGTGCCCATATTTCCTTCATTCGCTTGTGTGGGCTTCTTTTCTTTCATCTGATCATGTTGTTCCAGATTTTTTCTTTAGACTTTCCTCCCGGTCAACTTGCCACTTCTGAATTTTGGATTTAAATATATCTCTGTTTTCGATATCTTCTGCTAATTTGAGGTCTTTCTTGATTTCTCCAAACCATTTTATTATATCTGATATTACTTTACTTCGGTTTTCATAGAATTCAACTATTTGTCTTGTCAGTTTGTTAGGATTCATTCTTTTGATGTGTCCGCAAAATTTTAGTTGGCGTTTTTTTAATATCACTGTGAATGTCTGCATACTGTAAAATTTCCTGATTACTTTTGAGTCTGTATTGGTCTCCTATGATTTTTGGGCCCAAAATTTTCCTTATAATTTTGCGTTCTTTTTTCTGAATGTTTTCTGTACATTTTTTCCTGTTCAAAATAAGTGTTTCTGATCCATAAAGACATTCTGGTTTAATAACTGTATTGTAATGTCTCAGTTTTGTGTGTTTGGAGATGCATTTTTTGTTGTAGATGTTTTGTGTTAGACGATAAGCTGGTCCATCTTTAGGCATCTAATTTCATTAGCTTTTGCTTCGGTTCCATTCTCTTGGATTGTTTCGGCGAGATACTTGAAGTATGGGAGTCATTTGATTTTTCCATATTTTGTCTCCATGTATTTTGGTGTTATTCTTTATCGCAGGTCATAAATTCTGTTTTCTCAATTGAAACCTGTAGACCCACTTTCTCCGCTATTTCTTTCAAGAGTTCGATCTGTTTTTGGGCTGTTGCAATTTCACGGGTTAAGATTGTTAAGTAGTCTGCAAATGCTAGGCAATCTATCTTTAATTTTCCTCTGCATAATAAAATAGGCTTGACAATTCCAAGGATCGATAAATATGACATAATAGAGGTAGTAGTGTCTAGAGCGAAGCATAATCGAAAGGCGAAGGGTCTAGCGAATTCTGTCCCCGACTGTATACATCCTTAAACCGTCAGAAAAATGAACGGAACGGCTAGTGCACTCCCAGTAACTATGATCACTGTTCCATTAAATTTCATTGCGGTTACAAAAGTGTGAAACAATTTCTGCATGTTTCAAGTAATACTAACCAAAAATATTGAGAAACAAAATCAAATACTTACGTCTACTGTATATTATTAAAATGCAAATCTCAATGATAAACACGTTATTTCGTTTTGAAACATTGGTATAAAATGTTTTGTATCTGCAGTTTATAATGCTAATAGCTATTTCAACTACACATTGGGAATGGGTGGAAAACGGATAAGGGTAATAAGTAGCAAAAAATATGGTTTTTCATAAAAAATTTGTATTTTCTTCAGTTCTATTCTTGTGTTGGCTATTTTATGTTCAGTTGGAAATTCAATAACCAGATACGTATTTAACAGAAGCATAAGTTTCTACGAACGCCAAATATCGTACTTCTTTGTGCACTATAATTATAGTTCAGAATTAATATATTACCTAGCCAACAGTACTCTTACTTTAGTAACTTTATTTTACTCAAGTTGTTACAAAATGAGTCGACATAAATAGTTTTTTTTTAACAAAATACTGTAATTCTAAATTTCCATTTTCTGGCACTTGTTATCATGTACATAGGAGCTATTGCGTTTGTCATACTTTTATTCAAGCCTGTTTGTACTATCTATGCAGTCCGCAAACGAACCTTCACTAGACTTTATTACAAGTTGCAGAATTCTTAAAAAAAACTAAAAAAAAATGTACTGTGTATAAATATGATAATCATATTCCTGCTGCAGAAACGCACTATCAGTGATTCTGTCCTACTGTGGGGCATCATTGGTTGCTCGAGGTTCCTTGCCCTCTCGCTCAAGATTCTAAAGCAGTCGGAGTTTATGGCCATATAACCGACACTTGCAGTTCATATTTCTGATATTAAATTTACATACATTACATTTATGCATTAAAACAACCATTGCCACTCCAAATAATGGTTAATTTACGAAATTACTAAGTAAGGAGGACATAATATACGGTGCAGATTGTCTTTATGATTGGAAATAGTTTTTTTTTTCATATTGCCTTATTCAGTACTCGACTGTTGCAAGCCATGATCTGACGTCCAGTTCCTATTTGGTACTTGTCTCACTTGCTTTTAATTTAAAGACTCCAGTTGACTGTTAATCACGCGATGTAGAATTTTCGTAAACACCTCGATCAACTGCACTGAAAAGTGTCAGACGTTTAACCATTTATTAACTTTTTGATACAATTATTTGTGTGATAGGTAAAACTTTCAAAACAGATTTTTATTTTAACAAATTAAAATGACTAGATTGACAGGGGTAATTCTTCTTTTTCATCAATTTTTCCCATCATTTTGGAGGTCGGCTGCTCTCGATTAGTGTTACTCATCATTGGCATGGTCCACTTTAGAGCTTTGGTTTTACGCCTCATGCCCTTCCTGACGCCAAGCATTTTATACTTACTACCTGCTCGTATTCACAAGGGGGAAGTGACGTGATGCCATCTGTCCGTGAAACGTGTAACTATATTCAACGTGTGATAAATCTATTTGTTTTTTTGTGAAATGTATAGTTTAGAAGGTGGAGATTGGGCGCCGCCCTGGCGTTCGCCTTGATGGCTGCGGAAAACCGCCTAGAATCCGCAGGAAGGACGGCCAGTACTTTGGGCCTGGACTCGTACCCGGTCCCGTTACACCTTCCCAATACAGTGCGTGGCGCCTCAGCGCACTGAACCACGCTGGCGGGTCATCACTGGGGTATACGAAATAATTAAGCTTAGCTCAGATATTTATTTAATCTTAAGTAATCAAATCAAATGGGTTATTTAAACAGAAATCAAAATCGTGGTACGTAATTACTTTCTAGACATAACCTTACCGATATAAATATTCTAATGTCATTGTGTAGATGTTCCTGGACCGTCCTTGTTAAAAGAAATGGCATTAGAATTTAAGATTCATTTAAAAAACGAATATGATCGGGTAGATATTTATCATAAACAAAGCTTGCACGCTGTCAAAATGTTTTGCTGTTATTTCTCGTTGCTCAACTGTTCAGAGTCCGTGGTCGTTACTCGGCCCTATATTTGATATGTTTTCTAGCGGCTAACGTGAAGACTTTCTTCCCTTCAAATCTTAAGCTCGTGATCCATAGTAAGCAAACTTACAATATTTTGAGACTGCGGGGCTCATCACGGCAGAGAGTGGTTTACAACTTTTTAGACATGTGCTTGGAGTAAACTAAAGCATTTGGTTGGAACGACTAGAATAATTTGGTTGATTTACTTCCTAATTATCCTAGGTATGAGGTTCAATGGAAATTCAAATGCAAAACTTTACACTAAAATGTATAAGCTTTAAGTACATTAAATACGTACAATAATAGTGCTGGTTGTAAGAGTAACTTGTGGAACAAGGCGTTAGCCGCAAGAAGAACCGATTTTATTCTTATCATTTTCCGGGCTATACGGATGCCAACGTAGAGGACATTGGAGACAGAAATCGATGGAGGAGCCATCAAGAAACAGGAAAGAATTCGGCCATGGCCTCTTGCTGAAAATATTGTGGTCTACTCTTGGAGTGATTTCTCGAAACCACGGAAACCTTTAATCTAGATGTACATTGGAGGATCCCATGTCCTCCAAGATGCCAGACCCGACCATTACCAATCATGGGTGCAATTTAATCTGTTACACGATTTTTTCGGGACAAAGTAGTTAAACTGAGGAAACTAACTAAATTCCTAAAATGAACACAATGAATGACTATAAAATGTGCTACTAAAACTCACGAAACCAGTCTGTTAGTAAAAAATATACGACGCAAGAAGTGGAGGCATGTGTCTACTCAGTAGTCTTAACTATTCCGTCTAAATACCGTCTTTCGTCATCACCAAGAACAGTACTTACGTCGGCGGCAGGGGACTAATAAGTTTGTCAGACAAATATCTAATCCGCAATTACAATCTTCCGAGTGAATTAGTTCTACAGGGGCCATTATTTCTCCACCTGCAGAGATAGTTTTACTCTAGTATGTGCTTTGTGTACATAAAGTATGCTTCAGCAAAACATTTTCCTAAGAGACATTTCATTGACGGATATGCTAGTTTTCTTGTGACACTACGTTGATCGAAGAACGAAGCGTGCCTCCCTAGGGTCAACAGATTGGAGCTAGAGAGAGATAAGATCCCTACCACACATTGTGGGTAGTCTTCCTGCTTTGAAACATTACATTGTATAGAGTATTTTATTTTAATCGAAGGTCAATAAATCTAACAATAACTACTGTTATGTTGTGGCCGACGTTGCTAAAGGCCCTTCGTTACAGTTTATAGTAAGTGATTGTGTTCCATCGATGCATTCGTCTGAGGCCGACGTACTATTCTGTCATTCTATCGAAGTTTACAAGGATGAAGTCAATCTGCCTTTAGAAACGTATTCCTGTTTCCAGCTCATTTATTGTTTCAGTTCATTGTTTATAAATCTTGTGTTTAAAGTGTATTCATGTCTCCCGGATTCGGATTCATTCCCTGATACTTAAAATCATGCAGTACGTCGTGTATGTAAATGACAGATACCATTGATCATAAACATGAGGGGAAGCGGTAGTTCTCATCGTTCTAGAAAACTTCGCTTGCCAAGAAGAAAATGAACCACAACAGAGTGTCTGGACTTATTGTCATGCAGTGTATGTAGTAATACATCTCAGTAAATGACAGACCACACGCCGAGTTTGTTATCACAGGAGCTCGCTTGGCACCCGAGTCTGACGCATTCCGACTGCTGTGTGGACCGTGTTGGATGCTCTTCAAACTGCTCAAGTTAAATTACGGAACGTCGCCGCCGGCTGCAGACATAATTTATGTGTCTTCAAGGCGACTGGCTGCTCGGTGGACTGGCAAAAATGGAGCCTCAGCGAGAGTCGGCCGCAAAAAGAAAAGAGAGTCAGAGAGGCGGGCGAGGTGGCTGCACGTAGCAAGTTGTCGCCGGCGCGTGACCGAAGTTGGCCCGTCCCACGCTGAATTAGGGCAGGCACACGCGAATTGAGGTATTTTAATCTCAGGATTCAGGCTTCTGAGGTGGCAAATATGTTAGACTCGCAGCCAGGAAGCAGATCTTGTCGAGAGCACAAGTGTGGCAAGGAAGAAATAATTATTACGTGAATTAAAAGTTGTGCCATTTTCACAAGCTGGCTGGGACATGAATTTGAATACTTAGTCGTAATATGACATAAAATCAGTTCACAGTAATTTTGGATTTTGCAGACATCGGAGTGGTATTAAAAAAAAGAATTATCTCTCGCTACAGTAATACTGAAAATGATCATTTTTTTCCACTCTTTCTCAAGATTAAGATCTTCAGAACTGGCCGACAGAAAATAGAGTCTGCAAGGATAAAAGGCTTTCAAACGTAATCTTGCTCATACAGCAAGTCCACCGTATGTTTTCTGTTTCTTTATAATATTAAACCCATTATTTTATATTTAAGAGTGTTAAAACTATTATTTCAACTAGAATAATTAAATTTGTTTACGATTCAATAAGATGGCATTGATTTAGCAGAGCACAGAGCTAATATACTTAGTCGCAGCGATACGTATCAAATCAATTACATAACATTAGTGTAAACTTATACGAGGCATGTTTTTTTTTAAGTAAGTACCGTTTTGAAATTAAAAAAAGACGTGCAAATCTCAATAATTTTATTTTTACATGAAAGCTTGTACCTTACTCTACTTTTCTACATAATTTCCTTCAATATTGAGGCACTTGTCATAAGGTAGTACCAGTTTTTGAAAACCCTCCTCATAAAAGTCTGCCACCTGACTTGTTAACCACTGCATCACAACTGTTTTGACTTCGTTATCGTCTTCAAGACGCTGACCGCCCAGGTGTTTCTTCAAGTGCAGGAACAGATGGTAGTCACTGGGCGCCAGATCAGGGCTGTACGGAGGATGATCTAGAGTTTCCCATCGAAAAGATGTGATGAGATCTTTGGTCTGATTAGTCACATGTGGACGGGCATTCTCATGCAGCAAAACGATGCCCTTGCTCAACTTGCCACGTCTTTTGTTCTGGATTGAACGGCGCAGATTGTTCAATGTCTCACAATAAGCTGCTGCATTGATTGTCTCATTACGAGGCAGAAATTCCACAAGCAATACTCCTTTTCTTTCCCAAAAAACTGTGCACATGATTTTCCGGGCAGAAATTGTTTGCTTGAACTTCACTTTTTTGGGTGAAGCTGAATGCCGCCATTCCATGTACTGTGGCTTTGATTCAGGTGTGACGTAGGCCAACCAAGTCTCATCGCCAGTAACAATTTGGCTTAAGAAATCATCACCCTCGTTGTGGTACCGCTCAAGGAAAGTCAATGCATTGCCTAAACGTTTGGTTTTGTGCACATCCGTTAACATTTTCGGTACCCAACGTGAGAACAATTTTCGGTAATTCAAGTGCTCGGTCACAATGCCATACAAAACACTACGAGAAACATTAGGAAAGTCATCACACAAGGAGGAAATCGTAAAGCGTCTGTTTTCTCTCACCTTATTCTGCACATTCTGCACCAAACTTTCATTAACGACCGAAGGACGCCCACTCCGTTGTTCATCATGCAAATTTGTGCGGCCATCTTTAAATGCTCTCACCCACTTTCTCACCATTCCATGACTCATAATGATTTGTCCGTAAACTGCACATATCTCACGATGAATATCGATCGGTTTTAGGCCTTTAGCACAAAGAAATCTTATAACAGCCCGTACTTCACAGTCGGCGGGACTCACGATTATCGGAGGCATCTTGAACACTCAGTGAACAACGTAAACAAGGAAGAATTAGACTGTAATGGCGTCACTGCGTAGGCAAGAGATGCAGGTACCCAGTGCGCATGCGCGGAACGCCGACCGTATCGCTGCAGCCATGGTGTGACAAAACGGTACTTACTTAAAATAATACGCCTCGTACATTACCAATAATTTATAAAAAGAATGCTGGTCAAGAAAACTATCCCATTTAATTACATCCAGATTCCCAATTTAGAAAACAATATAAATGTGATCACACCGAGTGTGGTGGGTTAGAGGTAACGCTCTGGCTTTGTATTTGGGAGGACGCGGGTTCGAATCCCTGTCCAGCCATCCAGATTTGGGTGTTCCATGGGTTCCTCAAATTTATCCACGTTAATTCCGGGATGGTTCCTTCAAAATGTCCTGAGTGAATTCCTTCCCTTCCTTGTCTCCAGTTCTTTCTTGCCTATAACGACATCGATGAACTGTAAAGCTAGAATCAAAACAAAACAAACATGTGATGCCTAAATTGTTAGCTGTGTATTGGATAAACTGTCTGTAAATTCACCTTCAAAAAGGCGGAAGTAAATATATTAAATTACTACCTTCTGCCTGTTACTTCGTCTTGTCTATAAAGTACAAAGAAGTTCCCGGTCGCCTTTCCATGTATTTGTGTTGTCATTAATTTACTAACATTATGTGTGGATTTTGTGAGGAATCAACAGCACAAAATGGTGTACATATATAACAGTTGCTATTGCTCTAACAAAATATGCAATAACCAACTACAAATTTCCTCTTAGCAAATTCGTCGGCTTTACTACATTGCGGCAGTATAAATAAAGTTAGACTACATAAAAGTAAGTGGTTCCGAAAAAGTAATTGTAAATTAGCCAAAACAATATAAAGAGAAAAAATTATATTATCAGAATGCTATTCAAAACAACTCCAAAATATAAAGTCCGTTATTACCAAAAAGTAAAAGTTCAGTCTGGTGAATTTTAATAAAAATAAATTCGATGCCATAAGCATTTCGGGTCTATTATCTGGTGTAGTTATGGCCGCTTTCTGCGTTCAACAAGAAGCTGTAAATCACACCATCCTACTTTTCACCGAATTATCACGAACAATGACTTTCTCGAGCAATACGAAAACCATAATACGTCCTTAAGGATAATTTCATTGCTCTACATAACAATTCAAATGCAATCCGAGCTTTGGTACTGCGTGATTAGCTAGCCGGCATAACCATATTTGATTTAATAAAATTTCAAAGCGAAAATGTTTTTACAGTATGAATGGAAAATTATAATTTTATATTTAGTGTAATTTTGATAGAACATAAGATTTTATTTCATGTTTCAACATGTGGTAGTGAGCGGGCTAAGTAAATATTTCAGGTAGTTTAAAGGATTTGTTTGACAAATCACCTTTCATAACACTACCCTCGATTGTGAGCTTATTTCTTTATTCCTGACCCTTTCAAAGGAAAACTTTCCCCACTATTTTTCGTCTGAGATCTACAGTTCAAGGCCCATTGTACTTTGTGACTTACCGCACCTAATTCTTTGCCAATTTTCTGTTCAGATCTCTCATTTCACGAACATAAAGAAAAACACAGTAATCATGCACACAGTCCGCCATCTGTACACGATCCGTGTAAATGTTTTGCTAACATGTTCGTGAGATGCGCAAATTTAAGGCGAAATTTTTTTTACTACGACAACCGTAGTTAATTGTTTGTGTTAAAATAAAATTAACTGCTTTATCTGAACTCATACACGAAAAACGACATTTTAAAATTAATTTGAAGTGGCACAAACGTCGAATAATTTTTTTAAAAAAAAACTGAATTATTTTATCACGAATTGTTAGGCGTATATGGACTGTGCAACCTGTGGTTAGGTTTGTATTAACGATCCTTGGTGTGTGTATTTTGAGGTAAAGAACAGATTATCATTTCTTGCTTCGGCGTCCGGGCACGTAGAGACATAAGTCATACCGCCTATTTTTAAACTCGATCTCAAGTTTTAAACTCGACCCTATCACAATCTGTTCGACAATTTTTTGTTATGCTCTAATAAACACACCCAAAGAGAACGGCCCGTTACAGATGTATATAAATAAAGATAGAATTTTAGATATCGCACTTCCTTCTACCACCAAACATTTTATAAGAAATAAGAATCTTCAACGTCCAAAATTCTGTTGTCATATGCAACATTGTTTTTAAACCAACTAGAACACTGAGAAGGAAATAACGTTCATTTGTGAAGTATTATTAAACTCGATTCTTTCAGGATAAAAATATTTGCTGCAATAAAATACAAAAAATCGCATCCATCTTAGTTTGAAAGTAAAGTTAGTTGACACTTCCAGTATAATTTTTACAATTATACTGGAACTGCCAACTAACTTTCTTGGCTTTTCGGACAAACTTTTACCGTGTTATTAGATTAAAAATGACTGTGATTTATAGCTTCATTAAGCAACAAGCTTTCAGATGGTTATACAAACAGTGGTCTGCACATTGAGAAATCATTTAGATGTTCCTATAAATGTGTACTGAGATAGATTTTATTTTCAACTACAAAGTAACTACACCTATGAAACAAGTAATATCATCTATAATTCTAATCTGTATCTGGCAAAATTATATTAATATTATACACGCGAAAGTAACTCTGTCTCTCTGTGTGTTTGTTACGTTTTGACGGGCAATTAGTATTTTTCATCTGAAAAAATAATATAATTTGTCATTAAATTTTCAAAACAGAATGGTGACGGAGACGCCTGGCGTGTATATGTCTCTGTACCGCCATATCAGAGAGCGGGCAGGTGTCTCAGTGATTAAGGCGCGTGTTTTTAAAAGTTCTGGCTCTAGTCTCGGGTTCAAAACCCGCTGGATCAGGAATTTTTAACAGTTATTTTTGATCATATGAGTCATGTCTGAACGTTCTGTTGTTTGGATCTACATTATACTGTAGGTCCCACCAACTCAAAGATGGAATAGTTAGCAAATATCAGACGGTGAACAATCCTTCGGGATCTCCCGGCCAACAAAGCCATATTTGTTTACTTTTTATGCTATATAGGTCGCTTAGGTTTTGTTTCTCTCCTAGTCAGTTTATATACGATCTACACTAATTATATTAGAACTCTGTCTCTGTCTGTGTGTTACATTTTACGACTAAGCGGCTTCACCGATATTGATGAAATTTGACAAGGAAATTCTTTTTATCTTTAGGAAGAGAATAGGATAATTTTTTCGGGAGAAATAACACTTTTGTATTGAAATTTTGATAACCAACCAAATAGCTACAGTCAGATAGATGCATGTGTAAGTCTGAAATGTTAAATCGGTTGCTCAGGCTGTGCTTCTCTTGCAGTCAAATAGTGTATGATCTGTTATTTAATTTCGGACAAAACATATTATTTAGTATACATATTGATTTTCGCTGCACCATAATATTATTTTGCATCTATCTAAAAGTTTCTGGTACCAATATACTTTGTCGTCTTTTTTGATAAGCCTCTCAGGCATAAGTCACACCTAAGGCGTAGCTCTAACAGAGCACGAACAGCTTAAGTTAATAGAATCCAAGAACTGATGCCTATGCTAAAGAAAAAAGAGAAGAGCAAGGTGAAAGTCAAGCTGCCCTTAGTTAATCCCCCTCCCATACTTAGTTTTATCTATTTTTACACATGTTAAAGATTCATTCTCTTCGTGACACAGATTCGATGGTATGATGGTATGGTGATGGCTTTCCCATCAAATTACTACAACTTCGTGTTTTTTGGAACTCCTCTGACTTAGCTTACAGCTTTCTATATCCAATTACATTAATAAATACAGTATTAAGCCAGCGTGTACAAGCTGCGGGTAACAGCTACTCGTACATCTACAGTTACCGGTCAGCCAGTTATCTCACAAATTAGTACCAAGTTTTTTATTCTATCAGTAGTAAAAGGAACACAGTTACGGTTTAGACCGAAAATAAGTAACGTTACGGGTTGCTGGTTTCAAGATACGGATGCAATCGTCTCCAATAGGAAACACTGGTGTATATTCAACTGCGCATTTCACGGACCCTCAGCGATGACCTAGTTCGTTTCTACGTTCTGCACGTGTGGTTTTCTTCTCCGCCCGTGATCGCTCCTTGAGCTGGTAGGACACATCGCTTTGCGAAGGAAGCACTGCAGCAGGCAAATGGAGCCCTCGTGTCGCCTCCATATTGATGGCCGAGGCAGCAGCAGCCGTTTCTGCCCGTCCGCGTTCAGTGGCCATTACCAAGTAATGCATTGCAACCACAAGACCGGCTGGTGGTAATGTCTAGAGCGAAGGAATATGTGCTCCATGGCAGAATAATACAATAGCTGAGAACGACTGTTCAAGCTACATTACCCGCAGATGATTTGTTTTAGTAGTTGGTGTGTGTTGAGTAAAATATTTTATAATGATGTAACGGTTATTTAGGACTCACTGCAGCGACGTGGAACCTCAATCTGATTGAATCCTGAGATTAGAATTTCTATTACGAGACCATTTACTAAGGCCTTATCTCCAGACTTTTTTTTTGGTCATTAACGGAGGTTTTATAAATGAGACTAAAAGTAGTTAGTTTCATAATGGTCACCAACACAAATTATATCTTTGCGCCACACGAACGGCAATTTGACTTGAACATACTAGTGTATGGAAGGTAATTCAGCTAAGCAATTATATTCTCCACGAAAGCGATACAGATAATTACGTTATCTTTATAGAAACAATAGTCTCGGTTGAAGAGATGTGGCTTCGATTCATGCTTATAGTCAGGGAAGGTATGGACTTAGATATACCGAAAAGGACAATCAGGCATGTGAACGATCCCCCGTGCTATACACTTGAAGTTAAAAGGTTACTTAAAAAGCAAAGGGAGATACATGCACGCTCAAGATGGACGCTGTATAGGACTGATTTAGAAAAGTTAGGTGAGACAAGAGGACATGTTAAGAATGCGATGCGTGAGGCCTTCAATGACTTTCGTTGCAATTTACTTTTCAAGGAAACGCAAAGAAATTTTGGTCGTATGTAAAAAAAGTTAGTGGTAGTGACAACAATATACCAATTGTACTACAAGACGTTCGGAAGTTGATGACAGCCACGACAGGCTACCGTACTTAACTCCGAATTTAAAAGTTCTTTCACTGACAAAAACATAGAATACATTCCCTCTTTTCCACGGCGTGTAGAATTTGAGATGGATCCAGTACAAATTGATAGTGTAGGTATTATAAACCATTTAAAGCTCCTGAAGTGGGGGAAAGCGCCGGGTCCCGATGGTATACCAGTTTCGTAATACGCGGAAGAAATAGAACCATTTCTGTCAGATATATTTCGTAAATCTTTAGAACAAAGAAAAGTACCTTCTGACTGAAAAATATCGCAGATGATTCCCGTTTTGAAGAAAGAAGATCGAAGAGATCCTAGGAATTATCGACCCATATCTCTAACAACAGTTTGCAGTAGAATTCTGGAGCATGTCATATGCTCTAATGTTATGAATTTTCTAGATGAATACGAGTTACTTACAGCAAACCAACACGGATTTCGGACCAGGAGGAATTCGACCACCTTTTGAAGGAAGCAGCCCGACATTAGCGTGGAGAAATTTGGGTAAACCATGGAATCCGAACCGAGATGCGATCCCACGTCCTCCCGAATGTGAAGCCAGAGCAATACCACTCGCCGATCACGCTGGGTAGTGGACTCCCATCTTGTCATCTATGCTTCTAGAAATTGTCCCTTATGATTCTCTGAAGTTACTTCGATCAGTATTTCTACATCACATCTACGAGCATAAGCATCCCCTTACAAATGATTCTTTGCGTATCTTATCTTCGTAGGCTACTCATTTTTATGAGCTTTCGTAAATACTAAAGCATGCACAACCTTAACTAGTTCAAAAGTGATCTCAGGTACCTAATATAAGATCGTCTTACGTGTCGGTCCCACATACACATTCTCGTCGTCTGCTCGGAACTAATTAACTGTTCCTTATTTTACTGACATACTTCTTCAACTTCTCTCCCTGTGTTTTGTTGTTTCCTTGCTATGTTTTTTATAGCAACAACGTCTTGCCACGTGGATTGAATTTCTTCTTTATCCTAAAAACTTGTTTATTTTCCTCGATTTTGTCTCACAAACTGCTTCATGTTCTTTTATGTTCACTAACCAGCTCGTTAATCCTCTGATATAAGTTCTAATACTATCACATTATTCGGTTACAATTTCTTTGAATCTAGCTACAGCCGTAGACTATCTGGTTTCATAAGAAAAACTTTCGTTTACTGCTTTTACCCCCGACCTAATACTTCGTCCACCAATTTATTATCTTCCTCCGATACATCATCCATTTTATTTACTAAACTACTTAGTATTCGTTCTGTATCTAACTTCTGATCTTCCGTTTGCTCAATTACTATCGCCAGTTCGGGGGGTTTTAATTATTCGCTTTCTTATTAATTATGTAATTCCATTTCCTCAATTACTGTGTTGTCATTCATAACTTTATTATTTTCTATATTCTTATTTCATAAACTATAATACCACCAAAAAATTAACTTATTTTTTTTTTATTTAACAATCATGCCAAGTAAAAATCGATCACATCAGTAAGTATTACTCCCATATGATCGGACATCTACTACGCGCTACGGTAATTTATGGTCCAGTGACCACAACCGATTTCGTATTATAATCGCTTACGATATTGTTCCTATTACATTTCTGATTTCTTTCACACGGATATATGAATCAATTAATCTCTTTATTAATTAAATTTACTTATTTTCTCACTTCATGAAGAAAATATTTTTAAAAATATTAATTCAAGTTAACAGTATAAATTTCAACATGAGATACTTCTTAGTCCCTTGGGCCACAAAAATTATCATCTACTCCAGTGTTTCTCAAACGTTTAAGGGTACGTACGTCTATAAAATGTCCCAGGGGCTAGTGAACCGCTTGAGAAAAAACTGCTACTTTTTTTGGCTCCTCTACTAATGACAATGAGCAACAATGAGCGATATTCACCATTGTGCGTGTTATACGCCTGAGATAGCCAGTCTACCATTACGGAAATCTTGTCGCAAACCCCCTACGATCAACTGGAGAACCCTTTGGATTTCACGTACCCCATTTTGAGAATCATTTATATTAAGTTTTACACATCCTGTTTTTACCTGTCATACATTTACTAACACGGCATCATTAGTAGTTGTTTTCACAGTAATTATTACATTGATAATAATCCAATTACAATTACGATAAATATTTTCTACCTGTCTTGATGTATGTCTTTTATAAAATCAATGAGGCAAGCAAAGCTGAAGAGTGTGGAACGTATAACTGTTGCGTTGGACTTAAAAACTAGTATCCGGTAAACTACATTCTGAAAAAAAGTGAACGAACAAACTGTCGATCAAAAGTATTTCCCAAGTTTGGCAGAAATGCCACAGGTGTATCATATCAATGGTCAGATGCGCACCGTGCTCTGACGGTGAGTGGTAACTCTCGATCTGCCCTTTAGGGAGATGTAGATCCAAATCCCCGTCCGGCCGTCCTGATTTTGGTTTTCCATGGTTTCCCGAAATCACTCCAGCCGAATGACGAGATGGGTTATTCAAAATCCTATGGCCAAATTTCTTCCCATTTCTTGCTCCCAGGCCTCTCCCGACGGAGACGAGGCGAAAACGGATAAATCATCGAGTTGAATCAAGTGACAATCATTTTTATTTGGTGTATAGTGTTCTCTTTCAGATTGATTTATTTTCTATGTGAGTCAGTCACCTTCAATGATTCTGAGTATTATCAGGAACTAAGATGGTTTGCAATTAGTGGCAAACTGGACTGTAAGATCTGCTCGTTAACAAACAACGATCTTAGAACTCAACTTACAGAACTGCTTATCCTAGTCGCAGTTAGTTTGAAATTCCCGACCAGACTAGAGGACCAATAGGGCGGAGGAATGTGCAGTCACAAAACTCCGTTACTCGCCTTTGGTTGGAAGCCATTTTCCCAACAGTCGTTATTAGCGATCGGAAGTAGCTCTGTGCTTTCTCACCGACCCGAATAAATTGTTGAAACAACAAGAGTTCTCTTCACGCTTCGTGTTGGCGTACAAGTCGCCGGGTAAATCGTCTCGTATAAGCGTACATAAGTCGATTACAAACTGTATTGTTTCGACATGCTCTAAGAAAACTTTGTTCAGTCAGAGGAAACTTTGGGTATGCCGACTGGCTCGACGTTGAAACTGAATGGGTTGTAATTAATCGGTCACAGTATGTAGCGGGCTGTGTTCTGTTTCTAATATCACCATCGTTAGCTTGTTGAAATACTCTACGAAAGTAGCGGGATCTTCAACCACGAAGGGTTTATTATATGCACTCCTTCAGAAACGTTCTACGGTCAACATGTTACGCGTAATAGACGAAGCGACAACATTTAGTTGCCTTTAAGCACGCGAATGCACACTATTTTCATAGTCATATACATTGAGAAGGGATTACTCCACGACTACCTCGGTAACGGAAATCTGTAGAAAAGATCAACTACGGCGTGACTTAAATGTCGAGCTCAAACTAGCGGTTCACTCCATAGACTCCATAGTATACGTGACAAAACGACTTCTCCGTAAAGTTCGAGAGTGCCACGTTGGCCTGATATGATTTCCAAAGAATCGTCTGTTTCCAGGTGAGAAGAACCTCTAATTCCTGACCCCAGTCAGGTCCCATGCACTCTATTCCTCAGTCTTTGTCGAGGTGCTCCTCTTCGTCTGCGCCAAACATAGTGCAGCCGATTTATAAACTGTAGTGCAGGGCAGCGGCTCTTCCACCGAATAGCGTAACAAAACCTTTACTGCAGCATTCTGTACCAAACCACTCAGATAACCGAAGCTTTGTTTTGTTAATGTGAAGATTCTAGGGCGTTCTGTAACTAGATTTTACTTTAAATTGTAGGTCCCCTTTATCTGAAGGTATTATCAGGTTAGATTAGGTGGCTACCATAGAGGGGCATTGCGCATATGATAAAAACTGTCACGAAGTCTTAGAGACCACTTATTAACTCGATTAGTGTATCAAATACCTCTTAAGCTACTGCACGACCATGTTGCCGTTTACAGGAACATGTATTATTTAACCTACTATGCCACAACGCAATCTTTGGACGGTCATTAAAAGCGAAGATATCAACCTAGCGTTCATTGGCTCTAGCGGTGGCAAACCGACGGCTCCGGTGCATATCTGAAGCAACCAGCGCGTGAGAGCCAGAACCTTGTTCACGTCGAGCGAACTGGAAAGGCTAAAAGTGCATATAATAAATCTCCCGCCAGCAACAAATGCTATGAATACTTATCAGACCTCGTTCTATTCAAGGTGCAAGTTCTACTAAGAACATAAACACACAAATTAATACAGTTTGTAACCACATTGTTATAAAAGATAATTTAAACTTTGTTGGTCCCATACCAGGAGAAGTCACAAAATCAGTCCCATACTTTGTGTGGAATCACGTCTATAATCATCATTGGTGATGTAGCGACCTGGAGGTGATGAAAAAGAACTTTCAGTATGTACTTTGTACTCGATGGATGGTTCACAAAGATTTTCTCACTTACGAAATATTACTCAGAATACTCGAAAAAGTTTCTATTTTAAAGATAGCAACCTTGTTTCTCAGTGGCACTATTCAAAATTTGAATCAACAGATTATCAAAACATCTGCTCCCTAGATACTTGCTGATAACTGCCGTTTGTAGAGGGATGTGTTTACTTCGGATAAATCGATTACACGCGGCCTGAAATCTATGGCACCGTTCAGTGATGCCGCTTAGCACAAGGTGGAGAACAGCAACGATCCTGCCGATATTTTACGATAGCTGAAACCGAAAGTACCAAGCTGAGGTACCCTGGACAAGGAAGAGGAAACTGCATTTTGTATTATTCTTTTGCTACTCGCGCCTCGTGGAAAGATATTTTTATTAGAATTAGGAGTACCACACAGAAGAGAAAAGATGACAATAATCACAAGCTGATACTTGATTTCAGAAAGGTATTCTTTCATAGATGAGGGGATCAGGGATTGGAGATACCAGAGAAATTATGAATAATTTATTAAAAACGTTGAAAGAATTTAAAGTTGAAATTAGTAGAGGGCAACAGTAGGTGGATACAGGTAAGGGGTAATTGCCACCGGCCGGCGCTTGCGCTCCATAACAGTTAAATTAAATTAAACCTCATCAGACGGCATCTGATATCAATGGCAGCAAGGGTTGATTCCACCCAGTAACGAACTTGATTCAGTGTTTCATAGGTACTGTATCATACTTCCACAGTTCATTTAAATAAGCACTGCTGTTGTGGTTCTGTGATCCCTATATAGTTTTACGTAATTTAACTTACAATTCTGAATAAATATTTGGTCATTGCACAACATGAAAGTAATCATTTCCTGTAAAAATTGTAATAAAGTGTTAATGTCTTTTGATGCCCATTAATCTTTAGGTCACCATTGGTAACACCGTCACATTCCATTTATTAATTTCTAACTGATGGATTTTTTTTTCGAAAGTGTTGGCGCCCATCTATAAAATTACAAGTAAGTAATTGGGACACCAAAGTATAAAAAATGCAGTTCTATCATGTATGGCAAGAGGTTTAAAGGTAAACGGCGATGAGGACGTAACTTTTTAGGTAATAGCAGGGAATTTTTAGGTAGACAATCATGGTTTTGAGCGTTGGCTCAAAGCAAGGGCCCATATTCTTTACCTGGTTATTAATTTCATGTTTTATAAGTAATTTAAATATTTTGATAACTTGATTTATGAAGGCAGTAGGTGTGAAATGATATGGTATCATCAACCACGAAAAGCGTTATAACCTGAAAAATTATTCATTTAACGTGAGAGGCATACAGACACAGCTGTATTTTTCATTTCATGAATATATAAGTTATCGTCAAAAAGCAACATCTCATGTTACAATTCAGGATATTGAATGTTAAGAATTAAAACAAAGTAATGCCAAAGTACACGGGAAATCGTAGCATAACATCATTACAAAAAAAAGTTTACATGGAAAGGTAACACGGAAATACAATACTTTCAAAAATTATTCACAATACAAATTGAATAAACGAGTACTGTGCAGACACACACAGACAGCGCGGGTGTGTCGTAAGTTCGCACTTGGCGTGCGACCCTCCTGGCCGCTTGGAATCATTATGAGCAAAGTAATAAAGTCAGGTAGTGCCTCACTACCCGTTTTCGACAGTTGGAAGTGGGTTGGCGGCTATGTCGCCTACACCTCCGCGAGAGTATCCCTCCCTACGAATGCTGAATCGCAAAACCTCGCTAAGTGGTCTGTTTGCAAAGTTTATACCTCGGCTTTCTCCTTCTGTCTTCGATGCACCAATCCGTCAATACATGCGAACATATAATTCACAGCAAAGCTAGTCACATGTTAATAAAAAACATCGTTCATTGGATTATACTGCGGTATTTTCAGTCAGGCGACACGCAGTTTCGTACAAGAAAACAGTTTCGAACGAGGTCGTCCTCCTTCGGGGTTATTTCCCATGCTAGCAAACTTTCCATACGCAGTGAGCGGTCATCGCTCGACGCACGTTGACAGTAAATATCCGCTAGTCGACTTCTTAACTCTGACTTATGAGTCTACAGGGTATACACTTGACGCTCGCTTGTCCCTATTGTTTCGCCTTAAGATGCTGTCCAAGAGGATGATTCCAGGCAATCCCCGCCCCTGTCGGCTTAGGGTCTGTGACCGTACAGGCAACTTTGTCCGCCGTCCCTCGCATATTCAGTGGAAACAATAAAATATTAATCTCGAACAATAAATATTACCATCTAAAGGTTGTGCAAGCAGTCTGATTAAGCTGTCTCGTTACAATACCAAATAAGCAAATAACGACGCGTTAGAATAACGTGCAACCAAAATGCTAAAATTAGTCTTACAAAAAACGAACACAGTCTGTTTATTTACGATTTATCTAAATGTTGTCACTATTCCTCTGTTCTTCTCTATTTGATTGGTTTATCCAATACGATGAGGACATAATTTACATACAATTCATTTACGTTCTATATAAGAACGAGAAAACATTATTTCCCTACATTGTCAGATTCTGAAAATTGTTTTCCAGACTGTCTGTCCTAACAGAATCATTAAACCTCAAACACGTTCGAATTGACTGTAATATCTAAAGCCTGATGATATTCTTCGATGTTGTTCAGCTTCTTGAACCAGTTCCCTCAAATTGCTCAAAAGAATCGCAGCCTTTCAACGTTAAAACTATAATGCAGTAATTCAAAACGTGACCTACAAGGTGTCACTACACAAATGATACTCTCAATCTATTTCATACTGTTATGTGACCTGAAAGTTATATTTCTACTTGCGTTTATGCAGTTCCATTACTCGTTCACTGAGATGTTAGTCGCTGGGTTCCTTTATTGTTGCACATTAGTTTATAATTTTTATTTTCCATTTCCTGATAGTATTCGAAATATCAGTTAGAGCCAATCTTATATACTGTTTGACTTAACAACATATTTATAAACAGTAATCCCTTTGATTTACCACCAGTAACAAGTTTAATGATGTAAGGAATTAACACATCTGAGTGTTGACGCACGGCAACAGGTTCTATGGCTGCGAACTTCATAACAAAAAGCTAGATACTTAACGTTGTATACCTAGTCTGAATTGGTCCACACTCACACTGGCTAGCAAGCAGGGATCAGCAGTGACCGAGGGAGGGAGTGCCCTAGGCAAACACCCCTCGAACCATAAGTCTCGGCGGTCGCCCTTCACAAAGTAATGTTCACAGTTTTTCATTGTTGTCAGAGACCGATGAAACGAGGCGCCGAGAAACTCGGATAATACACGCAGCACAATACCTCGCGGCTAGTGGCTGATGCTGGTACACCCTACACTCCGCCCGCTACTCGCATACGTCAGTTTTTACCATCGACTCTACGGCTAGCACCTTGTTGATCTGCCTCATCGTCACCAGAAATGTGCAAAATAGTTTTAAAAAAACCCATTTAAATACAAAATGCAAATACTTTCTTGTTTTTCTATTTAAAATACAAAATATAAAATTGTTTGAAATGTTGGTATTTAAATACAAAACAGGTAATTTTAAAATACTTTTATTAAAATAAAATACTTTTTGTTCACTTATTATGTATATTATTTATTTCACTAAATTAATGGATTTTTACAATAGGATTATCGATTTGCAATCTGCTTAGCATCCATTGCATTCTCATTCATCTGACGGTAGAAGGCATCTTTGTCCTCCTCTAAACTGCAGATGTCTTCAACAGTAAGTTTTTTACGATTATCTATTCATTAAGAAAATGAATTTCAATTTCATTAAAAGCTGAAAAATCTAGTTTTCTTAATGTTTCAGTCAGGATTAGAGGCGGGCAAAGTGATTCACTAAAAAGAGCGGTTGTTCATTTGACCACTCAATGAAAAGAACTAGTTTTTTGAAGCGTTCACTTGCTCAGTCTCAGTAGCTCAGTTTTATTTGAGACCTTTTTTTTTTTTTAGGTCTCACCCCACACAATCCGGTTATACCCCCACTTTCCGTTGGAAATACCCCCTTATGTCAACTTCAATAGAAATGACTCTCCAGTCCACAAAACCCATGTGAGCTAGCTCTTCATGATCTTCGGATTCAACTGATTCACCTAGAAGAACTACCGTTCACTTTTTAGTGAGCGACTACTCACTAGCTCTTTTAAATGAATTGCTCTAAAGAACTGATTCACCCAATCTCTAGTCAGGATCTCTTTCCCAGCGCAAAGATCTTGAATATTTTAATAATACGAATCACATCCATTTCATTTAATTGTAATGTAGAGCACACGTTGGACACTGTGTTGGACATAGAGAAGTAGGGGGTTTGTCAGTAGACTCCAAGTTTGTTTCACATACTTTTGGTCAACTTGAACTCAGATTTCAAAGTGCTTGACATTTTACAATTGCCATAAGATGAAGTTTCTGGTATTAGTTGCTTTGACGTCTTTTCTTTAACTAGTGAAGCAATTAAATGCAATGTATGGGTAGTATATCTTTCATTACTTAGATGGTTTGGAAAATTCATGTAGTAACACCTCATCAACAGCTTCAATATTTTCACTGTTAGCTGAATCTCTGTCGTATACTGTGTATGTTCTCAAAGTAGGTTTCCGATATTTTTAAAGGCTTTGAACATATTTGATTCATCGTCACTAAATTTTTGATAATTTCAAATCAAAGTCACAATGTATGTCAACAAACAGTTCAGTTACTTTATTTATCAAGTGTACGAGGCCCTTTAAATCTCCAGCTAGAAAGTGTAGCACTTTGTCTTTCAGATATGTTACGATCAGCGCAATAACCCGTCGTACCCAGATAGCTTGGATGAAGACCAAATATCTGTCGTGGTGCGTGCACATACAATTGCTTTTAAACCTAGTTCTTTGTTTTCCTTGTATTCCATAAATTCTTCAGCAATTTTATTAATATTGCAAGTGTGACTGCACATAATTTATGATGGATTTGAAATTTACTGAATAACATCTGCTATTAGAGCCCTAAATGAATCATTTTCTATAGACCATTTTTGTGGCAGAGTGTCAACTACAAAATTCACAGCTAACTTATCAAAATTAATTGACTTCGGTATACAACACAATTCCTCTTGTTTCTTTCTTGAGGCACTTGCAGGGCTGGCGTTTAGAGAGGTGTGTGTGTGTAAACGTGGATAAACGTATGCCGGGCCCCCCTCTGGTTACGTCACTGCTAAGAACGCTTACCTGGGATCCGAGAATCCTAGCGTCGGTCCTGGGAACTCGTGTCTCAGAGCACAATAACGTTTGGTTCTGGTACTACAAAACAAGAATAGCAAATAAATTGAATTCAAAAAGTTTGTTGAAGCACTATCGTTTCCTTTAACAATTTTGGACATATCTTGCAAACAGACATTTTTCATATCTTTAAACAATGCTTCCATATAAATGGAATGTTTTTGCTGTCGCCTCAAAGAAAAAAAAATTTCCGCAGTGAAAACTTTTAATAAACATTTTAACCTACATCGTACAACAGAGGTGAATAAAGTGGAAATTTAAATTTAAGTTAGGAACAAGTGAGATGTATTTTGTATGATGTGCAGTAATAAATAATAAATTATTTTTGATGTTTTACTTACATTGTAATAACTTGCATTCATCAAGCAAAACAAAACTGGCATATAAAAAATAAAAAAAAATCACAACTCGCAAGTCGGCGGCGGAATCGTTAGAAGTGTCAGTATTGTCAAATTCATTGTTATTTGCGCAACATTTCAAGTTGTCATTTGACTTTTGATTGGTAATGTTTCCAATAGTTTGAATGAGTTAGTAAATCAATATTCATTAATATTAAATTAGTCCGAAGGTTGTCTGGATCCTCGTAAAGGATGTATACTAAGCCATTGTGTCAGAGGTCACCTGGACTTACAGTTTACCGTGGAATGCAAACCAAGGAATAACCTTGCATAGCTCATATAATCAAACACAACTATTCAATATTCCAGCCCTCACTGCGATTTGAAACTGGGACCAGACCTAGTGATGATCCGATACAAGTAAATACGAGTAAGAACTCGATACTTTGTTTCGATACCGAGTACTTTTCAAATTAATTCATTCGATACTTACTCGGTATCGCAAGAAAAGTACTTGTATCGAATCGAAAGTAACGAAACGCACCCGATGTTATATTCTAAATGCATCATCTCTGCTGCACCATTCAGTCGCGCCCGCGAAATTAATTTCCCGCTGAGGTCAAGTTGGTAGCATTGAAAATCAAACAATCAGTCTTAGAATAGGCAACCTAATCTAAAAGAGTTTGTTTTAGGTCCCTATTTCATTGTAATAAAGTCGTACTTGGTGCGCATTTCGCTATACCTGGTCAATGGTCACTCCCGCTCAGCCCCACATAAAAACTAAAAGATGTGGTTCAGAGCAACTGAGTAGCCCATGTGAATCGGAAGAAGCTGCTTCAGCTATCGTTTCACAGGAATATCACTTCTGGAAACATCAGAAAGAAAAAGAAAACGCACGGTAATGACAAAGTCTCTCTCTACTTTTCAAACACTGTAATGTCTATTAAAGCAATCCATTTACAGAATCGGAAGAAATGAAATTTATATTTCCTTGTCTGTATAAATAGGCACAACAGTATCTTATTGTTGTAGCAACTTCAGTATTCAGTGAATGTTTGTTTTCTAATGAGGGTGAAACAATGACAAACATAAGAAACAACACAAAATATTTTGGAACAATTGCTTTTTTGGGGGGGGGGGGGAGGAATCTTCCAAATGCGGACTTTTATTGTTTAAAAGTGTTAAAACTATTATAAATAAATATTTAAAATAAGATAAAATCTTCAAAGTTTGCTTACAATGTGAGCTTCATTATAATTTTAATAAATAAATAAAAATGTTTACCGAGTGTTATTTGATTTTTTTTACACTAGGTAAATAAAATAAATGATTTAGCAACATGTCACTTTTTAAATTTCGAAATTAATTTTAAAAAGTATCGATATAAGTAAGTATCCATATTTTTGCAATACTCATATGAGTAAGTATCGTAAGACAATTTGAGCACTACTCATTTAAGTAGATTTCGATACTTTGATGGTATCGGAACATCACTAACCAGACCATGAGACAAGAACAAGAACTGTAACCTATGGGCTACCACACCACTCGTATTCATGATATATGCAGTACCGTCAGTAGGAAATGAAAAACCAAGAAAAGTATTTTGCATTTTTCAAATAGAAAATATGCCTGAAAAAGTATTTAAAATAAAAAACAAAATGATTTTTATATCAAAGTATTTTAAATATAAAATGAAAATAGGTATTTTGTATTTGCATTTCAAATACATGTATTTCAAATAATTTACATCTCTAATCGTCACTCAGATTGAGGGGATTTCATAATGGCGTCAAGGCTCAGTTTCACATGCTGCAAGTGAAGAATCAATTTGCGACGAAAAAAAATTTTTTTTTTGCGTAATAGTATTCACTGTATTTTACTGTTAATCTTATGTTCTCAATCAGAAATTCTACGGTGTATGCAGTTAGAAAGGTCAAACCTCTCCAATCTTATTTTCCATAAAAATGAAATGATCCTTACCATGAGCACCACATACCGTCTACTTCCATCCGGATAACTCTTCTTTCTAATCCAAATAAGTTTTTTTTGTATGTATACCTGCCTATTGAAATGTTGTTATGCATCTATTCGAACCACATATCGCTAACAAATGTTACTTAACTGATCACTGTGTTGTTAATTAAGAGCATGATTTTCCTTAATATAAAGATTACTGAAATCATCAGTTCGAGATCCGACTACTATCCGGACAAACGTAAATATGTTGATTAGTTATCGATACATCTATTTTTTTGTATTAACAAAAAATTGCACCAGTCATTATATGAAAAAATCTTGACTATTACAGGGATCAGCAAAATAAGGAGATTCGTTGAGGTCTTGTATTTATAAAGTTACTAGCAGTTACCCGCGACTTCGTCCGCGTTGAAAAGTGTTGTAATATAAGATTTTCTTGAGAGGTTTGGTTGCTCAGTGCTTAGGGCGACCAACTGGAGATGGATACGTCCCCAGCTTGAATCCCAGGCTCGGTGAGGATTTTCAAAGGTCCATAGCTCGACCTTCACATCGGGCATAGGTTGTGTGACGTGAATTACGCCACAATGCTAACTTTGTTCTGATTCCGTGTTGAACTGTGGGTCCTCTATGTCCGGTAGGATTACTGGGTTACTTTAAGAGGCTACGAAAGGGACTGATTGCGGAGATGTAAAGACGTCTTGTCACCAGGTCAATACGACCATACAATTTATTTTAGAGCTATTTTTGTTAGTATTAGTAGTAATAAATGTTGTAATAAAATAAAAAAATCTATTTATGTTCCACAACTACTTCTCTGAATTTTTAAAACAGTAAAAATATTCTGTTTGTAAGGAGTATTTTCAGTTTAATATATCCGTATATACAATATTGAGGATTTGTCTCGTAGGTTTTGGCTATTTTCATACCCCTAGTTTTCTTACATTTCTTTGAAAGATTTGAATTTCGTTTACCCAACATCTCTTAAAATTACTAATTTCATCTAAGCTCAAAACGTCAAAATATTAGCAATACATTGATGGAATCCACTAAATATCAACAACAAAAAATACTAACATCCAAACAGCAAATAAATACTTAAGTGGCCCAAGGATACTCATTTCCATTAGTAAAATTGCGATACTAAAAATGAATATTTTGATTTGCATTGAATATCTGAAAACAATCTTTAAAAAAGGAGAACTTAATTTGCTCTCTAAATATTGATTTTTTTTTTTTTTTTTTTTTTAGGATATATTGGTTCCATCAACAGAAATTTACATATTATAGTAGTAAGTATAGTAGTAATTGATTCTTTTATCCATAATAATCAGTGGTATTGCGGTAATGGTTTCTCTATCTCTGGAAACAACTGAATTGCCTATAGACCAGTTTACTATAGTTAATTCGTTTCGATCCATTAATTCTGCCCTAAAATATAAATTTCAATATTAAAGTAGTAATAGATTGTTTCTTCATATTTGGTTTCTCATTCTGCAATCAGAATTGAATGACTACCGGCGCCGCTTGTCCACTATCTGAATAAAACATTGATAAATTTAAAAAATTTACTTCGGGCAACGCCGCACGGTTCTGCTAAACCGTCGAAGCTTACTATAGATCTTTTGATACAATATCGGTACAAAGCGATACATGATGTCACTAAAATGGTGCTCATGAAAGAAGCTTAATAACTAATAACGTTTCAGTTCTCGTTCTGGCCCAGGCTGCGTTTTAAAATTACCGCTAGAAAATCAAAGCTTCTATCACTCGCACATTAATACATTCACTATATTGTATGTTAGTGACGTCATGAATAGCGAAATAAACTTGACTTATTATTAACGCAGTAAATTAAATACTCAATACGTCTAAAACTACATTCAGCCGATGAACTATGTCGTCAGCTTCATGACAGTTATTGAGGAAATGTAATTAAAAAATTTATACTAAAATGCTTTTAACTTACAGTGTACAACGGAAAGTCCACAATTCTTTACGATCGTTAATATTGCTGGTCAAATGTACATCGCGAAAAAATGACTTTTTTTGCTCGTGATTTAGTAAGGTGTATAATGAAATTAATTGTGATAGTAATTTATGATATACTAATTAGGAATTTTAATATAGAAAATTCTGTTACTACTCGAAATGTAGTTCCAGAGCATTTAATGTGTTGAGATGTGTTCGTATCCTTTGATTTTGTAGCGGCAGTATTAGCAGAAATAGTGTTTTGGTTGAAATGCTGCCTGGACCAGAATGTTTTTTGCTACAGCAGATGGTAGAAGGAATTTAGTTATTATTAGTAATAAGTAAGCAGCTTTCATATGTTCCGTGCAAATGAGGTGTATTGTGTTGTAAACGACTTTCAATGTTACTTCATGAAACCATAAGTTTATACATTAGCCCATTGAATAAATTCGTTTTAAGTGTAGTATTCGATAGATATTTGCAGAATATTGAACAGTAAATAAAAAGCAGTACTATTCGTACAAAAATTCTGAACAAAAAATAAAAATGGTTAGTTATGTTTTAAATTTCGGCAAAAATAATTTGTAATACACAGACTGTTTAGTAACAAAAAAGAAACAGGAAATAACTTAAACCGATATAGAATTTTTATAAATATGACATTTGGGGCACGACCATTTTGCACTTTTAGTGAACCAACTTTCATGCTGGTATACTCATAGCATTTTACTTTTTGTTCCAATCTTTGATTTTTTATGTTTATTATAACGCATATATTATGAACGAAATTATGGTGTAATATTTGATATGTCATACTATTTTATGTACGCAAATGAAAATATCTCTTTGCGAACTAGATAACATTACCTACCTTTCTTTTTTTAATTTAAGGTTAAGTACAGATTTGTATTTCCTGCTCCCAAACTATTATTTTTCAAGTGCGTCAGATTTATGGCTTTTAAACTAAACACAAACTTGCATATGTAAAAAGGTTTTTGCTTTTATTTCTGAAAAGTAGTGTTTGTGATTTACGTAAAAAGCAAAGAGTAAACGTGGAACGGCTATCTACGAAGTAGGAAACTCTTTGTTGCTACCGAATCGATATTAACGGCAATTTCTAAAAGAACTATGAGTTTTTGTGGGATAAAATCTATCCTATTGCACTTCGCACGCAATTAACTGACTTCATGCCAAATTTCATTTAAATATGTTGAGTTATTAAGGCGTGATTGATTGCAGACGTACATCCAAACACACATTAGAACTTTCTCATTTTCTCATTTATAGATATATAGATTATTTTGTTGTTAATAACTTAATGTACGGCCTATTGTACCATAAAAACAATGTCTGTCCTATAGTATGTCTTTTATGGCTGACGAGACCCACGCTAAGTCAGGAACATCGACGCGTTAACTTCGGGGTTTTAGCAAATTGAGGACTACTAAAACATATTGTCTGGAGAAATTTGAACAACATCCAATAAGAATATTCGTTTCTCGTTGTAATAACTGTCTGTCAAGAGTACAAGCATATGCAACTGAAGTATGAAATGAAACTTCTTCTTCTTCTTCTTCTTTTTTTTTTTAATGGCTTTACTCCTCGTTAACGTCGAGGAAGGTCATAAGAGCCGGGAAAGGACTCGGGTCAAGGAACGGTAAGGAGTCTGGCCAAAGCCTTTTGTAGCAACCATCTCAGCATTGGACAGAACTTATTTGAGGAAGCCGTGGAAACCCCAAATCGGGATGGCCAAACGGGAATTCGAATCCGCGTCCTCCCGAATGCGATACCTCTCACCCACCACGCTCGGATACGCTAAATAATGAATATTACATATGGAAAATCCCTACATAAACTTGCCTCGGGAAAGTTTGTTTTAGTCAGTCGTCACCGAAATAAACAGGGGCCCAGCATTGTGGAACTGCGCCATTCAATGTCCCAACAAATTCAAACGTCGCATCCTGCACGCAAGCGTAAGCTCCTTTATCGCGGTCCAATCCATTGCTGCTAGCGAGCAAAATGAGGAGTCCGTCCACTCTGCGTTGTTAAACGTGCGTTCGCCATCCAACTTGGGGCCACTTTCAATTAGATTTTCACGCACAATAGACCCGCCCCCGTTGGCACTGGTCACCATCGAATTAACGCCCCACATCAAGTTGGATGGGCGTCGATTGTCGATTTTCGATTCCGTGCTGGTGAATAAAACCACGGCCACGAGCAGGGGAAAAAAAAATCATCCCGCTTGAATATAGCTCTTCGCCTGTCTTTGCTTTGAACGCCCCCACATCACCTGACACGTTACGTGGAGTTCCGGAATTTCTCGAATCGTCGTTTAGCTGCCGGTTGTTGGAGATTGGAGGCTGTTCAGTAGAATTCTATTTTCATGAATTCAGTGACGTTGTTACTGCAAATGACACCAATTATAGTATCCACTATCTTCATGGTTTATAAATTAATGATGCTCTACATTTATCTTTATACTCAAAGCTCTCTGCTTGATATGATTTCTAATAAAAGAAACAAGGAGAGTAGCAGACCTGGTAATCATCGATTTCACGTCTTTTTGTGACATCATTTTCTTCAGCTGTATGATTCAGAATTTTACCCTGACAATCCAAACTCTCTTCAATTGTGTGAAGTAGGTGTTGAGGTGGGTATACCAACACCCACGTCTTGTGTAATGATGAATTTGTCCCAAACTTGTATATGCCTGTAATGATGTTGGTACCACGTGCGCTCACCTATTTATTCAAGAACCTCCAAAGATACATGTCACAGTCTTTGCCAATAATCACGAATCCACGCTTGCATAGATTCAACAATATACATAGACTTTTCAATGTCGTTGAACGAACTATCATGTGTTGATGTTTTCTTTCTAAATATGAAGTTTATATCAACTTGGAGATAGAGTATTATTATATTTGCGTTTTTTTTAAATTAATATTTTTTTCCTTGATACGACCCAAAAGATCTCGTAAACACCTGAGTACGCGGGAGGCCACTGTGAATCATGAGCTGAATTACATGTGCCGTAACCTGAATATACAAACGGATTTATTATTATTTTTTTTTTAATTTAGAGCATTTAAGCTATTGTTTGTGTTGCCAACCGTCTGTGACTTGTGTTCTATATGTTCAGCATATTTTTTCTGTGAAATGTGTCGCTAGTGAGATGGAGACTGAATACCGTCCCAGTATTCTCGTAGATCAGTGGTGAGCAATTATATTGACTCAGGGGCCACTTTGTGGAAGCAGAGATTAGCGGAGGGCAGCACCTTTAAAATGTTTGGATACATTTGCTTTTCAGAAAATGTTCCAATCTTATATATATATATATATATATATATATATATATATATATATAGACGTGTGTTTTCCTATATTTCACTTTTCAGCCACCACTACCTATCACAGACCACTGGTGTTGTGTGTGGAAGTAGCATGGAGTTTCCTGTCGTGCACAACGTTGGCCGAATGCCGATAGCTGTGGGGATGTGGGAGATATGATGATTAATGTTGGTCATTGCAGGGTGTTTTCATATTTAGACCAAGAATTTGTGTCTCCTTATACATCACTTTCTTGCCAAAACATATCATAGACCATTGGTGTTTGTGTGTGATAGTAGAATCGTGTCTCCCGTCGTGCACTGTGGTTGTTAGATGTCGGTAGCTAATGGGGGTTGAAAGTGGTCGACCTGCAGCAATTTCATATTTCTGCCAAAGACGCATGTGTCATGGTGTATCACTTTTCAGCCAAAACTATCGATCGCACATCACTGGCGGCGTTTGTGTGTGGTAGTACACACAGTCACCTTTCGATAACAACGTCGGCCGAATTTCAGTAACTGTGGTATTGTGGGAGATATGGGTGGTTGAAAGTGGCCGATCAAGGATATTTTCGTGTTTCGACGAAAGATATGTGTCTCCGTGTGTCACTTTTCTGCCACAACTACAGAGCATAGACCATTGGTGTTTGTGTGTGGTATCATGTCTCTTATCGTGCACTATGGTGGTTAGTATGTCGGTAGCTATGGGGGTGTGGAAGATATGGGGGTTGATACTGATCGACCTGTGACACTTTCATATTTTTACCAAAAAAGTATGTGTCCCTGTGTATCACTTTTCAGCCAACACTATGAAACGCAGATCACTGTCTTGGTCTGTGGTAGTAACACAGAGTCACCCATCGATCACAGGTTGGCCCAATTTCGGTAACTTTGGTAGTGTGGGAGATATGGTGGTTAAAAGTGGTCGATCAAGGATATTTTCGTATTTCCTTCAAAGACATGTGTCCGTAAATTTTACTTGCTGCCTGAACTACATAACGCTGATGACTGGCATTTGTGGGTGGTAATAGCATCGAGTCTCCCATCGTGCACTATGGTTGTTAGATGACGGTTGCTATGGGGGTGTGGGACATATAGGGTTGAAAGTTGTCGACCTGTATTTTTCAGTCCAAATTCTTTACAAACACGAACATAGTCGTGGGTACCAGCTAGTTATACCATAAAATCAATAAATATAAGTTAAATAAAATAGTGATTGTTTTAATCAATTCATTTTTTGCTCATTTATAGCTGCAGGCACATTTAATTTTAGAATCCGTTTGATGAGAAAACTGTACCGGATGACACTCTTCTACATTTCGTCTGCAAATTAAGTGTGATATAGCTTGTTGAGATTCTAACAACAATCTGCAAGTTAATGTCTGTCAAAGAGCATCTGTATTTACTCTTGTTAGTCTTCAAGCAAGAAAAAACTTGCAAATCTATGCAGA
>JARYHS010013630.1:246733475-246802789 GCA_031002005.1 Vandiemenella viatica
GATTTCTAAATTGCCTGTACTGCTCTCTTACTGCTTTATCCTGAGCATTTTTGTACCTTCTCCTCTGATCCATCAGCTCCAAAATTTCTTCTGTGTTCCAAGGTTTTCGGGCAGCTTGTTCCCTAAAGTCTAATGTTTCTTTACCAGCTTTCATTATTTCGGTCTTTAATACATTCCATTCGTCCTCGGTAGAGCTCCTTTTACAGTTACTTCTTAGACCCAAGTCTACCATCCCTGAAAATTTTTCTCTTGTTCTAGATTGTTTCAGTTTATTCACTTCCAATCTGTTCTGATTTTGCTGCTTCCTTATTCGCTTGAATTTCAGCCTGCACTTCATTACTATCAAATTATGGTCCAAGTCTATGTCTGCTCCTGGGTACGCTTTACAGTCTAGAACTTGATTCCTGAATCTCTGTTTGACCATGATATAATTTAGCTGATATCTGCCTGTAACCCCAGGACGTTTCCAGGCGTATTCTTCTTGCATGGTTCTTGAACAGTGTGTTTGGCACTACTAGCTTATATCTTTCACAAAATTCTAGCAACCTGCTTCCTCGCTCATTTCTGTCTCCTTGACCAAAACATCTTACAGTATTCCCCTCTTTTCCTTTTCCCACTATTGCATTCCAATCACCCATGATTATTAGATTTTCCTCCCCCTTCACATATTGGATTAATTCTTCAATTTCAGCGTATAATTTTTCTGTTTCTTCGTAATCTTCCTGTGACGTTGTCATAATGTGGTTGGCACGGGCTTAGTTTCTAACCTCATCAAAATAATCCTGTCACTAAACTGTTCATAATATCTCACCCGTTTCCCTACTTTCTTGTTCATTACAAATCCTACACCAGTGACTCCATTGACAGCTTATGTTCTAATTATCCTGCGTTCCTCAGACCAGAAATCCTGTACGTCCTTCCATTTAATCTCACTAATGCCAACAGCATCTAATTTAAGTTGTTCAATCTCCCTTTTTAAGTTTTCTAACCTACCTGCCCTATTCAGACTTCTAACATTCCACACTCCGACTCGTAGAATGTTTCTATCCATTCTGATGAGTGCTCCCTGATCAATCCCCACCCGAAGATCCGATTGGGGGACTATTTTACCTCCGGAATATTTTACCCAGCAAGAAGCCATCATGATATATGTAATTTGAGAGGATTACATGTCCTCTGGATACCCTTCGGGTCTTTAATGCAGTAATTTCCCGCTGCCTTCTGCATCCCAATACCGTTTATCATTTCTGATTCATCCGCCTTTAGGGGCCGTTTCCAACCCCAAGGGCAAGAGGGTGCCCAGAACCGATCCCCGCTCTTCCGTCCTCCTTTCGGAGGTCGTTGGCCAGCAGTGAGTGACTCCTTAAACCGGCAATCTTTCAGTCACCAGAGCCTCGTCCGTGAAAACAGGGTGCACCACGTGAAGGAGAAGTTGACATTTGGCTGGAAAAGGCTAGTATAGTCTCTCCCAAACCCTTACACCTCCATTCACTACTATAAAACGAAAATTTCTGCTTTAAAGCAGAATTAATTGATGGAAGGTCAGTAATTTTCAGCTAGTCAGCGCAAATAAAAATATTCATTTTTAGTTTTGCTTTTTTTATTTATTTATTTTTGATGGAAATGAACGTCCTTGGCCACTTAGGTATTTATTTCTATTTGAAAGTTAGTAATTTTTTTTATGTTTGACGATTCCATGAATGTATTGCTAATATTTTGACGTTTTGAGTTCCATTAGTTAAAACTATGTTCATTTATATCCGCAAGACTTGAAATTAGTAATTTAAAGAGATGTAAGAAAACTACGGCTATGAAAATAGCTAAAAACCAGGAACAAATCCTCAAGCAGAGCTGCAAAAGGTTGAGCACTTGGCACGTCTTAGGGCTTCTGCGGATGCTGAATTGCCGGAGCAATCGCCAGTTGGGCGCCGACACCAAACTTAACACTTGGTGTCTGGACGATCTGCCGAGACACCGGGAAAAACGCGAGCTCGGTGCAAAGTCAAGCCGAATGGCAATCGATCTCTAGACCTGCTGAAATACCGAAGCAAACAAAAAACCGCAACAACAACACGCTTCATATTTGGCATTACAACGACCTGAACAAACGCGAGCTTATTACTAATGTTTTCCCGAGCATACAACTAACTATCAATAACAAAACTGGTTATGTGAGAGGACAATACTTGCCCTAAAAGGTGACTCTGGAGCTAAAATAAATAAAAAACATTAAAGGAAATAGCCGGGGAAGTGACAACATACTCTTCAATCGATACAGTAATGTCAACTGACGATGCTACTACCCACCACGTCGAGTTTTTAAACTCCTTGGAGTTATCTGGGGTGCCGTCCCACAAACTCGAGCTTAAGATTGGCGCTCCAGTTCTGCTGATGCGTAATCTCGGCTCTCTGCACCAGATTACGCATCACAGAACTAGGAAGAAACATTGTGAAGGCGACAATTCTTACTGGTGCATCTAAGGGGAAAGCCGTTTTAATTCCGCGTATCCCAAATATTCCCAGTAATATTTCCTTTCAATTTAAAAGATTACAGATCCCATTAAAAATTTAATTTTCAATGACAATAAATCGCAGGGTAAAACGTTAAAAGTGGTGGGAATACATTTTGATACTCCCTGCTTTTCCCATGGTCAATTATATGTTGCCTGCTCGCGCGTATCGAGTGCAAAAAATTTACATATTTTTCTCAGAAAACAAGTCCTACAATATTGTATATACCAATGTATCAAACTGAAAATACTCCTAACACACAGAATATTTTTATTGTTTTAAAAGTTCGATGAAGTTGTTGTGAAATAAATGTTTGTTATTTTATTGCAATATTTATTACTACTATTACTGATAAAAATAGCTCTAAAATAAATTGTATGGTCGTATTGACCTGGTGACAGGACTTCTTTACGTCTGCGCAATCAGCCCCTTTCGTAGCCGCTTAACCTAACCCAGTAATCCTACTGAGCATAGAGGACCTACAGTTCAACGTAGAATCTGAACAACGTGAGCATTTGGCGTACTTCAAATCGCACAATAACCTGTGCCAGTCGTGAAGGTGGAGCTAAAGACCTACTAAAATCCTCTCCGAGACTGGGATTTCCATCTCCAGTTGGACGCCCTAACCACTGAGCGACCAGACCACTCAATAAAATCTTATATTACAACACTCTTCCACGCAGACGAAGTCGCGGGTAACAGCTAGTATATCCATAACTTAACGTGTATCTTATCAGCTCGGACGTCAACTCCTCCAGTACAAATCCGCTGGATCTTGGGGGCCAGTTAGGACAGCTCTAAGCCGACCTGCTGCAACTTACTTTTACGCCGTATCGACGCGATACACAACTAATTAAAGACCAGAATATCTCCGCTGTGTGTAACATTCATCGAAACCCTTACGAAAATTTTTACAATCTGACTGAGGAATGAATTGCCGCAGTGTACAGACTGCAAAAGTGTGCATACAGCTACAAGAAATAATGAAACTTTTTTTCTTATGGCTTTACGTCTCGTCGACGTCGAGGTCATTAGAGACGGGATGGGACTGGGGACAATGAACGGGAAGGAATTTGGCCATGGCCTTTGAAGGAAACCTCGCGGCATTCACCCACCACGCTTGGTAAATAATGCCACCTCAGGTTTTCATTTTTTCAGCTTTTACCTGTCATCACAGTGTGCCATTCCGGATCGATGACGAAATACAGTCAAAGATAAATCATGTAATGCAGTACCAAAAATGCAAATGTTTTGCAGGTAACGAATATTTTCTCGTAAACGTTTAGAAAATACTTCCAGGCAGAAGTAACCTAAATCATGACGGAAAGATAGTTGGAAGAAGAGAAATAACAATACCTAAACTAATGGTGGCAGTCTGCTGCGAATATATTTGAAGTATTGGATACTTCACAGTATTTAATAACCATTAAATAAAATACAATGAAAGTGATTTGTAGTTGTGTTTTTTTTATCTGTAGAAGTTTTCTTGCTATGTATTTTTAAATGCTTACTGCCTCTAAATACAGGGAAGGACTTAATTGAAGGAAAGTAAATTTCGTGGAGCGAGCAACATCTGTTTAGCATTTGTCTCTCTGAGCGAAAGAAAACGACTGTGATATTGTGTTGCTCTGCTTAGTAAGAGGAAGTTTCTTGTTCACGGCATGCAGTAAATTTTTTAAATTATAATTTAAGGCAAATTAAACGTGCAAAGGCAAGTTATTTAGTTTGGAACGATGCAGGGTTGACTAAATTAAGCAGGGACAGCTATACACTGTGTCGGATCATGGAACAGTTATCTGGTGATATGCATTACTTTAACTTTTTTGTTTTTATCGCATATTTCACATGAATAAAGGGAAACTTAGCGAAATCTGTGTCCATCACACAATGAGATTACAGAATCGAGCACATTGGGTGAGTGGCTTTCAGGAAAATGCTGGTTCGATCCACGGTGCGGTGTCCTAATTTCAGATTTCCGTGATTTCTGTAGTGATTTCCTTCAAAAGAACGTAACCATTTCTTCGTCATCTATTTTTTCTTGATTTTAAGTGACAGACTTTGATGAGTTATAAACCGTAAGAAATAACACCATCTACCTTGATAGTAGACTTAAAATACCGAGACAAGAAGTGGAGCGTATTTTTTAATTTTGATTAAACTGATATTTACGCAGAAAATCTAAACCTCCCATAAGATGAGGACGATCCAAATGTTTCTTTTTGTTTTCGTAAAAATTACAAAATTATTATTAAACGCATTATTTTGATTATTTATATTACGTATTATTTTAATTATTTAGACTACTGAAACAACACTATTATGACGAAAAAAGCCGTGGTACAACCCCCTTTGAAACTTTAATCACTCAACGAGTTGGTAAACAACGTTTATTTGCATCTAATATGATATTGCTATTGTATAATACATGGTCTTAAAATGAAATTAAACTACCTAATAACACACATACCAGTGTAAACTTACTATCAATTGTTTATCATATATATCACCTCTAAAAGGTGTTTATTATTATTATTATCCTTCATTCTTCACCAAAATCAATGAATAAGGTACCATGAGTAAGGTATCATTTTGGTAATATCATTAATTAAGAAAATAATTTTTGGAAAATTCAACCCGAAATTACAAAATTGTGAACAGTGAAGATCATAAAACTTGGGTGGTGTCGACAAGGTGTGATCGTATTGCCGCACCACGTATCACAGAGATATTGATAAACTGTGTGTGTGTTTACTAGAGTAAGAGGCATTTAAGATATTTTTGTTCCTTTTAGTGAAAAATTTCGGCATTTCTAATTGCTTCGTAAAACGCTGTAAATCTTTTGCTGCGTATCTATTTCAGTTGACAAATAAACCATGGCTTCAAATGAGCCGGTTCTTCTTTCCTCCTACTGTACTACAAATCACCAACCTTGCTATAAAATTCATCGTATTATTCGTAAGATTTCCACACGGGCCTCCTAGTATTATTTTATTGTCTGTATTACAAAATTTGTACCTATTACTAAAAAAAAATTAAAAAACTAGTTTCGCGCCATGACAACTTTCTTATTTTGTATAATATGTAGATAGGAGAAAATTGAACTGTGAGAAACCTTTATTCTGTATACTTTTTAGCACCACAGAAGCTATTATTGTTAAATATTTAATTTATACGTGTGCCAAATTTACAAAATATACTTTATGTGTCACATACATTTCCATATGTGTTAAAAATCTTCTGAAAGCTAAAAACACATTTAATTATAGAATCAGTCAAGTTAATCCTGAAACTCCTTACTACGTATCCGATGTAACATTATCACTAAACCCCCAATAATTTTTTGTTGCCAGTTTACTTTCATTATTAACTAGCTGCCCCGACAGACTTCTTTCTGTCAAAAGTTATTGTCCTATCGTAGTCCAATAGAAAAAATAAATAAATAAAACGTAATACGGAGTGATCACTTTATTTATTGATTTAATGACTCAATAATAAACAACGATTACTTACAAAAATAAGTTTTCTATTTCGTACACTGCAAGACGTTAGTAATAATGTGATAATATTTTTACTGTAATGCTTTATGGAACACGATATTTTTTGTTTCGTTACCTGGCGCGTAAACAAATAAAGCTGACGGTGCAGGGAGCAGGCATCATATTGTCTCTGATATAAACTGTCCATGAGAGAAGCATGGGTTTTCAAGATTAATGCCGCAAACACACAACGACTGACCCTGGGATTTATTTATGGTCATAACGAAAGCAAGCCGCACTGGAAATTGCAATCGTTTTAATACAAATGGTACGTCAATTGGTACCATTGGGATGCCAGGTATCAACACATCTTCTTCCTTATATTTTCTCTTTGGAATGGTTGCTTCGATCACATTGTTCAGTAATTTTTTGACTCCTAGCAGTGTGCCATTACAAAGACGCGGTTGGTTGATATTTCGCAACATTATGACCACCGATACTACTTTTAATTGATTATGAGGCAGCAATCCTGTCAAATCCAGTGGACCGAGCGTGGTGGTGTAACGGATAGCATTCTGGCCTCGCATTCGGGAGGACGGCGTATCGAATCCCCATCCGGGCATCCAGATTTGGGTTTTCCATGGTTTCCCAAATCACTCCAGGCAAATGCCGGGATGCTTACTTAAAAATCCCATGGCCGAATTCCTTCCCATTCCTTGCCCCCATCCTTTCCCGTCCCTAAAGACCTCGCTGTTGAGAGAAGTAAAGCAGTTAAAAAAAATCCAGTGAGTTTAAAAATTCTGGTGGATAGTTGACGACATCATCTTGGTTAGTTGCGCAATCAACTGATTTACATGTCCTTAATTCACTGGCAATTTTATTTTGAATTTTGAAATTTATTTCATTTACATCCGCGTTTTTGTCTCTGTAATATAGCTCGTTCGTTCAAGCAAAAAATTGACAGGAAATGTAATGTAGCCAGTAAAAACGTCTACAGGGATTTTGTCATTAACAATTCCAATGAATTGTTTTGAAAACATTTCTTCATATCGATCATTTTGCAATTCCAAATATAATCATAAAGCGTCTTTGTTTTATTTTGATTGACTGGCAGTAATATTATTTTCGTTGATAAAACGCAAACTCTTTTTTTCTTCGAACTTTATTTTGGACAGGCATAGACTAATATCCATACAGTCTAATCAATTTAAAGGCATACCAGAGATAATCCTAACGCAGCTTTGTTTTGTTTTGATTGACTGGTTTGTATGGGGAAAAAAACGTGTTGATTTTATTATTTTCCTCGTAATTTTTACGTTTTTTCTCTCCGTAAGAACCTTCCTCGTGGATTAACGAAAATATGGAAAAAAATTAGCCGAATTGGTCCAGCCGTTCTCGAGTTTTGCACTTAGCAACACATTTGGGGACTCATTTTTATTTATATAGAAGATTTTAAAAGTAATAAAGTATTATTACTGGCAGCCAATTCAATCATCGTGAATTCTACCTGAACATAATTTAAAACGAATGGAACCCATCACCACAAGGTTTATCAGAACTTTGAATTCTTAAAATAATAGGATAAGTGTGGCTCGATCGTCAGACGCTGATGCATATCGCTTCTCAACTGAAATACCAGTAATCGATTTTGCTTTTTAGGTATTCTTAGTATTGCATCCTTCTAAACTGATGCATTCTATTTTCACTGTCGATACTTTCGTGATAGGCGGCATGGGTCTAAATGTAAACACACTGAACAAATAAACACACAATTGATTTTCGAGGGAAGCGAAAATTTAAAAGCAACCAAGAAAATGCCATGCACGGAGGAATTAATGATAACACGTGCGTCAGTGATATTATTTTCGCTGATCACACGCAGGCATTGATTAATATCCATAGAGCCTAATCAACTTGAAGGCGTACAAAAGATAATCCTTTGTTTTGTTTTGATTGAGGGAAGAGAAAAGTGTTGTTTCTACTATTTTCCTTCCAATTTCTACGGTTTTTCTCTCAATAAGAACCTTCCTTCTGCCTCAACGAAAATATAAAAAAAAAGAATTAGCCGAATTGGTAGAGCCGTTCTTGAGTTTTGAGCTTAGCAACACATTTGGTGATTCATTTTTATTATATTTATTTCTAATATCGAATATCATAATATTTATTAGATATAAGTGTCCTAAGTAATGGTATTGATGGTTGAAACTCGATTTGTAACAATGCTGGGTTTGCACAGTCTGTAGTATGTTTAGTAACTGGGGTAGCATTGTGTTGTTATATTTATGCACAGCATTGACACGTAGCAGGACAAGAGGCAATGTATGTGTCGGAGGAGGTTGTATGCCTCGAGCACAACCTTTTCCTACACAAAGCTAAAATAGCTTGTGAAATGTATGGGAAACTTTTTTCAATGTAACATAAGTACCTACCTTAGAAGTTGGGCCATTAATATTTCTACAAGAATAGCGAGTTTCTCATTTCCAGACTGTGTGAAAATACCTCTCAATTTGTTGTTGTTGACAAAAATTTTCCACAGAAGCAAGCGCTTCATTGCTATTAAATTAAATTAAATGGTCTGCTTCGCACCGAGCATGGTGGTGTAACGGTTAGCGTTCTGACCTCGCATTCGGCAGGACAGCGGTTCGAATCCCCGTCCGGGCATCCAGATTTGGGTTTTCCATGGTTTCCCAAATCACTCCAGACAAATGCCGGGATGCTTCCTTCAAAAGGCCATGGCCGAATTCTTTCCCATTCCTTGCCCCCCATCCTTTCCCGTCTCTAAAGACCTCGCTGTCAGAGAGACGTTAAGCAGATAAAAAAAGAAAAAAGGTCTGCTTCGCTTAACAGTTATAAATGTTATCCATGAAAATCTGTTGAAAAAATAGTAAAGAAGGGAATACGTACATAAAGTAAATTGTGATAAACACCGAAGTGTCGAAAGTCATGGGATACGTGTGATATTATCTTTTTTCCCCGTGATTTGCAACAAAGTGATGTGGCATGACTCCAGTCATCGAAAGTCACCTGAACAAAAATTTATCCATGCTTCCCCTACAGCCTTCCATAATTGCGAAAGTGTTGTCGGTGCAAGAAGCTGTGCATAAACTGATCTTTCGATCATGTCCCAGATACATGTTCGGTTGGATTCATGTCTGGCGATCTACGATGCAAAATCATTTGCTGAAATAGTCCAGATTGTTCCTCAAACTAATCGCAAACGATTTTGGCCCGCTGACATGAAAAATTGTTGTCCTAGAAAAGTATATCGTAGTTTTGGTGCATGAAAATTACTAATGGCAGCAAATGGTCTCTCGGTAGCTGTCAATAGTGGGTTCAGTCTGACCTGAGTTCCCAGTCCATACCAGGATGGAGCCACCACCAGCTTGCACAGTGTCTTGATGGCAACTGGAGTTCCTCGTGAAGTCAACGCACTCGAACCCCACCATCAGCTCTTACCTACTGGAATCATGACTTTCTGACCAGGCAACCTTTTTCCAGTAATTTAGGCTTCAACCGTTATGTTCACAAGCTCAGCTTCTGCTGCCATATCCCATCAAATCCAAATTTCGCTGCACTGGCTGCACAGACATATCTGTTGTACGTCACACACTGATTGTTGCTGTTTTCTAACGCAGAGTTGCCTGTATGATAAAACTGACATCTCAACGCATCCGTTGCTGGTCACAGTAATTAAGCAGATGTGGTCCATCACTGCGTTGTATTGGCGGAAATCACATGGTCATGACATATCCGTGATACAGTGGATTAAGGAATGTTGAATTAACTACCAATTTCCAAGATGGTATGTCACCTTCGTTCATCAGAAAGCGATTTACAGGTCTCACGAAGTATAAATGAAGTCCCAGACTCTTCACGGCAATTTATACGTTTCTTGCGTGCTGCCTCCATCTAGATATCTCGATCTGCCTATCCAATAACTTTTAGCGTTTTAGTGTATATGGTATTGAACATTGCTGAATTGATAGTGTTAAACTTCATGGATTGCACATTTATTTATTAAATTTCAACAGAGCATATTATCATACATAACCTTTTATAGTCGTAATATTTAATTATGGATATCCTCTCCTAGCATAAATCTAAAGGTTTTTACTCAAGTAAAAAAAAAAATATTACACGTGATATTTTCAAGTGTGTGCGCAGACTTCCGCGGTCGTTGTCGATGTAATCTTGTTTGTCCGGGTTTCGACAAATTGACGCGGATCAACCCGGACAACCAAGATTACACGGGATATTTTGTCATCTGAAATTTATTTTTAGTTTCTGTTTTTTTTTTCTGCGATTCAGCCGATATTTTCATGGAATATAAGACCACCTCTTTTGTTAAATTTTGTTATGAGCCACAAACGAAGGGTGGAAAGCAGCGGATATATTTTCTGCTGTTTCCATTTATAGAATGCGTAAGCATAGAAAAAAATGTAGACAAAATAATATTCCCTAAGAATATTCTAGTTAATACCAATAAATTAGATGATAGTCAATTAGTCAATTTATGGTGCTTTTGCAATTAATACTAGCATATCGCTTAAACACTCATCAATACAAAATCTTGAAAACACATCAAATAATGATCTACAGAAAATTAAAAGATGGTTCAGTGAAAATAAATTCATTCTTAATGCAGAAATAACCAAGTTACTTAGATTTTTTGCAAAAGAAAAGCAGAGATCTAATGCGATGTCTGAAAGGAAAGCAATCAATCAAAGCAGTTTCACAAAAAATTTTGGTGTATTTGTAGATAACAAGTTGTACTGGAAGCTGCATATTCGGCATCTTCTTAAAAATACTTAATTTGCAGTATTTTCCTTTAGGAAAATAGCTGATGTAGAAACAAGGAAGCTGGTATATTCTGCATACTCTCACTCCTTATGGAATCTCCTTCTGGGAAAACTCTTGACAAGAACAGAAGCTTTTTGACTCACAAAAGTACTCTGGAATGATTAGTTGCTAAACAAGCTCATGGACATCGTTCAGATGTCTAGACATACTTACAACGCCAGCTTAATACATTTACTCCATAGACTACTATCTTTTGTAGTGAAAAATCATCAACACTTCAATTTTAACGCCGACATAGATATTACTATAAATACATATATAACATTAACAAAGATTAAAAGTCATTGTCAATTGTTTAGAAATGTATTTCATTCATTGCAGCATCTTCATCCAGAATCCTAAAATGGGAAATAAAATGTTATTATCTTTAAATCTAGACAGAATGACATTTGCTTCAGAATTCGTTTTACTCTGTGAAGCAATTCTTGAAATTTCGTAATTTAAGATAACTGACAAAGTTTTATATGGAAGTGTTCTGTATGGAACTGGAAGGTGATAAACTTATTCACAATCAATAAAAAATACCTTATGTTTGAAGTTTCATTTTTATGACACTACAAGACAAAAAAACTTATTTCTGCGTTTGGACCGATTTCTTAAGCTCATTATGTCGATAAAAATGAGTACTTTCTGGGTTATTTACTGTACTTTTTTGTCTTTAATATTGATGTACCTCTGAGGTTTTTTGAAGATAAATTTTTTATAAGTAACTAGCCTCTAACCCCATCAAAAATGATAGGTTGAACGCATTGTTCTGGCAAATCATATCTTTGCAGTTGTTTAATTAAATATAATTCATATTCCATAAAGCTCACAACCTTGATTTAGTAATGTTGTACATATTTCGGTTGTAGCTTACATAGCGATACAGTTGGAATTAACGACGACAAAAATATGGAACCAATGAAATTAAAAATAATTTAGGAATCCAAAAACCTTATTCTATACCGCATTAAACCAGTTTTATTTTTGGTCTAGATCGCATTCAGCATGATAAATATGGAACTGCTTCCATGCGCATGAAGTAATAACTCCAGTAACATGACGCTTACGGAAGCAGCTAAAATTATGTAGGGGTAATTCTAAATTCATCATGAATTTTGTTTTAAAAAAGTATGCAATTCATTTCATCCAGTTTACTATAACAATGACAAATAATATAGCGGAAACATCTACATCGAATATAAATAACATAAGTCCGTCACAAATGACTTGTTTAACGCAGTGTTTTGGTAATTCATTTCATTGCTAACCGAATACGATTGTTTTTAAGTAAAGCTCTTAACCTTGAAAATGATATAATGTACAGTACATATTTCTTCAGCTTACTGTGACAACAGTATTTTTGGACAGTAAGTATAACGTCTACAATGCGCGGAAATAAATAAACCAAAGCAACCAAAAATTAATATGTCAATTTATAATTAAATACATTCTTTTTTCAGTGTTCTGGCAATTCGTTACTTCGCGGAGGCTTAACTAAATACAGCTGTTATTAAATAACGCGCATAATCTGGAGTAACATCTCCGTCCGTCGTTAGTTCGGCAACGAAGACGGGGTGCTTGACGGACATGTTTACACAGTGACCAATCTTAGCCTTTTATTAGTATTAGTTGATAATATACGTATCAGCAATGACTCACATGAAATAAAGATTACGAGTAAACTCTTAAAATATGTTTAAACTAGATTTAAGTAGATTTTTTCATGGTAATACCAGTTAAAGCCACCTGTTTTATATGAATTAGTTACGCTGAGTGGTAGACAAGAAGATTGGCTTCGAATGATTGATATATGGATTTTAAAAAGCACGAAGAAAACAATTTTCCGCGTTGTAAATCATATTAATGGGCCGACATGTTTTATGTTGTGACTTTTATCCAAAAAAGAGCAATGCAAGGATGGTGAAGCCATTCGCAGCATTGCCAGCATCAGAGAGGCAGCCTGTGCTGCCTTAATGAAGTCGCCCTTCCTGCTCTCGAGAGGCGGGGTGACGCCGATTAGGGCACTGAGCTCCGCCCAGAGCATTATGACACTTTTTTAGGCGCCCCGATGGCGCGCGAGCTAAAATAAAACCCTCTGACGGGGCCACACAAAAGAGTATCCTGGTCCTCTATCAGAGCAGCTCGGTCACCACGGACTGAACTCGTGATTACTTAAAGATTGCGGTGAATCCTGTAAGATAGACATGTTACATCAGTCATGCTTCTTCACAGATCTCAAATAGCACGTTTCTCTCCCACTTGTCAGTTCACTAGTCAGTTCTGTGTTGTTAACGTTATATAGTAAGTGGAAACTCCGTTCATAGAAAGGCCAACACCATTAGTAACTGTTCTTTCACCAAACCTATTCAGCTGATGTGTTTCTTCGAGGGCCATACTGATATTAATGAAATTTAATATAGATAAATCTACCATCTTCATCTATACTTCACTTTTCTATATAGTCGCCATTTATTGTCATACATTTTTCAAAAGGTTCTGTGTTAGAAAGCAATCCATTAGGTATTTTATTTTGAAGAGTAGTAATAAATACCACTTTTACGGTAAAAAGTCGTTATCATTAAATACTAAATATTTTAATTAAAACATTTTAAAAGTAGATGTTTAAAAAATATTGGCTTTTTCAGATGCCTTTTTTTTAATCTTCTTTACTTTACAAAACTTCTTTGAAAACAATATTAGCCGTTATAATGTTATCATCGTTGGAACAAAAGTAACAATTAATTAATGTACAAACTACTAAAAAAAACGCTTACGGATATACAAACGAAAGCCAGGTTCTGAAAGATACAACCCTGTCTTTTGATGCGTCTGAGCTCGTGCTTTATTAATGTTCATATTGAAGGTTACTTCTTTTGGGAATTGTTTTCTTATCATTTGGAAAGGCACAGTTGATCAGAAGATGTGAGGTTACTGCGAGGTATGATCATAGTTTCATCGGAGTGAATGATTTTAGCACTGATGTTCTCTTCTAAGTGAATTACGGCACTTCTATCATTACCGTGGCGCCACAATCTGATGATGAATGCTTATAGAACTCGACAAAACAAATCGAAAATAAAGAATAATTTTTTTTTTTTTTGATATCTCGCTTGGTTTTCGAGATATAGCATATTATAAATCAGTTATCGGTATAGTTCCCTGTGATTTTGGTGACATTTCTTCTGCTCCTCACTTTTGACATAAAATATCACATACGAATTCATGATCAAATTTGGCTATGGCGAAATTTATCTTCTGGTCCAGGCCACATTTCAACTTTACCACGTCAATTTTGAGATACAATATCTCGAGAACTAAGCGAGATATCAAAACATTTTATTCTTTGCTTTCAATTTGTCGAGTTACATAAGAATCCATCATCAAATTAGGAAGTCAGGGTATTGTAGAATCCCCTGAATTATCACAAATCTTGCACCATTAATTAATTCCTGACTAGCGTTAAGATTTGTATTTATCATAAAAGCAATTTATGAGTTGGTAGACCCGACTATCTCGGAAATGGCTCTAGCGATTTGGATGAAATTTTATATGTAGATAATGTTTTGCTTTTCAAGATTGTAACACGATTTTACAAAAAAAAAAAAAAAAAAAAAAAAAAAAAAAAAAAAAAAAAGAGCATTTCTTGTATTTGGTTTTTCGGAAATGGCTCTAACCTCATTTCGTAGAAGTTTCAGGGACCAGTTGGTTAGACAAATAACTGAGCTCCTAAAATGCCTAGAAAGCCTTCAAGGTATTTACTTCAGTCAAACTTTACTCAAAATCTTGTACAGAGTCCGGCAATAAAACCTCCCACATTTCACGTAGCCGGCGTGCGGGTCGTAGTGAAGATACTGATGTGGAATGTGTTTTGTTTTAAAGAGGTGTACCTGCCATTTTCAGTGTGCGGCATGTCATGGCTTGGTGAGCATCGTGCGTTTGTTGTGGACGAATTTATTCGTAACAGTTGTTCTCAGATTTTCGGAGACGATTCGAACTTGGCCAACATGATTGTGTCCCGGATAGAAAAACTATTCAACTGTGGGTGTCAAACTTTAGAAAGACAGGTTCAGCACTAAAAAAAAAACCTACAGGCCGTCCTCAGACTGCAACAACGCCGGAAAATTTGGTGCGTGTGAGTGTGTCTATGCAACATTCACCAATCTTTGGGGACACTTAAAGCCTATAGTGTACAAACATCGTCCCACAACACTGCAAGCACTTAAAGAGGCCATTACCCAAGAATTGGCAGCCATTCCAAGAGAAATGACGCGAAAATGTATGGAGAACTTTCTGGATGGAGTTTGTCAATGTGTCAACAATGGAGGGCAGATATAATTTTTAAAACCAAATAATTAAAAATGGCAAAGTGTGTATTTTTCATAAATAAAAGTAATTATTCTCTATCATATTTAGTTTTTATGTGACAACACATTAAAATGAGGGAGGTTTTATTGCCGGACCCTGTATATTGTACAGAAATCGAAAGATGCCGATCAATGATCGGTCACCCAGGTACTATAGATAAATGTACCATCTTCATTTATAATTCACTTTTCTATATAGTCGCCATTTATTATCATACATTTTTCTCAAGGTTCTGTGTTAGAAATCCGTTCCATCAACCAGAAGATACTGGCACTCTGCATGCCACGATCGTCATGTAGCGTTGGCTTCGAATCAGTTCCTTCACAAAATCGAAAAGATGGTAGTCTAGAAGAGACTCTGAGGTCAATAAACCTAGGAGCCTGCAAGTAAAAAATTTTCGACAGCCCGAGCTTGTGATCATGTTTTGTGCTATACTATGTCTTATCTCAAATTTTTATGCAATTTCATTCACTTGAACATCTTTCGTAATGCCATAAACTTTTGTCATATTGCGTTCAGTGGAAACACTTCCATGATGACTAATACGAGGCTGGTCTTTGGTTCTCGTGTATCCGTATTTGAAATGTTTAACCCATCTCCTAAGATCGTTCGGGAGTATGAACACATCTCCATATGCATGCTGAGGTCTGCGGTGAGTTTCAACAGTGGTGATTTTCTCTTTAACCAAGACTTCAACAAACGGAACATCACATGCAGCTATTTTGTATCTACTATTTCTCCCCTCTGGGGGGATGCGGTTGGTCGATTGAACTGGAGACGTTTGTTATAATAATAGCCCTTCTTATATACTTATTGCGTCTACCAACAGAGGGAAAATTGTTAACCGTCAAGTGTTGGTCCCTGTAGGGGGTGTGCTCTTGCCGCCCTTCCCCCCCCCCCCCCCGATATTTGTGCTTGGTGTCCACAGTCCCGTCGTACCCGGTCTTCGGGCTAGGGGTTCAGTGGAGGTTGCGTGCCCTGCCAGGACGGCAGGCTTTTGAGTATTCAAGCTGCATCTAGGCGCACATCGGTGTAGGCCGCAGCTCAAGTCGGTGAGCAAGCTTGACCTGACTGCTCCAGTGCTGAGGTGTCCTGGTGAAGGAATACCAAGCACCCCAGAGGCTTGCTGCACCTCTGCTGCAAACTCTACAATCTCTGGAGTCGATTGAACGGGTCAGTACCATGGTGCCGGTCGCTGTGTTCGGGTGTGGTTCGCTGTGTTCTGGTGTGGTTCGCTGTCCCGGCAGCGGGGGTCGGGGCTCAGGGGTAGCGTCCCTGCTGGTGGGAGTGCACGGTGCCGGGAGTCAATGTGCATGGTTGATTGAAGACTGGGTGCGAAGCAGACACGCATTATTGCCCCATGCAGCCGACGTGCATTCACTGCCAGCGCCCTTGGCAACAAGACCGTTGGCACGGGGAGGAGGGATTTGTTCCTTTCTCCGCTGTTCCCGGCAGTAAGACCTTGGGTGCAGAGAAGTGACGCAACTCTGCTGTGGGGCGACGTACGGTATAAGCTAGCGCGCGCCGTTGAAGGTGCAGCCAAGTCTCCGGCATGTCGGATGTGACTGTGCTGGGGCGTGTGGTCTCGATGATCAGAGAAAGTAGTGATTCACTGGTATGCACCTGTATCTTTGCTGCCATAATAGGTCCTCTCTATAAGTGGGGACTGTTAGTGCATGGGTTTGCCCGGGTGTGGCAGCAGCAACATGTTAACGCTGTGGGAACCCTTTGTCCCCTGCAGCGAAATGGTGCGTCACGGCGGTGCTCTGTGAAGCTTTTACGAGCGCGTGGGAACCCAGTGACGCATTGTGAGTCGGTTGGGTTCGGGGGAAAGCGCATTAGGAGCGCGCCCTAGTGTGGGAAGCTGTCGGTTGGTGCGATGGAACATGCGACAGGGCACTCCTGCGTGGCGCTTGGTCGCTCTGGCTTCCGCCCTGTCCCTGCGGGGACGGATGGAGCCGGGTGTTGCGCGTAGATAACACAGAGAGGCTTAGGGGGCGTCAATTAATTACGTGAGGTGAAATAAGGGGGGAGGGATCGGGCGAAATTTCACGAAACCTCACCAAGGGGGAAGGGGGAGGGGTCAACGGAAACCTCACGTGAGGTTTTGAAATTCTTGTAGAATGGTGGAGCTAAAAAAAGTCTACAAATGACGCGAAAGTCGATTTTAGGAGGGTAAAAACCGACTTTAGGGGGGTATAACCGCCCTTGGGAACTTGACACCTCAAAATAGTCTCAAAAAGATGCGAGGGTCCATTCGTAGAGGGGGGCGGGGGTCTTCATCAAAATCTCACGTCATTTTACAGGGAGGGGGGTCCGACCAAATCTCACGAAATCTCACCAGAAGGGGAGAGGGAGTCCGGAATTCCGGAAAAAACGCCTCACGTAATTAATGGATGCCCACTTATGTTATACGGCCAGGTTTTCGAAGGTTTTTTTTAACTGCTTAACGTCTCTTAACAGCGAGGTGTTTAGAGACGGGAAAGGATGGGGTGGGGGCAATGAATGGGAAGGAATTCGGCCATGGCCTTTTGTAGGAAGCATCCTGGCATTTGCCTGGAGTGATTTGGGAAACCATGGAAAACCCAAATCTGGATGCCCGGACGGGGATTCGAACCGCCGTCCTCCCGAATGCGAGGCCAGAACGCTAACCGTTACACCACCACGCTCGGTGTGTTTTCGAAGTGTCCTGACCTACTTCGTAGCGGGCGCTGCGTCCTCAGTGCTCCCCGTGGGTACCCTTCATGGGTGGCGAAACGCCCCTTACCTCGCCATCCCTGCTGTAATGGCGGGTGATGCTGAAGGACCCAAATCCGCGGCGGGGGCGTAGTGAAGTAGCTGGATGTCCGCAACATGGTACTTGAGGGGATAATGAGTTTCTCAGGTACCATAATGACGGATCCTAACGCTAATGAAACGGCTGCTGGTGAGGCGTCAGCCGATCCTACGAACGGCAATCTAACCACAAGGTAAAAGACAGTCATGCAACAATAACCCACCGCTATGGTTATGTGTAAAAGGTATTTGTCCATTGATCCTCGTACAATGTTGGTAAAAAAGATAACTATAAAAACTAACACCTATGTATCTCCTATAGTTCGTGTGAATATGAGCGTCAATCGCTAGTGACTTGGTAGCGGCTTTTTATGGCCAATATTGTGAAATGCACCGCAACTTTGTCAGCTGATAACACGACAGCTAATAAACGCTCAGGAGATGTGAGGAAAGTGTAATCCACATTTACCAACATCAATAGCCCTGTTACTCCCCGTTTACAGCCAATTAAAAGGAATCAGCACCAATGGTTTTTTCTGAAAGAGAAAACTTTCTCAGCTACAAAGTTGAGAGGTTGCTCGCCACTTTTCTACTCGCTACATTAATCCTGAAAAAGGAACTTGACTCTTCAGTCGCCAGAAGCACAGATAATTCGAAATATTTTGTAGATCCAGCACCAAACTCTGTTGGACATATCCCTACGGACATTGTTGTGTTGTGCCAAATATTTAGAGAGTAGAACATAACAATTTAAGCATTGGCAGATTACGTCCTTTACAAGTAAATCAGATAGCTAACTAAAATGTTCGCGGTTCTGCTGTCTCTTCAGTGATATGTTGAGCGCTGTTCATAGATCAACAGATAAAATTTTGATCACAGGCAACAGTAAACAATGCAGACTTGAATTATTGCATGGAATACAATAGAAAGACGTTGCCGATTGCGGCGTTACGTGTGAATCTTGTTAATACTGTGTTGTGGGGGTCAGGGATTCCACTGTGACCTAGGGCATCAGCATTATAAATGCTGTGTCGGCTTGCTTAGAAACAAATTTTTACATTCATTTATTCACAGTAATGGAAATGAAAACATGGTCTTACTTCCTGAAAGCCATTTAAAAAAATTTAGTGTTACTAGCAAGGTATTCTTCCAAAAACTAAATTTTACAGAATATGAAATCAAAGGGTCCTTAAAAGTCCTGTATTTTTTAAAGAAGGAGGGGAGCTTAGAAAATTCAGTATGTAATTACAGGTTTTGATTGGTAATTAAAAGCATAACAAAATTGACTTGTTCAAGTCACATACGGTAAATACTACCATTGACGGCCATTTCTGTACATTATACAGTATGAACGCAAATAAAAGAACACGATTACCAAGTACCAGTTGTTTGAACCAAAAATTCTTTTCAAAATGAAGAAGAAGCTTCATAACTTTTAAACAAATGTTCCAAAAGAAGTAACAATTAAATGAGTATATTTTATAGCTAGAAAGCAGATTTTAGAATTGTTATTTCTTACAACTATCTCCCATACACCCCATTGTTCTTAGAATTATTAACATGCTGGTAACATTCGTTTTTTTATTTATTTTCCTTTCACGTATTAAAACAGTTAACTTAATTATTCATATTAACCGAGCTTCGTTTTTAAACACGAAAAGTGGCTGGGTAACACTCTCTCCCTGGTTGACACTGTTGGAAGTGGGTATTCCGCTCTGTTCCAACTCGTGGACTCTTCTAGAGTCATGAAGCATACGTGAGGGCACCAGCAAGTGAGAACTTGGCTAACAAGTTTCCATGAGAGGCACCATGCGCAAACGAGCAATTCCTTGCGTTTCTGCACACATATTGCTGTGGTAATAAGAGGCGAATAGCACGCATAGTTGTCTTTATTGTAGTCTTTGGAATCAAAATGGCGTATTAAACACATTAAGTGATAATCATATACTCTATCATCAACGTGAAATATACTTTAACAACTTTCGTGGTCATGTAATACTACGTATTAAGAATTTGTGATATCCAAACCAAAAATTCCTTATGTTTCACGTCTACTAACTGTACAGACGGGTAAAATATGCGTCTACAAACCCATATCGGATTTTAAAAGCTCAGAGAAAGATTTGCGTCGTTGATTCATACTTTATTTTATTCAACCTCCACGTAGAAAGAGTCTTCAAAAACTTCTTGATGGTATGAAACAGGGTAAATAGATTAATATAGTACCTTAATATACTTATTCAGGCATCAAGGTACTTCAGTGTCAGCTAACAATATCAATAACTTGTAATCATTACCGAAAAAGATCAGTCTGGGAGGAATACAATGGGTCAAATTATGAAAAATAATAACGCATACGGAAATAGCGTATAAAATTCTCATACATCCTCATCTTGAGAACTGTTGCGCTGTGTGGGATTCATATCCCAAAGGTCTGATTACTTGTATCGACAAAGTACAGATAACAGCCGCTCGATTTGTGACCGTTTGTTATATCCCTTACGAAAGTATCACCGACTGGGACCAGAAGCTGTGAAGGGGTTGTCTGCCCACAGGCAAAGGAAATATCGATCGGATTTGCTAGCAAAAATTCGAAAACGTACCTTCGTTTGTGACTGCGGAGAAATACTTCACCTACCAACCACCTTGGGCTGTAATGGCAGGAAAAATAAAATAATGAAACAAAATCTCACTCTGACGCTTAAATGTATTCCTTCTGTTTTTCATGTGCTGTTAGGGATTGGAATGCACAGAATTAAGGTGAATTTTGGTTCATAGCACCCTCTTCATACATAATTTTTAGAACTGACGAGTAAAGATGTAGATGTAACGTCATTTACGTGCCGTTTCCGTACAATACACCTAATGGAAAGATTCTAGGAAGCAACTGCCAATACAGTGAAATAAAGTGTTGAAGCAGCCATATTACATCGTGATATCATTCGGTATATAACAGTTTAATAAGTTTTCGCTAAAAATCTGCTATACAGAAAAGATCTAACATTTCAGGAAATTCATGAATCGCGTATACCCTGCCTTGCGGGAGAGCAATTAAGTTCAGGCCTGTCATTTCGGAAGGCGAGGTTCGTTCCATGTGCGGCCATCCAGATTTAGTTTATCCATGGTTTCCCAAAATTACTCTAGGAAATAGTTCCTTTAAGACAGTATAACCTGTAAAGACATCGAGGTAGGTGAGCCGTAAATCATCACTCAAAAAAATAACTGTCACGTATGAAACATATTTGTGTCAAAACTATTTGCTAGAGATAATCCGGCCTGACGATTCTGTAATCCGTAGTTTATATATTTACTTTCGGTCACAAGGAAAATCTTAATGTCAGCATAGACTCACATATTCCATTAAAACTTTCAGATCTCTACTATACCCACGTTGAGACTGCTTCACCATTTCTTTGTTTTGGCAGGTATGAAATTTACAGATATACAAACGTTTACAGAAGTATTTATACGACCGTTTACTTTCGGAAAAAATAAATGCCCTTAGGTCTATCGATGCCACGCACTGGTTTGTTCCGAAACCACGCCATGTGAATTTTTAAGACCGTCGCTTACCTGGGCTGATCTAATATATAGTGACACTGCAAGACGGCGATACATGGAACGCCAAACCATCCGCTCATTAATCTCTACGTTGCAGGAATCGGCCACCTGAAAAATGTTTAAATTTTCAACAGTGTTTATTGGACTGTGAAATGTGAATATTGGAGACTGAAATACCATTGCAAGAATCCTGTTAATCTGTCGCTATATTAGTAAACATGAGCTGACGATGATTGCTACAAGAGCCACGTAATAAAAAACACAGACAGAAAAGTTTTGATTGGCCATATGGTGCAGGAAGAACTGTTTATAGAAAACGTAAAGCGTAAATACTTTGGCACGTCATTCGGTGATAAGCCCGTTTGGACAGGACACATTTGGCAAGGTGATAGGAATAGGTTTCAAACTGCTGTATTTAGTAGCAAGGGTATTGAGATACAAAATTTTAGTCAGACCTTTGCTTCAGTATGATGGACGCATGTTATGGGTCTCAAATACAGGATTTGATAAGATTTACTTGTATAAATTAACAAAGAAAACGGTAAGTAACTGACACGATAAAGAAATAGGGTTGAGGATCGCTGGAGAACACAAGGCGGATGAAGAAATTGCTAAAACTGTATAAGGATATATCGACGGCGAAGCCTATTGACCATAAACAAGAACTTGATTTCAGGCCTAAAGTAGTAGAAAAATTTTCTTTTGTAATAAGGAAATCGTGGAAAAATTTTCAAGGGTTATTATGAACAGTTCGCCACGTATACAGAAGAATTTAAAATAAAGATTGATGTGCAAGTCATAAGTAGGCTTGTGGCGAAAACGCCACCGCAACTGAATTTATTTTTAATAATTATACAAGTCTCAAATAGCAAGCTGCCTGAAAATATTCTGGTGCTGCAATTTGAGTGTTCCAATGCCAGCAAGACAAAAGATCTAACTTGAGACAGTGCTAACGTACCGTAGCGCGATATTATTTGTGCTAGCACCTTGGTCTTCCTGCGTCTGAATTATGGAACCGAGTGTTAGTTACAATTTTGAAGGTTTTCCGGTCTCAGTTGAGAATTTATGTTTTAAACATCGATATTATTTCTTTAAACAATCAATTATAAATACAAGTTCAAATAGAACAAATATCACATACATTAGAAACACGAGGTGAATTTTAAATTTAAATTGTAATTCCTCAACCTTTCAGAAGACAAAGTATAGCGTGTAATTTACTTGCTGTTAGTTTGCAGCTCCTAGACCCTTCTTTTCCAATCCACCACTGTTATCTTTACGGTAAATTATGTTTTGCTCCATTCTTTTTTTTTTTTTTTTTTTTTTCAAAGATTGAAAATTATGTTCATTTTCCAAAAGCCCTCAACCATCTTTGTGTGTTCCCCGCCATCGCTGAAATTTATATCTGATAAAATTCCTTCGCCAGCGGTTTTTTTCCAAGTTTTCCACAAATTTTTGATAGTGTCATCTATTCAGTTTTAAAAAGTGAATGCTTAATACATCCTGGATGGGTTTCTATTTCAGCTCTGCTAACAAACATATTACATTGTATGTCCGCTGCTGAACAATTGAAATAGCTTAATAATTTTTACTCCTCATCTGGCCATTAATTTTGTTTCTTTAATTGCTCGCTGAATTCAAATTATAATTTAAATTTTCACGATTCTCGCAGATTTTTTTTCCCCAAGTGTCATTTTTATAATCGTTCTTGTTTAAACACAGAATCACAGAAAAATAATCTAAATACGCAGAAAGAGTTGTTGTATCCTACTAATGACGGTTCAAATTACGGAAAACGTGTGGGTAGGAAAACGAGACCAATTGCTACGTTTTAAAAAATAATGAATTGTAATTAAGGGCAGCAAGCATATCAAAATATTAAATGAGGGTGTTCGTACTTACTCCATCTTCATCAGAATTTTGATCATTATTGCAATTAACACTGAAGAAAGTGTATATAGTCATCAAAGTTATAGTCATGTTTATTCATGTGGAAAAATTCTAGTAGCATAGTTTCTACGCTCTTTCTTTATCAAAGAATATAATTTCCGTTAAATATTTGATTTGTGTGCCAAATACTCCATTCCTCCATGATGGTCAAATATTCCGTACCTCCAGTTCTTAAATTTCAACATATATTTTCTGTATTTCATCATCATCTTGCTGCGAAGTTGCCATGTGTGCTGTCCTTATACTTGATGCAAACTTAAATTCTGTTGCTATGCATGTAAGTATTTCAGTGAACTTTTCGTAACATTTGACAATTTTTCTGTTTTTCTTACACATTGGAAAATCCACTGCCTATTTCTGTCATCATTATTTTTTTGTCGTTCTCTACTAGCTTCGAGCCCGTCAAAAATGACGGTTTGAATTAAATATTCCGGTAGTTCGTTGTTTTTTGCAGTTGATTAATTATACGGAATTGTTATTACATAATGCTAAAGGCCTTCATTTTGTTCTACATATTTCATTTGCAGATCACGTGACAATACAGTAGTAACTTCTACCGAATTAATGACGACTGAAGTATAAAACCAGTGAAATTCAAAAAAAAAAAATGGAAATCCCAAAAACGTTTGCTATCCATGTAATATCAATTTTATTCCTGGTCCAGGCACAATTCTACACATTAAATATGGAACTACTCCACCCGCATTAATTAATACCTTTAGTAACATGACATTTATGTAAGCAGCTTAAATGATTTGTAAAACTGGTTTAAGAGTGAATTATGCTGTAAACAAATGTGTCAGTTGCGATTCTGGTCAACTTAATCACAACCTCCACTAAAATCGGCGTTCTAATATAATAGTTTCTTTTACCCTCATGGGAATAACGAGGGGTTTCTTCTAAGGTGGTAGAAGGAATTTATTCTGGAAAATCTTGTAAGGAAAAACGAATAACGATCATTTTTCATGATATTTTTCGTGATATGAGTACCATACTGTGGTTAGATTATCGGAGTATTTGGCTATTGTAACTGCCCTCATACCAGAACTGTAAATAGAATAGTATTTAATGAAGTATTTGTAGGGAGCTAAAGTTTGCTTGAATATGATCTAGTATGTTTGTTATGCAATTTCTTGTGAATCAGTGTATATAGACTTTGTTTTATGAAAGGAAATTATTTAAAGGCCATTTAATATGTTTAAGAATCGAATTGTGCAAGAGAATTGCTTAAATGTGTGTAATTCCAAGTATTAATGAAAGTTGCGATGTCTACAGGACAATTTTCGACAGTTTAAAATGATTCTGTAAATAATCCTGTGTTCAAGTATCATTTAATTTCCATTTCTGACTATTTTGTAATGATGTGAAGTGATTATGTATTAATTCTGATTATTTTTAATATGTTTAATTGTTTGAGTAATTGTTAATGTTCGAGAAATAGCTGGCGGACGCTTTTGAAGAATTCCAGAAATTTCGATAGAGCCTATATAAAGAAATCGGCAGAAGGACAGAGTTTAGTTTATAGTTAGTTTACAGTTAGTTGATAAAGATTCACTTTGGAAATGCGTCAGTAGTATCTGTGGATTGTATCTTTGCATGTGAAAAATATCACTGACGTTGTTTTGGAAAATAAACACAAAAATCTTCAGCGCAACCTTCTGGTGGATTATTTAATTAATTACCTTATTTATTAAACCACAGAAGAACCTAATATGGCAACCATCAAGGGACAATAAATCATTAAACATCTGTGAGATGTTAATCTTCTAAAATAATATGTAGCAAATTGCGACGAGTTATCGGCAGACTACGACAAGTAGAGGTTATAAAAACTATACTAGTTGGAGGATTTCGACGATTGAGTTATTCGTTATTCGGCGACAACTTGAAACTGAGTACAACGAGTTGACTGCAGTCATCGGAGATTTTCCATCGGCATCTGGAATCGGCAGTAATTTTCCAACATCGAGCGAATTTTCTTCGGCCACAGGATACAATCTTCCAGCAGTGCAGTGCTCTGTGTGTAAAAAGGGTGGTTAAGTGCTTTAATTAGTGAAAAAAGTTATGTTTGGTGGTGAAAAAACTGCTGCTAGGTGAAATTTAAGGTGACGAAAAATATTTAAGTGATACAAAACTGAGGACGAACAGTAAGTACTAAATATTCAATTGTTTGCTTTTGCATGTTATTTTGTGGTTGATTAGTAACATTTCAAGTCTTCTTACCTTTGTTTTCATATTCATTTTGCTAATAACTGAAAATGGCTGATAGTCAGAATTTACAAGCTGTTCTAGAATCTTTTGTTGCCAATTTTAATGCCATGTTTGACAGCAAATTTTCTGAACTTGAGCGTAAACTAGACAGCAAATTCTCTGAACTCAAGGATTTATCCAAGAGTGAGGTAAAGAAAGATATTGACAGTAAAGTTTCGGAAATTAAGAGTATTTGTAGGGAGCAAAAGTTTGCTTGAATGTGATCTAGTATGTTTCTTATGCAATTTCTTGTAAATCAGTGTATATAGACTTTGCTTTATGAAAGGAAATTACAGGGTGTCCACAAATGAATATCGGAGTTTTAATGCTTTATAAGATTTATTACATTATCCTTACAGTTATAAGTGATATGTCAAATGAAAGAGCAACTCAAACAGTTTTGTTCGTTGGCACTAGTGCGCATGTGCGTGAAATGTTTCCGCCGCGATCCGCTAGAATGCGGTAGTAGCAAAGATGGCGACTAGTGAAGAGAAAGCGTTTTGTGTTTTACAGTTTGCAAAGACTGAATCTGTAGTTACTGTGCAGCGTGCGTTCCGCATTAAGTTCGGGCGTGATCCTCCAAGTGACAATAACATCCGTAGATGGTATCATCAGTTTGAAGATACAGGCTGCCTTTGTAAAGGGAAGAGCGCGGGACGACCAAGAGTTAGCGAAGAGACTGTTGAGCGAGTGAGAGAGTCGTTCACTCGTAGCCCAAAGAAATCTGTTCGGAAGGCTAGTCGCGAATTAGAAGTCGACTGTTTGGAAAGTTTTAAGGAAACGCTTGCAACTACGTCCTTACCGTTTACAGTTGTTACAGGCTCTAAAGCCTGCAGACCATGGTTTACGTGCCAAATTCGCTAACGAAATGTTGTTACATGACGATGAAGATTTTCTACATCATGTTGTCTTCGGTGATGAATCGACCTTTCACCTCAGTGGACATGTTAACACTCATAATGTGTGGATCTGGGGCTCAGAAAATCCTCAAGAGATCGTACAAGTGTAACGAGACTCCCCTAAAATCAATGTTTTTTGTGCCGTATCCCGGCGGAAAGTTTACGGACCTTTCTTTTTTGATGAACCGACTGTAACTGGTACTTCTTACCTAGATACACTAGAGCAATGGCTCTTCCCTCAGTTGGAACAATATGAACCAGAGAACTTCATTTTCCAGCAAGATGGTGCGCCACCTCACTGGCATAACGAAATACGCAGTTGGTTGAACGTAACTGTACCCGACCGCTGGATTGGCCGCAAGGGGCCCAATGACAGAGCTTGCTATGCGTGGCCTCCACGTTCACCTGACCTAACGCCATGCGATTTCTACCTTTGGGGTTTCATCAAGGATCGTGTGTATGTGCCTCCGTTACCAGCCGACCTCCTTGAATTACGACAGAGGATTGAAGCAGCTGTTGCAACAGTTACTGAAGACACACTGCTCAACGTTTGGGAAGAACTCGGCTACAGACTTGATGTGTGACAAATGGTGCCCACATAGAACACTTGTAAGCTTGTATATAAAACTGTTTGAGTTGCTCTTTCATTTGACATATCATTTATAACTATAAGGATAATGTAATAAATCTTATAAAGCATTAAAACCCCGATATTCATTTGTGGACACCCTGTATTTAAAGGCCATTTAATATGTTTAAGAATCGAATTGTGCAAGAGAATTGCTTAAATGTGTGTAATTCCAAGTATTAATGCAAGTTACGATTTCTACAGGATAATTTTCGGCAGCTTAAAATGATTTTGTAAATAATCCTGTGTTTAAGTATCTTTAATTTCCATTTCTGACTATTTTGTAATGATGTTAAGTGATTATGTATTAATTCTGATTGTTTTTAATATGTTTAATTGTTTGAGTAATTGTTAATGTTCAAGAAATATCTCGCGGACGCTTTTGAAGAATTCCAGAAATTTCGAAAGAGCCTATATAAAGAAATCGGCAGAAGGACAGAGTTTAGTTTATAGTTAGTTTACAGTTAGTTGATACAGATTCACTTTGGAAATGCGTCAGTAGTGTCTGTGGATTGTATCTTTGTATGTGAAAAATATCGCTGACTAGGTTATTTTGAAAATAAAACAAAAATCTTAAACTGAACTTTGGTGGACTACTTCTTAATTACTGGATTAATTAAAACCACGGAAGAACATAATACTATGATTTATTCAAATAAATGCATTTTACTTTAAATGATGGAAAGTATAATATCAGAAACCGATAACTGTCATTTATTTGACTGATACATTTCGCGATTACGTACCTTTCATGTAAACATTCTTTGAAATTTTAATAAACTTCATGGTTTCTTATCATCCGCCAAAAACATTCTTAGCTTATGTTTTAACCTAATTCTTATAACTGATACAGATAATATAACAGAAACATCGAACACCATGCTCCTTACATGAGTTTCTGCATCTATTTGTCGTAAATAAACAAAATTCAACATGAAGGAACAAATGTAATATGGTGGCTGTTAATTGGCGAGTAAAGGCTGGCACGTGACCGTTCTCCAGCTAATAGCTATAGATGACGTACGCAGTCTCCAGATTAGCATTTTATATAAGAGGATTCCCTCGACTAGAAATCTTGCCTATCATTTCGACAAAGGTCACAAGTCCTAACAATATTAAGTCAGTACGTCTCCTTTCGATTTCTATAATATCCCCTTATTCATACTTCTAATAGTCTGGTAAGCCTCTTTCTAATGGTTACACATTGACCGCTGTCGTATCTAATACCAGTAAAACAGTTTATGACAAGAAAGTGGATTAGTGTTGATTCAAATGATTTGCTCGAAAGTATGTTCAAATTTGAGTTATATCAGAATTAAAAAAAAAAAAAAATGGAAGGGCGTATTAATGATTCCAATTCATGGTCACTTCAGTCGCGCTTGTTTGGAAAAACCATTTTTTTTAACATATTATTTGCGTCACAGATGTTAACATAATGCAATTCATTTCGTGATAATACTTTCTCAGAGTGTGTGCTTTGACATAAATTGGATATAGACGCTTGTAGTAGCGTCAAGTGTCATTATTACTACAGGTCCATGCAATCGACTTAATAATTGCTGATTAACATCAAGTTCCGTCTGCGTCGCGGATGACGACACTATTTCCAAAGGAAAAATTTCCTCAGCAACTAATATACGTGCAGAGTATTTTACTCACTACGAAGGCATTGTAACGTCAAGAAGTTTGACCGAAGACGCTAGATAATCCCAAACTCAATCTGAAATACCAAAACTCTTAGGACCACGGCATAAATGACCGGTCTGACACCGGACGTAAAAGCTTATGCTGTACATTAGTCGTTCCTCCACGATTCAAGTTCTGTTTGTCGCTTTGGAAAATTAGACAGGAAGAGGGAACACTTTTTTTCTTCGCTTACGTTTCTCACATGATGCAGTGGTTCAAGGAAGATTCTTAATAGTGTTAGTATGAAAATGAAATATGGCTCTGCACAGTCACACAGCATCTACGCACGTACTGAACTTCCGCACATCAGGGAAAGCATCCACTGCACTTGGCTGGAGCTAGCCACTCATACCGTACACTTCTGGAACTGTACTACAGTTTTGCCGACGCAACATTACCCATTAGTCTATCCGCTCAATTTCATTCCGTTGACCTACAAATAAAGACCACCTGCATCCCAGCCGTGCTGGATATTTCCTGGACTGTGATCGTAGGCAGAGGAGAAAATTTCTCTTACACCTGGAGATCTGATGTGGTAAAAATAGAATTTGTTCTCCAAAATTAATATTGAAAGGTTCCCTATATGTCCGTGGTTCAGTCATACCGTCAAATGGGAGTTGCTTTCTGTTCATGACTTTTCCTACCAGTGACAGAACTCTAACCTGAATACCGTTAACTAATTGATGTATAAGGTCCCCGTGAAGACTTCGTTGCAAGCATACCCCGGATAAGTCTCCGTTCTTACCAGAAGGTAGAAAGTTCTCTGATAAGATGATCTTCAGCAAGTATTCCAGAAACAAAAATCAGTTTTTACCGCCTTGGAATGATACCCTTCTTAACCAAAGAGGTAACTTTCAACTTAGCAGTGCTTTTAACTCCGATGGAAGACACAATCGTAAATATGGAAGTTTCCATTGGAAAGGGCAGAAGAAATTACGAGTGAAGGATCATTTATTTTACGCTAGGCATCTGCACCTAGAAGAAACTACACAATCCAAGTGAGTGATGAAAATAACATCAATTTTTGTTTTACCGAGCTTGGTGGGTGAGCGGATAATGCTCTGTTTGCCCCCAGTCCTATCCCGCCTCTAATGACCTCGACGTCGACGAGGCGTTGTGAACAAGGGGATACGTTAAAGTGAATCTTACCACCTAAACTAATGACTTACCCAACCACGCATCTTTTCGGTGTATCGTAGGCGACATTCGTTCACTACTTATCTACTTTACTTCAATCTCTCACCGGTGACACAGATTCGTACGTCAGAGATTCAGACCACTTCACCGATGGACAATAAACATCAGCCGGGAAAATTATGACTGATTAATCAGTTTCGACGTAATATCACTCTTCAGCAAGATGAGGCAACTTTTATGCCGCCAGTTATTTGACACGAAAAAACAGCATCTAACAAAAACATTAAGGGTTTGCTACAAGTAGCAGTCCTCTGATCGCTGTGTTCTTAATGAACAAACGACTCTAAACACATTCTTAGTTGGCGTCATGTGGATAAAGCTCTATAAGGGGACTTGAGCATATAAATAACATCAGTCTAGGAAATACGCTGCAGCCGAAAGCGTTTTGTTAGCAGAAGCATCTGCTGCCATATCCCATCAACGTCGCATTTCGCTGCACTTTCCGCATGGACGCGTCTGTCGTAAACCACACAGTGAGTGTTGCCGTTCTTTGACGAAGTGCTGTTGTCTGTCAACAATGACAACCCGACGCGTCACGTTGTAGGGTCTCGGTCAGAAGTAGGCACTGCATTGTCCATAGCGGCAGGTAACGCCGGAAATTTAATACTCATGGCACAATGTTGACACTGTGGATCGAGGATTGTTGAAATCACGAACAAATTTCCGAAATGGAATGTCCCACGTGTCTAGCGCCAACTACCAAAGTCTGTTAATTTATGTCGTGCAGCCACAATGACGTCAGATGACCTTTCATATGGCTCATGATAGTAAAAATGAAAGCCCCGACTATGCACGGTACATTTATCCATTTCTTCCGCGGTTTTACCATCATGCGGATGTTTATGAATTAAACTCCGATTATTAACAACTGTTTTTTATTAATGTTTCTTTCACTAGACGCGTTTCTCCCTTTTGGAGTGGGGAATCATCAGTGGTGGATGTAAATATATACATATTGTTGTAATTATATCTGTACACACGATTAACTATTATGTACGCATTCATCCTACAATGTTGTGATATCTGTATACTATTATGTATGTTCATTCTACTACTACTATTATTCTACATAATGTTTTCATATTATATGTAGAAACCAGTATAACTTTGTATAAAGTCACTTCATAATATAAAAGTAGCTGTACAGTTGCATACTTTTTTTATATAACATTCTTCTTACGAAAATTGCGGTGGCTACAACATATCAGTCCAGAACAACACTTTCTGCATTTTTCTGGACAGGTGTTCCTTTCTAAAATTTAACATTTCTCTCTGTAATCTTTCATACACTTCACTTTCTGCTATTTGTTTTGAACAAGCACTTGTTATGATTACACACGAACTGGTTTGTAGAGTTTACTGTGACTTCTTTATTTTGTATTTACAGTTCTACCAACCTACTTCCATTACGTATTGCTGCAGAATCTATGTTCCCTATCTATTAAATTATATCTTTGTTTGTGTGATGATATTAACTATTGTGCGATTATTTGTTGGTTTTCATGTTTCTTTGTTCTTTCTATTGTTTTGAATAGTGTTTTGTTTCTTATATTAGTAAATTCATTGAGCACTGGTTTTCCCTGGGCAATGGCTTTGTGTATTTGGTAACTTTTTTACACCGTTAATAATTGTTTTCTGTAGTTATTAATTTTTAGAACTTTCATATCTGTTTGAATACTTGTGGGTGGATGGTTATAACTTAATAGGTGCTCAGCAAATGTCGAATGGTTTGTGTATGTTATTACTCTGATATGTTCCTTATATCTAATGTTGAAAGAAACATTAATAAAAGCAGTTGTTAATAGACGAAGTTTAATTCATAAACATTTATGCAACAACTGTGGATTATGGCCTACACCAAAGTTATTGTCATCATGCGGATATTTGCATCTTACTATCTTATGTCTTTTGGCACTTTACTGGGTTTCACACATTCGAGACAAAAGTACGGTATTGTTAAAACGTTATTCACCGGTGCGAAAATAATGCGGTTTCTTTAAATTTGAGGAAGATTTTTGCCACTTGAACGTGGCCTTGGCCGGCTCTCGTGATGTAGGCAGTAGCATGTTGGCCTCGATTTAAGCGGTCGCCACTTCGATACCCGTCCATTTTTAAATTGAATATTTTGTTCTTCCTGTAATGTCCGCAATATTGTTTCACAAAAACTAAGAAATAATGCTCAGTTGGAGAGAGTGATGAGGGGATGTACGAGAGAAGTAAAGGAATTGGGTTACGAAACTTTTTTTAATTTTTTTAACTGCAATGGAGCACATGCTCCGGTGGCAATTTCCCTACACACCCAACATCCCCCTATCCTACACTCACCTACACTTGGCTTCTACAAATTTTAACTTTAAATTCTTTTAACGTTTTCGGTAGGTTATTCATCATTTGGTCAGACCATTGCTCGAATATGGTAGTGTAGTATGGGACCCTCATTTTACGTATCAAATACAGGAGTTGGAGAGGGTGCAAAAAAGGGCTGCTAGATTTGTTTCTGGAAATTATCGCAGAATGCAATCAGTGACGGATATGATAAAGGAGCTGGAATGGGATTCATTGCAAGACAGGAGGAGGATGAGGAGGGTCATGGGAGTATACAGGGCATATACTGGCGATGAGGCATGGAAAGATATTGCAATAGGTATGAAAAGTAGTGCATGGAAGGGAAAAGATGACCATGACCACAAGCTGGCACTCGATTTCAGGCACAAGGGTGTGGGAAGATTCTCCTTTTTAGGTAAGGGTGTCAGGGATTGGAATGAGTTACCAAGAGAAATGATGAATAATTTACCGAAAACTTTGAAAGAATTTAAAGATAAAATTTGTAGAGGGCAAATGTAGGTAGGTGCAGGATAGGGGGAAGATGGGTGTGTAGGGAAATTGCCAGCCTGTGCTCCATTGCAATTAAATTAAAAAATTAAATTATATTGATATACCCTTGGAGAATTAATATAAAACGTAGTATCAAATGAACAGAACATACGTGGTGATGTATTTATTAGACCTGGCAGTATAGCTATAACGTCAAATGCGATTCTGCGCGCAGCGGGTATAACAGAAAGGAAATTCGTCAGGCATAGAACAGCGGAAGAACGACCGTTGGATACAGTTTTCGCTTCATAAGTGAAGCAAGTGACCGTCCTGATAGGCAGGGCCGGTTTAAGACAGCGAGAGGCCCGTAGCAAATCCGAAGAAGAGGCCCTTGATTTTTGCCGTCCGGGGGAAAATTGTAGAGCTAAAAAAAAAAAAGATCGCCGGCTATCCTGGGTGCGGGGCCCCCTGGGAGGCGCGAGGCCCCCCTAGAAGGCGTGAGCCCCGTAGCATTTGCTAACTCCTGCTACGTGGTTAAAGGTCGGGCCACACTAGACCGCACCGCACCCGACCCGCTCCGCACCGTGACTTTTCTAATTGTTGTCGTTCACTCGATTGAAGTGAGTTCAAACGACACCGCGTGTCGGCCGACACTCGGCCGTGTGTTGGCCCGGATAAATTTGGTTTATATTTTGACGGTGCGGCCCGGTGTCGGTCTGCTGTCGGGCTGGTCGATATGGAGAACTGTATAGAAAGAGTTCGGAAATTTCCAGTCCTTTACGACTAAATATTGTTTTAACATTACTGATTGCTTTAGAAGTGTGTCCTTTTTTTTTTTCAGCCTCACTTCAGGTTCATCAGATATTCGTAAAATTTAGGTAGAGTCCTTGCATGTTCGCATTAACAAATCAAATCTTTGCCAGTGGTGAAAGTCGATTTTAAGGCCTGTAAAAATTACATCCGAGATCCGGATTTTGAATCGGAGACCTTCCGTACCCAAATCACTCACCGCAAGCATCTGAATCTAGAAGTACTGGAGAATATGTATTCAATCATATAAAAGTACATTTGTGTTTTGAAGTGGCAAAAATAAATTATAAGTATGTTGATTTTATTATGTTTGAATAATAGTTTTTGATTATATCCAGATTTGTCTCTTGACTCAGAAGATTATGGCGTTCAAATCCCTGTCTCAGCTGTAATTTTTATGGGTCTTAAAATTGAAATTCACCTCTGGAAAAGCTTTGATTTGTTTACCGAGCGTGGTGGTGTAACGGATAGCGTTCTGGCCTCGCATTCGGGAGGACGGCGGTTCGAATCCCCGTCCGGGCATCCAGATTTGGGTTTTCCATGGTTTCCCCAAATCACTCCAGGTGAATGCCGGGATGCTTCCTTCAAAAGGCCATGGCCGAATTCCTTCCCATTCCTTGCCCCCATCCTTTCCCGTCTCTAAAGACCACGTTGTTAAAAAGGGACGTTAAACTGTTACAAAAAAAAATTGATTTGTTAATGCAAAAATGCTATGACGCTCTGTGTTTCGAATTTCACGTTAATCTGTTTTCCTTTTCAAATTAGGTGACCACGATAGAGGTGTAATACGCAGGCGATAAGTAACTCCATGACTGGAATTTTTAGATCACATGAAGTTATTATTATTTTACGGAATCTTTGCGGTCTGCATTAAAATAAAAATGTATAATAATCTTATTCTTTTTTTGTTAAAAAAATATTGAGTGACTCGAAAAGGAACCTCAACCAAAACAAACACGTCAAATGTGAAATGAGTGACGCTTGACATTTAATCGTGACTATATAGAGATACTCGAAAATCTTTCAATACAGTGTGACGATCATTCGTTAAAACAGCTTTGGAATACTATTTTTGTACATAAGAGTTCAAACAATTAGGAGATAACAGGAGTCAGACAAAAAAAAAGTATTTTAACGTACTTTATTACTTTCGTAGATTATAAAGTACAGTACTCTATAATAAAGTACGGGTGGTAGCAGCAGCTACGATCCCCAAATCACTCTTAAGGTAATTTTTTAACATTAATTCTATGAAATAACCAAGTGTATACGTTAAAGGAAACTGAAGGCCGCGAAGGAACCCGTCCGTCACACGGTCGTGCTACGGACCAGTGTGGACGTGAAGAGGGCGAGCCGACACACGGCCGAGTGTTGGCTCGGACGCGGCGTGGTGTCGGTGCGGTCTAGTGTGGCCCGACCTTAATCCGGTACTGCTGATAGGGAGGCTATCAAGTGAGAAACGTGCGTATGGAAACGACGGAGATCCGGAATGTGATGGAGAATCATTGTGTTTATACTGCCTAATTTTAATTTTAGCGTTTAATAAAAACATTTCATCGAGGTCATTGTTGTTGTATTGAATGCAATCCTACCAACATTCATGACAAATTGTTTATATATTTGATCCCGATCGAATTTTTCATTTCCAACATAAAAGAACATTTTTAAAAAAGATTGGCAACTGTGAAGGGTCTGGGGGCATTTTTAAGTAGTATGCTGTTATCCGCCTTCTGCCGGGAAAAGGTGGCCGTGTTTTCCACAGGATGTAATTCTCTAGTATGTTGTCTAATAACTATAATCAATGTGTGATCTTTTTCCAGTCTGCTTAAAGATATCCTGAAACACTTAGATGTTACTGTCGGGTTCACTATGAGATAGCTCTCTCATTTTAGCAGTCTTGCGATTATTACTTGGCAGCAAACTTCTTGATAGATACTAAATACGGTCCATTGATCCAGTCAAGTTTTACCTCCCCTATTCTAGATGAAGGCTGGGGAAAAATTTGCAATGGATAACTCTTTCAATTGCGCACTGTATATGGCGAAGATCCTCCGTTTGCGTGTCTATTTCACTGGCCGTGACTGCAGAGTTCCACATTTTGTTTGTCATTAATTCCATGATCTTAGCTGCTTGTAGCGGATCCTTTCGCCATAGGTGGAAGGAAGCACCACGACTCTGTAGCCATTAGCTTAGGGACTTTCACTTTTGTGCTTTGTCTGAAGTAATGAAAATTTGTGCGAAAATGTGAGCTCGACTCCACTACACAGGTGTACCGGCACTGGGAGTTTCAAGGCTATCTTTTGACTGCTCCTGAGGCGCTCCTTCTAACTGTGTTCAATTTACACATTTCAAATTAAATTTATGACGAGCCATAATTACTCGACGATAATATTTTAAACACGATATCAATAAAGCCTACCGAAAGCTGTTGATAGAGGTCACGAGTGTCGCAGCTTCACCGAGTAAGAAGTCCTACAACTCGTAGTTATCAGGCGTGGCAAAAAGATTCTGCAGATTTAATACATAATTTCGATGATTACGAGTGCTTCAACGATCTTCATTTCTTGGTCTGCTCTTTGCTAGATGATATTGGAAGACTGATATAAGCAGCAAATTTTGTAATTAACTTGCAACACATGAGCAATATCAAACTCTTATACCCATATCTTCGATACAAGAAGCTTACCTGCTAAGTGATAAGTATGCCACTTTTCTTCAGCGTGATTACAGGATTTAACTGAAATGTCTCGTTCAGACGTATTATACTCGCCGTGCTGTGGAGATATCTTTCAATTCGTATTTGTATAGATTGTGACATATTTTTTGTCTATGTTACACGATATTCTGAAATTCTAAAACATTTTTTCAACAAAATTTCGACCAATTATTGGTAAATGTTTATTGTTCCATTCTGTCTCCCTTCTTACTAAAAAATATGAGATGTAGACTACCGATTGAGACTTGTTTTTCGAAGATTGAATAACAGCTGTTCTCAGAGACGAACTGAAATCAACTAAACATACTACATTGTGTTCTGGATAACATTTAAAACGCCAAGTGAGGTTTCATGGGTATCAGTACATTGCTGTCAAAGTGCTTTCTTCAGCTCTATACGACTTGACTTCTTGACGAATATAAGCCTACATAATGTAGATTTCAGTTTATTTTATAAAAAGACTACACCATAAAGAAAAGCACTGCAACGAATTTAGGAGGAAACAATATACCGTAAATGATCAGAAAGATCTTGTACTGCAGATCCGTCGTTTAGATGGAACAGTATGGCATATACTAGATGATTAAAAAAAGAATGTCACAACTTTGAAAGGCTAAATCTCTACAGCCAAACAACTTAGAATGCCATTCTACAAATCACTGTGAGGCAAACGTTCTGAAGTTTCATTTGTTTGATGAGACTGAAAGAGTTTATTCTCAGTTCTCGTTGAAATGAAACGTGTAGAACAATTGTTCTGGGTTAATGAATTTCATAAAAGTGATTTGATTAAGAATGTTCAACATGCGTTTCATCGCAAGTACAGAATTCATCCTCCTGAAGGGTAGAGTATCGTGCGTTTATTTAGTCAGTTTAGTGGAAAAATGTGCTTTTCGAAGTCTAAAGTGATTCGCTGCATGTATTTTAAGATAATATGTGACGCATTCAGTTAGCAGTCGCTCGCACTCCGAGAGAATAAAGTCTATAAATCAACTAGGAATAGCAAATCCCTACGCAAACGATGTGTTCAGTAAGTGACTGCTTTTCAACCGCTTGCTGGCTAACATAGACCAAAAAAAAAATGTATAACCATCCAAATTATAACAACGGATATGCTGCAAAGACTGTGAAACGAGTTTGAGTATTGAGAATATATCGTTGAAGTTTCTTGTGGCAGTCACAGTGAAAAAATATGAATTTATCGTAGTCATAAGTTTGCAGTGTTATTTTAGAAGTTATTGGTCAACCAATGTAGTAACTTTTAGTTTTGTAACTATAACCTTTCGAACTTGAGGTATTCTTTTGTAAGCATCCTGTATGAACAGAATGACCATTCTGTGCTTGGTACAGAATTGCTACTTTTGTAGTCATTAAAGGGTAGGTGTAATTAAGGAATATCCGTGTTTTAATCTATAATTCACGAGTATCTCATTTTAAAACACGGTTTACCCGATCAGTGCCTTAATAATACCTCATAATATACTTTAGAAATCTGTAGTCATTAACTGATAACCCTAAACCGCAATACCACATTAGGGGTTTTCTTGAACTCCAGAGTAAATCATAAACTATGTCTCCAAACACACTATCAAATAAGTTGTGCAATTATAACAAAAATTCTCAAGACGAATCAACACTTTTTTTCCTTTCGTCATACTATTATTCGTGGTCAAAACAACATGGGATATGTTGCGAGTGGACCCTAACCTACACAGAGTAACAAGTTTAATTCTCCTCTCCAGATCGAGCTGAAATTCATCGATGCGGCGAATTCTTCACATTTCGACTTCACGGTTGGCCTAAAGCCACCGCCAATTAACTAAAAACCGGCTGTCAAATAACATGAGAAGGTGTAGCTGTCACGTGTGGTTGAAGCAGTAAGTCTGGAAGTATTCAGGGGTCGGAACGAAAGAAAGCTAAATTATTTACACCAGGCTTACTTAAGTACAATGGTATGCAGCAATTTTCCACGTTCAGTTTGAATATAATTTCCGGATATGGCAAGTTGTCACAGCCACCAGTATTTATCTCATCCGTTGTAATATTATACATACTAGGCCATTTTTTTAACCTACATAGTTACCATAAAGTACCCTGTACCGAGGGTGATTGGCGATTGGTAATGCTGTGGTATCGCATTCGTTAGGTTGCAGGATCATCCGGCCATCTAGATTTCGGTTTTCCATTGTTTCGTGAATCAAACCAGGTGAATGCCGGAAAGATTTCTGCAAAAGGCCGAATTCCTTCCGTTGCCCCCAATCCTTTTCCGCCTCGAATGGCCTCGATGTCGACGAAGCAAAAAGTCATAAATGTTTTTTATCCCAATTTTTGATCTGCGTATTTCTACTTATCTGGAAAAGTTCCTGGTTTTATACTTTCGCCCCTATTCCTGCAAGACATTACCAATCCAGTTGCTGTAAACTTCTGCCTATTTAACATAATCGATAACTTCTTCCCCACTATTATCCATGATTTTTTGGACTCCCGATCTCATGCTCAGTTTGCATAGTCACAGCATTCAGTACTTCGTTCCAGTTCATTATGAATACAAGGTTGGCTTCCATTCTTTTTCTGTGGTTAATTCTTTACTTCGGTTTTTAGTGAGCTCCTTGCTGTCTTGATGCTGTCTTATCCATTAGACATTCTTCTTGAATTCATTTTCTTCAACAAACAAGCTAACATTCGAAAAATGTATTGGCTTAAAAGTATTCTGTTCTTTCTGAGTGAAAGAGGGAAACCTTATCAGTTGCCTGAATGTTTCAAGTAAAATACCGATTTCATTCCCGTTGTTTGCCTCGTGTCTTTTCCCTCCTCTAATGACCTCGCCGTCAACTAAGCGTAAAACCAACAAGCCGCGAATTAAGAAAATATTTTAGGTTTTTTTCCACGGAATCTACAAAATTTTGGTTTAAAATGATAAAATCACAGGTGGGCACAGTTAATCCAAACGTTAACTTCGTTAATCATTATTCCGCTACTTAAAAAGTTAACTTCGATAATCGTTAAAGCGTTAAATGTTTATAAATTTAACGCAAGTTAAAGTTATCCGTTAAAAGTTAACTAGTCAAAAGTTGTACTGATGTATTAGTATTATAGTACGGTAGGTATAACTGCTCTCTATCTCAAGGTGTTATGTACCATGATGCAAGTGTGGATTTATTTATAAAAATTAACAAATTGTGGTTACGCTATCGCCACAACAACGAAGTGGTATTCCTGTCTGTTTTTATCTTTGTTGAGACTGTGATCAACATAACACTTGCAAATTGTCTTACGAGAGACAATTAAGGTACTCGTGACTTTATATATTTTAAAAAAAAAAAGTAAAAAAAAAAAAAAAAAAAAAAAAAAAAAAAAAAAACATGAATGCAGAATGAAAAGCAACAATATTATAGAAAACAAGTTTGACTGGGACACCTGAATATGTGAAAACTGCGACCAGTGAAATTTGCGGCCAACCTAAAATCTACGACCAATGCCTGTTACGGTTACCTTTGTGCCACCTTACCTTTGTGCCACGGCCTACCTGTGACCTAAAGGCCCCTTTAGACGACCCGGCCTGGTTTCACTAAATCATGGCCTGCATGTTTTTACGTGAACAAATAGAACGGAAGTTAGTCAGCGACATCCTTTTACATTACACGGCCAAAACTGCCAAACTAGCTTCTACTTAAAAAAAAAAAAAAAAAAAAAAAAAAAAAAAAAAAAAAAAAAAAAAAAAAACACACACACACACAAATGTTTCGAATTAAAATTGCACATCACCTTTTTCGTAACTTATGTATTATTTCTTTGAATTTTTTTGCACTGGTTACTGAAAGTTGAGTTTTTTGCTGATCTGCAACACTGTTTGCAGACTCCAGTGCGATGCTAACTATCGATCAGCCGGCCGGTCATCCACTGGCACAGAATTTCGTCCGAGTAATACCCGATTTGACGGCCGAACAGTATGCCCGATTAACCTCTTCCGACACACACTGCCGATCCGTCACTGTTGCTTCAACACCAACTGAATCCGATGTTTTTACTAAACGTATAATAACGACATACATTTTGTAATAATAAATACACCTCATTACAGATGTTGATTTGTCAATAAGATAGGTTATGAGGCTTTTTAGTTTATTTACGTTTGCAGAATTCACAATATAAAATAGTCACGCCGCCGCCGGCTGAAAATGCTCGGCGCGCCGCCGCCAAGATGTTAGCAGGCGGCGCCCACTACTACACCGAACATACGAGCAGCGCTGTCAGTACAGCCAACTTATATTATACCGCCGTCTCTTTGAAATTATACAGAATGAAACCTAATTATACAAAGGGGTCATCCATTGATTACATACGTGAGTGAAAGTGCTGGGAGCAAAAAAAGTCGACGAAAAGTAAACAATGTATACATTGATAAATTTTGAATAACAAAAAGGAAATAGATATGCAGGAAGGGTTGCCGACTCAATGAAACAAAGGGCAAACACTTTCAAAAAGGTGCTGGAATGTACTTTACTTTTAAGTGCTCATTTTTGTATCCAATTATACAAGGCAATCTGTTATACAAACAGGATACAAGAGGCAGGCCCGCCGCTAGCTGTTTCAGCGCCCGCGTGCAATACCGATTATGCCGCCCCCTGTCTAACTACAGCCAGTGGTGGATCTAAGAAATTTCCGAACCGGGTAAAAAAACTGTGAGATTGCCGCCCCTTCGAACATTATTTGCCGCCGGCCGCCCGAAACAGCTGTTGAGGAAAAAAAAAAGGTCGCCCACTACATAATACGCTGTAAATTTCGTCGCGGCGACAATGGAGTGGCAACTGTCGCGGGGCGGCGACTGTCGATCACTCGTTTTGCCGCCCCCCTTGATGTGCCGCCCGAGTGCGATGCACGCCTTGCACGCCCGCATACGGCGGGCCTGACAAGAGGTAACCAAATTATACAAGTTTTGTATCCAATTATACAATCTGGCAGCCCTGCATAGGAGTGGTGGCGTGACGCACAATTCAAACAAACGAAAAGACGTCAACAACCTATGTAACGGACTAAAGTTAACGGAAGTCCAATTTAACGGAAGTTAAGAAGACCGTTAATGATTTTTTAGGTTAACTTAAAAGTTAAATTTTCGCAATTTTTTTAACTTCGTTAATTAACGATTAACGGATTAACTGTTTTGTGCCCAGCTGTGGATAAAATGTCTATTTCTACTATTTATTTCCCACGCTACATTCAATGATTTGCATATTTAATACTTCAATGGATAATTTTATTGACAACATAACATGTATATAATTTTTTGGAGAAATTCTTGAATAAGATGATAAGTGTTTGGTGAAGATATCTTTGTCAAAAAAATTGAGCCAGTATAATTTATTCTTTTTTTCATAATAAATTCATAGCATGCAAGAGTAATTTGCGTTTTCTGTTTTTTTTTTCTTCATTATCACCATCTTCTTCTTGATATTCTTTCGGTAGCTTTCAACATGAAACACATCTACTCTTTCACAACGCATTTAATACTCCATCGATTCATAAACTGTTCACTTTTTTAAGCGAATAGTACGAGTTTTCTTTTAAAAGTTGGGAAGCACAAAATGTATTGCAGACATCAATGAATGTTCACACACACGAAAAAAAACGACGAGCAAAGAGATAATAACAACAGAGATCGTTAAAACCATGGAACATTGCCATTTTTAAAAAGTATTATTATGAACAAAATTATTAAATAATTTTTGATGTACAAAAGAATAAAGCAATATCACAAAGTATGCAGCTTAAAAATATCCTTTTACTTATTCATCCACTTTATACTTACTGAGAAACATCTCTTTCGACGACAGTAATATTCTATAATATTTTTTCGCTGGAATGTAAAGAAGCTTTTCATTTGAATACTTTAAACGCAGTCACACAAAATTATTTTCGCGTGTGATGGAATGACATATTATATGTCAAAACAAAAAATTGTTTTTGTGATAGGACCAGTAACTCAGATAAAAAAAAGGTGGCTAGCTAGTAATCCAGCAGTCTCCGGTTCGCAAGCAAAGATTTGCTTTATTTATGATTTAATGATTCGAATTCCTAATAAATCTGTAGGTCTCCTCTCCGAGAGATCAAGGGGTTTTTCTTAGTGATCACACAGACAAACAGCGTTACATACACTACAGAATAACTGTTACAAAACGGCCGGTCAATAGTGCGATACGCATTACTTATTTATCATTATTTAATGTATTTCTTCATTTCTAGTACCTGAAAATTTTCAGCCCTTCGTTGACAAAATATCTCTTAGCTGAATTAGTTGACCACAGTTTGCTAGGATTTAATTATAGCAAAATCTCTGAAGCAATTCGTACTGTGAATATCATGTTATCTTTTGTTAACGGAAATCAGAAAAACAATGATCAGAAAAAAAGATTGGTATTTTTATGACAGGAGAAAATCGTGATTAAGGACTAAACATAGAAAAATTCTATTCAAGTTACGATGAATGTTTGAACAAAATCTGCTGTATTTCTGCACAGGGAAAGAAGTTCAGACATAATAAACTCGCACTCGTTCCCTGAGGCTACTGTCACCGAATGCGCTACTCTTTTGAAATCCGCTTCTGTTCATCGATATTAATATCGCGGCCTACCTTTCTTTCGAATTCCTTTGACGCCTTGGTTTCCTAACGAAGTTCACTGATAGCCCTGTGCAGGGCGTGTAATCCCAAGGAATTTAATAAAGTTGTAGAGAGCGCCGAACAATTTTAACGTTGAAGTCGGACGTGAATATCGTATAAAGATGCTGATCCCACGATCCTTGGCAGATAAATTACACGTTACTCTTCAAAAAACAGACTTTCCTATAGTCAGAAGACGCACATTCAGCTCTGGCGATAATTTCTCAGTGATACATTTAGAACTGATGTATTATATTTGGAGACAAATTCCCGTAAGACTAAAAGCATTCTGATTAGTTTTATACTCATCATCTCTTTAATTAATAGGTCGAAAAAACGGCTTTAGCTCCAGTTTCATTTTTCAGAATAATTACATCTTGTTTCTGAGTTCTTTCAGAAAAAATTGAACACAGATACTCTATACTATTGACGTGAATCGGACCAATATCTTACGAAAATCGCAAATTGGTCCAAAATTACATCCAATTAGAAGTACACTGTCGCAAATCAGGACTGTAGAATTGACAGTGACATAGATTCTGTAAATATCTCTAGTGTACTAATCGTTCATCCATTTGTTAACAATAAAATATTCTTTACATGTAACTGCGCGATTATGAGCGTTACAAACATTTCTCTGGCTCCAAATGCAGTGAGAATCGAATTTAAAGGATTGTCAGCTACAAAAGATTAGATTACATATAGTGTAGTCTTTGTGTTCGCACTATGAATAGTGTCCCAATAAAGTGTATACACGCTTGGATAGCTCATAACTAATTAACTTCTTAATTATTTTTTGGGTGCAATCGCTTAAAATAACGGCTTAAGTCACTAAACTTTCACCAAAGAAAATTTATTTTAAAATGTTTCTGAAAGACCGAGAAAAAGTGAAGTGCAAAGACAACTGGATCTCCTTCCCACTACCATCGCTCTGTGAGGACTTATCTTCATGACAGATGGATGGGAAGAAGAAACAGTACCCAATACCAACACGCTCACTGGATTTTACACCAGTGGTGATTTTTTTTTTTTTTTCGGGACGACTAAAGCACAATGGTAATAGCAAGACCAGGTACAATTATGTAATGAGTTGAGAGCAGCCATTGGACGAAAATGTGCCCAAATATCAGTTGAAATGTTAAAGAACGTTTGGGAGTTATCAGCTCTGCCTGGAACACGACGGCAAACTGTTCGAACACTTTTGATAAATGGTTGGTTCCTACATTTGTCCACATTATTGCGATTGTTGAAACTTTTCTGTATAATAATAATTCTTAGTTATACAGTCATTCAAATAATGTACACATTTTATTGGTAGATTCTGTATATCTAACCGATGAATGATGCTTCTATTGCTATGTTAGAAAACTGAGCGAAAGGTTTTTAAACAGTTATAGCTAAGGATGGAGAGGAAATTACTGCAGTGATATTAAGTAACTGATTTTATGTAATCATTAGGTATTACGATTCAGAAATGAGAGAATTTAAATAGGAGAAAGAGCCTGTTTGCAGTTAGAAATGAGCAAAATCCTGAGGATATTATAAAGGAAGTAAGAAATCTAAAACAGCATAAACGGGCTGGTGTAGGTAATATTGCTTCAAATGTCATAAATGTAGAGCGATATGACATTGTACCTTAACTTGAAATGTTATTTAGATTTGAGTCTGGATACTTGCTGCTTACTAGCGGAGTAGAAAAATGTGGTAGTAGTGCCGGTCGTAAACAACAATAAACACAGTCTCTCCTACCAAAAGTACGTTTTTAACTGTACGTATAATCTCGACATCTTTAAGTGGTTCACTACTCCTTAACCGGTTACAGTGGGTACTGAGCTTTGTGATTTGCCTTATTCCAACCTTCTCGACTGGTGTAGGAATACATTTCTTTCAAAAGATTCTACCACAACAGTATTTACAAGGTATTTATTATGGTACATTCGCATCCCTAACTAACTAATGAAATCTCTCAGTCTCACTAATACGGCACTATTACTTTGCCTCAAAGAAATAACCTAACTTGGAGTGACTACTGGAAAGTCCTCACCAAAAAGAACAGGCGAAAGGCCAAAATTAGAACCCTCAAAAATTTGCACGTAGACAAACTCGGTAAATTGCCGTACTCATACACTTTCCGGACTTTGAAAAATTTAAAGTCAGCGAATATGTACGACCTTTCGCTGACAAATGTGAAACATCACGCACGCACGTACACTCCTGAGCTGACTTCTGGTGAATGAAACCCCCTCTTACTTTGCTTTGTTATTTATACTTTTTGTATAAATTTCTCCTTCTTATGCAATTTATCGACACGGGTCTAGGATTCAGTTCCTACACGGACGACCTCAGATATAACATTTTTATCCTCCATCTCATTTGAATATTGTGTCATGCACTTAAACCACCATAAAAAAGTCTAAATAATCTCCTCACTCATCCTAATAAAACACTAGGATCATCACAAAAACATAAAGGAGAAGTGATATCGAAAATTTCAATTCAAACAGTTTGACTTCAGTGTAAGTACAGTAAATTAATGAAGAGATTGATATGCAACCATATCAGAAATGTCTGTGATGAAAGACACGGGTTTTCAAATCGACGACATGGCCTCAGTCAACGATATTAATGTGAATCTCAGTTAGTGAGCTATATGCAAAATATTTCGAATGAGATGGGCAAGGGAGACCACGTTAATAGTGAAGCACTTCTCATATGTCAGATTTGACGTTATTACAGTATTTAATAAAGACAATGCGGTTTAATATAGATAATCTTAAGTGAATTGAAAGGAGGACGATTCGGTGTGTATTCGGAAGAACAGATTGCCACAATCGCTGGAGTGAAGTTTTTGCCCGAAGCCCCCTCGGTAAGATTACCCTCGCTTGTATGGAAGGTCGGGCGGCCTGTCGAGAGAGGAAAAGAAAATATACAGGCTTATTTGTTGAAGGAACTCCAGGCAACGGGGGCGTCAAGACATTTAACGTAGACAGTGATGTATATTGGGGTGGATATAAACCAGTGGTTCCCAACGTGGGCCGTACCGCCCCCCGGTGGGCGTTAGAGAGCTCGAAGGGGGCGTTTGTGAACAAAGGCAAATTTGGGGGGCGTTGACGCCCAGCCAGCGCCCCCCTAGCCAACACTGGCAAGGACTTGCCGATAAGATTAATTAATAACAAAAATCATTGAACAAATGTTTCAGCAAGTAATTCCAAATGTCCTTTAAGCAGGATCAGTGGGTATTAAGAGTTGGTGTCAGTATATTATATCTTTGTTCCTAACACCTGCTTCAATAGTTAATGAATGAGTCGCAGCAAGCGCTGTGCACCACAGGGATCACCATTGTCAGTATGTTTATGTTCCCGCTAGATCAACAATGTTTATACGTTTACGCTGGTCAGTGTTCGATTATTCGGTAGTGCCTTCAGACAGAGTGACTGTGAACCTGTGCGGTATCTACAGCTTACGTGGACCTACTTACTAAAGATTATTTATTTTGGAATATCTATCTGCCACAGTGGTTAGTACATATTCATTATTATTATTTGCTTATTCTATTTACTGGTCGATATTACGTGAGGAATGTGATGTGAAATTTCAAGTAAGTTTTAATCTTTTATTTAATTTTTGTATCATGTGCTAACTAACTGCACTCGATTCTGTACTGATAACTGCTACTATTCCTGTTATTATTATCAACATCATTTATCACACATTGAAAGGAGGGTTAAGAATCATATCATTTTTGACATTTCGAGGTTTTTACAAAGGGAGTACCTATGGTTGACGGGGTACCTATGGTTCACATGAAGTTGTATGAAATTCAAATTTAAGAAAATACTGTGATCCAGAAAACCAGCAACACTGTCAGGTTAACTGAACGGGTCCACGGATTCGGTGATAGTCTCTTCTGTCGATGGTGAACAGTTTCTGTAGTGCATGTGGTTACCATATTCGGAAGCGCGTATCTTGTTATCAAAATAGGAGCTTCGTTAAGTACTTTAACTCTCAGTTAATGTAAGTTTGCTTTACTTTGCACTGAACGTGAATATGGAAATGTTATCACGATGAAATAAACAAATGTATGCTTTCGTAGTTTAAACTGGAATAATATTTCTATTATGGTTAGCCTCTCTGTCTAAGGTAGGTGTTCCTCAAATCGGGAGGGATGTCGAATTTACGTTCATCAATAATAAATGGGCTTTAATTTAAAACTGAACAAACCATCATACCGTTTACAACATATGCTACGGGAGGCGCTAAGGCAGCCAAAATCGATATGTGGCGTCTGTTTCCGGTACAAACGATGTCATATTTGGGAGCCTACAGCTCTTATATCGCATCGTGGGCAGATATTGACCCTCACTTGCTAAATACTTCGTGTAAGGCCGGCATATATTGAAACGGGATATTGTTAGGCCGTTTTCACACCGGCGCGGCGCCGGATACAATGTAATCAAATGAGAGCTTTCACACTTACTCTGGTCCGGCAGATTGCCAGCCCTTTGATTTAATTGTTTCTTCTGCACACTTCTCCACACTGGTGCCGATGGCGGAGAGGATCTATTCTCAGTCCCGACAATTTTCTTTAGTTTTGTAATAATTACTCGCACGATACTATAATATTAAGTGAATTAGTTGATATTAAACCTTATTTGTGGGATAGAACAGCTGACTATTTCAAAGTTAGAACATAATGCGTGCAAAGAGATTTACACATTTTTGAAAGAAGATTTTGAAGTGAATGAAAAAAGAACAACTGAAAGTTGATCAGCTATACATTTATTTTTAGTTATAACAATACAGAACAGGTTACACAATTTATTTTGTTGATTTGCCATGGCAAAGCGCCCTCGATACTGACAACGTATCGTTGTGTTAATGATATGTGTGGTTGCCACTAAGGACTCAGTGGGAAGCATGTGGGAGCATGGTTATAAAGTGCAAACCTTGTTCAAACATTTTATTACAAGAACCATGGTCAACGATTAATCTTATACAGAATATCACAAATAATATAATACAATATAATACATAAGAAAGCTTCGATCTTGCCGATTATGATCTTAATAAATCCTGTACCAATACAAATATATGTTAATGCGATGACAAGCTTGTTAAGCCATGAGAATATCCCTAATCACAATATCTCCACTTGTATTAAACACCCAAACAGAAATCCTTACGTGCTTGGAACGTAATATAACAGGGCAGGCTCTTATCAATTTACCATCATATAACAAATTTACAGCTAGTACAAAACACAAATTTGTACATAGGAGGCAAAATACAGCAATTATTTTAAACAAACAGGAATCAATTTACCTTAGCGTCGTTCAGTTTAACCTTAAGAATCAAGTTCTTACCAAAAGGTTCTGACACACGCCAGCGCATAAGTCGTTACCACCCCCACACACACTGATAAGGTGGCGGGAACGATTAGCACCACATATCGGGGAATTTTGTCCATTACCGTAACAAAATTATTAAGCACAATTAACAAGAATGCAGTAAGCGACGCACTTTGTAGTTGGAATCATCAGGTATTCTACCTCAAATACCCGACAGTGCTAGAAAATGGCAACTTATCACCTCGAAGCCACCGCCAGCCCCGCCCGCTGCCGTGCTCCCAATCGGCGGAAAACCGCTCACGAACATAGAGCGCAGCGGAGGAAATCCCTCGATTAATGCGAGCGAGGAACGGTCTCGGTCGGGTCACAAATCCACATCATGCGATACTTCCAGGCCGCCTGGTAAAATTACAAGTCCTCGCTTATACCAGCAGACCTCTAACGTCGCAGTCAATTAGGGAAAATATTAGGCCCAACGAACCAATCCGCTGCTGCTGACCGACTCACCTCCCGGTTTCGTGTCCCCGAAAATCAACTCCATCAGCTGGTAGAGGGCACCACCAGAGCCACAGCGCGCTCTCACGGGCGAGACTAGCACGCGGGCTCTGCAGGAACCAGCATCAGAAGACAATCGAGGGCGGGGAAAATAAACAATGCGAGCCGAGCACGGCTCATTTAATACCGCAAATAATAGAACAACCAGATTTACATTTTAAATAAAGTATAAGTTAATTATAATGTTTGTTAGTACTAATGATAAATATGTAATTTGTCATATTTCAGTTGGTTTCTTTTTCTTTTCATTTCGAAATATTCTTTCAGAAATGTATACATCTCTTTCCACGCCTACGTTTTACTTTACTTGTGCTTATTCCCAACCTGTAGGTCTCTTGTAAGTCAGTAAAGTTTGCTCCTTTAACGAGATCCTTAAAAATCAATAGAAGAAACACAATAAATTGACAGTTTTTTGTATCCTATTTATAGATTTCAATCGCAGTTGTAGCTATTGCATAATATTTAAAAAGTTCAGTTGATTTCGTAACTGGTAAACATTATTCAAAGAAATAAAACTATAGCAGAATATTTGTGTACCTAATTTATTTCACTATTATTCTAGGCCTCTTTTGTATTTGAGTCAACACGGGATGTAGCCAGTACTGTAAGCTAATTAAATATTTACTATATTTCGTTCTACGATATAATAATCTATTAAAGTAACGTTTGTTGAATGATGGATGCCTATTTCTTCCACCAAAGCAAAAAACTTATTGAACTCGGTGCGAAAAGGCCGGCGTTGGCTCCGGTTTTGCTGGTGTGTGTGAAAACGCCCTTAGGCTATCTGACATTTTTTTAAAATTAAGTTTTATTTTTTAATTTTTTATTTTCTATGGAGGGAATTGTGTAGAGGCTTCTCTGACCATAAAGTACCCCTGAAGCTCACAACTCGTGATGCCTGTGTTCTCCCGCATGGGACCGCATTTGGATCTGCAATTTATTTCACTTGGTCCAGGCCTCTGCTGTGTACTTTCTTCTCGATGTCAGCTGGTCAACTATTGTTCTCGGGTCCTCATGGTAATTTAGGGTTATGGAAAGAGTGTCCAGTATAGGAGCAAAGTGTATCGACTTAGCAGCTTGTCGAATTGAATGTATGGAGTAGGGAAGAAAGTGGTTCATAATTATTTTTTTAAAAGCTCAAAGAAGAATATTCAAGAGTCTATCTTTAGCTGGTATGTTTTCAGCAGCATCCAAACAAGACGCAGATGGCCTTCGTGCCTTTTACAACATGTCTTTGCTTATTGCTAAATCGGGAAAACCGCACACGATTGGGGAACAATTGATACGGCCACCTGTGAGTGGGGTTCTGCATACTTAACTGCACAAGCCTGCGTCTGATATTATTAAGAGAATCCCACTTAGAAATAAACAGTACAGAGGCGAATCGACGAAATGTCCGAGGACGTGGAGAGTTCTCTAATTTTTTAAGACTGCCGAATTTTATTTACAGCTTGATGAATTTACTTTACACAAACTGTGATTCATTACTTCTTGCGTACGTTCGCTTCATTAAATGTGAAAAAAATTTGTCAAGGAATTACTATTCGCAAAAAAATTAGAAACTGATACTAAGGAAAACCTATATTTCATGTTTTGAACACTATTTTGAAGAAAAAAGTATTCCTCCGAATAATATCGTGTTCATTGCTATTGATGGTGCTCCGGCAATGGTTGGACGATACCGAGGGTTGATTTCATATTTGAAAAAGGCAGTACCAAATGTAGTCGCCGTGCATTGTGTATTCACAGATACCATTTGGTTTCAAAAAAACCTAAGTGATCGTCTTCACTGCTCACTACAGTATGTAATTACCGCAGTTACAAGATCAGAAGCAATGCTCTCAATAGTAGATTATTTGGAAAACTTTGTGATGAAAATGACGAGGATTTCAAATCGTTTGCTATTGCACATAGAAGTTCGTTAGCTGTCAAAGGGTACCTGTTTAACAAGATTTTATGACGTTTTTGACTCCATTAAAAAGTTTTTTGAAAACAAAGATGATTCATTAAGAGAGAATTTATTGAAATATAAGAATGATGTAGCTTACTTAACTGATCTATATAATAAATTTAATGAAACAATCTACGGCTGCAAGGAGATAATTTGAATTTGATAATTGCAAAGTCATTTATTTGTGCGTTCATGTCAAAACTTGCCTTGTACAAACAGAATGTGGTTGGAAGACAATTCTATCAGTTTCCAAATCTTTCCTCTGTGGAAACAAATGATGAAGATATTTAGTATTTTGTAAACATTTGGAAGCACTTAACGAAGAGTTTAAAACAGATTTCCAGGATTTTGTTAACATTACCAGTCCAGATTGGGTATTAGAATCTTTCTCAAACCTACAAGTAGCAGATTTATCGCTACAGGAAGAGGTGATAGAACTGTTAACAAATGAGAATTCAAATTGAAATTAAAAAACAAATTCCAGTTTTATATCCGGTTTTGTAAGCTAAAAAAAAAAAAAAATATTGCATTCCGTCGTCATATTTAGCTGAAAGGGGATTTAGTGTAGTAAGCAATTTACTAACAAAGAAAAGAGACAGATTGTCAGTAGTGGAACGCGGTGATTTAAGACACCTGCTGACAAATATAGCACCAAATGTAGAAAAATTAGTATCATTACATCAAGCTCAGACCTCTCACTGATAATTTTACAATAATTTTCAATTTACGTTTTTAGTCAAATTTTGTACAAGGCACCAATATTGTTAATATTTTTTAATAAAGTAATTTTAAAAATCTGTCCTTGTTTTTCAATATTTAATATAGTCCAATTCACCTAAGAGGGCTGCCATCAAATCACTGTTTGAAGAAGTGGGCAACAAGCCAATTAAATTAAAGCGCTATGGATTACACAACGTTGATTACAACAACAAATAACGTCGGTGCTGTTTTTTTTTTTTTTTTTTTTTTTTCAAACAGGGGGGCGGTGAATATATTTTTTTTCGAAAAGGTCAATAAAGGTTGGGAACCTATGATATAAACTAATGATTTGTACGAGGGTGAGACAAATGAAAACCTTAAATATTTTTTAAATATTATTTATTGTGCAGAAGTGGTATAAAGCTGTATCACTTTTCAACATAATCTCCCCCACGCTCAATGCAAGTCCTCCAGCGCTTACAAAGTGCATAAATTCCTTTAGAAAAAAATTCTTTTGGCAGTCCGCGCAACCAATCATGCACCGCGTGGCGTACCTCTTCATCAGAACGGAACTTCTTTCCTCCCATTGCTTCTTTGAGTGGTCCAAACATATGGAAATCACTTAGGGCAAGGTCTGGTGAGTATGGTGGATGGGGAAGACACTCAAAATGCAGGTCTGTGATTGTTGCAACTGTTGTACGGGCAGTGTGGGGCCTTGCATTGTCATGTTGCAAAAGGACATCTGATGACAGCAATCCACATCGCTTTGAATTGATTGCAGGCCGAAGATGATTTTTTAGGAGATCTGTGTATGATTCACTTGGTGACAGTGGTCCCTCTAGGCATGTAATGCTCCAAAATGACGCCTTTTTCGTCCCAAAAGAGAATCAGCATAACCTTCCCTGCTGATGGTTCTGTTCGAAACTTCTTGGTTTTGGTGATAAGGAATGGCGCCATTCCTTGCTCGCTCTCTTCGTTTCCGGTTGGTGGAAGTGAACCCAGGTTTCGTCCCCAGTAACGATTCTTGCAAGGAAGCCATCACCTTCTCGTTCAAAGCGCCGAAGCAGTTCTTCACAAGCATCAACACGTCGTTCTCTCATTTCAGGAGTCAGCTGCCGTGGCACCCATCTTGCAGACACTTTGTGAAACTGGAGCACATCATGCACAATGTGGTGTGCTGAACCATGACTAATCTTTAAACATGCTGCAATGTCATTCAGTGTTAGTCGGCGGTTTTCCATCACTATGGCTTCAACTGCTGCAATGTTCTGTGGAGTCACAACTCGTTGTACCTGACCTGGACGAGGAGCATCTTCCACTGAAGTCACATCATTTGCGAACTTCCTACTCCAAACGTATACTTGCTGATGTGACAAACATGCATCACCGTACTGAACCTTCATTCTTCGATGAATTTCAATAGGTTTCACACCTTCACTACTCAAAAACCTAATAACAGAACGCTGTTCTTCCCTGGTGCAAGTCTCAAGTGGGGCAGCCATCTTTATATTGATACTGCGACGGTATTTATGCATCTGCACTATGCTGCACCTACAGGCATTCTGTACGCAGCTTGTAGCACGCTTACCAACTTACTAGGATAACGGCGCGAAATTTCGATTTTTTTATTACAAATTTAAGGTTTCCATTTGACTCACCCTCGTAGTTCTTTCTTTTTCCATGGCACACCACGAGGAGCCGATGTCTCGCAACTGAGAGGATCGACGGTGGTGTGAGGCATTATTGTGTTAGCACTGAGAGCGAGAGGTCTCGTTTACGCACTGGGACACTCTAGTACAAGCTTTCCAAGTGAGAGGTTGTGTTGCGGACCAGGACATTCTGGTTCCTGCTGAAGTCAGTGGCGTCTCGCCTGCCCACCTGTTCTCAGGCAGTTTCGTTGTTCGTTGCAGTATGGAGTATACTATTGGTTGTGTACTGCATCTCGTCGGACGACGCATCACCCAGCGGCGTATCATCCACGCGGTAATCATGCCGTCCACAGCATGTTCGTGGAACTGGGCTGAATTAGACCTAGAACGACCGGATTATAATTTCATTTAATACCTGTTTCTTGTCTACCTGTTAAGGGAATGATTCTAATATGTCTCTTAAGCGTCGCAACAAGTAAATATTCATTTGCCTTATTATTAAATAAATTGTTTAATCAGTGTTCAAGAGTAATTGGCGTTTTCTTTCTTTACAATATTCTTATAAACTCGGTCCACTCCTTCTATTAATTGTTTTGTACATTATTAATGTAAATACTTAATAACATCAATATTCTAATTCTTGCGCTCAACGTGAATGTGGTGTAAACCGTTAAATAACGTACAACAACTTGGAACGTTAAACACTAGATGTTTCTAAGTATTTAGTGACAGGATATCTAGCTGGTTAGCTCATAATGGGATGAAGATAAATGCAAAGAAGAGTCAGCTTATTAGAAACACAGATAAAAAAAACTAAGGGTTTATTACGATCAAGGATGGGTGAGGAATTGCTTGTCGAAGACTTGAAATATAAATACCTAGGCATAACATTTGATTGCAAACTCAACTTGCAGGACACATTGGGCATGTGGTAGGAAAAGGTTTGTTTTAGAATCCTTCATTTATAGACGCGAGTGGTCAGGATATTGGATTTACACAATTGTGTCAGACCATTGCTGGAATGTGGTGGCCCAATATGGGATCCACATTTTGGGTGTCAAATACGGTAGTTGAAGGCGGAGCAAAGAAAAGGTGCTAGATTTGTCCCTAAAAAATTACTGTAGAACACAATCAGTAACTGATATGACAAAGAAGCTGGAATGGGATTCATTGGAATATAAGTTGAGGGTGACGGGGTTGCTGGGAGTATACAAGGCGTACGTGTATTGGTGATGATGTGTGGAAACTTATTGGTATATGAATGGAAAGGAAAGGATGACCATAACCACAAGTTGGCACTTTATTACATGCACAAGGGTGTGGGAAGATATTCTTTTGTGGGTAAAGGGGTCAGGGATTGGAAAAAGTAACCAAGAGAAACGATGAGTAATGTGGTGCGTGGCTGGGAAAAGAATACAATGACCGCAAACTGAAGCACTATTTCAGAAATAAGAGTGCAGAAATTTTTCTTTTCTACGCTAGGGAGTGAACGTTGCAAAATAATTTAAAATTAAAATTCGTAAAGGACGGTAGTACGCGGATACAAGAAATGGAAGGGGAGCGGTTTCCATCATACCGGCTAGACGAGGGGAGGGAATGGTAATAGTCATAAATAATCTACATCCAAACTCTACAATTTACAAATATTGTGGGGGACAGAGGTCGCCAATCTTGATTCTGTCCAATCCTATCCCTAAAAGAAAGAGGAAATAAAGAATATATAAAAGCATCAGTACGGCACCTTACTTCTCTAACCTTATCCCTTCTGTCATTGCGACCCAAACAGGTTGGCGGGATAAGTATTTCATTGCACTCATAAATCAAATAATTTAGCATATTCTCCAGTAAATTCAAACATAAACGACGGTATCTGTCTACCAAAAAGGGATTAAAGATCTGTTGAATATTTTTTTTAATTCGAGAATTTCCTGGAGGTGTAAAATACGGGTGACTGAAATTTTTATCCAATAGTATTTGTCAAAAACTAACAGTTATTTTCAGTAACACAACAAGTAGTGGGGGAATAAGAAATTTGGTCCAATAAGCACTTTGGACAAGCCCGAAGAGATTCTACTCGACAGCGTGCCATCACAGTTTTAGGTTCTTTGCATAACAGGTGATTCGAATGGATCAATAGCGCACAAAGGCGTATGACGTTATGTCGCTATGAGGCAGCACGTCCGGCGTGAAGGCGTGACCACTGACGTCACTGTCGCTAGATGGCAGCACCTTCCGGCAGAAACATCATCTACGCAGAGGCTCCACTTCACCACGCCATTGGCCGAGGCAGCTGGGAATTCCAATGACGACGTGTTTTGAAACGCTCGGTGAAAGGTGTTTGCACAGTCATTAACTACTCGCCTACTAATACTTCCCGGTGTCTCAACACGCGCGTGACGTCAGCAGTCTGGTATGCGACCCGAGTGCGCGCTAAGTGAATGGTTACGAAATGAATCTATTACGTGCTAACCTTGTGTAACTCTACAAATACATTCCGGTTTCTCAGTGTGACAAACATGTCGGTAGCTATGGGGGTGTGGGAGATAAATGATGATTGAAAGTGGCTATGCAAAATCCAGAAATTTAATTTAAAACATAAGGTTTCATCTTATAATTGGAAGACAATATCAGAAGCTCTAAATTTACAGTAAAAAATGAGTATCAAAATGTTAGGCCTTTGCTTTGAAATAAAAATATTAATTTGGTCGTTTTGTGCTACTGTTGTAGTAGTGGGGGAATAAGAGATCTGGGCCAATAAGCTCTTTGAACAAGCCCGAAGGGATTCCACTCGACAGCGTGATATAACAGTTTCAGGTTATTTGCATGGCGGACGATTCGAATGGACCAATGGCGTCCAAGGTCGTACGACATCACGCCGCTAGGGGCCATCAGCGACCGGCGTGGAGAGCTTGCCTCTGACGTCACTGTCGCTAAATCCGGCAGAAACTTCATCTGCGCAGAGACTCCACCACTATCTCGGAATTCCAACGACAACGTGTTTCGAAATGATCGGTGAAAGGTATTTGCTCAGCCATTAACAGCTCGCCCACTAATACACCCCGCTATTTCACACGCGCGTGACGTCAGGAGTATGCGACCCGAGTGCGCGCTAAGTGAAAAGTTACGAAATAGGAATCTATTAGGTGTTAGTCTTGTGTAAATCTCCAAATACATTCCAGTTTCTCAATGTGACAAGTATTTACCCAGCTATTAAGTGTATCAGTATTATTTCTGTATTCCTGTCTGGTGACTATTTGCTATTATCGTAATGCATTAGCGGTGTCTCAATGCGACAAGTGTTTACCAAGCCATTATCTGCTTCTAAACTGTGGAGGTATTCAGAGGGAAGGTGTGGAATGCGGAGCTCGCCATATTGTCGGCTGACGTCACAGTACAAGCACTCTAAAATAAATCGTCTGATAAGTATTATATTACGTATTTTCAAAACGAAAATCAAAATTTTAGTTTCCATACCGAAAAAGTAAATAACCTGTTTGATTTGTTTTGACTGTGTTTCTTTTATTTCTCAAGTGCATATACAAAATTTTCTCGTTTTATTATTTATGATAACAAGTGACAGGACAACACAGAACGGACACAACACTTAATTAAAACCACCCATTCCCTAATCCGGACTCGAGCAGGTGACCCCTGCAACTGAGGATTGCAATCCCACAGTGTTTCCAATCCCGCGAGATTTTTGCGGGATTTGCGCCAATCCCGCGGGACCCTGGTGGTAACAGTTTATCAACGCATGTTTTAAAAACATAGTTGTTCACAAATTAATTAATAAACGTCTGTTAATTAAATTAATAAATCAATTTTAAAGATAAATGACAAAAATTAACAATTAACAATATTTTAATTCGTAAATTGACCTTAAAATTTTTAGCCTGTCTTAAGAATATTAAAAAAAAATCTAAACCAATTTTTAAATAAATAATCAAAATTGCAAAATATTCAGTCTTAGGTCATATTATGTACCTTACAATAAATCACATCATTTAGAAAATATGGTATGCATAACTGGCCAAGTCACCAGAGTTTTTAATTATTATTATTCTAAATAAACGATCTATAACACCGAGGGAAAGCATTCTATTTTACAAAGTGAATTGTCCATATTTACAAGAAAAACATAACAGAGTTAAGAGACAGCAGGGTAGTAGGGAATATTTAAAACAACTAATCAAGGACTTAATAACAGCAAAAACAAGTGGCTAAAGATGAGTTTATGAAGAGTATTGCCAGTGCAAGAGGACCATTGACTGATGCATCTAGAAATGTATATGGCTATATCAGGAAACTGTGAGGGCAAGGGAGGGTGTAGAGACACTTATAGATAAGGATGGAGAAGAAGTTACTGAGGATTGGAAAAAGGCAGAGATTTTAAGTAACTGGTTTGGCTGAAAGCATTAGGGACAATGAATCAGATACGGGAGGGTCTAATTCGGAGAACGAGCTTAACAATAAAATTAGAAATGAAGATATAAAAAAATATTTAAATTCATCCTGAGGAAATCATGAAGGAAATAAGAGAGGTGGTGTAGATAATAGTACTACAGATATCTTAAATAGCCGGATGTGACATTGTACCTTATCTTGAAACATTATTTAAATTGAGTCTGGATACTTACTGCTTACCACAGGACTGGAAAAGTGCAATAGTAGCACCGGTACATAAATTAGGGGTGAGAAATAGAGTTGAGAATTACAGGCCAATCAGTTTGACATCGTTGGTAGGTAAATTAATGGAAAGATTGATATGCAACCACAGCAGAAATATATGTGAGGAACGTAAGTGGTTTTCAATCAGGCAACATTGGGTTCAGGCAAGGATATTCATGCGAATCTCAGTTGGTGGGATATATGCAGATATTTCAGATGAAATGGACAAGGGAGGCCAAATTGATAGTGTAGCACTAGATCTGTCAATGGCGTTTGACAGAGTGAGCCATAAAATGGTAGTAAATAAGCTAAAAACTATTGCAGTGGATGAGAAAGTGATTTGCTGGGTAGAAGAATTTTTAAAAGGTAGAAAACAGAAAGTTAGGGTAGGAAATGTAATATCAAAAGAAGTGGAAGTAGAAATGGGAGTGCCGCAGGGTAGCGTGTTGGGACCATTGCTATTCATTATTCCAATGAATAATAGTGTTGATTGTTTACTATCTGAAATTAGATTGTTTGCAGATGACATGATGCTATATAAAAGAATCAAAACGATAGAGGATTGTAAACAGTTGCAGGGTGATGTGGACAGGATATCTAGTTGGGTTGGTAAACATGGCATGAAGATAAATGCCAAGAAGAGTCAGCTTATTAGATACACAAATAAAAAACAAAAGGTTAATTATGAATATACGGTGGGGAAAGAATCTATGAAGAAGGCTTTGAAATATAAATATCTTGGCATTACATTTTATAGCAAGCATAAATGGGCAGGACACATTGGACAGGTGGTTGGGAAAGGTTTCAAAATTCTGCACTAGTTGGAGAGACTGATGAGGGGATGTACGAGAGAAGTCAAGGAATTGGGTTACAAAACTTTGGTCAGACCATTGCTTGAATATGGTAGTTTAGTATGGGATCCTCATTTTACGTATCAAATACAGGAGTTGGAAAGGGCTGCTAGATTTGTTTCTGGAAATTATCGCAGAATGCAATCAGTGACGGATATGATAAAGGAGCTGGAATGGGATTCATTGCAAGACAGGAGGAGGATTATGGGAGTGTACATGGCGTATACTGGCGATGAGTCATGGAAACATATTGGAGTGGGTATGAAAAGTAGTGCATGGAAGGGAAAAGATGACCATGACCACAAGCTGGCACTGGATTTCAAGTACAAGGATGTGGAAGATTCTCTTTTTTGATAAGGGTGTCAGGGATTGGAATGAGTTACCACGAGAAATGATGAATAATTTACCGAAAACGTTGAAAGAATTTAAAGATAAAATTTGTAGAGGGTTGAAGATGGGGGTGTAAGGAAATTGCCCCCGGAGCCTGTGCTCCATTGCTATTAAATTAAATTAAATAAGATTTTTTTGTGGGATTCATTATTATGCCTCTTGATTTCTTGATTGATCACATAGTTGATTCATTGTTATTAAAAGAAACTACTAACCAAGACGTAAACTGTCAAGTATTTCAGTTTTACTTTAAGTGGCATAACGACTGATTAGAGTGGAAATTAATTTTTATGTAAGAAAGGAGACGTTCTTGCGGTTAATTGCAAGGACGTTCTCACGGGTGTATTGCCGGATTGCATTGTAATGACACGAAATTTCACACGTGAGGAAGACGGCGGAGGCAGCCGTCGAAGTATGGTGTTTTTACAACTCAATTCGGCGGTACCCCCGTGAATACTTCATCATAACTTTTTTGGCTTTAGTCGAAATAACAACAAGGAGTTGAATGGACACACACTATTCACTCAAAAATAATGTACCAAATCATCCCAAGAGGGATTAATCGAAAGCCTTATTTAAGTAGGCGGCTTTCGTCAAAGAACATGTGTTTCAAACGCATTGAGGCGGCGGTCGAGAAAACAATAAGTCATAGGATATACGAGGGTTGTTTTTTAAGTAAGGGCCGTTTTTATTTTTAAAAAAGATACAAATACTTTTGTAAAAAAACTTTTATTTTCTGATTCTACACACTTTTACCTATTTTTCTACATAGTTGCCTTGTTTATTTAAGCACTTGTCATACCGTACAACTAAGTTTATAATTCCCTCTTCAAAGATTTCGGCCGCCTGCTCCGACAGCCGAGAGTTTCACGGCCGCTTTCACTTCATCGTCGTCATTGAAGCGCTGCCCGCCAAGATGGTGTTTCAGGTACCGGAAAATGTGAAAATCGCTAGGAGCAAGGTCGGGGCTGTATGGTGGATGGTCCAAAACTTCCCAGCCAAAAGAATCAATCAAATCCCGAGTCTTTTGAGAGGTGTGAGGCCTAGCGTTATCGTGCAGGAGCAAAACTCCTTTTGTCAGCATGCCGCGCCTTTTGTTTTGAATTGCTCTGCGGAGCTTCTTTAGAGTTGCACAGTAAGCATCTGAGTTGATTGTCGTTCCTTGTGGCATAAAGTCGACTAGCAAAACACCGCGCAAGTCCAGAACACAGTTGCCATAATCTTGCGCTTTGACAGCGTCTGTTTGGCTTTGACCTTGACGGGTGAGGTTGTGTGTCGCCATTCCATCGATTTTCGCTTGCTTTCGGGAGTGATATGGGATACCCATGTTTCATCTCCAGTGACAATTTGACTCAACATGTCATCCCCTTCTTCCTCGTAACGAATCAAAAAGTCCAATGAAGTGGCAAATCTCTTCCCTTTGTGGTCCTCTGTGAGGAGTGTGGGTACCCACCGAGAACACAGTTTCTTAAACTTTAGGTTTTCAGACACAATTTTGTACAAAACCGATCTTGAAACTTGTGGAAATTCCAAAGAAAGAGTGGAACTTGTGAATCTTCTGTTCTCACGAATCTTTGTTTCGACTGCAGCCACCAAATCATCAGTGATCACAGAGGGCCGGCCTGAGCATTCTTCGCTGCAACTGACATCAGTGTGAACGGGAAGGATGCCGGCAAGTGGCGCGGTGGATTGTTGCGGCGTCCGCGCGAACTACGGGACTATACGCGCGAACGGCCCTCACTTAAAAAACAACCCTCGTACAATTGACTTTTGATAACTGCTAAATAAGTAGGTATGAAATCGCTAAATTACAATTAACATTAGTTTCGTATCAACGAATAAATCAAAATTTCAGTCACAATTACTTTATCTGCAATTACAAATGTCGTGTGCGACACAAAAAATACTTATTATGTAGTAAGAAAATCGTACTTAATACGAAATATAAGTCACTTTATAGAAATGTGTACTAGAAACAAATGTAAGTTTTAATGAATAAGAAAAGTGGATTTATATACTTACGAAATGACGAAGGTTGACAAAAACAAACGTTTGTTCACACGAGTCAAATGCCAACTGCAAGGATACAGGCAAACAGTTTAATACATCCGACAGACCGATAGAGACCGAGTGGGGCCGGAAAACGACGTGGCAACCGAGTCACGCAGACTGACATGCGTTTCGCCGCATTTTGCGGATTGCGGACCCGCTTAATTTTGTCCGGTATCCGCCAGAATGTCTAAAGATGCGGGATTCCACGTTGCTGGATTGCAATCCCTAGTACCCGCAACGCGAAGCCAGCTCGCTAGCCCCGCGCTACCGGGGCCGACTATAACAACGTTAGTCACTTGATACTATAGATCAGGGGCGGCCAAGCTCCTTGATAGTCCGAGCCATTTTTCAAAATTTGAAATATTTCGCGAGCCGCAATTAAATACGTATTTAAAAGGTATGCAAAAAAGACATTAAGATTTTTTTACAAAAATTATATTTATTGATAACATATGAATAAAAGTATAAAATATATGTATTGAATTTAAATATTAAAAATTAAACACATTTATTTTACTTCTCTTGATAATTCTTTAAAATTTGGTGACTAATTGGTGACAGCACTTCTCAGTAATTCTTTGAGATGCTGGTTAGTTAATACTGATCGGTGTTTGAATTTCACGAATTTTAAAGTGGAATAAAATGATTCACATAAGTACGTTGTTCCGAATATTTTAAATAATTCTACAAGCAGCCTTTTTTTAATTCAGGATACTTCGATTCTGGTACAAATTTGCAAAATTCAGTGATCTTCTTGCATCTCTTTTTTTTTTTTTTTTTTTTTTTTTTTTTTTGCTGTCGTCAGTCTTTCGACTGGTTTGATTCAAACATCCATCCTTTCCTATCCTGTGCTAACCTCTTCATTTCTACATACCCCTTACAGCACACGTCCTCAATTATCTGTTTCAGTCATCTGTTGCATCTCTATCATCATATATATTATTTCTATAAGGTATTTTTTGTCACAAGCCTGTATCTTCCTTCATACTTCACCGAAATCAATGAATGAGGTGTCATTTTAAAGCTTATGGTCTTCCCTTTGGTCACATCATATTTTAAGAAATGAAGTTTTCGGAATTCGGCCCTTAAAGGGCGAAAATGTCAATATTTCTAAAAAGCTGTTTTCTGTATTACGATTCAAATATCTCCCTGGATACCTATCTGAGATCGTTTAATGAAGTATCATTTTAAAGATTAAGATATCCGCTTTAGTGACATCATATATTAAGACAGAAATTTTTCGGAATTCAACCCTTAAAGGGCAAAAGTGTCAATATTTTTGCAATTCGTTTTTGTGTCACGAGCCATTTGTCTCCCTTAATATCTAACTGATATAGATAAATGAGGTATCATATTAAATATTAAGGTCTCTGCCGTGGTAACATTATATTTTAAGAAAGGAATTTTTCGTAATTCGACCCTTAAATGGCAAAAATGTCAATTTTTCTAAAATGGGTTTTTGTATCTTGACCCATTTATCTCCCACGATATCTAACCAAAAAGAATAAATGAGGTAGGATTATGAGGAGTATTGTCTCAGTTCTGTGACATCATATTTTAAGAAAGAATGTTTTTGGAATTCTACCCTTAATGGGAAAAAGTATAAATTTTTCTATAACGCATTTTTGTGTCACGAGCGATATATCTCCCTTAATATCTAACCGCTACAGATAAATGAGGTATCATATTAAAGAATAAGGTCTGCGGCGTGGTAACATTATATTTTAAGAAAGGAATTTTTCGTAATTCGACCCTTAAAAGGCAAAAATGTCAATTTTTCTAAAATGCGTTTTTTGTATCTCGAGCCATTTATCTCCCAGGATATCTAACCAAAATCGATAAATGAAGTAGAATTATAAGGAGTAATGTATCAGCTTTGTGAAATCATATTTTAAGAAAGAATGTTTTTGGAATTCAACCATTAAGGAAAAAAGTATAAATTTTTCTATTACCGATTTTTGTGTCACGGGCTATTTATCTCCCTTCATATCTAACCGATATAGATAAATGAGGTATCATATTAAAGAATAAGGTCTGCGGCGTGGTAACATTATATTTTAAGAAAGGAATTTTTCGTAATTCGACCCTTAAAAGGCAAAAATGTCAATTTTTCTAAAATGCGTTTTTTGTATCTCGAGCCATTTATCTCCCAGGATATCTAACCAAAATCGATAAATGAAGTAGAATTATAAGGAGTAATGTATCAGCTTTGTGAAATCATATTTTAAGAAAGAATGTTTTTGGAATTCAACCATTAAAGGAAAAAAGTATAAATTTTTCTATTACCGATTTTTGTGTCACGGGCTATTTATCTCCCTTCATATCTAACCGATATAGATAAATGAGGTATCATATTAAAGAATAAGGTCTCAGCCGTGGTAACATTATATTCTAAGAAAGGAATTTTTCGTAATTCGACCCTTAAAAGGCAAAAATGTCAATTTTTCTAAAATGCGTTTTTTGTATCTCGAGCCATTTATCTCCCTGGATATCTAACCAAAATCGTTGAATGAAGTAGGAATATAAGGAGTAATGTATCAGCTTTGTGAAATCATATATTAAGAAAGAATGTTTTTGGAATTCAACCCTTAAAGGAAAAAAGTATAAATTTTTCTATAATCGATTATTGTGTCACGAGCGATTTATCTCCCTTGATATCTAACCGATATAGATAAATGAGGTATCATATTAAAGAATAAGGTCTCAGCCGTGGTAACATTATATTCTAAGAAAGGAATTTTTCGTAATTCGACCCTTAAAAGGCAAAAATGTCAATTTTTCTAAAATGCGTTTTTTGTATCTCGAGCCATTTATCTCCCTGGATATCTAACCAAAATCGATGAATGAAGTAGGAATATAAGGAGTAATGTATCAGCTTTGTGAAATCATATATTAAGAATTAATGTTTTTGGAATTCAACCCTTAAAGGAAAAAAGTATAAATTTTTCTATAATCGATTATTGTGTCACGAGCGATTTATCTCCCTTGATATCTAACCGATATAGATAAATGAGGTATCATATTAAAGAATAAGGTCTCCGCCGTGGTAACAATATATTCTAAGAAAGGAATTTTTCGTAATTCGGCCCATAAAAGGCAAAAAAGTCAATTTTTCTAAAATGCGTTTTTTGTGTCTCGAGCCACTTATCTCCCTTGATATCTATCCAAAATCGATAAATCAAGTACGATTGTGAGGAATAATGTCTCAGCTTTGCTGACATAATATTTTAAGAAAGAAGTTTTTGGAATTCAACTATCAAAGGGAAAAAGTATAAATTTTTCTACAACGTATTTTTGTGTCACGAGCCTTATATTTCCCTTGATATCTAATCGATATAGATAAATGACATATCGTATTCAAGACTAAGGTTTCCGCCGTGGTAACAATATATTCTAAGAAAGGAATTTTTCGTAATTCGACCCATAAAGCGCAAAAATGTCAATATTTCTAAAATACGTTTTTTGTGTTTCGAGACATTTATCTCCCTGGATTTCTAACCAAAATCGATAAATGAAGTAGGAATATAAGGAGTAATGTATCAGCTTTGTGAAATCATATATTAAGAAAGAATGTTTTTGGAATTCAACCCTTAAAGGAAAAAAGTATAAATTTTTCTATAATCGATTATTGTGTCACGAGCGATTTATCTCCCTTGATATCTAACCGATATAGATAATGAGGTATCATATTAAAGACTAAGGTCTCCGCCGTGGTAACATTATATTTTAAGAAAGGAATTTTTCGTAATTCGACCCATAAAAGGCAAAAAAGTCAATTTTTCTAAAATGCGTTTTTTGTGTCTCGAGCCACTTATCTCCCTTGATATCTATCCAAAATCGATAAATCAAGTACGATTGTGAGGAATAATGTCTCAGCTTTGCTGACATAATATTTTAAGAAAGAAGTTTTTGGAATTCAACTATCAAAGGGAAAAAGTATAAATTTTTCTACAACGTATTTTTGTGTCACGAGCCTTATATTTCCCTTGATATCTAATCGATATAGATAAATGACATATCGTATTAAAGACTAAGGTTTCCGCCGTGGTAACAATATATTCTAAGAAAGGAATTTTTCGTAATTCGACCCATAAAGCGCAAAAATGTCAATATTTCTAAAATACGTTTTTGTGTTTCGAGACATTTATCTCCCTGGATTTCTAACCAAAATCGATAAATGAAGTAGAACTATGAAGAGTAATGACTGAACTTGGTGACATTATATTCAACCTCACTATTCATCGCATTTTATTCGCGAAATTTTCGCACGGGTCGTCTAGTTAATTCTAATTCTCCAGATGATTTTTGGGTCATAATTACATTGGAAATTGAAAACTCACTTTGAATTATGTTAATTTCAAATGGATTTAGAAAAAAATCAAGAGACGATTTAAAATATTTCAAGTCTTGAAATCTATTTTGGAATTCCGTCAATATTCCTTCTAGGTTTTTTATATACTCGTTGAGTTTTTCTTGTTTAATATTGGAACAATTTTTTTTAATTCGAGGAAAATGACAAAATGTTTTATTTTTAATGTCCTTTAGAAAAAGTTTTAATTTAGTTTGAAAACTAAATATACCCTGTGAGAGGTCAGATATTATTCTATCTTTCCCCTGCAATTGTAAATTCAGTGTGCAAATGTTCCATAACATCAGTCAAAAACATTAAGTCATGCAACCACTCGTCATCGTCTAATTTTGAATAGGTTATTTCCTTTTCTTTTAGAAATGCAGTTATCGGATCAAATAAATCTACAAATCGATTTAATACGTTGTAGCTAGATAACCATCTAACAATAAAAAAGAAATTAATGTCATTTGGAAGTTCTTCGTCCTTTAATTGTTCAAGGAAATTTTTGAATTGTCGATGATTTTTTGCATTGGTGCGAATGTAATTTACTATGTGTAACACTGATTTCATAACATCAGGATATTGTAAATATTATGCAGTGAATCGGTATGAATTGTGGAATTTGAAAATCATCTTTTAAAAGCCCATTAAGACCGACTTTTTTACCCAGCATTGCCGGAGCTCCATCAGTTGCAATACTTACAAGTTTATTAAGATGCACATCAAAAGTTTTCATTATGGAATCTAATGCATTTTTAATATCGACACCGCGGGTTGACTCTTGAAGTGCAACTAAATCTAATAATTCTTCTTTAACAACGAAGTCAGGTGAAACAAAACGTATGAAAACTGCCAATTGCGGAAGATCTGTGATATCTGTCGATTCGTCAAGGGCTAAGCTGAATGCAATACAGTTCTTCAAATCATTTTTTAAATTATATTCAAGAGATGTATTAATTGCAGTTATGCGTCGTTCGGTTGTGTGTCTCGAGACAGTAATTTGCGAAACAACTTTGTGCAATGCTGCATTAGTTGGATCTAAAACTTTAAGTACATCTTCCTAGTTTTTTTTAGTAAACTCTCCCTCTCCATACGGGCGTTTTGCACGAGCAATATTCCAGGCAATAACAAAACTGGCTTCAGCCACATTATTAGCTTCATTGTTAAAGGTCATCAAAATTGACGGTTGTTTATTTAAATTTGATTTTAAAGAAGCAAGTTTATCTGATCTTAATTTGGAATTTGGTGGATACTGATTAGAAAACTGAGGATGATTGGTTTCATAATGTCGACGTTAATTGCTAGCTTTATAATTTTTGACCGTAGAATTACAAATAACACATAATGCTTTTCCGTTATTGTCAATAATTTTTTTTAACTGCTTTACGTCTCTTTTTAACATCGATGTCTTTTAGAGACGGGAAAGGATGGGGGGCAATGATAGGGGCAAGGAATGGGAAGGAATTCGGCCATGGCCTTTTGAAGGAAGCATCCCGGCATTTGCCTGGAGTGATTTGGGGAAACCATGGAAAACCCAAATCTGGATGCCCGGACGGGGATTCGAACCGCCCTCCTCCCGAATGCGAGGCGAGAACGCTAACCGTTACACCGCCCCGCTCGGTTATTGTCAATAAAAAAGAAATTCTCCTCCCACTCATTATTAAAACTTCTATTTTCTTGCTCGTATTTTCTTCTTTTATTTTCGTTCTCTGTCATCATATTTTTAAAAGAACTGGAAATTAATAAAGAAATTTAGAAAAATACAAGTTTTGTATTATTAAAACAATAAAAACACGTGTTACATACTACGAAACAAATAACAGTTAACTTACCAAAAATTCCAGATTACAAATTATACCCGTAGCAAGTGTGATACAAATTGATTCCTCCAGAGCACAATGTCAACTGTCCGTTGCAATGGAAGTTTACAAATTCAAAATCGGTCTGGAGTTGGTCGGTTGAGGAAGATTACGCCACTGTTTATGTTCGTTCGCGCAGTTTTCGATGAGTCCTATCATTCTTAACTTGGACGGAAATGAAATTTGTTACAACGTTGCACTTAGTCTTTCATATTTGTTATTAGTAATTTAAAAGACAATTTGAAACACATACGGAACGATAATTTTTTTAAATATAATAACAGAAAAATGAAAAGGGAACTCGGGTACATTTATCCAGAGCCACAAATAATCCTTCAAAAAGCCGCATGCGGCTCGCGAGCCACAGGTTGGCCACCCCTGCTATAGATGATGGAAACTTCACCATGGTATAGCCCTATTTCTACATTTCTATTGTGTTTACAAAGTGCCACACAAGGAATCTATTTCTTCTTTTCCTCGTTTGTCATATTACTGTAGTACTGTGGAAAGGGAGAGGAATTGAGGAGGCTCTGCCCTGGTTGTGTGTTACAAATAGGAAGCCATAGAACAGGGGGTAAGTATTCGTGCCCTTGGGGCAAAACTGATAGATGCTAGGAAGAAATGGATAGGCTGTGGAGGGAAAGAAATAGAAATGTTTAGGAACTTCCATCGGTGAAAAGAACAACCATAATGAGACAGGCTTCTGATTTATTTGTTGTTAGAATGAAATATAGGTTTGACCTGTTGCCAGAGTCAGATAGGGATAAGCTTCTCAATTGTTGGAGTAGGTGCAGAGAAACAGCGTAGACTTATATGAAAAATGGTGTAGGTATGTCTAGTAGACAAGGATTAAATCTTCCTATTAGGTAGTACACTCCTGGAAATTGAAATATGAACACCGTGAATTCATTGTCCCAGGAATGGGAAACTTTATATACACATTCTTGGGGTCAGATACAACACATGATCACACAGACAGAACCATAGGCACATAGACACAGGCAACAGAGCATGCACAATGTCGGCACTAGTACCGTGTATATCCTCCTTTCGCAGCAATGCAGGCTGCAATTCTCCCATGGAGACGATCGTAGAGGTGCTGGATGTAGTCCTGTGGAACGGCATGCCAAGCCATTTCCACCTGGCGCCTCAGCTGGACCAGCGTTCGTGCTGGACGTGCAAACCGCGTGAGACGACGTTTCATCCAGTCCCAAACATGCTCAATGGGGGACAGATCCGGAGATCTCGCTGGCCAGGGTAGTTGACTTACACCTTCTAGAGCACGTTGGGTGGCACGGGATACATGTGGACGTGCATTGTCCTGTTGCAACAGCATGTTCCCTTGCCGGTCTAGGAATGGTAGAACGATGGGTTCGATGACGGTTTGAATGTACCGTGCAATGTTCAGTGTCCCCTCGACGATCACCAGAGGTGTACGACCAGTGTAGGAGATCGCTCCCCACACCATGATGCCGGGTGTTGGCTCTGTGTGCCTCGGTCGTATGCAGTCCTGATTGTGGCGCTCACCTGCACGGCGCCAAACACGCATACGACGATCATTGGCACCAAGGCAGAAGCGACTGTCATCACTGAAGACGACACGTCTCCATTCGTCCCTCCATACACGCCTGTCGCGACACCACTGGAGGCGGGCTGTACGATGTTGGGGCGTGAGCGGAAGACGACCTAACGGTTGCCGGGACCGTAAACCAGCTTCATGGAGACGGTTGCGAATGGTCCTCTCTGATACCCCAGGAGCAACAGTGTCCCTAATTTGCCGGGAAGTGGCGGTGCGGTCCCCTACGG
>JARYHS010013630.1:246803789-246847511 GCA_031002005.1 Vandiemenella viatica
ATTACGAAAGGAAGTTCTCGAAGACTATGGAATACTCCAGAAGAAATGATAAATAACTTGCGTATTCGCCTGGGAAAGAATGAAAGATCGAAGTTTAGATGACCAAAACATATTTAAATCTAGATTCTCCAGAGAGACAATCAAATTAAATAATAATTGTGACATCAGGCTTGGTACCCATGGATAAGATAACCAGATATCCAGTTTTCACAGTATCGGCAAATCATACTGCTTTGTTAGAGTGTATGTATATTAATTTATCTGAATGAAATACAATAGAAATGTTTATACACTGAAGACGTTGTATTTCCTGCAAGAATGCAGGTTTAATTGTTCACCATGCATCTTCAATTTCAGAAATGTTCTTATTCACATGAATTCTGTCGCCGTATCAGAAATTAATATTACTTCTCCAGTTTGAGTTAGCCACGTGGAAACTTTAGTAGGTTACTTTCGTAAGGTTAGTGCTTAAGCATTGAGACAAATCTTGTCAAATGAAATGAATTAACTCCATAGCTTATTATTTAATAGATGGCAAAAGTGTCCCCGATCGTAACACAATTGGCGAAAAGAATTCTTCGATTAGTCTATACAATGCAACCATCCAGCCATTCTCTTGAATTTGTATTCTTTTTGATTTAGTCTTCATCCTAACCGATGTCATTGTAGTCGGGGAAGGACTGGGGGCAATAGATCGGAAGGAATTCGGCCATGGCCTTCTGAAGGAAACATCCGGGCATTCGCCTAGATTTATTTCGGGAAAGCATTTAAAAACCGAATTCTGGATGGCTGGACGGAGATTTGAAACCGCGTCCTCTCGAATATCAGGATCTACCGTTACCGTTCACCTACAACGTTCAGTTCCATTCGCTTAATCTACCCAAACAATAAAAACCATAGCTCAGAAACGCCAGAGAACTTCGAAACTTGTTGCGATTTATTTGGCACGGGGTCCTAAAGAGACTGTCCAAACGTTGGGATTACGACTGTAATATTTTCTCTCTCGTCGTACGCGAAATCGGCGAGAGCTCTATGATTACCTACGAGATAAACTTTACCACTCAGAGCATCTGCTACAAGGTAATCCGAGTCATCCTCACCTGATCTCCAGTTCGCGGATATATCGTTGCTCCTGCAGACGAAGGGTGTTGCTCCTTGCGACGAGCCTACGTATTCGCATGAACATGAATCGCTGCTCCAGCCGCCACGACGGTACTTCGCGCCCGTCATCAGGCACTGGCAGGCAAGTAAACCACGCCCGGCACAGACGGTACTTCGCCTGCAACAAACACTCTGTCTCACGACATGGCGTGCTGTAAGGCTTTACCGGTATCTCTCTCCCGTTCCCAATTTTGGAAATGTAGCTACTTATCATTCTACGTATTAATGCTACATTTTACGGGGAGACTAAGCTTGATGGGATACTTAACAAGGTTTGGAGTGATGGCACTCAATGTCTCTATCTTTATTGCGATTATTTTGCAGCACTATATAACTGAACAATCATTGATAATTTTTTATGCTTAGCAACGCTGTGCCATATCATTTGCTTGTTACACCTTCAACAAGTGAATCCAAAATATCTGAAGAAAAAAATATACGGAATCAAGTGCTCTTTATTCTTGCTGGTACAGACGAATTTCTGAGTAAGAGTTCTCAGAATACGCCTCAGATTCTTGAGTTCTGTGAATATAACGTTTTCTCGAATAATTAATGTAAGTTTTGGAAATAACGGGTGAGGAAAGAAGTAAAAGACAGGTTGGTAGGTCATACTTTGAGAAATGCTGGATTGATTAATTTGTTAGTGGAGGCAACAGTCGAAGACAGAGGAAGACAGAGATTAGAATATATATGTAGCAGATAATTGAGGACGTGGGTTGTAAGGGATATGTAGAGATGAAGAGGTTAGCACAAGATACGAAGGGATGGAGGATTGCATCAAACCAGTCGAAAGACTGTTGACAGCAAATAATGTTTTTCATGATGGTTTGGAAGTTCTATACGGCGTTTCATTTTCATTACTGCGTAGCTCGCTGAGTATAATTCTTACGAAATTTCTGCAATTTATGTGTGGTTTTTTTTTAAATATATATATATGTATATAATGGAGGGTGAAGTTTTAAAATAAACCAGAAATCATGGAGGTACCGAAGTGCATGATCAAAATGACAAAAATTTAAGGGTTTCGAGAAATGCAGAAAGTGATTTAGGTCGAGGTTATGAGTATCATGATCGTTTAAAACTTGAAAAGGATGATACTGGTGTTTTTCATGACGTCCCGGTAACTAGCTTCACCGAAAAAAATTATCACTGGGAAGAGAGTACTTCGTTGGAAAAAATGCTAGCAATGATTTTGCAAGGACAGAAGAAGATGGAACTGAAGATGGAAAACATTAGTAATAATCAACAACAAACGTTATGACTATGGGAAGAAGGAAGAGAAGACGAAATTGATCGCTGGATTAAACAAGTAAGAAGATCCTGCAAAGACAAGTTAAGTATGGAAATTGAAGAGGATGAGAGAGAAGAAAACGGTGAAAATCGGCGAGATGACGATGAAGAAAACAATACAATGTGTGAGAATAGTGGACCAGTAAACTGGTGGGGATGTCTACAGCAGAAAGAGGAGAAATATGAAATTAACTATGATGGAAAGAAGACGAGATAATTAACGTGGCAAGAATGGATAAATTGGACAGTAACGTGGGAAATATAGAAGTAGAGACGGAAAAAAAGATGAAACGGTTATTATTTCTACTAGAAATGATGACAGAAATTATGGTTTGGAAACTGAAGTGAACGATGAAACTGAAGACGAGAAGAGTTATGAAGATACCGAAGAAGAGGTAGAAAGTGACGAAGAGATAAGTAGTAGAGAAGGAGATAATGTAAAATGCTTTCTCATAAAAAGACAAAAAGTTTGTGAAGATGAAAAAGAAGAATCAACGAGAGGCAAAGTGAAGAAGAAGAGAGGGCTTGATATACATAATAAGGGCCGCAACATTATAAAATACGAAAGGAAGATGGGTGGCGGAGAATGCGAGAAAGCAACGAAGGGAAAAGTAAAAATAAAAGGGAAATGATAGTTTCACTAAGAAGTGGAAGAGGATCTTTCAGAAAAAGACGTATGTTCGGAATGCAGGAAAATCAGAAAGTAAGTGATCTAGTACTTGAGAACGCGTGAAAAATCCAGTTGTATAAATGCCGAGATAACAAAGTTTTTTTTATGTTTTCGAGGTACCTTACATAATCGCGGAAAACATCATCAGAAGACATATTACCTTCAATATCTAAAATCTGGAAAGCATTTGATTTAAGAAAAATATTAGTGACAACAAACAATAATTATTTGACAATGTATATCACATAAAATTGAGTAATTTTAGTGACAAATTGGCAGGAGGGATATGTAAGGAAACGGAGTTTCCTCACTTTGATTATACATTTATATTCTTTAAAATATGATCTATTCCTGTTATACAATTCTTATTTGAGAAGATTAGCAACTCTGACGTGGCTGTTGGGGAGACGGAGCATCTGTGGTTGTTTGGGTTGCTAAGCAGTTTTTATGGCAGAGAAGAGAGATTCTGCTGGAAGAAAATATCTTTGTATTGTTATTTGGAGTTAGTGTAAGGTATTCAGTATGAAGATATGAAAAATAAACGATTTTACTGAATATATCATTTATTAATATAACAAGAAATCTTATAACATGAAACAAATTTAGTCACATAAGAGTTAAGCAGCTCATACAGCTAATCTTTATTTAAATTTAATTTAATTTGGATGGAGCGCTTGCTCCAGTGGCATTTCACATACACACCTATTTTTCTCCTTTACTACACCATACTTTTTCCCTGTACTAATTAAATTACTAATTAAATTCTTTTAGAGTTTTTTGTAAATAATTCACTATTTCTCTTGGTAATTTATTCCGATCCCCAACCCCTTACCAACCAAAGAAAATCTTCACACACCCTTATGACTGAAATCAAGGGCCAATTTGTGGCCTTGGTCATCTTGTCCATTTCTTGCACCTCTCTTATTCTTCCATCAATATCTTTCCATGCCTCTTCACCAATATATCTTCATGAACGATGTTCGTAAAAATGTTGTTAACTGGTTTTTTTGAATACATCAACAGTATATGACTAAATCCGAATGATGTGAGAAGTGGTAAATGGAATAAAACAACAACAAAAAATTTCAAATTACGTAAAACACTAAGAATAGTAGTGCAATGATGTTTGATTTCATTATTTTGAACACATAAAATAAAAGGGAACATAAAATGATGGTCAATCAAATTTTACAAGAATGTACGAATAATACTTCAGTAGTAACAAAAGAAAAAACAAATGTTGAAACAAAAACAATAAGAATTCAACCTTTATAACTTGAGTACATTTTCTGTTTATAATACGGTAGTGCTATGCGGGTGCCACTTACAAGAGAAAGAAAAAGGCTAAACAGTATCAAATCTTATAACTTTAAACGAGCAATTCTTGTATATATATATTTTGGATCTTGGGAACGGCGCTAACGATCTAGATGAAATTTCGTATTTAGATAACGTTTTGATTTTTAAGATTATCTAAATAGAATTTCTCCCTGAAAAACCCAACTTTACAAAATACGAACAATTTTTACTCACGGTATCTCAAAAACGGTTTGAAAACGGCTCTAACGCCATCTCGTAGATGATTCAGGTACCAGGAAACCTACTAATATTTTACTCTTTGGTTTCAAGGAACTCATATATTTAACCGAACATTTCTTGAATGCTAGCTGACTCGAGGGAATACTAGCGCAGCGTGTTTAGTTGTAAAACATTTAATAAGAAGGTATTTAAAAAGTGATACTTATATTTACATAACTTCTTTAAAAACAATATTGAAAAAGTTGTTATCATCATATACTACCAGTTTAATTGTAAAACATTAAAAAATTAGATATTTAAAAAATAGATACTGGATTTGACAAATGCGATTTTTTCAAACTTAAAAAAAATTTTAATGGCACGAAACCACTGAATGTACTGTTTTATCTTTGGTTGTAGTAAACATTGCAGAGAAATTAGGAAGACTTGTATACTAGCTGACTCGCGGGAACATTAGCATTACATGTTTAATTGTAAAACATCTAAAAAGAAGATATTTAAAATTTAGCTTTGTCAGAAGTGATACTTTACATGACAAAAACTTCTTTGAAAATAATATTAGCAGCTAAAATCGTCTCAACCAACTTACTCGAACTTCGCCCAGTAAAGACTGAATTGAAGAAAATCCTGAGGATTATTCGCGATATTTATTTAACCGACTGTGGTTCTTATGTAAGTAGGAAGGAAATATATTGAATGTATAACAGATATGGAGCGGTCTGGCAGCTTAAATGTATTTAGTGGGGGGAAAAGGTGATTACTGCATTAGCTCTTAAAAAATTCTGTCTATGATCCCGGGTTCGAATTCCGGTGGGAGCAAGAATTTTTAAGATATGTATTTAACCATATGAACTACGGTGAGGCATTCTGTAGTTGGGATTTTACATTAAATTGTAAGTCCCAGAAAAAAGGAACTGGCCGTCCTACCTCTGATAGAATTGCTTAATATTCTTCCTTCTACCCAATCTAATACTATTATATGAGCAACTCTTGAAAATAGAGAAAATGGGGGCTGCACCACTTTCAGAACCTCAGCTAAATTAATAGTAACCTGTTGAAGTTTGGTTTAATTGCTTCGTCAACATGTCCTATTCACATTTTGTGCTCTTGCTTTGCGGAAAAGTCGCTAGAAATTTAATTTAAAATGCCGAAATATGAGTCTGAGCAATTACGAAATGCTATCAGCACTGCAATAATAAAATAACAAGTACAGGGATCATATCAACCTAAACAGTTTCGTTTCGTCATAGATTTCGTGGTTAGGTTGAAATACAGCCTGGACTAAGAGAAAAAATTTATGCAATTTTGCGTTCTGCGGCAGCCATCAGAAATGGCATATTTGTTTACAATGGAAGCAATCGATTATCTCTGGTTGCTCGTTTATATACAGGGTGTTACAAAAAGGTACGGCCAAACTTTCAGGAAACATTCCTCACACACAAACAAAGAAAATATGTTATGTGGACATGTGTCCGGAAACGCTTACTTTCCATGTTAGAGCTCATTTTATTACTTCTCTTCAAATCACATTAAACATGGAATGGAAACACACAGCAACAGAACGTACCAGCGTGACTTCAAACACTTTGTTACAGGAAATGTTCAAAATGTCCTCCGTTAGCGAGGATACATGCATCCACCCTCCGTCGCATGGAATCCCTGATGCGCTGTTGCAGCCCTGGAGAATGGCGTATTGTATCACAGCCGTCCACAATATGAGCTCTAACATGGAAAGTAAGCGTTTCCGGACACATGTCCACATGACATATTTTCTTTGTTTGTGTGTGAGGAATGTTTCCTGAAAGTTTGGCCGTAACTTTTTGTAACACCCTGTATAAGATGGCGGGCATTACCGTATTACAACTCGGATAAATATTGTCTATTTGTCAATTATATGGGACTATTTCCAACGGAGAAAAGCTGAAACGGTAAGAAAACATTACAACGAAGGATTAAATCAACATTTTAAGAGACTGTCACTGATTTTTCAACGCTGGCGACATCTAACAGCTGTGGGTCGCTGTCATATTTCGGCATTTTAATTACATTCCTGGCAAGTTTTCCGCAAAGCAAGAGCGCAAATGTAAATAGGACATAATGACGAGGCAATTAAACCAAATTTCAACAGGTTACTACCAATTTCGCGTCGGTTCCGAAGGTGGTGCAGTCCACGATAAAACTAATTTCTCCCAAACGTCTCTAAGGATTTTGATGAAATCTTGCATACTGAACAGAAATCGAAAGATGCCGAGCGATGATCGGTCACCCAGGTACTATAGAAATAAAATGTAGAACAAATGTATAAAAATAGCCTTTTTATTCTTTTTATATCGATAACAGCGAAGGATAGTAAAGTAGCAAAAACATTATTTGCCACGTTCAATCAAAATTTGTGTCTTATTGGTGCGCTGTAAAAAATCTTACAATGAATTTGGCTTAGCCTTTATCTTAATCGAACAGTTTAACCAGGTTCGTTAAACCAAATGTAAAATATATCAGGAAGACTAGAAGTCGGCAAGAATGATGTTCGCAGAATTATATGTTTTTTGATTGAATTGATCCTGTTCTAGAGAAGAATTTTATATTATTTTTCTCTTTCTTACTCGGAGTTATGCAGTCGCATGTGCGATTGAATCATTTAAGCGTCCTGATATCTATGACAAATTTTTCTACGGAAAACGTAATATCGAACCTAAAGGACCTACTATAACTTAGAATTAACTCGGTCTTTGCATCCCACAATTCCTTATTTTTCATCCTTTTCTCCTCCTAGTTACTACATTGTGATCAGAATATACGGCAATTATTTTACCGCTAGTTTTGATGAAGTAAAAAAAAATTATATTTGTTCTTTTATACTTCACAGTTAAATCTCCCTTTGTAGGATAATCTTAACAAAATTGCATATTTTTCCGTGGCAAATAAGTAAATATGTTATTATGCTTGAGAGATATTAATTTCCTGCTGACATGCTATGTTCATACACCACGTGGTCAATGGTTTCACTTTATTCTCGACAAAGATGTCATTAATAATATTATGTACAGTCCTGTCACAATTTTGTGTTCTCAGTGTTTGATCTATGGCTGCAATTGTATCTGCCCTTATCTTTGGTTCCAGAATAGATCTTAGCCACAATGTCTACTTGGTTCAAGTGGTCTCCTAGTGTTTTGGCCCTCTTGTAGCTGTACGTTTAGGTTCCCTGCTTCACACAATTCCTTCATAAATTTGAATGTCTTTCACTTTGCTTACAGCTGCTTTAGAAATTCATTAATTCTACTTCTTAGGGATCTTGGTAATATTTTCGACATTTTTTTTTTTTCGCAGAACTTAAAATTATTCCAGTGCCACTATTCTGATCCAGTTTTATAATCTGTTTCATAAATTAATCTATCATGCCACTGACGTATCTATCCCGAAACATCGTATCTTATGTGCGTAGATTCTATTGCATATTGGTTTTTAGAATATCTTTTAAAATTATTAAAGAAGCCATACTAGTTTATTATCTGTGAGTTGTCACGTAGAATTGGTATGATTATTAAAAATTTCAGGGCGGCAGAATATAATCCTTCAAAATCACTGTTAAATCTGCCAAAGTTTGTGATACGATATTTTGTGATGTTTGTGGAAAAAATTTCATTAAGAGAAGATTTTTCTTAATTATTGAGCAATTCAGTGATATTCTGTATTTCATAATAGCTTAGGGTGAAGAGATGCACACTCTCAGCATTTGGTAACAATGTTTAATTTAATGCAATGGAGCGCACGCTCTGGTAGTAATTTCCGTACACACCCATCATCTCTCCCTTTCCTGCACCCTTATACATTTGCCCTAAACAATTTTCAACTTTAAAAGCTTTCAATGTTTTTGGTAAATTATTCATCACTTCTCTTGGTGACTTTTCCTCTCCCTGACACCTTATCTAAAAAAGAGAACCTTCCTACATTCTTGTGCCTGAAACCGACTGCCAGCTTGTGGTCATGGTCATATTTTCTCTTCATTGCATTACTCCTCAATCTTACACCAATAACTTTCCATGCCTCATCACCAATATATGCTTTGTACATTCTCACGACCCTCATCACCCTCATCCCGTCTTCCAATGAATCCCGTTCCAACTCTTTTTATCATATCTATTTCAGATGGTGTTCTGCGGTAATTTCCAGAAACAAATGTGGCAACCCTTTTTTGTACCCTCTCCAACTCCTGTATTTGACACTCAAAATGTTGGCCCAATACTACACTACCATTTTCAAGCAATGGTCTGACATAAGTTTTGAAACCCATTTCCTTTACTTCTCTCGTAATCCCCTCATTCTCCAAGTGTAGAATTTTGAAACCTTTTCCTACTACCTGTCGAATATGTCATGCCCAGTTAAGCTTGTTATCAAAGGTAATGCCAAGATATTTTCATTTCAAATCTTCAACAAGCAATTCTTTCCCTGCCTTAGTTTTTTATCTGTGTATCTAATAAGCTGACTCTTCTTTACATTTACCTTCATCCCATGTTTACCAACCCAACTAGATATCCTGTCTAGCTATTTATACTTCCGTTTTGATCCTTTCATATAGCATTACGTCATCTGCAAACAATCTAATTTCTGATAGCAAACGATCAACGCAATTATTAATTAGAATAATAAATAGCAATGGTCCCAATATGCTACCCTGTGACACTCCCATTAGTTTTATTTATCAGTGTAAGCCTGTAACAGTAATCAAGCGTATAGTATGACATAGTACTAGGGTACATCCAGTTCTTTTTTTTTTTTTTTTTCTTTATCATTGACATTTGGTTGAAAATGAGGGCTGAGATACACGCCTTCGAAACATCCCACAAGTGTGACATTTGTACGCGGCTGGAAGCCCGAGAAGAGTTTATTCACTGCCATTTTTATTTCCACTTCTTTTGATACTGCATGTTCTACATAATGTTGGGCTATGTAAAGCAATAGTGTTCGCCTTTTTCGCCGATTGTCAGGCGATTCGCGTTTAATAAAACTCATAACATTTTTTCATATTAGTATTTCGTATCTTAAGTTATTTATCAAATATCAAATGTTCTGATTCTTTAGTCTCTTATTAATTTCCTGCTAGCCTTAATTATGTTCTTTGAAGTCATTATCAATTTCTCCCATTATATAAAATTTTCTTTCATAACTGCATTAAGTTTCAATGCCCATTTCATTCAATATCCAATTTCATAAATTTCCACAAATCTTCAACCTCTGTCATTTTAAATTTAGATGTCCAATACCTACTCCAAGTTTGTAATTTTCAGTAATTATTAACTATCGGTCTAAGTTTGATAAATATATTGCTTGTGTAACCTTCTTCTTCGAATATATAATGAGAAATTCTTTGAGTTTGGATGTGACAAAGCATTGTCATTTGAAATCTACACTAATAATACAAATGTGGAAGTAAATCTGCCTCTCTGTCTGTTACATTCTCACAACAAAACGGCTATAGCAATCTTGATGAAATTTGACAAGGAAGTACTGTTCTTTGTATCATTAGAAAGGAAATAGGGTACTTTTTGCTATAAATAAGATATTTTGCTATGAAATTTAAAAAACTAACGAAAGGATGACAAACAGACGGATAGTGTGTAGGTTACATCGGTCCCTCTGGCTTTGTATCTCTCGCAGTCAGTTTGAGGGACACCTTTCACGAAGTTTAAAGTTTTCTATACCCAATTTTATATCCATGCGTACAAAGTCGCTGGTAACAGCTGGTTATTTAATAACTTTCAAATTAATTTTTCACTTTGAAAATGCTGTAAATAATGGTACACATCATCTTGATGCAATAAAGTGGTATAATTTGTAGTTTGACTAATACTTAATGATTTAAGTATTCTAAGGATATAATATATTTGATAACAAGAAAAAATGGTAAATTTAAACCACCACAAAGAACAATTTTTCCCCTTTACTTCGTAGTAGAACTTAATAACAATATATACTAAGGTTTCAAACAGATATGAAGCACATAGAGAATTAATCTGTGATTTATGATTTCTAACGTATATTGTAGCTTCAGAGTTTCATTTTTTACCTTGATGAGTAATTGCCCTCCTGTGTCGTCGAGCACAGAGAACTGCGTGCAACCGCTGGGCTGCATACAATCGAGAAGGTCAAACACCTTGGCTCCAGCATCAGACCAGTGGCTGTTGAAGGCAGCCTCGGTATACCGTTCGAAGTGGTCGATGAACTTGTTGCAAGCAGCTGCTAGTCGAGACATTGGTGAGGGACTGCCGCGAAAGAAAGCAGCTCCAAGTTGAGGCGGCTTTGCGGCGGCGTCTCGCGCGTACTTCCAGAAGGCGTCCACAAGTCGACCCGCGTACACGCACATCAAGGGACCGCAGTCGTAGCCGCGCACGCCCGGAAAGTATCTCCAAGTAGCTGCGTGCAGCTGCCTCAACTGAACAAACCGTTCACATCGCGTATTCATTGGTGCAATCAATAGGAAAACGAGTACATGCCACAAAACGCAATTGCACAAGGAGTGTGATGTCATGAAATTGAGGAATGTTCCCGATAGGAAAATGACAACATATAATAGGAAAAATTTCAGCGATACGATATAGTTTTAACTGGAACAGACGTTATTTCAGAAGAATTTAGCTTTAGTTTTATTTACCAGTGAAAGCTGTAACAGTAATCAACGTACAGTATGACATAGCACTAGGGTACATCCAGTTCTTTATATTTGTATCCTACTTAGTTTTGTACTCTTATCTCATCTGATGGATAAAAACCAGAACAATTGACACAATTTTTGCAGCCTTTATTTGGAGTCCATTGAGATACTTTGTAGGTAAAACAGTCCACAGGGCATGAGCGATGACATAAAGATTTCTGTAAACTAAGTATTTCGGGTGTTTCACTAAAATAATGCAAATTTCTGATGTATTCAACTAACTAAATGTATTTTACTTGATTTTCATTTACCAGCAGTCTTTTTGTCAATAGCCACACTCTTTTGCGATATTTTTGGCATAAGTGACATCCATTTCTATAACAATAAAAGCATTTTTCAGGTTGATTTTTCCTGTTGGTTCAGCCATTCTGAAGGTGCCTTGCCCTTTCTCTCAAGTTTTTCAGCTATACCAAAACATCTGTCGCACGACATGAGCGAAAGAAATTTGTGTTATTCTTCTTATCTACAAGAATAATTTTGAAATTCTTATTTTGGCACAGACGATGACAGGTAGAAAGTATTAGTACCCTTGAAGCCGAACATGTAGATGCTAGGAAGGAGTTGGACAGGCTGCGGTGGGAGGGAAACAGAGATGATTGGATACTGGCTACAGGAAATGGGCAACCAGAACAAGGGGGTCTGATTCTTTTGTTGTTGGAATGGAAAATAGGTTTGCCCTGTTGTCAGAGTTAAACAGGGATGAGCCTTCTGTTGCTGTAGGTATAGGAAAAAAGCAGCAGACTTGCAGGAAAAGCTGTTTAGTTAAGTCTAGTAGGCATGGATTAGGAAAAAAGAAAGTCTTGCTGCTTGGTAGTAGTTATGGAAGAGGAATGGGCCTAATACTGCAGGAAATGTTAGGATCAGATTTCCAGGTGATGAGCATTTTCAAACCTAGTACTAGTCTTGCTCAGGTGGTAGATGGAATACGTTTTTTATGTAAGGATTTCACAGATCAGGATCACGTAGTTATAGTGAGAGCAGCGGGAAAGAGTCTCGACAGGGATGATAGTTATAGTATTACAGATGACATGGAGAAAAAAATCAAAAGCAACGTGCCACACTCGGGTCAGTCCCGAAACGCTATGATAGGCCACCTATGAACGAACTCTCGTGTAAGGCTAGTTAATCTGGAGCTGGAACGCCTTCTTATGTCTGATGTTGGCTCTGGCATAGGTTTGGACCCTGTAGATCCTATTGATAGGTATGGTTACACTAGACATGGCCTACAGCTCAGTAGTAGAGGGAAGGGGTTCTTTTAGATCTGATATCTGGATGATTGATTGCGGCCACCAATTCTCGTGAAAAGATTCCTATAGTTAATGGTGTTAGGGCAGATACTTTTTTAGATTAGGATCAAATATTAGGCACAGAATTTTAACAGAAATTAGTTCAAACATTAATGAGATTTCAGATACCAAAATTATTGTAAATATTGTGTATGGGTTAATTTATGACATCAGAATTTCTGAGTTTTATCAAATAAAGAGAATGAATTGCTAGTTCACATAAATGAATTAAATGCTATCAATGGAATTGATGTTTTATGCTTGTCTGAACACCATATAACTACAGGAATAAGTATGTCAAACATAACTGTAATTTATATTCTGATTACTGTAGAACAAACTAGGAGAAAGAAACGGTTTTCACTCATATTAGAAATGGTTATAGTGTTGATGATATAAATATTAGCAAATATTGTATTGATCAACAATTTGAAGCCTGTGCTATATGGCTAAATTTCAATAATGAAATTTTCATAATAGTAACTGTATACAGAGCACCCTTTGGGAACTTTTCTGAACCAATTTAAACTCTTATTAACATTTTTAAGCAGAAATGTAGCTAACACAGTCTTGTTTATTTTTTAAATAACTTGCCCTGTTAAGTCTTGCTGGAATCATTAGTCAGTTCATTCAATTAACTAAGGTAGTTAATTTTTCCATTAGAATTATAAATAATAGTCACTCAGCTGTAGACAATGTTTTTGTAGATACCTCAGAACTCAGTTATACAATAAAGTCATCTGTTAATGGTCTTTCTGATCACGATGCCCAGTTAGTAACTATCAACAGTTCAACAGGAACTAGATGCAAGCGTAATTCTTTTAAACTTCAGTGAGTAATAAATGAAGAATCAGTTACTCGTTTTAGAAAGTGCCTTAATACCACAAACTGGGTACATGTTTATATTGCACATTGTTTACATAGCGTTCTTCCCCATTTCCTTTAGTTCTTAAACCTTTCCCTGAAGTTACGTGAACTGCTAAAAAAAAAAGTTTCCAAGATTTCAACTTCTTTAACGTTGGTATCATGAATAAGATATTTGTATGTTACCCCTTCATTTAGTTCTTGTTTGCAACATTCGTTTTCTTTGCATAACCTCTCTTGAACTTGAAGAGCCTTAGAAATCGATATGAGGAGACATTTTGTTTGTTACCTATTTCAGTAGGCTTGGCAATTGCAAGTATTGCTCGTTACTGTTTTTCGTTCACAATAAAATTTTACATGATACTAACCTATAACATAGACCTCTATTTAAAATTTTATCCCAAACACATTTACAGTTCACGTGCATTTATTCTTTTTCTCTGTTACATAGTTGATTTCCTTTATTATCTTCCTACTTTCTTTGATTTTAATTTTATAAATAACTCCATCTACAAACAACACTTGTGGTGTAAGGTTATCATCAGCAAAGATAATCCTCACATGCGGGTCTGGAACAGCCATGGAGGAAGGAATATATGGAGACGACGCAAGGGACCTTCGCCACATACTGGAGTGAAACCGGGTGGAGACAAGTGGGGAGGGGAGGCCGCCATATTGCTTGACCAGAGAAACACGGAAATATGCACAAAAACCTCAAGGGAATCATAAGACAACCGTGGCACCGCAATTTGATGATGGATTATTATGTAACTCGACGAGACACATCAAAAATGAAGAATAAAATTTTTTGATATCGTGCTTAGTTCTCGAGATATACTGTCTCAAAAGAGTGGAGTTTCTGGTTGAAATTCAGAAGAAACGTGTCCCCAAAGTCAAATTTGGTGATAGATTCTTATGTAACACGACGATACAAATCGAAAATAAAGAATAATTTTTTTCCATATCTCGCTTAGTTCGTGAGATATACTGTCTCAAAAGTGAGGTTGTTAGGTTATGAGGGGATTCAACGATAACCGTGGAGCCGCAATTTGATGACGAATTCTTATGTAACTCGATGAGGGAAACTGAAAGTAAAGAATTAAATTTTTTGATATCTCGCTTAGTTCTCGAGATATTGTACCTTAAAATTGACGTGGTTAGGTTGAAATGCGGCCTGGACCAGAAAGAAACTATCGCCATATCCATATTTGATGATGAATTCGGACCTAACTTAATGAGCAGGTAATTCTTTTTAATTTGAATAACAAACTGTTTATTTCTACAGTCCATAAATTTTAGTTGATATTCAGATAGGTTATATTTTCACATTCTATTTCAGTAATTGACAAGGAAGATTTCAAAATCTAGAAATAAACATGTAGACATATTTACAAACAGAAACAAGTCATATCTGAAATTTAAAAAAAAGCATAAGTCAATGTTTAGAGCTTTAAAAAAAATTAATACTTCATAAAACCTCATAGTTTCTGAGCTTACTTAGAAGATATTGTACTGGTAGTGGCCTATATAATTTTGCTAGAAAAATCAGTACATTCAAAAATCAGAAGCTAACAGCTAATAATAAATAAATTGTTTGTTCTCTTCTAGTATACACCGCATTTCAACCTGCCTACATTTCCATTAATATTGCCGCTACAAAACCAAACTATGTAGACACATCTAAACACAAGAAATGCATCGCGAACTACATTTCCGTCAACAAAGTTTATTTCATCACGTTTAGCAGTTCACACAGCACAAATCATCACGATTAATTTCATCGTGCAATTTCAGTGTAAATTTAATCGTGAGTAATGCATGCAGAATACCTTATTCACTGTGTCGCGATGTAAACATGACCCGTTTAAATTAAATTTCCAACATTTGTCTACAACAAGGCTAGCTTTTCAGGTGCAAAATAGTAACATATGCTAATTGTCTACACTACACCAACAAAAATTTGAGAATAATATGATCCTATTGAGAGCAATGAATAAATTTATAGCGAATGGCACTAATGTTGCGGTTGCCTGTCAGATACTTCAAGAACGATAATTACAATGTGACTTACTTATGAAACGCTATTCCAGGTTTTTTCCTTTCTCGTCTGTTTGTGCAACCATATGCATCATAACTTGGCATTATAAAAAACTTTAGAATATTAGAAAATGAAATATTCTCAGCAGCTGACACAGTGCAAACAGCCCAATGTTTTGGTACTCCTACGATGTCCGCCGCGCAGGCACAGTTTTTTCACGAGGTTTCACGGATTTCGCGTTATCTCGTCTCCATATATTCCTTCCTCCATGGGAACAGCACCTCATACACTTTTTCAGTACTGTTCATTGAAGTTCCAGTTGAACATTTTTTCACTACTTGTTTGCATGCTGCATTTGTTGCTATGGTAAACATTTTTCTGCTGATTTACATATAAATTACACTTGGCTTGTTTTGTTTACCTAGTTGCTGTTTGTATACTTACGGTTAAGGATTGCAATCCCGCGGGATCCGTGCGAGATTGGCGCAAACAGTTTTTTAACTCATATATTTAAAACATAGTTACTTAAAACGTTAATAAATTAAATAATATTTAAATTAATAAATACATTTTAATGTTAAATGATAAAAATTAACAATATTTTAATTGGCAAAATCACATTAAAACTTTCTATTATGTCTTAAGTACATTTGGAGGTTTTAAATTTTTTTTAAAACCTAAGCCAATTTTTAAACAAATAATAAAAAATATTCAGTGTTAGGTCATTATGTGCCTTACAATACATCACATAAGTTTAAAAACATGGTTTGCTTAATGGCCAAGTTACCAGAGTTTTTAAAAAAATTCTAAATAAACGTTCCGTAACACTGAGAGAAACCATTCCATTTCACAAAGTGAAGTGTATATACTCTGTAAAGTGTAGACTTGGCTCAGAACAAGATCTCATAACATTTTGCCACTGCACAAGGACGATACTTGGCCTTTTTTTTTTTTTACAAACATTGTTTTTGTGGGATTCCTTATTATAACTCCTGATTCCTTGATTGATCTTACAGTTGATTCAATGTTATTAAAAGAAACTGCTCACCAACACTTAAACTGTCAAGTATTTCAGTTTTACTTATGTGGCGTAACGACTATTTTAGAGTGGAAATTATTACTTTTTAGTAAGAAAGGAGACTTTCTCGGCGAATGATTACAGTGAAGTTTTCATTGGTTGTATCTCCGGATTTCATTGTAAAAACACGAAATTTCATACGTGAGGGAGACGGCGGATGCAGCTGTCGAAGTATGGTGTTCCTACAACACAATTCGTCGATACACCCGTGAATACTTCATTATAAGTCTTTTGCCTTTAGTCGAAATAATAACAAGGAGAAGAGGTGTTAATCGATAGCCTGATCGGCGCATTTATGCAGGCGGCTTTCGTTAAAGAAACGCATTGAGGCAGCGGCCAAAACAACAATAAGTCAAAGGATTTACAATTGCCTTTTGATAGCTGCTAAATAAATAGGTATGCGATCTTTAAAATTACGATAATATTAGTTTCCTATCAACGAATAATCAAATTTTCAGCTGCAAATAAGGAAATTGTCACAATAACTTTATCTGCAAATACAGAAAATGGGAATAATGAAACCGTGAATAAAAAGCAGTTACTGTGTAGTTCAGATAACGTTTGCGACACATAAAAAATAATTATATAGTTAAAAAATCATACTAAATACGCAGCATAACTCAAATTACAGAAATGTTTACTCGAAAATGAATACGTAAAAGTATCAATTTACTTACGAATGACAAAGGTTGACAAAAACAAACTTTTGTTCACACGCGTCAAATGCCAACTGTAAGGGTACAGGCAAACAGTGCAAATCATCCGATAGAGACCGAGTGGGGCAGCGAATGACACACGTTTCCGCCGGATTTTGCGGATTGCGGATCCGCTTAATTTTGTGCGGGATCCGCCAGACTGTCTAATGATGTGGGATCCCGCTTTGCTGGATTGCAGTCCCTACTTATCGTAGTGCCAACCTAGTTTTTGTTGGTATAGTATCTGTGTTATAATCATGTTCCATTAAATTATATCTCTGTTTCTGTGTTTGACTTACTGGTTGTGATTATTAAGTGAGTACCTGTATTAGTTTTCGTGTTTTGAGGTGTTTTGTTTTTAGAGTATTGAATAGTGTTTTATTTGTTAATTGATTTATTACTGTTTTTCCCATTGCAACGATAGCGTTGCATCCCCGAGTAGAGGAGAAGGAGTGTATAATCTAAAGTAAAGTGGAAAAGGCGGGTAAAGACAAAGACGCTGGTTGGCCAGGACAATCACGTGAGAAAAAGAAGTGTGGTGATTAGCCGTGAGAGAAACGTGAGAACAGGAACGACCAAGTTTAGTGAAGGAGTCGGTAGGAAAAGTGCTCGGGAGTGGCAGGTCGAGCAAAGAATGTTCACCGTGTACCAATACTCAGTCATGTGCCGCCCATGTTAGCAACTGTACTGAACAGAACGTTAAACATGAGTGCTGTAGAGACTGTGTTCGATATGCTGACTTGCAATATAGATATAATGAAGAGTCCGATTCAACAATGACCGGAAGTAACTTGTGTGGTGCCGACATACTTTGTTTGGTGATAGAATAAACTGTGAAATAAACGCAGTTCCTGTGTTCGTCAAACGAGTTTTATTAACTATCACAAGGTAAAATCATCATAATTATTATACCATTGCTATCGATTTATGTATATGACAGTTTTCCAGAACTGTTAGCAGATGTTATTGTTATTTTAATATTTTCATGTCTGTCTTTATATTGATTGGGGGGGGGGGGGTTATGGTCTAATAAATGTGTAGCAAGTGTGGAGTGATTTCTAGATGTTATTGCTCTGCTATGTTCCTTATATCTTATACTGAAATTTCTGGATGTCTGTACTATGTATATAACTTGGCACTGTTGGCATATTATTTGGTTTATTCCGGTTTGTTGGTACAGGTCACTTCCAGTGTTGGAGTTCAGATGCTGGTGTAGTCTGTTATTTGTCTGAAAGCAATTTATATTCCTTGTTTCTTCGGGTCTACTGGAGATCGCGATTCCGCTACAATAACATGCAGTAATATCATTGGAATACTGCTGTATTCAGTCGCAAGACGTATTATTTTCAAGTAGTAATTCTGTTGTAATACAGCCTGGACCACTGTTTTCAAGCAAAAATTAGGTTGTAATACAGCCTGGACCAGCATGAAACCGTTAAATGTACTTAGGAAAGAATTTATATTTGAGTCTTGCATTTGACCACTGCAGTATTATGATGCCAACTCCTGGCGGAATCGCGATCTCCAGTAATCCCGTTTCTTCAATATGATGCTGATTCTGTATGTGCATTTATTAATGTAAGTCATAGTATAACATTGCTTCATGGTTTGGTTCAGTGTGCTGGCGTGTTGTATCCTAGGTGGTATTTGTTTATTTGTATTGTTTTTTATTTTGTTGCTTAGCCGTTCAACATGTTTTTCTGACTACCCATTATTGTTTGTTATATTAGTGATTATATTGTATTCTCTGGTGTAGTCTTTATTAGATAGCGGTATTGTATATGGTCTTTTTAGCATATATCTGAGTGCTGGCGCTTTGTGATTGTTTGTATGGTTAGAAGTGTTGTGTATTATAGTTTCAGTGTGTGTGGGTTCTCTATATGTGCTAGAGGAGCCTTGCACCTTTTTTGGTTACTGTTATGTCAAGGAAGTTGAGTGCGTCGTTTGTTTCTATCTCTATGGTAAATTTTATATTATTGTGGATGTTATTAATTTGTTCATTGAATATGGAGATGATACGTTGTAGTTCATCTATCAAGCAAATAATGTCATCTATGTATCTGTGCCAGTAAGGTATGTTGTATTTTTTGTTTGTGAATATGTGTTTTTCTGTGTGCAATTTAAATACCCTCTGTGCTTGTGACGAGTTTCCCCAGAATGAGATGCCATAAGTGAGCAGGGAATGAAAATATGCAAAATATACTAACTTTCTGGTTTCTATATTAGCTATTCTAGATATTACCCTCAGTGAAAATGTTGCAGAATTTAGTTTTTTAAGAAGTTGTTGAATATGCTGTTTCCAGTTCAATTTGTTATCTATATATACACCCAGGAATTTTGTGAAACTGCTTTCATCGATTGCTTTTCCTTCTGATAATACATTATAGCTGTCCTTTGTTTTATTTTTTGTAACAAACTGAAGTAACTGTGTCTTTTCTACATTAAGTATTAGTTTGTTGGCATTAAACCACCTGTTAATTTTCTTTATAACTTCATTTGCTGTGTTTTCGAGGTTTTGTGCTGATGGGTCTTTCAAGGATATGCTAGTATCATCTGCAAAGAGCACCATGTGTTCATTATCACCTAGTATATGTGGGAGATCATTTATATAGATTAAGAACAGCAGAGGACCAAGAATTGAACCCTGAGGCACACCACATTTAACTATACCCCATTCTAAGTTTATAACATCTCCTGTATTAACATCTTTCAGTGATACACATTGCTTTCTATTTTCCAGGTATGATTTAAACCAATGTCCTGGCTTACCACTAACTCCATAGTGGTCTAATTTACCTAGTAGAATTTCATGATCAACACAGTCAAAAGCCTTAGCAAGATCACAGAATATACCTAGGGAATTTAATTTTTTATGCATTGATTCCAGTATGTTGTTTACAAAAGCAAAAATTGCTGAATCTGTTGAAACGCCTTGTCTAAAACCAAACTGTACTTTACTGAGTAGGTCATTTTTTTGTAAATGTGCATACACCCTTCTGTACATTGCTTTTTCAAAGATTTTTGAAAATGCTGGTAGAAGTGAAATGGGTCTGTAATTCTCAATTTTTGAGGTATCACCCTTTTTATAAAGCGGTTTGATTATTGACTTCTTGAGTGAGTCAGGGAAGATACCTTCTTCAAAAGAACTATTACAAATATGACTAATAACTCTACTAATGCTGGTGTTACATTGTTTCGCTACATGGGTTGAAACCTCATCATAACCAAATGACTTTTTATTTTTGAGGGATTTAATAATTTTTTCAATTTCATTTTGACTGGTGGGAAATATAGACATAGGTGCTGTTTTTGGTGACAAGGATTTAAGTATTGCTATAGCATCCATATTCCCAATATATTTTCCTTTTATTTTTTCAGCAACTGTTAAGAAGTAGTTATTGAAAGCATTTCCTACATAAGATGGGTCAGTTACAAGCTTATCATTAATGCTTATAGATATAGGTTTATGTTCAAGGGATGAGACAGTTGTTTCTCTTTTAATAATGTTCCAAACACTTTTTATCTTATTATCTGAACTACTAATCTCATCGTTTATGGCCAAACGTTTAGCTTCTTTTATTACTTTGGTTAAAATTCTACAGTAAGTTTTGTAATGTTGTCTGAGAAGCATATTATCAGTATTCCTAACTTTTACATTACAATTCCCTTTTATGTCTGCAAGATGTTTTAATACCAACTGTAACCCAATTTTTGTTACTCGTTTTTGACCAATTGGAACTAGTTTTGTAGGGAGACACCTTTGTAAATTTCTGAAAACCTTTGGTGAAAGTAATTGAATTTATTGTTTACCCCTTTTAATTTATAAACAGTGCTCCAGTCCTCATTGAGAAGTTCATCATTTAATATTTTTATTCAATTGTTCTTTAATGGCCTAACTCTGACAAATCCTTTCTTTTTGTTATTCATTTCCCACAACATCCAAAGTATTATTTGAGCATTATGGTCTGACAAACCATTTTCCATTGGAACTGTTCATATTTCTAATTTATTGTGCTCTACAAAAATGTTATCAATAATGGTACTACTATCTTTTTGTGTTCTAGTTGGGAAATTTACAGTTTGATAGAGATTGAATGATCTAAGCATTCCTAGAAGATAATCTGTCTGGTTACATTCTACAGCAAAATTTATGTTGAAGTCTCCACAGAGGATAATTTCCCTTTTAGTACGTGATAAGTTTATTAGAACCGCCTCAAGTTTATTACAAAATTTACTGAAGTCTCCTGTGGGAGCCCTATAAACTGTCAGCACTATAAGATATTTGTTTTCTAATTCTAACTGTATTGCACAACATTCAAAATTTTTCTATACAGTATTTACTTACATCTAACGATTTTGTCTCAGTATTTTCGCTTACATATATTGCTGCACCACCCATTCTCATCTCTGACCTGCAATAACAGAAGCTAATCTATATCCAATAAAAGGGAGGAGACCTATTTCAGAATTCTTCAGATGATGTTCTGTCAGACATACGATATTTATGTTAAGATTCAATGATTTTTGGGTTTCTTCTATAGATATTATCAACTCATCAAGTTTGCTTGAGATACCCCTAATGTTCTGATGGAACAAAGCTATTTTAGACTGACATTCTTTATTTTTACTGTAATACCATTATGTACATTTCTTAAATAACTCTTCCTACTCTTGACATTTGGCCTAAAAAAGACTGCCTGCAGAGATAAATCTCGAAATCACAAGTACAGTACATCCGACATTTACCTTTTATTTTACTCGTGCCCTAAAATATACATGGTCTTATATCAGAGATGTGACTTATTTGAGACACAAGTATTTGAAATACAGATATAAAATACGTATTTTTATCTTGTATCTGAAATAGTTCTCTTAATCTTTATTTCGTATCTTGTAGTTAGATACTTTTTCTTGTTATCTTTGTATTTTGGAAATACTATTTGCACATTTTTTTTAAGTTACAAAGACAGCAACAGAACACATTCGTAAAATTCATTAACTTATATCAAAGAACAAGGTTGTATGGTCTAGTTACTTTGCCTGCCTTCGTTGTGACAAACTGTGAAAACCATAAAGAAACATCCACCCGCCTGTCTACTGTCTCTTTTCTCCGCGCCAATTTTTATCATTTATCAAATTATGTTTGGTGTGACAAAGTCGAATTATTGTAATTGAATTATAATATAGGACGATAGTATTTAAATGTAAGTAAACAAATAATGAATCAGGTTAACTTTTATTTTATTTTATTTAATATTTATTTTACGTATATATATATATATATATATTAAATTTCATTTGGCAAGAACTAGGTGATAGTTGGTTGCTTGTGTGAAGGATGCCCACGAAACTCCTACTTTACTAAACAACTAGCTAAAATTTGTAGTCTAAATTTTTTTAAAAACTTTAAATTATCAACTAAATTGTTAGGATTATTGTTAGCGAGAAGAATTATTTAAAATTCCTATAAAAATAAGTTTCAAATTTTCATCATTGTTGTGAGATAGTTTCTTTTGTTTATTGAAAGGTTTATTGATTTACAAATACATTAGTTGAAAGCTTGTTACTTAGTTTATTAATAATATTATAACATATATTGTGGTATAAGTTATTTAACGATTTTAATTTCTTATATATGATATCTAAATAAATCTATAGCTTGAACTCAGTTTGTTGAGGTTACTGCATTACCACCTATAGTAGGAGCTGTTCCATTTAGAATGTAACAGTTTGTTATTTAATTAGTTCTGAAACATTAACAATAAACATTGCCAATAATAATAACTGTTGGTGTTATTCTCAGTAGGATTATACAATATCACAAATTTTAAATCGCATAATCAGTTAATTTTTTAAATTCATAAGCATACGAGGTCTGCCCCAATAGTATCCGACCTTCCTTCATATCTTCGCTCCTGACAATTTAAGCGCCATGTGCCGGTATGAGTGTCAACAGTAAACCTTCACGAAGTCCCTAGATGCTGCAGTAATCACCGGACGCCTTAGTTCAGGTGCAGCGTGCGTTTGTCTACAAAGTGTTTAGTACGTTCGTCGCATTTTGCTATCGTAAAAATGACGTAATTTGAATTAAATTTTCTTTAAACTCTAAAAGTGCGGAGACCATTGAAATGATGAAGACGGTATTTGGGGACAATTGTGTGAGTAAAACACAAATAAAAGTGATAGAAGCTGTTCAAAGATGGCCGCACATCTGTTGATACTAACACAAGCTCTCGGCGGACTTCGATGACAAAATACTGGATAGTATCGAACGTGAGCGACTTGTGATCAATGAAGATCGTCGATTGATTGTGCGAGAATTAGATTGTGATCTTGGAATAGCGAAATCTAGTGTCTGGAAGATTAGAGCCGAAAAGTTTGCGAAATTCATTCTGACTTTAATAATGGTGGAGCAGAATAACCTTCTCCTTGAAATCACTCAGAGCAATTTGGAAATGCTCAACAATGAAGAAAATCTGCTTAGAAAGATTAACTGGTGATGATTAATCGTGGGTTTATGGTTACGTTCCCGAAACTAAACGACAGTCTTCGCCGTGTAAGCCACAACCGAAAAAAAACCGGCCAAGTCGGAACAATGTTAAATCATTACTAATTGTTTTATTATTGTTATTATAAGGGTTTTGTGCACCGCGAATATGTTCCTAGAGGTCGGAAAATCAACAAAATATTATCTTGAAGTTATGAAAAGATTGCGTGACACAATTAGAAGAAACGGCATCAGCTTTGGTCGAGCGGTGACTGGCTTCTTCATCGCGATAACGCGCCAGCGTATGCATCGAACCTCGTGCAGCAATATTTGACAAAGCACAAAGTCGTACAGTTCCGTCAGCCTCTGTACTCTCCTGAAGTAGCTCCCTGAGACTTTTGGTTGTTCCCAAGATTAAAAATGCCATTCAAAGGACTCAGCATCGACAACAATGAAACACCCGAAATTAAAAGCGATACCAAAAAACGAGTTACCGGACAGCTTCCAAAGTGGAAAGGCCGTTGGGAGCGTATTCTTCAGTCACATAGGGACTACTTCGAATGATGCCACCAGTCCGTGACGCAGAATAACACCAGCGCGGAAATATGAAGGAAGGTCGGATACTTTTCGGACAGACCTCATAAGCTAAATTTACTGGCCTTTCTGACTGAAATATAATTCCTGTTTGATTGTTTTACACTACATTAAAAAAATATTTTGTTAATATCTAAAACATAGTTTTTGTAAATAACTGATTAGTTACTATTCACACTGGCACTAAAAAGGATCGTCCCACGAAATTCCATCTTAAGATTAATTTTTATGTTAACGAAAGTAAGTTTTATTTTATTGACTTTTAAGTACTTATCATCTAGTTATTACTCACAGCAAAGCGACTGAAGAGTAAAGCTTCAATAAAAAAATCAGTAAGCGTGGTGTGAATTTTTTTCTTTTTATTATACTATCACTTAAATTTAAGATACATAGAATTTCGCAATTTAATCCTTAAGGTTCATTTAAAAGGTGCTAGAAGGATTTATTTAGGAAAATCATGCCTGGAAAGCGTTGCGCCTATCGCTGATGTGTGGCGAATGGTTTGAATTCCAATGGGTGTAAAAAAGTGGTTTAATTGGGAATGCAGGGAAGAGGTAACTAGATGAGGCTCTTCCATGGTATTTTCCACTGTGTTTTAGGACAGGAAACTTTCACAGCTGGATAGGAAAATTTTAGGGCAGGGCGAAATGAACATGGAGATGGGTGAAATGATCATTGAATTGCTTAACAGTGTCAGGGTCTTTGAAATTCAGCCTGTGGAGTCTCAAACTGTAGGAACTGTGCCTGTGGAGTCTCTTGCCTGTGGAGGCTCTCTGCCTGTTGCTGCTTTGCCTGTGGAGGCTCAACCAATGGACGCAGAAAATAGAGATGATGGGTTTAATGAGGAGAGTGAGAAGGATGGTTGGGAGCTGATAATAGATCGTAGGAGAAATATGGTTAACTGGATGAAGAAGCCATAAACTTCAGAAATTTTGTGGAGAAATAAATTTGATCCATTACCTCGGTCAGGTAGTGAAGTGGGTATGTAGGTGTGGGTAAGATGCAGAAGGCCTTTATTAATAGAGGCGTGGGAGGATAAAATAGGATAAAACAGGTTCTGCTGTTAGGTAGTATCCATGGGAGAGGCGTAGGCCCTATTCTGCAGAGTCAATTACACACAAGCTAACAGATCACAAGCTTTTTCAAACCTAGTGTAACATTAGGGCAGGTAATAGAGGATATTGGATCACTTTGTAGGGATTTCACTATGGACGACAGAGTCGTGACGGTGGGAGGTGGGGGCAATAGTATTGATAGGAACACAAGTTATAGTATAGAAAGTGACCTGAGCGAGGGGGTAAAAGAGACACAGCATACCAGGGTTTAACTGATGCAGGTCTTAAGTCGCCATGACCGGTCATAGCGAAACCACGAAGTGAGGTGGGTAAACGTGGAAACGGAAAAGGCATTAGTTCTGTTGTGCCAGTGGTAGGTGGAGTTTTACTAGGCATCGCATACACCTAAAAGATGTTTGTTAGCTACATTTGTATGGGATCCACCTTTCAGTTATGATGGGGTTGAGACTGTGCTTGCTTTTAGGTTAGGGGTGGCTGATGAGGCCATAAAAATAATTGATCAAAGGGGTAAAGATAGTAGATGGGAAAAAAAGGAGCCAGGCACTCTAGAATTTAATTTTCTATTTCACCAAAAGCATGTGAAATATATTTAGAATTAATAGGGAAGTCACAAACTTCTCCATGCACAACCCGATCGAATTCTTATTATAATTCCATAAAAGGACTTTTAGCAGTTCCGTAGCGTATTAATTTTTTCCCCTATTGCTTTACGCCTCGTCGACGGCTAAGTTCATTAGAGGCGGGATGGGACTGGGGACAAGTAACGGGAAGCAATTCGGCCATGGCTTTTTAAAGGAAGCATCCCGGCATTCGCCTGGAGTGATTTGGGGAAACCATGGAAAACCAAAATCTGGATGCCCGGACGGGGATTCGAACTCGCGTGCTCCTAATGCGAGGCCAGAACGTTAACCGTTCACCCACACCATGAAACCATGAAGGGCCTTAAATTACCTTCTTTTAAGGACCATGAAATACATTTCTTGGTGAGCTATTTAAAGTCTGCAAGAAATAAAGACGCCTAGTTGTCTACCACCGGAACTAATGAGAATCCAGTATATGGTTAAATGACTTAAAATCGATTACCTAAAATACTGTGGCACTTTGCCAGTTGTCATCGGAGAAAATCTTAATACAGATCTCAAAGTTTTATAGTTTGAGATTGCAGCAAACGATGCATTATTAACATTAGTCTCCCACCCGTTTTATTTTTTAATAGAATGGGTACCAAAAGTATTTTAAAAAAACATGTAAAAGGGCTTATACTGACTGAAACACGAAGAATTAATCGATGAAAACAAAAAACAAAAGCTTTAAACAGTAATGGAGAGGACATAAAAGAAAAGACAAAAGTGTAATCTTATTAAATGTTTTTAGAGGGTTCTTAATTCCTCTATTTCTAATGTCACTAGCGGCAACAACACGGATCTACTGGCAATTTCGCTGACTTGGAAACACTTCAGCACTGAAGTAATAAGGACAAGTGTTTATGCAACAATAATTATTTTTTAAAGTATAACATCAAGTTCTGCCCCTGTGGAGCAAATGATAAATAGACTCCAGCGAAGAAAAAATGAGTGATCAGATGTAACAACTGGAATTAACTTGTTTAAGTCTCATTTAAAATTTTAAAGAACATCTTGTTCACTGTATACAAACATGTTTCAAAATAAAATAAAATACATTATGTAAAAAAGTATTTTATTTTGAAAATACGTATTTTGTATCTCGTATTTTAAATACCATTGCCAAAAGTATCTTGTATCTGATATCCCAAATCCATTACTTAAAAGTATTTTGTATTCCAGATACTTTTTATGAAGTATCTTGTAAATCTCTGTCATAAGCTTCAAATGGTTTTTAATCATGTTGCGCCGCATTTCATTATATTGATCAGTCCCTATCTGGATGAGTCTTGGTAAATGTGAATTGGTCAACACGTTTCTTATTAATCCAAGTTCACTGGACTTTGGAAATGATTGAAAATTACCTTTTAGTCACTGAAACACTCGCCAGTGTGAAAGAAGTCTGCCAGCAAATCCAAGACACAAATGAGGTGTTTGACCGTTACAGCCAATGAAAGACACGACGTGTGACAGTATACATCCAGCTAAAAGATGTAAATTCGTTACATCTCTTATGAAATGACATATCAGTGCTTTTTCAGACACGAACAAGGGGTATCAATTACAGCTACTAATGCATGTAACAACAAAATGTATTTATCAATGATGTAACATATATTCACAAAGGAGGTTTCTCTTTGTTGAAACCTACTATCCACTCAAAAATGACTTATTGCATAAATGGATATCACTTGTGTTGTGGTGGCAAAGGGTTCCTCTAACTAATATCAACAAAGATTTAAATGTATTTCTATCATCTGATAACTTTTTAGCTTTTGTTTAGACGGTCAGTTCAGTAGTTGTTCATATAGACAACTTTCTCCAACATTCTCGTCATTGGACACGAAATATTCTAACCTGGAGGTCACACCTGCGTAAGTACAATGAATGCAGGTCTAGAATTTAAAAAGAAAGGTAAGTGTACGAGAATTTATGATTCTAAATCTGTCCACAATAGGTTCTTTATGTCTTGAACAAGTAAATTTGTCGGTATCATAGATTCAAATCTTAATATGCCAAAGAATAAACTGACTACCTCTAAAATTAATACTTAAAAATGCGCCAGAAGGCATCTTTTCCTTTGCTTCTGAAGACTAGAAGATGTGCAATACTTTACTATGAACCTCAACACAGACACCAGACACAAGCGGCGCTACTGGACAGTGAGACTGTCTATGCTCTATGCGGTTAGACGGACCGCGGTTTTTAATGCTTTACGGGTAGTCGACTTCGATGTCAACGTCGATGTCATCAGAGGGGCAAGGATCCAGAAGGAATTTGGCCGTGGCCTTTTGATGGAACCATGAAGGAATTCTTCTGGAGAGATTTCAGGAAACCATAAAATGTAAATCTGGATCTAGATGATTCAAGCCCAGATGATGAATAAATCTTCATCATTCTAATCTAGACCAGCAAGGTAGCAGAGATTGTGTACCTAAGTCCAAATTTCTCTGCAGTGGGTATGCAGTGAAGGTTGCATATGGGAGTAGGGAATTACGTGGTTTAGGTTTCACCCTGCCCTGTAGTTTTCGCCAACTACACAAACAATACACAACACCAAACAAACATTCTACCTCAGTGATCCACTCATATAATAACGCGAAAAACATACCGAGCTGCAAGGGCGGATCCATGTTTTGCTTTGGGAGGGGCTTGAGTGGACTTTGGTTGGAGGGGGGGGAGGGGCTTGAGTCGGGCAATGGGTAGTATTTATACGTCCCCTCGGACCTCAAATCCGTAGAGCTAAAAAAAAAAAAGTCTCCAAAATTACAATGTCGGAGGTGGACCTAAATACTTTTGGGGGGGGGCTTGAGCCCCTTAGCCCCCCCCCCTGGATCCGCCCCTGCCGAGCCTGATAGATGAGCGGTAACACTCGCTCCTTTAATTTGGTTCAGATCCCCGTCGGGTCATTCAAAATCGGCTTTCCATAGTTTCCCGAAATTGCCCCAGACGAATGCAGGGATGGGTCCTTCAGAAGGCTATAGCCGAATCCCTTCCTGTTCATTGCCTCACCCAATCCTTTAATGGTTTTAATGACCTCGCCGTCGACGAACCGTAAAGCTCACAGTTAAAAAAAGGGGGCGAATAACATTCACACTGTGAAAGGCAAGGAGAAACCACCTCAATTAATTTCCCCCGGGAAGTCGTTATGAACGAGTAACACCCTCCGCGGCAACCGTCCCCGCCAGGGCGTCGAAAATGGCACTCACTTGATAACTTGACAGATTGGCAGCAGAGTATTAGAAATTAACACTTGTAAAGTGTGAGCTGCGAGGAGCAGTGAAATTCGTAGGAAACGTCTCTCCAGAATTTGGAGATTCCGATGTATCTCGCTACCTGGTCGTGTATGGCGCTGAAAGCGAGCTCGGCTCTGGCGGCTGCTGCTTTGGTTGCCGGGGTCGCCTGCTGTTGCTGCCGGTGCTCGGCCAGCAGATGCGCCAAGGCTTTGTAGCGGCGCCGTAGGCGGGACACGTCGTCGGCAAGCAGAGTCGCCGCTGCCTCTGCCAGTCGCCTGCACGTCAGGCGGACGCTGCCGCACACCTCGACTCGAGGCAGCAGCGACAGCACCATCTGCAGCAACTGCCACAGTACATCACACCTAAGAGCTCAGCTTTACGGTACACCAACACTTCCTTCAATATTTGTTTTATTGAGTTGAAAATCCGAGCTTTTCGACACTACGTTTCCATTGGAAGATCATTGTACATGTTATTGTGAACTGCAACAGAATAATTTACGTATCAATCTGCTTGCAACCATCGGAACGTCGTAATGAAAAGTTACAACTTTTATTGCAGGATAATTGCTTCACCCCTTGTGTAGCCATATAAAAATATGTAGCCACCCTCCTCTGAGCTAGTAGAAATTCTACAGGAATAATTGCCCTGACGTTAGGGTAGAACACCGTTTAATCTCATTTGGGAAAAGTTTTCTTTTATCTGGAAGTTTGAAACAAAGCTTCTCAGTTATTTCATAATTACTCAACTAACAGTTCCTTTACGGCAATGCGTGCCTGCTTCCTAACCTTACTCTTGAACATTTACAAAAAATAATAATAATAATAATAACTTCTACTGTCATCTTTTTATTTGAAGTGGTTTTTCGCCCTTTCTTTCAAGCACATGAGTGAGATGAAATTTACATTGTATATGTAACGAGCAACAATGTTTTATTAATGGTTTTTGTTCTATGAGTATAGATTAAAAGCGTTTCGTCCTTTGTCGTTTAGTCATAAGAGCATTTCGTTATTCCTAGAACGCCATAGTTCAATGAGGATTATTTATTATACCTGTAGTACTGTAACTGTAACTCACACTTCGCCCGATAATTCTTCGCAGTCTGTAGTATTGGCTTTATTCCTGCTTCTCGAAATTAGTGATTGCTATGAGATGAAGTTCACTGTTTTTTTTTTAATTATTATTATTTAAACAAAGCTCTCCACTATGCAACTATTAATACCAGGAGAGAGAAATGTAGCAATGGGCGAAAATGTTTTGATTTTACAAAAGATATTTTGCGGATAGTAAGAATTCAGCTCTAGTAACGACCAAATGCTTGATAAACTTTGAAGAGTTTTTGAGCCTTTATTCCGTTCTACCTTAATTCCCGATAGACTGCGCTTACGTTGTTTAGTCCAAAATGAAGTATTGCAACTAGATGAGATTTTATATGTGATTCTTATATTTTTTGTAGTATTACTATCATAAACCGTATTAAAAAATCGTCAAAATTCATATTAACGTAATTTTATCTTCCTGAAAAAAAAGTAAAAACGAAGTATTTACACTCTTGAATGATATCTACGATTCTTAAGACAGTTATATATCTATCTTCTGCATTTAGTTTTCCCACTAAATTTTACTTATAAGTGGAATTATGTTCAATTATAGTTAGAGAAAAATAGAGATCTGAAGTACCTTTCTGCAGCAGACACACCACTTACCTTTGTGGAGGGTTGGTTTAGAGGAAAATATTATTTCGATTGTTTTCCCCAGCTCTCAATGCAATTATTTTAAAGAAGTATTTAATACTTACAACTTAATCGTTTCCCATACTGGCAGCTGCAGCACATACTCTATAGCAAATACTCTATATCATCTTTCTCATAACTACTTCACCTTCCAGTACGGTCGCGGCAGATCAAGCGCCTTCATACTGCATTGAGAATCTACGAAGGACCAAGGTTCAAAGTTCGGGACTAATGTACCAGCTGCCCCATGTACGTTCCTAAAGGCGGAAGTTCAGGTATTCAAACTCTGTGAAAGCAACTGAACTACCTCCTTTGGTCCTCCCGGCATCAATGCATACGATAATAAAAAGAATAGAAAGAAGAATTGTGACATGATTGTGTCACCACACTTCTTAATTTATATTAGCTTATGCCATGTTATTCTGTTTGTGAATTGATTTTTCGCAGCATAAATGCGTTATCTTCTTGGCATTACTTCACTATGGAACACCGGCTGAAAACCACAATCTAGGTGACAATTAATGACGTCGAAAATTTATGAAACACTTGTTTTTAGCCTATTAGTATCGTTAGTGTAAAACTTAATAAAAAGTTGAAGGATGTTTTGTGGTTTCAGAAGAAGTCAATATAGTTTGTTTGTGGACATTGGGCGTTCTCTTAATAACGTGAATAACACATTTGGTACTCTTAATATTTTCATTAAAATAACTCTGAAACAAGCGCAGGCAAGGTGAAACAGCCAGGAGTACACATATTTAATGTTTCTTCTTCCCATTGAATTATAGCTTTCTATAAGTAAAAGTTTCTTCAGTTAACTACTATACTTGAAAACATATCCCGAAAATACGAGACGCTTATCACACTAGTCGAGGAAACAGTGTTCACAAAAAAAAAGATTTCATTCTGAAAAATGGAATTTAACCATCCTCCAGTCTGACTAATCACCATCAGTAACAAGCACAGGACTGCTGTTCGTTGCTGCCGTATCTAAAAGAATTTGCTGTGATGTATGACGTTGCTCTAGCAAGTGACGTCGGAGTTACAATGCACCAAACGCTTCGGTGTGAAAGAGTCTTATATTAATAAGCTCCTGTAAGGAACTGCGACAGCAGATACTGTTTCTTCGTTTTTCCTTTCAGAATAAATTTAGTACGAAAAATCTACGAACACACAGATGACGTATTATGGGAATATAGGTGACGCCATGAAATGGGATAGCGTTATAAGTGTAACAAATACAATGCCCTATTAAGTACTCAATATGATTCGAAACTATGCCTATGAAGGACGCAGGTTTAAAACCCCATCCAGATTTTTATTTTCCACGTATTACCGAAATCACTCTAGACGAATGCCGTGATGGTTCCTTCAAAAGGCCATGACCGAATTCCTTTCCGTTTCTTGTCCCAAGCCATTTCCCCCTCTAACGAGCTCCACGTCGACGAGGCGTAAAGCAATTAAAAAAACCTATTCCATGAATTAGCATATATTTTTTATAATATTCTTTAATCATAAAAATTCTTAGACAATAAACGGTAATACAAAGGCAAAAGCAAATGAAAAAAAAGTGTGTTTGAAGCAAACGGTATAATATAATATGACAGCTAGATCGTAGCTCCATCTGCATACATAGGCAACGTCAATTGGCGAGTAATACAAAATTTACAATTGCTTGAAGATCTCGTATTCTTTCCGCCATTCATCATCAACAAGAAAAATGTAATTTTATCCCAATGCCTTGGAAACCGAATATATTCTTTGGAACACACAATTATATGCAAATTATGTATAGTTGTTTCTCTTACCTGGAACATAATTTAAAATAAGGAGACTCGTGTGGCAAAAATTTTTGTTGTATTTACTTTTTATTATTATTATTATTTATTTTTTTATTTTTTTATTTTTTTCGCTGTCATCTGTCTTTCCATCCCTTCCTGTCTTGCGCTAAGCTCTTCATCTCTACATATCCCTTACACATCACATCTGCTTCATATATTCTAATCTCTGTCCTCGTCTACGGTTCTTACCTTCGACTGTTCCCTCCACTAACAAATTAACCAATCCAGCATGTCTCAAAATATGACCTACCAGCCTGTCTCTTCTTTCTGTAAGCTCCTTCCACAAACATCTTTCCTAACACATCATATCAAAAACTCGTTCATTTCGTACTTTGTCTGTCCACTTAATTTTCAGCATACTTCTGTAGCATCACATTTCAAACGCTTCAATTTTCTTTCTTTCTGGTATTCCTAAAGTCCATGTTTCGCTACCATAATGTGCTGTGCTCCACACATAGAGTTTTAAAAAGTTCTTTCTAATTCTTAGATCAATGTTTGAAACTAAAAGATTTCTCTTTTTCATGAAAGCTCTTTTTGCTAGTGCTGTTCGCTTTTAACATCATTCTTGCTTCACCATCAGCTGTAATTTTGCTTCCCAAGTAGCAGAAGTCACTTATTTCTCCTATTGCACCGGATCCTAGTTTTGAATTTAAGCTACTACTATTGGTATCTTTTCTGCAACATTTCGTCACTTTTGTCTTGTTTTTATTTATATTCAGTCCAAAATCTTCCTTCAGTATTTTGTTCATGCCATTAAGTAACTTCTCAATATCCTCAGCCCTTTTTGCTAACAAGACAATGTCATCAGTAAATCGTAGCATACTGATTTTTTTCTCCCTGAACACTTATGCCACATGGATTTTTTTTTTTTTTTATTTCCTTTACTAGCTGGTACCCACGACTTCGTTCGTGATTGTAAAGAATTCATATTGCCAGCTATAGACATCTAACCACCCTAGTGCACGATGGGAGACTCGATACTATTACCACACACAAGTACCAGTCTTCTGCGCTATGTAGTTCCGGCAGCAAGGTAAAATTTACGGATACACACAAGTCTTTGGATGAAACACGAAAATATTTATGATCGACCAATTTCAAACACCATATCTCACACACTCCCACAGTTACCGAATTTCGGCCAACGTTGTGATCGATGGGAGACTCTGTGTTACTACCACACACAAACGCCAGTGATCTGCGATTGTAGTTTTCACTTAAAAGTGATACACCGTGACACATACGTCTTTGGAAGAAATACCATAGTGCACTACATGAGATACGATTCTACTACCAAACACAAACACCAATGCTCTATGCTATGTAGTTGTGGCAGAAAAGTGACATATGCGGAGACAGTCGAAATACGAAAATATACTTGGTTGGCCAATAACAACCACCATATCTACCACAGTACCACAGTTTCTGAAATTCGGCCGCTGTTGTGATCGAAAGGTGACTCTGTGCTACTACTACACACAAACGCCAGTTATCTGTGATCTATAGTTTTCGCTGAAAAGTGATACACCATGACACTTTTGTCTTTGGCAGAAGTATGAAGTTGCCACAGGTCGACCACTTTCAACCCCCATTTCTCCCACATCCCCATAGCTACCGACATCTAACAACCATAGTGCACGACAGGAAAGACGATTCTACTACCACACACAAACACCAAAAGTCTATGTTATATAGTTGTGGCAGGAAAGAGAAGTATACGGAGATACGAATTTTTGGTTGAAATATGAAAACGCCCTGCACTGACCAACTTCAATCATTATATCTCCCACATCCCCACAGCTATCGGCATTCGGCCAACGTTGTGCACGACAGGAAACTCCATGCTACTTCCACCCACAAACATCAGTGATCTGTGCTAGGTAGTGGTGGCTGAAAAGTGAAATATAGGAAAAAAACACGTCTATTTTTATATACAGTATATATAAGATTGCTTCTTCTACATACAAGATGAATATTAAAGGGGATAGACTACAAGCTTGTCTCACACCCTTTTTAACTGATGCAAGTCTCTCATGGTTCTCTACTTTTATTATAGCTACTTGATTCTTCCATAATTTATAGAGTATTCTTCTGTATGGATATTTAGGACCTCACTTCTTTAAAATTTTGAACATCTTGTCCCACCTAACATTATCATAAGCTTTTTCTATATCAACAAATGCCATAAAAGTATCTTTGTTTTTCTTGATCAGCCCTTCAAGTATTAATCTTAAAGATAGAATTGATCCCCTTGTACCGCGATTTTTCCTAAACCCAAACTAATCTTCACCTACTATTCCTTCTACTACCCTTTCCATTCTTCTGTATATTATTCTGGTCAGTAATTTTGAAGCATGTGATGTTAGACTAATGGTGCGATAATTATCACATTTGTTGGCTTGTGCTTTCTTCGGAAGTGTGAAGATGATACTTTTATTAAAATCATTTGGAATTTTTTCTATTTCATAACTTTTTGATATCTGCTTGAATAATCTTTCGATTCCTTCTTCCCCTAGGGATTTAAGAAGTTCTGCAGGCATCTCATCAACCAACTGTTTTATTTACTTTCAAGTCATTCAAAGCTGTATTAAATTCTGTTCTCAAAACAGAATCTCCTAAATCATCAATGTCGACATCACCTTCCTTTTCCATTACGCTATTGTTCAAGTCATCCCGATCATAACATTTCTCAATGTATTCCTTCCATCGGTTAGCTCTATTGTATGAGCTTAAAAGCTTTAATGCTTACATCTCGTTTCTTCATTTCTCCAAAATTCTGTTTGATCTTCCTGTATGCAAAATCTACCTTACCTATGACCATTTGCTTTTCTATTTCTTCCCACTTTTCTTGTAGCCATTTTTCTTTCGCTTTTTTGCATTTCCCGTTTATTTGATTTCTAAATTGCCTGTATTCTTCTCTTCCTGCTTCATTCAGAGCATTTTTGTTCCTTCTCCTCTGATCCATCTGCTCCAAAATTTCCTCTGTGATCCAAGGATTTCGGGCGGCTTGTTCCCTAAAGTCCAATGTTTCTTTACCAGCTTTCATTATTTCGGTCTTTAACATTATTAAAGACAAATGATTCCTGATAACATCCCAGTAAAACTGGAATAGCATCATCTCTTTGATTAGATCATTAAGGTATTTTACATAAAAACTTATAATAAATTTTGAAATCTGAAGTGATGAAAATGAGGCAAAGGGATTGACTTAAAACACAACGATTACGATTACTTGTTAAATGTCAATGACGTAATGTGCACATTCTAAAATTACGACCCAACTTATAGTTCACACACCTACACTAATTCAACACTCATGACAATTTTTTAAATCATGATGCAGCCTTTTTCTCCTATGTAAGCCGTATTATGATAGCAAACTGTAAAACACATAATCAAAGAAACATAGTTCGCAACTTCTGACAACCACAGATCATTATTCCACTAGGTAAAAGTTTGATAATAATAGTGAAGCAGCATGAACTTACCTCCGGAGGAAGTGATAGAAGTGATAATGGCTCTCGAGTTGTTTCGATTGGTGTTCTGTCCCGAGATAAAAGGCGGCGGCGCTTGTTTCTCAGATTCTGAGAATCCTCAGTTTCCATGTCTTTTTCCTACAATAGACTACAGCGTGCGCTAAAAAGTTCACCAGCCTACATAAAATCACATTAACCGTCAAATGTGTTTAAACAACTATAATGAATTAAAATTTTGTATAAAATGCTTCTTTCTAGAGGCCATTTACATTACCTAGCAACAAGAAGCGGCGATTTAATAATGGCATAACACTGTCCAAATACGTAATCCTTTATTGGATTAAAAAAAATGCAAAAAATGAAAGTGTTAAGTTGACCTAAAACCATTAATGTTCAATTTCAGTAGTTTGACAGATTTTTTCATAAAATTTACAACATTTGATGTTTCATTATAACCATTTATAGATATAATAGTACTTGATCAGGCACATGAAAAATTTTAATTGCTTGTTCAGTTTCTATACGGTATTTTCTGACAAACTATCGACTTCTATGAGGAAGGAGTACGTGTTTTCTTGTAATGCCTTTTACTATATTCGCCTCAGGTTTTTCTTGTAACGAGATAGGTCTTTTCGGATTCAATAATATTAGTTTATTAATTTCTAGCACAAATCTAACCCTAGTTTAAATCCGAAAGTTCGCGTTCCCTAACTTTCTTAACCGTTTATGTCCTGGGGACTAACGAAAACGAATGATGTTCCATCTGTAAAACTAATGTTTTTTTATTGAAAGTTACATTTACTAAGAATCGCCAGACCTATGTTCATCCATTGAGCCAACTTAACACGTCACAGATAGCATCAAAGAACTAAGTCACATACTATTAAATACATTCATTTTCATTTTGGAAGGAAATCGATGAAGAGATTTTAAAACCAAGCCCGAAAAGTGGAGTGATAACGCTCGGGTCCGGAAGGGGGCGAGTTCACTCCAGATTTTAGTTTTCAATGGTTTTCTAAATGCCGGTATGGTAGCAAAGAAAAAGTCATGGCCTGTTTTCTGCTCTTGGCTTGTTACCCATCCACTTCCAACTCTGATGACCTCAGCTTGGAGTGCCGAGATCTTAAAAGGAAATATTGGCATTAAATATAACACAAAAAATGAAAGTAAATGCTAATTGTATTCAGAGAGACAAATTATATGCAACTTCGTTTTTCAGAAATGAAAATAAATTTCTTGTTACTTCGCGGATCTAGCATGTTTATCTGGCGTGTCGTATGCATCTATCAATACTGTCTAACCCTGCAAAGAACGCTAACAGTTTCATGTAAAATCGGAAGCAAAGTAAGGTAGTATAAGAATACCTGGCCTTGAGATATGTGTTCCTCTTTCGGATATGCCACACATTCCATTCAAATTTCTGCGCTTGGAGTACAACGGTTTACAATATCAACAAATTCCTCTTCAAACTATTATTAATTTTCTTTCTAGACCCTGGATCGTTTCCTCCCAGTCGGAAAGAATTATGGAGAACTTCCTTTGAACAACTGTAGCAGACGCTCCCTTTGCACTAAAGGCAGAACGGTGGTCCGCATTTTCCCATAAAACGGGTGGTCATCAGGGTGCTATTGACGATTTTGAAACTGGGTGGTTATTAACATGATATGAATGGTCCCTCTTCTCCTGAACATTACAATTCCCGGATTACCTTGCAATTCACAATTTTCTGTGGCTTTCTTTCAGACGACGTTATTTTTACTTGCAGCTGCATTTGACATTAGTTATTGCGATGCAGATATGAGGCGACTTCCCACTCAACGAAGGGAGGAGAGAAAAGTGAGATACCTTTTATTTAATTAATTTAATATAATTGCGATGGAGCGCAAGCTCAGGTGGCAATTTCCCTGCACGCCCATTTTTCTCCATTCAACTTCCCACCTACTTTTACCCTCCACTAACTTTAACTTTAAATGCTTTCAGTGTTAACAGTAGACGAATTAGTAGTAGCTGTGAAGACGCATACAACCTTTGTTTTGGGATACGTCTAGTGGAGAACGCTGAAAAATTGTTTACTCTCTCGATTTTTTTATAATAGATAAAATAATTGCGATATGAACGATATACAGTTTTATTCAGAATTATTCTCTATTAGAAATTATAAAGAGATTTCCTTTTCTGTCTATCAAAAATGAAGCAGACAGCAATGTAGATGGCATCGAGCAAAACCGAGAGTAATCTGCGCGGAAAAATGTCTCAATTTTTTTGTATCAACAATTGACAAAATATCGTATGCCTACCTGAATTTACGACGCATATATTTCACCTGATCTAACATATTTTTGTTTAAAGTAGAGATCAAATCCAAATAATTTACTATGGTACTACCATGTTCAAATGTATCCGAACGACATGATTTGCACATCGTTACATTTACCCCTGGGAGTTATTCAACACTATTCACATCAACAAAGACAGCACTATACACTTTAGCTGGTACAGTCTCGCAGCTATCAAAATTGATCCACACCCATCTCCCAAAAAACGAAATACATTTCCGCTTTTTTGTTTCATAAACCGGAATACTGATTACATTTCGGCAATAAAAGAGTTATATGAACATCAAATAGGTTATTTGTACTTTTTAAAGACATTTTACAGACATTAAGTATTCACAAATAACACGAAAGTTATCACTCTCAAACAAAATTCTGGTTTTGAACAAGTAATGGATAATAACAACATGCAAATTTTACATCCGTCTACGACAACGCAAAATGGCTAGAAATTTACGTTAATATTCAACGTTTGCTCCACATTACAATTATTGGAAACAGTACATACTTATCTAAGGGTTCTGTCAAATATATAACATGTTACAAGATTTCAAATTCAATAATTTTGGCAGTCATCTTGTGAATATGCTAACCTGAAAAAAAATTCTTTTAGTTCTGTCGTTTCGTGAAAATACAAAGAGTTGAACAATGGAGAATAATCGTAAAATTAATGTTTTTGGCTGACATGCATGAATAGCAATTGAAAGACAGTTTTCCGATAAATTTAACAGGACCAAAACGATTTCTGTCACTCAATATTCCCCCTTTTTTTCTAGTGCTGACGACAAACGCGGGAGATAGATCATTGATGTGATATGTAACGATGTCTGTTTAAAAATAAGCAAGGAACTAAATCAAACTGATGTGCCTATTGTGCAAAAACGGTATCTTTTAGCTAATGTCATTACTGTGTGACAACAATATTTTCTATCCTGTGGGATTGGCTAGCAAATGAGAACTGATAAGGTGAGAGGCTATTCTTACGAAAAAAAAAAACAACCTCTCATTAACGAAAAACATGCAATTAGAAGCTTCCATATTTAACAGCATGCTGCTCCAACTAGTGATCGCTAGTGATATAATTGATGCATATCCCATACTGGGCATTATTCGTGGAATTGAGTTTTCTTACCCGACCTATCGCGTTAACCGCTATCTTCGATAGTCCGGGGCATAATTTTTAACCATTGCACAAAGAAAGTCAATAAGTTCAGTAATTTTACAAGTTAATTCTGACACATACCACTATTGATGCATAGTTTCTTTAATGACATGATAATGTTATTTCCGAAATTTGAAATTCCCAGGAAATAAACAGTAAATTTCAGGAACGAGGAAAGGTTATGATATGTTGCTGCCTCAGCTTATGCTCTGGCAAACCTGACGCGATGGTGCTGTAAGTGACTCAGATTCGCGGATGCTGATCCCGAAATCTAGTGTGTTGTCTCGCTGTTCCACGGTTCGACTCATGTCATATGAAGTGATATGGTTTTCTTGTGTTAACCGTGCACTGGGACATTGAAAACATATTATACACCCATTGAGAAGTTGAAATTACAGTTTTTTGGCTGTATCTACTGAAAAATCCAAATTCACTTTCGTTGTTATTCTTCATTAAAGTCATTATTATTGCAACGGCCAGGAAATGGTTATTTTTCTAGAAACGTAAACGAATTCGCCCACGGTCTTTGAGAAGTGACAATTCCCCACTCGCTTGAGCAGAGCAGTCGCGTCCTGGACAGCGCTTCTCACACGGAACAGCGGACGCAACCTGAGGATGATGGCACGTTACGCCTTCGAAAATTCGTTCATCTACGATCAATTGACGCGGCCGCATGCCCGAGAGATTTTGAAGCATCAGATTCACGGGTAAAACTTACGATTACATATCTTTCTGTATTCCTTTCGATTTGCAGCTATGTCTTCTTAGACTGATAGGGTATATCATCAGCGAATTTACATTATTCCGGAGAAATGCTAAATCGTCCACATTAACATCACAGATGCTGGTGGGACTCCATCAGATTGAATAGATGAAGATGAAAGGAAAAAATAATGGAACTGTATGATAGAAACATAAGGAAGATTGTGCGTCAGTAAAATAATAATAATAATAATAATATGCTCCCTTTGCTCTAGGTTCTATTTAAACGACAGAAGTTTATAAGATCAAATCTACCCTAACCGAAAACAAAAAAGTTAACATCCATAATATGTTTCTAACACTAAATGGATACAGCACAATGCTTCACAGTAATGAACCTTCAAAATCTTTGAAATCTAGAGTTGTAGAGGATATTCACATTTATGCTCGCAGATGAAGTATGAAATAACATGTTTTGGAAATTGTGGTCAAAGAAAGAATTTGTAGGAAGAGCTATTAGCAATAAAGAAAGAACTTCAGTTTTAAGAGTCCTTATTTTCATTAATTTCGACACACACAAAACTACTCATTTCTGCTACAAGATTGTAGTCACATCACACTTCGTAATCACGAGATTCTTCAGTTCTCCTTTTCACTTTGGTCTCAATGTTTCTTTATTCTAAAACGCTGTCGCTATAATAATACATTCAGATATTAAGGACCTGAATTATAAATTACTTCGGCAGCTAGTGACAGTCTCTTTGCTGCGTTTGAGGCTTCAGTCGTGGCTGGACCGTGGGATCCGAACAACTGAACGTCCTGGACTATTCACACAATCAAAGTAAAGTCAGTAAAATTCGTTTACACGAAGTGATTTGAACCCGTGACACTGCCATTTCTTTCCCATCTGCCTTAACCATTAAACTGCCAGATGGCTGTCCATAACTGCTAGAACAAAGGAATTATTATATCTGATTACATTTGATAAATAAAGAGGAGATACATCTAGAAGGGAGCACGGAAACCGACATTCATGGAAATATGTAAAAGTACGCATATACAATAATGGCCAAGAGTCTATTCGTTTAGAAATCTGCGGCAGTTATGGAAGGAATAAACGAAAGCAAGGCCAGTGTCAACGAAAAGTTCCGTATACTTCTGCGGCAACAGGAAATTGTAAACCTGTTCTATAAATAACCTGGGTTTCACTTTCCTGATACTCTGTATCAAGCATTAAGAGACACTTTATTTCATTCAAATATTCAACTCTTTTCTTAAATGAGAAACAAGTGCTGGAACGCTCGTCGCTCGTAACATTTTTTAAGACTATCGCGCAGATTCTGTTTAAAACACCTCCATCCATTTCATACAAATATTTATTACGTTTGAGAAAATAAAATATATACCGAATTTTTTTAAAAATAATCTAGATACAAATGTCAATTCTACTATGAATTCGAGCAAACGATGGACTGACTAAAGCTATAGCAGTTTAGCTGCACCGTCAAATATTAATTATTCGAAGCGTTAAAGATCATTGTAAGTATTAGTTTACAGTAATATGGTAGGGCAACGATTTCCAGCCAACGGATTTCAATCAAACTCAAAATTGTGAGAGGATCTACCCAATTCCGAGTCATTTGAAGGGGTAAGGTCTAACATACAGTGTTTCAGAAAAAAATCGATGTCCAAGTTGATGGTGCGGTATCGCTTAACGCCGATGTTTTATCGAAAGAGATTCAAAAATTAGAATTTTTCATAAATATATTTGTCATCCGCTTGCTAATAGCGCTTGAAAAACAGTAGAAAATAGAATTTTCCGTGAAGGCTTTCATGACAATAGCGTTAAGTTTGTAATCGTAGACTTCCGCGGCCAGAGTCAATTGATTCTTGGCTGTCCGGGTGGCGCCGCGTCATGTTTCTTGAAACCGACGTTTCGACCCTCATTCTGGGGTCTTCTTCACTCTGCGCTGGAAGAAGACCCCAGAATGAGGGTTTGCTGGAAGAAGACCCCAGAATGAGGGTGCCCTGAAGAAGACTCCAGAATGAGGTCGAAACGTCGGTTTCAAGAAACATGACGCGGCGCCACCCGGAAAGCCAAGAGTCAGCGTTAAGCTTGTTGCAGTGCTACACACTTTGATGTAACTACCAGTTCCAGAAAATCTCGAGTCCGTTTGTGTTGAACTTCCTTTTTCTTTACAAACAGACGTTTCGTGTGATGATCATTATTACAAACTTGTTTGCACAAGGAACCGCGGGAAACCGGTAAAAACTGATGCATTTTTTTATGTAAATATATTTCCCACAATAAGCATATTATCGAATACTTATTAAAATTGAAATGAATGAAATAACATTTCTCTCTCTCGACTGTCAGTTACGCTCTATCATAGCCTCCACATTGTGGAGGATACAATTTGTTGTGATAGTACGGAAAGTAGAGAATTTTCCTGTACAGTTTGCTTCAAATGCTACTCACTTGGTTGGAAAAACGTTTTTCGTAAGTGGTACTTTTCTGGAAACACATCTCATTCACATCGAAGATCACAGTTCACACCGCAAACAATTTTACTTTGCATACCATGGAAAGACAAATTGTGCTATATTTTCATGGTTCCTCAAACAAATATATTTCCTATAATAAAGATTGCGCAAAAAGTAATCCCTATTTCCACAACAGTATTCCAAATGCGGATGCACTAGTGTTTCGTACGCTATTTCCTCTGGATGAGCATTATAACTTTTCAAAATACGACCTATAAAACGTAGTTTATCATTATCTTTTCCAACGACGGAAGTTGTGTGCAAGTCCCATTTCATGTTGCATTGTACTGTTACACCTAGATACCCCTGGGAATCAACCGTGTCAACAACTGAATTGTTAACTTTGTGCTCGTGAGCAAATGGGATCTTTTTATTACTTATTTGCATTGCCTTGCAGTTAAGTGTAAGTTGCCATTTACGGCACCATTCCGAAATAACATCCAGATCGCGCTTAATTTCTAAGCAATCCGTCAGAACACCTTACTTCCCTATTGATAAGTGCATCATCATCAGACAATCGCATTCTGCAATTATCGTTGTCACCGAGATGGTTTATAAAAATTAAGAAAAGAAGTGGTACTATTACAC
>JARYHS010013630.1:246848511-247159474 GCA_031002005.1 Vandiemenella viatica
TATACTGTGATTAAATCTTGAAATTTTGAAATATTGGCATTAGTAGTATGGTGATTTGAAAGTGAAGAAAATCTTATATATAAATATAAAAATAGACGTGTTTTTTCCTATATTTCACTTTTCAGCCACCACTACCTAGCACAGATCACTGATGTTTGTGGGTGGAAGTAGCATGGAGTTTCCTGTCGTGCACAACGTTGGCCGAATGCCGATAGCTGTGGGGATGTGGGAGATATAATGATTAAAGTTGGTCAGTGCAGGGCGTTTTCATATTTCGACCAAAAATTCGTATCACCGTATACTTCTCTTTCCTGCCACAACTACATAACATAGACCTTTGGTGTTTGTGTGTGGTAGTAGAATCGTCTTTCCTGTCGTGCACTATGGTTGTTAGATGTCGGTAGCTATGGGGGTGTGGGAGAAATGGGGGTTGAAAGTGGTCGACCTGTGGCAAGTTTCATACTTCTGCCAAAGACAAAAGTGTCATGGTGTATCACTTTTCAGCGAAAACTATAGATCACAGATAACTGGCGTTTGTGTGTAAGTAGTAGCACAGAGTCACCTTTCGATCACAACAGCGGCCGAATTTCAGAAACTGTGGTACTGTGGTAGATATGGTGGTTGTAAGTGGCCGACCAAGGATATTTTCGTATTTCGACTGTCTCCGCATATGTCACTTTTCTGCCACAACTACATAGCATAGAGCATTGGTGTTTGTGTTTGGTAGTAGAATCGTATCTCATGTAGTGCACTATGGTTGTTAGATGTCGGTAGCTATGGGGGTGTGGGAGATATGGGGGTTGAAAGTGGTCGACCTGTGGCAATTTCATACTTCTGCCAAAGACAAAAGTGTCATGGTGTATCACTTTTCAGCGAAAACTATAGATCACAGATAACTGGCGTTTGTGTGTAGTAGTAGCACAGAGTCACCTTTCGATCACAACAGCGGCCGAATTTCAGAAACTGTGGTACTGTGGTAGATATGGTGGTTGTAAGTGGCCGACCAAGGATATTTTCGTATTTCGACTGTCTCCGCATATGTCACTTTTCTGCCACAACTACATAGCATAGAGCATTGGTGTTTGTGTTTGGTAGTAGAATCGTATCTCATGTAGTGCACTATGGTTGTTAGATGTCGGTAGCTATGGGGGTGTGGGAGATATGGGGGTTGAAAGTGGTCGACCTGTGGCAATTTCATACTTCTGCCAAAGACAAAAGTGTCATGGTGTATCACTTTTCAGCGAAAACTATAGATCACAGATAACTGGCGTTTATGTGTAGTAGTAGCACAGAGTCACCTTTCGATCACAACAGCGGCCGAATTTCAGAAACTGTGGTACTGTGGTAGATATGGTGGTTGTAAGTGGCCGACCAATGGATATTTTCGTATTTCGACTGTCTCCGCATATGTCACTTTTCTGCCACAACTACATAGCATAGAGCATTGGTGTTTGTGTTTGGTAGTAGAATCGTATCTCATGTAGTGCACTATGGTTGTTAGATTTCGGTAGCTATGGTGGTGTGGGAGATATGGGGGTTGAAATTGGTCGACCTGTGGCAATTTCATACTTCTGCCAAAGACAAAAGTGTCATGGTGTGTCACTTTTCAGCGAAAACTACAGATCACAGATAACTGGCGTTTATGTGTAGTAGTAGCACAGAGTCACCTTTCGTTCACAACAGCGGCCGAATTTCAGAAACTGTGGTACTGTGGTAGATATGGTGGTTGTAAATGGCCGACCAAGGATATTTTCGTATTTCGACTGTCTCCGCATATGTCACTTTTCTGCCACAACTACATAGCATAGAGCATTGGTGTTTGTGTTTGGTAGTTGAATCGTAGATCACAGATAACTGGCGTTTATGTGTAGTAGAAGCACAGAGTCACCTTTCAATCACAACAGCGGCCGAATTTAAGAAACTGTGGTACTGTGGTACTGTGGTAGATATGGTGGTTGTAAGTGGCCGGCTAAGGATATTTTCGTATTTCGACTGTCTCCGCGTATGTCACTTTTCTGCCACAACTACATAGCATAGAGCATTGGTGTTTGTGTTTGGCAGTAGAATCGTATCTCATGTAGTGCACTATGGTTGTTAGATGTCTGTAACTATGGGGGTGTGGAAGATATGGGGGATGAAAATGGTCGACCTGCGGCAATTTCATATTTCTGCCAAAGACGCATGTGTCACGGTGTATCACTTATAAGTGAAAAGTATCAATCGCAGATCACTGGCGTTTGTGTGTGGTAGTAACACAGAGTCTCCCATCGATCACAGCGTTGGCCGAAATTCGGTAACTGGGGGAGTGTGTGAGATATGGTGTTTGAAATTGGTCGATCATGAATATTTTCGTATTTCATCCAAAGACTTGTGTGTATCCGTAAATTTTACTTTGCTGCCGGAACTACATCGCGCAGAAGACTGGTATTTGTGTGTGGTAATAGTATCGAGTCTCCCATCGTGCACTATGGTGGTTAGATGTCTATAGCTGTCAATATGAATTCTTTACAATCACGAACGAAGTCGTGGGTACCAGCTAGTTAAAAATAATTCTTATCGTCTAATACCGCGCAGGATTAGTTTCAAGCCACTAAATTTCTATTTTAAAGCAGAAATAATTAATCGTGCCAACATATTGTAAAAATAAAATCAATATACTAACAGTAAAAGGGAAAAATTCAATTTATGAAAATTAAATATTCTTGAATTTTTTTAATAGAACATTTAAATTTTTATTATTTCATTGAAATACTTATTACTACTACTGTTATTATTAATAAAGAAGTCTCTTATACTGTAACACTCTTCCGATAACGCGAAGTTGAAGTAACTGCTATATATTGATATAAACTTGCGGTATCCTGGACCCAGTCAGAGGAACTGGATTGGGAGTCATTGGAGGAAAGGAGGAGGAAAAGAGATTGCTGGAAATGTACAGGGGATATGTTAGTGATGGTGATATTGGTCAAAGAATTAAGAATATTGCATGGAAGGGGAAAGACCACTACAACCACAAGTTGGCGCTCGATTTCATGCATTAGGGATTGGAAAAAATTATTGGTAGGGGTATCAGGGATTCTTTTTTTTTTAAATTTAATTTAATTTAAATGCAATGGAGCACAGGCTCCGGTGGCAATTTCCCTACACACCCATCTTCCCCCTATCCTGCACCTACCTACATTTGCCCTCTACAATTTTTATCTTTAAATTCTTTCAAAGTTTTCGGTAAATTATTCATCATTTCTCTTGGTAACTCATTCCAATCCCTGACACCCTTACCTAAAAAAGAGAATCTTCCCACACCCTTGTGCCTGAAATCAAGTGCCAGCTTGTGGTCATGGTCATCTTTTCCCTTCCATTAACTACTTTTCATACCTATTGCAATATCTTTCCATGCCTCATCGCCAGTATATGCCCTGTACACTCCCATGACCCTCCTCATCCTCCTCCTGTCTTGCAATGAATCCCATTCCAGCTCCTTTATCATATCCGTCACTGATTGCATTCTGCGATAATTTCCAGAAACAAATCTAGCAGCCCTTATTTGCACCCTCTCCAACTCCTGTATTTGATACTGTAAAATGAGGGTCCCATACTATACTACCATATTCGAGCAATGGTCTGACCAAAGGTTTTGTAACCCAATTCCTTGACTTCTCTCGTAGATCCCCTCATCACTCTCTCCAACAAGTGCAGAACTTTGAAACCTTTTCCTACCACCTGTCCTATGTGTCCTGCCCAGTTAAGTTTGTTATCAAAAGTAATTCCAAGATATTTACATTTCAAGTCTTCAGCAAGCAATTCTTCCCCCACCTTATATTCATAATTGACCTTTTGTTTTTTATTTGTGTATCTAATAAGCTGACTCTTCTTTGCATTTATCTTCATTCGAACAAATTACCAAGCGAAGTGATGGAATAATTTACCAAAAACGCTTAAGGACCTTAAAATTAAAATTTGTAAATCAGAAAAGTAAATGGGGGAGGGATTTAACAGTCCAGTTATAAAAGAAAAGGTTATAAAATAAATTAAAAAGGGGTAATTGTGACTAGGGAAATTGCCACCGGAGTGTTAGCTCCATCGCAATTAAATTAATAATAATAATAAATCGTGCAGTCCTCCGTATCAGCATTTTAAAATGGCACACAGAGGCATTGAAGTGAGCGACCTAGTAGGTAACGTAAAGGTAACATCTTATTTCTCTTAAACATTGCTGCAACCATTTACATCACAAAAGTAAACCCCTTCTAAACAATTTTTGGGGACTGCACTACTTTAGGAACCTTTTCGAAACTGATACTAACCTGTTAAATATTTCATTAATCGTTTCTTCAACATGTCCTCTTCACGTTTTGCGTTCAAACTTTACGGAAAAAAATCGCTAGAAATTTAATTAAAACTGCCGAAATATGAAAGGCTAAGCAACTGCGAAATGCTATCAGCACCGCAAAAATAACATAAAAATCGGTACAGCAACCTAAACAGTTTTGTTTTGTCATAGAAATCATGGTTAGGTTGAAATACGGCCTGGACCAAGAGAAAAAAATTTTAGGAAACTTTCGCTATGCGGCATCCATCACGAAATAGCGTATTTGTTTACAATAGAAGCAATCGATTATCTCTGGTTGCTCATTGCTATGTAAGATGGCGGGCATCACCGTATTATAACTCGGATAAATATTGTCTATTTGTTAATTTTGTGCGACTTTTTACAACGGTGAAGAGATCAAAAGGCAAGAAAACATTACAACAAAGGATTACATTAACGTTTTAAGAGCCTGTAACTGATTTTTTCAACGTTGGCGGCATCTAACGGCTGTGAATCATGTTATATTTCGGCATTTTTAATTAAATTCCTGGTAACTTTTCCGCAAAATATGAACGCAAAAACGTGAAGAGGACATGTTGAAGCGACTGATGTAAATTTCAACAGGTTAGTACCGGTTTCGAGAAGGTGCCTAAAGTGGTGCTGACCCCCAATATATATATATATATATATATATATATATATATATTACTTCGCGCACTAACTATCTCTACGTATTAGTACTGTTAATTATTCAGATAGCTTTTCTACTATTGTATTACATTAAAATATGAATGAAACAAAACTCTCGGACATCTGTATGAAAACCGAGAAAACGGAGAAAAGTTTTAAGAAGATCTTTAGAATTCATGCCTCTCAACGTTAATATTTGGTAATAGAATAAAATCGATAAAGAATATTTACACATACCAAAGCTCACGTGTGCGAAGCAGCGGGCAAATGCTAGTATATAATATAAAATTCTAGTTTGAAAATAACAGCTGAATATTGTTCAGGATGTAAGACTAGTTTGTGATACATAAACTTATCAAGTTTCACGAAATTTATTTACATAATTAAATTAACAATGTGTAAGAATGTATTTGATAGGTGTTAGTGTTTTTATGGATATATATATGCATATAAATTAGTAATTTGAGTAACATACGTTCACGCACAGATACTGCTACATATAATCAAACATAGAAACATTCGTATACACAGATCACTTACTGCACTGTTGTATCACTGTTTCTCACTTTGTACATTTATGACACTTTTACACACTTGTCTATACCGCTGCAGTGCTCCACGGATGAACCAACAACGGACGAAGCTATTCTGTCGTTTACGCGTTTATGGCATGTGGAAAGAAATGGCGGTCATCCCGTGCTGCCGTCATATTGTATTGTCTAGCACCCACTCGTCGCTTTGTACGACCCCACTGGTTCCACATACGCTTGCATCACTGTCGTAGCAGGTACGAGAGACAGTGTCACAGTACAACAAACCTGTTTTCCAGAGACCAGTCATTTTGCCACGTTCGACTTACATGCTGATATTGCGCCCTTTGAAGTCGACAAAGCAGGCGGGCCCTACTTGCACATTTCCACTTCGTTTCCCCGCTCTGCAATGGCTGAGAGTTTTGAAACACTGACTCGTCCAGTCACACAAAATAAGACGCGGCAAGGTTTACATTCACGTCATCTCTCTGCAATCTTAATCGCATATTACGGTTCAACTGTTCTACACATCCGCCGACTTTGGAGTGATTCAGACCATTCCTTCTGAGTGTTACAATGTTCACAAACAGTCGTGTAAGCCATGCGTTTGAAAGGAATCAGCTGACTCCTCATGAAAAATCTATTGCCGGAAGATCAGCAGGAGTCCGATTGTGAATAACACAAGTTGACAAAGGAACTAATTATCATCGAATATGAGATAAACTTGATCATTTTACCATTTGATAAAAAGGAAGTAAGTGTAGCAGTAAGCATGTTGAACACGAATAAGGCCGAGGTTACACAATACGAGTTTCTGACCTGACAGTGGACAGCTACTGCACCTGTGTAGTCACATGACAGTAGCTCGACTCGTCTCGCCCGGTCACACAAGTGCTGGTTGCTGGCGTGTAGTCTCATCCTTTCAGTAGCTATTCATAGGTCTCGTGCAATGTCTTTATCGCAAAATACAAGACTGATCACAGTTCATAACGTAGTAAAAAAAGCTGTTACAAAAACACTTTCCGTTGAAATACTTCGAGCTGAAAGTGCAAAACAAAAAAAACTAGAATGATATTACCGGTCAGGAATTGGATGCAAAGGAAAGATGCAATGTAGACAATATTTAAAGAACTATATAATGAAGGTACCCCAGAATATAAAGCAGTTATGAGAGTGTCACCTACGCAAGTGGAAATTAAATTCCTCCAAAAATTCTGCGTCAAGATACACACATGAAGGATGCTATACCTGCAAGAATGACGTTGAAGATAACCCTGGTATACTTTTCTTCTGGAATATCGTACAAATTGTTGTAATTCCGAAAAGCATCCATAATTAAAATAATACCTGAAGTGTGTGATGCTATAAATGAAAGTCTAAAAGATTGTATCAAAGTAAGTAATTTTAACCCAATTCCATGCGAATGTGTTCAAGCGAGGCTTTACACAAATCTCTGTTCTTATAATTAGGATCCGAACAATTCCATAAGTTGGTTTGGTCCTTGTAAAGCTCCACATCAATCCGCCATTTTTTGTTTTTATCCATACTGGAAATACAAAAATACATGCAACAATGAGTAATGCACCTGGCGTGGACCCGGGCTTACGAGCTACTGTCATTTCGCAAAAACCGTGCAAGTTGACGTCCGAGTCACATGCGATCTGCTGCTTGTAGCGTGGTGGCGGAAGGCGAGAGGCGAGTAAAATCAAAAAATGTTGTAGTAACTCGGATGCGAGCTACTGACCGACTCGCACGTGACAGTAACTCGTACGATGCGGTCACACGGTGCGAGTAGCTGCACTGCAGTAACAGACCAAGTCAGCTCGGAAGCTAGCTTGCACTGTGTAATCAGGCTTTAAAGCACTTGGGCATACGTGATTACAGCGCAACTGGTGCAAGTCCCAATTAAGAAAAAAAGTTTCTAACCATAGTGAGCTTAAAGTTCACGAGGGAAAAGCTACACGAACTATGTAAGCTATCAATTATCCTGAAACGGTCAGCCAATTGTGAGCTCCGTTAGTGGATTAGAGCGTGTTATTTAGACGAAAACGGCCCAAATTTTCCGCTTTCAACACATGCAAGGCGATAACTAGTATAGTATTTATACAACCGCCAAACAGATTGGAAGGTGTTATTACAACATTTAGTAGTGAAAAACTCACTGTTCTGGTCGAAACATGATTGAATTTAATTAATACCGTTCGTTGAAACAACTTTTAAGACACTTATATTGAAATAAGTTTCCCATAGATTTTACAAGCTATCTTAGATTTTGTATGGAAAGCCTGTACTCGCGCCATACAACCTTCTCCGAGCGGCGCAAAATACAAACTGCTGGCGCCTGTCATTCTACAACGCAGGTGCCCAAAACAACAATCACTTCCTGCATAGCTGTCAAAGATTGTGTCTTAAATATAACAACACTGTGCTACAAACTACAGTCTGTGGAAACCGAACAATATTACAAATATTAATACAGATATTCGGGATACTTACAATTAATAAATGCAACATAATTCAATACTAATAATAGCAATAGTACATTAATAACAAAAATGATTGGAGGATAGTGGTAATTAATAAGATGTTGCAAACATTTGTTCATTTGTCAGAATGTTCATAAACATTGTCAAACATACACCAATCATTTTTTCAAACGCACCAAATGTGAAATCACTGTTCAAATGATAATTAGCAGGGGCACTTTAACAGTGTCCATCTCACTTCCCGTATATCACCAACAACACATTAGCTCCATCACTATAAATCACTGTTCATCCTTATGTATATCAGTTCCATTTATTCATCATACCTTATCTCGTTCTGTTCGTCATTTTCCGTAATTAACTGCCTTGATACATTTCCCGTCACATTCGCCTAATTCATTTTCGCGGAAAACCTTCCACTTCTTGATGTTCCATTTTCATTTAATTTCTTTTTATCTTTGCCTAGTCAAAAATTCTATCATTACATTCAAAAATCTTCTCATTCCATTTCCGGCATGCATTCTATCGGCCGAAACTCACTGTCAAAATCTGGCAATTCTCTTTCTATCATTTTCTGTTCATTGCTTTTGGCGGGACAGTCCCGATTTTTAACAATTTATCCCTCGTCCCGCGGCGTTTTAGAAAAGTCCCGATTTTGGAAAGAATGCATGACAAGCTAGGGAATGGCGGGAGAACGGGAAGAGAATATACGGCTTTCGGCGGCCATGTGGCTATTTCGCCAGGATTCTATTACTTTTTTTTTTATTAATTTTACAATGTTAAAGTTTAATAAAAACAAATAATTGTTGAGAACTGACTATCGAGAAGTGTCTATCAAGAACTGCTTATCAAAGGTCGCATTGTTTATCAATTGTTAGCATTCGACCACCATTGTTTAGACTTGATGAACAATGGTATTTTTCAACATGCAACAATGGAAACATTTTGTAAATGCCTCTCAGACGATACACATTGTGCTCCGTGCTAGTGCTAGTTAAACAATGTGATGTCAACAAATCAGCTTTCAGATAATATAGGTAAGTAATTTATTCCATAAACACATAAGTTTCTTGAATTTACCAAACAGTACTCGTATTTTTTATACTGTATTTTATAGAGGCGGAATTAGGCCGGAAAAACACCACACGTCACTAATGGACGCCGCCTTATCAGGAACTAATGCTGCGACTGAACGAGTTTTTTTCTACGGTAAATAAAGTGCGGACCACAGAAAATTCACAATTAAGTGCCGAGTCTTTGGAAGCCAATTATTATGTGTGAAATGTTAATTAACAAAGTCTTGTGAAAAATTTCATGAGCTTTTAAACAATGACAGAAATATACTGGAAAAAAAAACACTCAAATGAGATATATGCCAAAGAATAAAATAATATTATACATAATTTTTTAATGTACTATATTTGTAAATTGTACTGTACTTATGTTGAAATTAAAAAATATACTACAATACTATTTTTGCGTTCTATAAAAAAAAATTGCTCCTTATAGACCAACTTTTTAGTAAATACCCCTCCTCCCCCCCCCCCCTCCCGTCATGGTGTCCCGCTTTACCAATTTTAAAATCTGGTCACTTTATCCTATACACATCCACAATGCTTTCATCTTTTTCTGCTTCTTACTGACTTCTCCATCTCTCGTCCTCCTTTTAATTCTATAGTAACTCATATTGCTCGCCTTCTAGCCACCATATTTCTCAAATCTTATTTCTTAAATACTCTTCTCTCGCTCTCTCAGAATGGATGTTTTTTTACATATTCTCTAACTAGCTGGGGTACTCAGCTTCGCTCAGGGGATTGAAATGAGATTGTGTGATAGTTAGAATAAAAAGATAAACTTTAAAATATAAGAGACAATTGTTTTTATTAAAAACATATTCTATTTACAATACTTGTTTATAAACAGCATTTTTCATTTTGTTATGAAATTTACAAATTTTTCGAATTTCCTACTCGAAAGCAAGCTATGTATAGCTGACCGAGAGAAAAGCAAGACTCTTTGAGGTTGATCCCTCAATTTTTTAAAGTTTGTCCTTGTGCTTTGTTGATTGTAAACCTATGGGCTAATTTGAATGGAAATTGCAGTCTTTTAAAATTGAATGGCAGTTCAGTAGAGATCAGTGGTATTCTGGGGATAAATAGTGTTTTTCATTTGTCCTTTGCAGTCATATGTTCGGCTTCGATGATTTTATTTGATAACTGTTTGACGATTATCCTTTGTAACGACCTAAATGCTTACCGGGGTTGAAATAAACACTTATCGTCAACTTCGATTCCATGTAAGGGACCACAAAAACTTGCTGTACCATATAATATTTTTGCCACTGGATTATCAACTGCATGAACTTAGATCGGCCACCACTTGTCTTGATTTAAACCCCAAGCAAAGAAAGGTTAGGTTAACACTATGAAAGAAAGTCAATGTTAATGTTTCAAAATTCACTATATTCTATGGTCCAATACCGTCAATGGCTATCAGAAAATTCTTCAACAATTTTAATGATTGCAAATCATGAAATGCAACCAGACCAGACCAAACCAGGTACTGAAATTCAAAAGTCACCTGTTAGTTATGAAGGTTCCAATGCACAACTAAAATCTAAGATAGCTGCCACAAAGCATGGTCTACATGCTACCGCTTCCTGCCTTGAGCGAGACGCTCCACACCAACCTACTACAGTAAAGGACACCAAGCAACTGATCAAAAGACAAAGATGGCCGCGCAGCCACTGGTATATATACGAGGCATGTGTTTTTTAAGTAAGTACCGTTTTGAAATTTAAAAAAGACGTGCAATATATCTCCATAATTTTATTTTTACATGAAAGCCTGTACCTTACTCTACTTTTCTACAAAATTCCCTTCAATACTGAGGCCACTTTTCATAACGTAGTACCAGTTTTTGAAAACCCTCCTCATAGAAGTCTGCCGCCTGACTTGTTAACCACTGCATCACAACTGTTTTGACTTCGTTATCGTCTTCAAGACGCTGATCGCTCAGGTGTTTCTTCAAGTGCAGGAACAGATGGTAGTCACTGGGCACCAGATCAGGGCTGTACGGAGGATGATCTAGAGTTTTCCCATCGAAAAGATGTGATGAGATCTTTAGTCCTGATTAGCCACATGTGGACGGCATTGTCACGCAGCAAAACGATGCCCTTGCTCAACTTGCCACGTCTTTTTGTTCTGGATTGAACGGCGCAGATTGTTTGTTCAATGTCTCACAATAAGCTGCTGCATTGATTGTCTCATTACGAGGCAGAAATTCCACAAGCAATACTCCTTTTCTGTCCCAAAAAACTGTGCACATGATTTTCCGGGCAGAAATCGTTTGCTTGAACTTCACTTTTTTGGGTGAATCTGAATGCCGCCATTCCATGAACTGTTGCTTTGATTCAGGTGTGACGTTAGGCCACCCATGTCTCATCGCCCGTAACAATTTGGCTTAAGAAATCATACCATCGTTGTGGGTACCGCTCAAGGAAAGTCAATGCACTGCCTAAACGTTTGGTTTTGTGCACATCCGTTAACATTTTCGGTACCCATCGTGAGCACAATTTTCGGTAATTCAAGTGCTCGGTCACAATGTCATACAAAACACTACGAGAAACATTAGGAAAGTCATCACACAAGGAGGAAATCGTAAGTTGTCTTGGTTTCTCTCACTTTATTGTCCACTTTCTGCACCAAACTTTCATTAACGACCGAAGGACGCCCACTCCGTTGTTCATCATGCACATTTGTGCAGCCATATTTAAATGCTCTCACCCACTTTCTCACCATTCCATCAATCATAATGTTTTGTCCGTAAACTGCACAGATCTCACGATGAATATCGATCGGTTTTAGGCCTTTAGCACAAAGAAATCTTATAACAGCCCGTACTTCACAGTCGGCGGAACTCACGATTATCGGAGGCATCTTAAACACTCAGTGAACAACGTAAACAAGGAAGAATTAGACTGTAATGGCATCAGTCCGTAGGCAAGAGATGCAGGTTCCCAGTGCGCATGCGCGGAACGCCGACCGTAGCGCTGCTGCCACGGTGTGACAAAACGGTACTTCCTTAAAAATTCGCCTCGTATGTTCGTATGGTTTAGTGTACCCCTCCGCAAGGTTCAAAGTCCAACTGTGAGAAATAGTTAATCAATCTCAGCTAATACTGCTGCTAGCGTTCTGAAAATCTATCAGCTGATAGATTTTCGTGTAATAAACATTTATATCCTTATAAAATTTTCTGTAGGAATAACGGATGTGTCGTAAAAAGGTAATTTAAGTGATGTGACGCAATTGTTAGTAACTTTGGCAGTTTTGATAATAGAGAGTTCAAACAAAGCGTTTAGAGGTTCTAATAAAAATAGCTTTCATTTAATACCAAATATGATTAGCAAACGTCAATTTTTTCCGGCACGTCCCATCTCATATTATTATAATGGCTTTAAGACCTATTGTAAACGATTCTCCAGGTTTTCAACTACTAAAAAAAGCTTTTAATCTCGCCTGTAGCTGCATTCTCTGCTTTGTAATTAATTTCTAAAAATAGCTTACTTCCTGGTTTCGTAATAACATCACGGCCATATGCAAAATATCCCTTTTTTTTTTTAATCTGCTTGACGTCTCTCTAACAGCGAGGTCTTTAGAGACGGGAAAGGATGGGGGGCAAGGAATGGGAAGGAATTCGGCCATGGCCTTTTGAAGGAAGCATCCCGGCATTTGCCTGGAGTGATTTGGGAAACCATGGAAAACCGAAATCTGGATGCCCGGATGGAGATTCAAACCACCGTCCTCCCGAATGCGAGGCCAGAACAAAATATCCCTATTTTCTGAAATTATAATTAGGATTCTACCTGTTTCTCAAAAAGGTTTCCCAGATATGGTGCAAAACATTATTTCTTCCGCTGAATTTACGTGGCTGGCTTGCAATAATTAAAAATCTCTATGATCACCTGGGGTGGTTTATCATATTATATTTAAATGACATTTAAATTGTGTAAAGCTGTATAAGACTTTCTAAAATTTTAGTATGTTGTACCGGAAGAAATTACATTTACCTCACGCTATCAGCTGATTTCTAATATCAGTTCTAACATCTGGTTTCATGAAGTTTATAGTGCATATTTACATGATAAATTACAATACCGGCTTTTTATGCTTTAAATGGTTTTAAACTCTTTTTTACGGTTTCCTTATAACAAAATCTATCATTTTAGGCTGTTTATTATTCTGAAAAACTCTCGGATTGAAGAAAAGTGTTGAATTATAGTAGTATTACATCGTAATAAAATATTTCATTTACAGTGTTACAGCTGTTAAGGTAAGTTTAGAACTGAGATTTTTACTATTTAAGGTTGATTAATTATCTGTATTGACTGTTTAGTTAACTTTGCTGCTTCAGTTAGTTGTGTAAATGGCTGTAAGGCTAATGTACCGGTTGCTTCACTTATACCCGTTCTATTGTAAACAAACTTCGTTTTTAGAATTTGCAGAATTCTAAGGTAGCTTACACCTTGTTCCAAAACATAGTTTTGGTGAGTTCAGATTTCTGAGTAGTATGACCAGAGATCCAATTTTCAGTCGAAGGCAGTGTAGTGGCATTACAGGTACTTGCAAACAGTTTAGAAATTCTGTTAGGAAGTTGACACTTTCTTCAACGTTTACCATCCTGTCGATCGATTTGTATATTCTCTCCTCAACGGGAATTTTCTTTTGAATAGTTAAGTTGATATCGTCAACAATATTAATTTGTGTTGCCAAAATTGTCATTTGAAATAACCACTCCGGATTTGTATAGTTGTGAAAAATGTTTGAATAAGTGTTATAACGAGCCGCGCTGTCGCCACGTTACAAGGTGCATTTTTTATTATATCTATACTATTATAAATCTGTAAGCAAGCTGCGTTTGTAGTGAGGCTTGATCTCTAATAACGCAAAAAACTACCGCATCAATTTGCATGGTGTTTCCAAATTTTTAAAGCTAATGTTGCTGATCAACATCTGCAGAAGTAGCTAACGACTAATATGTACCATGGGAAGAAGCAAGTCAGTAAAAAACTTCAGAAATGTGAAACTGTAGACCACAGATAATTATACACATTCAGACGGTCACTCCTTTCATAAAGAGACCTGAAAAAATTTAGGATTTCCCTTTTTTTTTTTACTTCTGCGATTCATTTTTCTGGACCGCAGTACTTCAAAATAAAAAGAATACGTGAATCAAGTATAATCAGCATTTACTTGAATCGTAACAGGTCTGTTGAATTACGAAAAAGTTATATTGAAGACATGTATTGTCTCTGGTAGGCTGTTATACAGTTTGTCTCTGGAACAAAATTGCTACGTGAACGTGTACAATACAGCCACAATAAGCCAATACTTAATACGAAATTCAGTTTTTTCTCGAAGAGCGATGTCTGAAAAACAGCTATTATAAATATCAGCAAGTAATAAAACATACTTCTTTCATAATGACTTGTGCGGAATTGCACATATTTGGAAGTACTTTATTCGATTAATATGTCTCGTGGCTATAACGTGCAAATATAACTAGGTATCCGAAAATTCAGGTACATGCGACTCAAATAATTACATAGAAAATACGGATATATTGAAAGAAACTCAAATAAAAAAAATTTCATATCCTAATGCTACACCGCGTAAATTATAAAGCTAAAAGCATCGTCACTTTGGCCTATAACAAAGCATATCAGCTGTCATCACTGTCCAGGTTGCATTTCAATCGATTTACAACTTGCGATAATTTTGCCACTCAGAAATAATTGCTTGAGTTACATGCACATTAGTACATATACTGTACCGTGATCCATTTTGACATTTTTGAATTAATTATATCTGACTGAAATAATGACAATAATGATACGACGATTTGAAACCAAGATTTACTCCAATTCACGTAAATTTCTATTTTAAAGCAGGAATAATTGATGGTGTATCAACATAAAATAAAAACCAATATCCAAACAGCAAAAAATAAATAAATCAGAAAAAATTGAGATGCTGTGATTATTGGTAACGAATTTTTATTTCAAATATAACTAGGCATTCTAAAATTCTATTCTACACCGCGTAAATTTTAAAACTAAACCCGTTATGCCTGATGCTAAACAAAACGAGTCAATTGTCATCTGGTCCAGGCTGTTGTTTCGCCAGGTACTTACATGCGACTGAAATAATTACATAGAAAATACGGCTATATTGAAAGAAACTTAAATTAAAAATGTTTCATGTCCTAATGCTACACCGCGTAGATTATAAAGCTGCAGGCATCGTCCCTTAGGCCTATAACAAAGCATCATATCAGCTGTCAGGTTGCATTTCAAGCGATTCACAACTTGCGATAATGTTGCCACTCAGAAATAATTGTTTCAGTTACATGCACGTTACTACATAAACTGTACCATGATCACATCTCGACATTTTTGGATTAATTATATCTGACTGAAATAATGACAGTAATGATACGACGATTTGAAATCAATAGTAGCTCCAATTCACGTAAATTTCTATTTTAAAGCAGGAATAATTGATGGTGTATCAACATAAAATCAAACCAATATCCAAACAACAAAAAATAAAAACCAACAAAAAATAAATAAATCAGAAAAATTGAGATGCTGTGATTATTGGTAACGAATTTTTATATTTCAGCACACTTCCAAGAGGACTAAGTCGTAGATTACTGATATATTTACATAAATTTATGGCACCGCGGTTATGTTGCAATCCTCGGTATCCACATTTAAAAATAAACTTTTTTTAGTTAAGTATCATGGAAACAATATTTTTCATTATATCCACAGATACATCCTTAACAAAGCTTATACCTAGCTATATAATCCCAGGCAAAGTTTACACATAAAATCGCCAAAAAAATTACACATAATGATTATAATATCAGCTTTCTTAACGTTACAACTGTTATATATCCATTTAAATTTTCGGTACCACGGTTAACGTGGAATCCTCCATATCAGCATTTAAAAATATTATGGTTTAGCTGAGTTAAATATTGCTTTCAGGAATAATATTATTTATTACTACCACAGATATTATATATTGTAACCAAGTTTATGCTGATCTATATACTCGCAGCCAACGTTCACGCATAATGATAATTGCAGCTGTGAAAACGTTTTAATTGTTAGTGCTGTGAGTTGGGTAAGTATAAAAGTTTATGATCTGCCCTTGCGAAAGAGATCTAATCTGTCGGGGTCAACTTCTGCAGCTAAAAGATGTCGCCGAAATCGGCTAAATGAGAGTGAAATAGACCGACAACATCGTCTGCAACGTCAAAGAGAACGAGATGAAATAGCTAGAGCAAATGAAAGTAACCTGCACCGAGAAAAGCGATTGACCTATAACCGGGTTCTATACGCTAAATCCATAGCTTCTGTAAGCGCACAGAAGAAAGAATGTGGTTTGAACCGTGAAAGCCTTTCTAAACAATAAATGTTTATACTTCGCACAATAATTACAACCACGAATTACTAATGTTAATTTTTCAGGAACCTTTTCTACTATTGAATCAATTGCATCACGTTAAAATATGAATAAATCAACTCTCTGACATCAGTATGAAAACCGAACCTAACGTATTAACCGAAACAAACGAAACTATTCAGAATACATTAACAGTTCATGCCTTTCCACGTTAATGTCTGATAAGAGAATAAATCATTTCTACACCTGCCAAGGCACGCGCGCGTGAAGCAGCGGGCAAATGCTAGTATGTAATAATATAAGAGTAATTTACATAAATCTTGGGCGACCACGTGAATAGATTTGTGTTGTAATTTTATAAAGTACGCAAGATTCCAAGTGAGGACTGTAATGAAATGGTGAACTTATACAGTGTATCGTAGCAAAGCGAATATTAAAGAGTTATTGAGCTATGTAGGCTTGAAGCTAATCTTGGTGTTTCCGAGCCTTGGCGACAAGAAGTCGCGGATTTGGGATTTGCCAGACCACACACTCTGCTCCCTAGGGATAGGCGGTCAACAAGGTTACTCACCGGGCGGGAAATGCCAGAGTCGTCCCCGAACTTAGCCGAATATGTCCGACCTCTGTTCGATACGCTGGCCAAATCACGTATCAGGGATATCACGTGACATTAGGTGCCGACCTGAAGATCCAATCAAAATGAGCGTATAACTCAAAATCCTGGGAATTTTTGTTGTATGTGAGCTTCGAGACTACAAATGGGCGGAGCGAGAAGTTTCCTCGTGGACCGAAGAGCGAGGAGCTGGACATTCGAACTTCGATCGCACCAGTCTGAGGTTGACTTGGAAAGTCGACTTCTTTCGCTAACTGCAGCTTGCCTTGCTGGAGCGAGCGTATCACCGCAACACAGCCGGTAATGCGATGATGCGCATTGCCAGACCAGAGATGCCTATAGCCGACTTGTGAGATAATCTCACATATCGTGGGTCCGCTACACTCATCACAGACATCAGACGCAGAACTACAATGGTAATTGATTACGACCAAGCAATGTGATTGTGCATTCCGTGAAACAGAACCCGTAAGCGACTTTGAGAGGATAGGTCCATGTTCTCACTTTGTAATTGCAAAAACCCCTGAGCTAGCGGCATAATTTGCCAGAACTAGTTATTTTCGAATGATATATTGTTCATTCTGGCGCCCATGATTTTATTTTTAACTGTAAAGTCACAGTATTATGATGCCTTTGTCTGAGGTAGTCATAACTTGTATTTTTCATTGTTTCCAGTTGTCATTATTTCTTGCATTTTGATTCTGAGATATTTAAAAGTAAATATATAATTGTTTGCTTGCCCATGACGGCTAATTGTAACTCTGAGCGTTGCTTTTATGATTTTGCCAATTTGTGTTAATGTTAACGGTAAATTCGCTCAGACTTGTAATCGCCGGTGATAAGAAAATAAATGTCATATTGTGACAATTTTTCCTAAATTCCAACTAACGTCGAGATTCTTGCAAAATTAATAAATTCCCACTCCTTCATAAAAAATTTAAGATTAAAATCCACAATTATTAATCATAAAGGTATGAAAGATAATTGTAACGTGGTTTGCCCACCAAGGCACCCACCACAGTGTGGCGGATGAGTTCGTTTTCGGTAGTGGCTATGTTGCAAAAATCACTGTTGAGTTCAATGAGGCCGGTCGTCTGGTCAGTGGGATATGTGCCTTCGCCTGTTTGCAAAAAGTTTTGAGCAAAATGTGCCATTATTTCGTCTTTCGAGAATTCAACTATCATATTTTTTGTGTAATCGTAGGTTTTCCCGGCGGATCATATTTTTTGTTAGTCGCTGTATTTTAATGTGTGGCCAGAGATGTGATTGTTTTAAGCGTGCATTGATCTCGTCTGCTGATGATGACTTGGGGATAACTGCAAGTGTTAGTCGAAAATCTCCCGAGAGTATGAGTAGAGCCATTGAAGTTCTTTAGTCACTTCTATCCAACTCAGTATGGTGTGCTGGTGACTTGAGGAAGTTTCATGAGTTTTTAGATGTTCTGATAAGTAGCTCCAATCATCAAATTCTTCTTTTCCCAAATAAGAGTGAGAACTTCTGTTTAATAAAAAGTAAAAACAATATACTTTATCTTCAGATTTAGAGTAAACCAGCCATCTTCTTTTATAAATTTCTTCATTTCACATTAGCCTTTGAAAACGCGTATTTGAATAATGATGTCCATGACTTTATTCTTGGATTTTTTCGTTTCTCGTATAATTATTTTATCTCTGACTGTAGGGTCAAAAAGTGAAGATTTTGAAATATCATCATAATTTGTACTTTGAAAAGGCGACGGTGATGGTATGGATGGTGTACCCCATTTTCAAGTGTAGGCGACGTTGAGACCAGAGCAAACTCTTCTTGTACTGTACATTCTGCTCTTTATCATCATGAGCCTAGTCTGAAAAACTTCTATAAAATAAGTTTACTTCCATCACGTGTGGAACCAGTTCTGATGACGACGATTCAGATGACATCTCAAACCTAAAGTGGGGTAAAGGAGGAGGGGTAGCGACATGTCTGTAAAAGAGATATTACATTTTGTAAATATTTACTGATAATGTTGACTGATCTAAGGTTTAACATTGCAGAAATAGATAAGTAGGTTGAATGTCAACGCTCATATACCCACATTCAAATGACTGTGCCAGATCTAGGGGAATGGGGCAAACCAAGGCACTTACCCCTAGTGAAAAAAATCATGTTTAAAGGGGCGGTGATTGACAAATTCGTAAGCGGTGACCTTCTTTCTTAGTTCTACTGCCCTGAGTGGCAACCTTCATGGAGCGAAATAATCAAAGAACAGCTTAAAACTGCTGCGGGCGGCAAATTAATAAATTCATATTTGAAGGGGCGGCAGTCACAGGTTCCCCCCCCCCCCCGACTCAGAAAATTCGTAGATCCGCCACTGGTGAATGAACTTCAAGACTCCAGTCGAAAAGGCAAGAAACAGAGGCGGGAGGCGCGCCACGACTCCGGAGAGCGCTAATTATAGGATGAGTTGTAGTTTTCTTGAATGGAGAAACTCGAGGCTGAAGCTCTTATGTTACTAAGCTCTTATGGATGATTAGTGTATATATATATATATATATATATATATGTGTGTGTGTGTGTGTGTGTATGTGTGTGAACAGCAAGCTGGGTTATATTTTTATTTTTTTTTTGCTGTCGTCAGTCTTTAGACTGGTTTGATGCAATCCTCCATCCCTTCCTATCCTGTGCTAGCCTCTTCATTTCTAGATACCCCTTACAACCCACGTCCTCGATTATCTGCTTCATATATTCTAATCTCTGTCTACCTCTACAGTTCTTACCTTCGACTGTTCCCTCCACTAACAAATTAACCAATCCAGCATGTCTCAGAATATGACCTACCAGCCTGTCTCTTCTTCCTGTAAGTTTCTTCCATAAACTTCTTTTCTCACCCATCATTTCCAAAACTCGTTCATTTCTTACTTTGTCTGTCCACCTAATTTTCAGCATTCTTCTGTAGCACCACATTTCAAATGCTTCAAGTTTCTTTATTTCCGGTATTCCTAAAGTCCATGCTTCGCTACCGTAAAGTGCTGTGCTCCACACATAGAGTTTTAAGAAGTTCTTTCTAATTCCTAGATCAATATTTGAAACTAAAAGGTTTCTCTTTTTCATGAAGGCTCTTTTTGCTAGTGCTATTCTGCTTTTAACATCATTCCTGCTTCGGCCATCGGTTGTAATTTTGCTTCCCAAGTAACAGAACTCACTCACTTCTCCTATTGCATCCGATCCTATTTTTATATTTAATCTGCTAGTATTGGTATCATTTCTGCTACATTTCATCACTTTTGTTTTACTTTGATTTATATTCAGTCCAAAATCTTCCTTCAGTATTTTGTTCATGCCATTCAATAACTTCTCAATATCCTCAGCCCTCTCTGCTAATAAGACAATGTCATCAGCAAATCGTAGCATACTGATTTTTTCTCCCTGAAAACTTATGCCACATGGAAATTTTTCTTTTACTTTCTTCATTGCTTCTTCTACATACAAGTTGAATATTAACGGGGATAGACTACAACCTTGTCTCACACCCTTTTTAACTGATGCATGTCTTTCGTGATTCTCTACTTTTATTACAGCCACTTGATTCTTATATAGTTTATAGAGTATTCTTCTATCTCGATACTTTAGACCTGACTTCTTTAAAATTTTAAACATCTTGTCCCACCTAACATTATCAAAAGCTTTTTCTAAATCAACAAATGCCATAAAAGTATCTTTGTTTTTCTTGATCCGCCCTTCAAGTATTAATCTTAAAGACAGAATTGCTTCCCTTGTACCGCGATTTTTCCTAAACCCAAACTGATCTTCACCTACTATCTCTTCTACTACCCTTTCCATCCTTCTGTATGTTATTCTGGTCAGTAATTTTGAAGCATGTGATGTTAGACTAATGGTGCGATAATTCTCACATTTGTCGGCTTGTGCTTTCTTTGGAAGTGTGAAGATGATATTTTTATTAAAATCAGTTGGAATTTCTCCTGTTTCATAACTTTTTGATATCAGCTTGAATAATCTTTCGATTCCTTCCTCTCCTAGAGATTTAAGAAGTTCTGCAGGGATCTCATCAATTCCAACTGCCTTATTTGCTTTCAAGTCATTCAGAGCTTTATTAAATTCTGTTTTCAAAACAGGATCTCCTAAGTCATCAATTTCGACATCGCCTTGCTTTTCCAATACACTATTGTTCAAGTCGTCCCCATCATACAGTTTCTCAATGTATTCCTTCCATCGGTTAGCTCTATCTTCTGAGCTTAAAAGAGGTTTCCCATCGGCAGTTTTAATGTTCATACCTCTTTTCTTCATTTCTCCAAAATTCTGTTTGATCTTTCTATATGCAACATCTACTTTTCCTACGACCATTTCCTTTTCTATTTCTTCACACTTTTCTTGTAGCCATTTTTGTTTTGCTAATTTGCATTTCCTATTTATTTGATTTCTATATTGCCTCTACTGCTCTCTCCCTGCTTCATCCTGAGCGTGTTTGTACCTTCTCCTCTGATCCATCAGCTGCAAAATTTCTTCTGTGATCCAAGGTTTTCGGGCAGCTTTTTCCATAAAGCCTAATGTTTCTTTGCCAGCTTTAATTATTTCGGTCTTTAATGCATTCCATTCGTCCTCGGTTGAACTCCTTTCACAGTTAATTCTTAGACCTAATTTTTCTCTTGTGCTAGATTGTTTCAGTTTATTCACTTCCAGTCTGTTCTGATTATACTGCTTCCTTATTCGCTTGAATTTCAGCCTGCACTTCATTACTATCAAATTATGGTCCGAGTCTATGTCTGCTCCTGGGTACGCTTTACAGTCTAGAACTTGATTCCTGAATCTCTGTTTGACCATGATATAATCTAGCTGATATCTGCCTGTATCCCCAGGACGTTTCCAGGTGTATATTCTTCTTGCATGGTTCTTAAACAGTGTGTTCGCCACTACTAGCTTAAATCTTTCACAAAATTCTAGCAACCTGCTTCCTCGCTCATTTCTTTCTCCTAGACCAAAACTTCCTACAGTATTCCCCTCTTTTCCTTCTCCCACTATTGCATTCCAATCACCCATGATTATTAGATTTTCCTCCCCCTTCACATATTGGATTAATTCTTCAATTTCAGCGTATATTTTTTCTATTTCTTCGTCATCTTCCTGTGACGTTGGCATATATACTTGTACTAATGTGGTTGGGACGGGCTTAGTTTCTAACCTCATCAAAATAATCCTGTCACTAAACTGTTCATAATAACTCACCCGTTTCCCTACTTTCTTGTTCATTACAAATCCTACACCAGTGACTCCATTGACAGCTTGTGTGCAAATTATCCTATGTTCCCCAGACCAGAAATCCTGTGCGTCCTTCCATTTAATCTCACTAATCCCAACAACATCTAACTTAAGTTGTTCCATCTCCCTTTTTAAGTTTTCTAACCTACCTGCCCTATTCAGACTTCTAACATTCCACGCTCCGACTCGTAGAATGGCTGGGTTATTATGTAATTTATTAATCATTTTTTGCGCAGACGATCTCTCACTGCATTTTTGGCGCCCCCCGTATAACAGCGCCCGGTGCGGTCGCAACGCTCGCACCGCCCTAGGGCCGCCCCTGAGTAGAGCACTTCCCATCATTTCAGAGCTTCCCCGCAAGTCTTGTGATGTGATTTTTTTTTATGTGTCATCGTGCATTCGTCCTATAACATAATTTTAGCCTGTTTTAGAAGTTCACACTGTCCAGATCCTCTTGAGATTTTACATACCGGAAATTGTTCTTCCGCTATATTCAACAGTAGTTGTAGGGCCGAATGGGCAGTTCGTCGTCCTTACATAAGTGTAGCTGCAATGCCAGATTATGCCAGTGCAAATGTGATGTGTTGCTGAGCACGTATTTCCACCAGTAATAAATTTATTAGAACGTTTTCCTGGTGCTGCCTGGTGCGTCCAAGTAAATAATCTGCCAGTGTTGATCCATAATAATGTTTTAATTTTTTTTTTTTAATTGCCATTGAGGAGTGGTTTGTTGCGAACAATGTATTGAAGTAGTTCGTTGATGTTGTAGCTACTTTCTTTTGTAATTTCGAAGTTTAGCAGGTTGAAAGATTTTTCTTGTTTCGTTCCACGTATAATAGATATGGACGTCCACAATGATCTAGCTGGGGTACCAGGCTTCGCTCGGGGAGTTTGTATGAGATTGTGTGGCAGTTGGAATAAAAGGATAAACTTTAAAATATTCTTCAACAGCACGCCCTTCAGGTAAAAACGGGAACCTTCTTCAAGAATAAGGATTAGAGGGCTACCACATTATATAACTTCCTTGATCGTACCAGGACTCGTTTCTGAGTTTTAGCGGCACGCACATTGTACACTTACTTTTATAATATATATACTGATTTCAAATTGCATGTGATCCGCTAATGCATTCTAACAGTTACCTACAGAAATATCTATCGCTTTTCCGTGCACGAATAAAGGCCCATTTAGACGACCCGACCTGGTCTCCCTAAATCGTGGCCACGCCCCTTCGGCCCTGAAAACGGGTCGTCTAAAGTGAGCTCCTGGTCACGTTTTTGCCGCGAAACCAGGCAGGGAGGTCGGGCGGAAATTCCATCCGATTTAGGGCAAAAGGGTGGGGGTAAGTTGGGCCCCCACCACTCTGCCCTGAAAACTGGCCGTGTGTAGCCTCGCCCGATTGTGCCCACACTGTCTGGTTACCCGTTTTCTATTATTTTGAGATGGATTCATCCGATAATAAAGAAAAATAAGTATTGATAGAGTTGCTGGAGGTGTAAAAGACCCACAAATTTTTATGGGAAACCTCACAAAGAGTTGCAAACTTATTTTAAAAAAAGTATATTTGTCTTTTGAAGAGAAAAATAAAAAGTACATACAGGAAAAAAATTAAAATTTAGTTATTTACTGCCTTAAGTACGTAAATCTTCGGACTTACTGGACTGGCTATTAATTGTTGGTTTCATTTCAGTGTTACAGCTGGAGCCACATTCTACATCTAGTATAACAAGAAAAGAAATCATTTTTAAATTTATGGACGCTCTGTTTCTCCTTTCCCACCAACTTGCATTTATTACGTTTCATCATAACACTAACATGTCTTTTGGAAATTAATTGAATTGTACAGTTTACCAAAAATAAATTGTTTCCGCATACTTTATGGTTCCATTCAGAACTAACGGCGAGCGGACACGAGTCGACTGAAGTACAACAATATGAATGGTCGCCCTTATTGCCGGGATTCCGAAGATCAAAAGATGCTAGCGAACAAAAAATCGCTGCCAAATAGGCACTTTTAATTTAATTGAATTTAATTGCAATGGAGCACACGCTCCGGTGGCAATTTCCCGCTATCCTTCACTCACCTACATTTGCCCTCTACAAATTTTAACTTTAAATTCCGTAAGAGGGGGTTACTTTGTGACAAATTTTAGCGTTTTTTCTACACCGGCTCAACTGTTTCAAAAGTTTCCCAAAACTGAGTACTACAAAACACTGATGTATCTTTCTCCTATATAACGAAATATTGCGCAACTCTAAATCTTTAATATCAACTGAGATATTTAGGTTAAAAATTGTCACAAAGTTACCCCATCGCGAGGGGTAACTTTGTGCCAGATGCGTTTTTGCCTAGAAATGCAAGAGAAAAAAAAAACATTTTCACAAAGTTACCCAATGATACATTTATTAAACTTTTAATAAAACAATATTACAAAATTTTGGCAGTTTAATCTAGGTCTTTGATATCAAACAGAAATTTAGGTTAAAAATTGTCACAAAGTTACCCCCATCGGGTGGGGTTACTTCGTGCCAGATATGTTTTTACCTATAAATAAAAGAGAAATTATATTCTCATACTGTTTTATGCCTTTCTTGACACTGAAAATACAATATACAGCTTGAATAGTTAAATGGAAAACTTGTAGGGGTTACTTTGTAACAGTATAGTTGTGTCACAAAGTAGCCCCTTAAAGTGTCGATATTTTGGTTTCGTTGTTACATCTCAAGTAAATATCAGATCACGAACACTATATTACTCCACAGCGTAGCTAACCTAATAACAACCAAGAAAACTTTCCTGTGTTAGCTGGTTCTCAAATGTGTAACACTTCAGCAGACAAAGTTTTCGGATGTTGATCCAACTACACAGAAAGACCTTTCAACAATACGATGACTTGAGAGAACAATTAAGACGGGGGAGCTTCGGACACCGGCCGATAAGAGGCACTGTAAGTCCTACAAAGCGATGAAGCTGTTGTTCGATTTCCTGGTATCGCTGACATGGTGGGAGATTTGAAATACGAAAACTAGACCGTGTGTCACAAAGTTAAACCTCAGTCACAAACTAACCCCCTCTTACGGTTCTTTTAACGTTTTCGGTAGGTTATTCATCATTCCCCTTGGTAACTCATTCCAATCCCTGACACCCTTACCTAAAAAAGAAAATCTTCTCACATCCCTGAGTCCGAAATCGAGTACCAGCTTGTGGTCATGGTCATCTTTTCCCTTCAATGAACTACTTTTCATACCTACTGCAATATCTTTCGATGCCTCATCGCCAGTATACGCCCTGTACACTTTCATGACCCTCCTCATCCCCCTCCTGTCTTGCAATGAAACCCATTCCAGCTCCTTTATCATATCTGTCACTGATTGCATTCTGCGATAATTTCCAGAAACAAATCTAGCCGCCCTTCTTTGCACCTTCTCCAACTCCTGTATTTGATACTCAAAATGTGGGTCCCATACTACACTACCATATTAGAGCAATGGTCTGACTAAAGTTTTGTAACCCAATTCCTTTACTTCTCTCGTGCATCCCCTCATCACTCTCTCCAACAATTGCAGGATTTTTAAACCTTTTCCTACCACCTGTCCTATGTGTCCTGCCCAGTTAAGCTTGTTATCAAATGTAATGCCAAGATATTTACATTTCAAGTCTTCAGCTAGCAATTCTTCCCCCACCTTATATTCATAATTAACCTTTTGTTTTTTATTTGTGTATCTAATTAGCTGACTCTTCTTTGCATTTATCTTCATCCCATGTTTACCAACCCAACTAGATATCCTGTCCAGATCACCCTGCAACTGTTTACAGTCCTCTATAGTTTTGATCCTATTATACAGCATTATGTCATCTGCAAACAATCTAATTTCAGATAGTAAACAATCAACACAATTATTCATTAGAATAATGAATAGCAATGGTCCCAATACGCTACCCTGCGGCACTCCCATTTTTACTTCCACTTCCTTTGATACCGCATTTCCTACCCTAACTTTCTATTTTCTACCCAGCAAATCACTTTCTCTTCCACTCCAATAGTTTTTACCTTATTTACTACCATTTTGTGGCTTACTCTGTCAAACGTCTTTGAAAAATCTAGTGCTACACTATCAATTTGGCCTTCCTTGTCCATTTCATCTGAAATATCTTGCATATATCCCAACAACTGAGATTCGCATGAATATCCTTGCCTGAACCCATGTTGCCGACTTGAAAACCACTTATGTTCCTCACATATTTTTCTGATGTGGTTGCATAGCAATCTTTCAATTAATTTACCTACTACTGAAGTCAAACTGATTGGCCTGTAATTTTCGACTCTATTTCTCACCCCTCCTTTATGTACCGGTACTACTATCGCACTTTACCAGTCTTTTGGTAAGCAGCAAGTATCCAGACTCAATTTAAATAATATTTCAAGATAAGGTGCAATGTCACACCCGGCTATCTTTAAGATATCTGTAGTAATACTGTCTGCACCAGCCCCCTCATGTGTTTTCAGCTTCCTTATTTCCTTCATGATTTCTTCAGGATGAATTTCAATTTTTTTTAGTATCTTCATTTCTAATTGTATTGTTAAGCTCGTTCTCCGAATTAGACCTTCCCGTTTCTGATTCATTGTCCCTAATGCTCTCACTAAACCAGTTACTTAAAATCTCTGCCTTTTTCAAATCGGCAGTAACTACTTCTCCATCCTTATCTATGAGCATCTCTACACCCACCCTTCCCCTCAGTTTCCTGATATAGTCATAGAAATTTCTAGATGAATCAGTCAGCGGTCCTCCTACACTGACAATACTCTTCATAAACCCATCTTTAGCCACTTTCTTTGCTGTTTAGTTGTTTCAAATATTCCCTACTACCCTGCTGTCTCTTAACTCTGTTATGTTCTCTTTCTTGCAGGAGGTTGTGAAACAAGCAGATGAACGTTAAGTTACATGTGTTGTATACTTTATTCGAAATAAAGTATTTTCGCATACTTTATTCGCAGCAAAGAGTATAGGAGCAAAAAATGAAATATGATACTTTATAATACAGTATGGTTGGCAACCCTAACTTCACAGGAACATCATAACAATGACGCGAGAAATGAGGCATTTCAGGTGTCATCAGCTGGAAATTCCGGACGTCTTCACCATCCAACACATCTAAGTGACTGAACATATGTCTTTGTAGACATAATTGCTTGGTAAAAGACTTTTTCTTTTTTATAGTCTTTTCGCAGGATGTCAAACAGTTAGGGTTACACCAAGAATTTGTGGTTTTGTTAAATATGGGGACATACATATTTAATTTAGATATTAGAACATTAACAAAATTTAATTGCTATTCAATGTAACGTAGAAATTTCAGAGCTAGACGGATATACGCCTGGTGATAAGCCGCTAGTACGGTAGTACCAGATCGGGCCGGCCGACGGGTCGTCTAAATGCAACACGGAAGGAAAGTGAAATCAGGAACGGGAACGGAAGTGTGATCGGGAAGGGGTTGTCTAAAGGGGCCTTAACGCAGGCGACCAGTCAACTGGGCTACGATTGTTAGCAGCTCCTTTTACAATGTTCCTGCTACGCTACTAGCTAACATCTGATTAATGCTTTAGGCTGGAAGTTATATTTGTTAATTTCTTATTTCTCTCCATCTAATGCCGAATTCTCACCAGTTGTTTCATCCTCTTCACTCGTTTTTCATTCTGCTCTGAGCAATACCTTAGTTTCTTCTGTACTAAATTCCTGTAAGTTTTCATTTTCTTCAGTACATATCTGTAATAATTTTTCACGCTCTTCTTCCTCTTGTTCACCACCGTTAGATATCATCTTTGTATTCAATGCGCAATGATTATCTTTCCACCGGTCATTAAATTTTTCTTCCGTTTGCACCTTTTGTTTCCAATTTTCTGGAATCTTCCTTATCTCATCCATTATTTCTGTGAGCATCTCTCGTCTTCTAGGTAAAAATGTCTTGTGTTCTTTCGCTCTGCATAATCCATTTCTTTAATCCGTTTTATATGCTGTTTTATTCCTTGATTTTCTTTAAATATATTTTTCCTATTTCTTCTAGAGCCTTTCCATTATCTTCTCTTAACTCTTCTTCCCTCTATTGCTGGTCGATGCTTCATTTTCGAGTGTTATTAGATCGATCTGATTCCGGTCTTCTACATAATTATCTCCTTCGTCATTATTATTAGTTCCATCACCGAACACATTATCATCATCAAGACTGTATAATTTAATTTGAATCTCCCAATCATTATCACTGCCTTCAGTGTGGTTTATATCTTTAACGTGGAATCCCCGAGTTGTCGGTATCCTAAACAGAATTATTAATTTCAACTCCCCCAACTACTTCCAGCATTTATTCTTAATGAATTACTGAAATTATTTTCCACAATTGCAAAACTAATTACAAGACCTCTGAATACAAATAGTTGAATTATGCAGCAAAAAAGCAAAATGTGCTTATAGGAAAATTGCCACCGGAGCGTGTGCTCCATTACAATTAAATTAAATTAATAACTGCCAGACTTCAAGGTCAATGGCCAACACAATAATGGATCGGCGACATTCTGCAACGCAACAACAGAATCCAAAAACCAAGACAGAAAAAAATTAACTTTTTGAAAACTGGGGAAAAAATCCTTTAGAAATTAAACTGTCTTTGACCCTTGTAAATGTTTAATAAATCATTATATATATATATAAAAAAAATAAAATATATATATAAAATAAAAAAGTTCAAATTTTAGCTTTGCAAATTATTAACTGGACGAATTGACTGTTCAAAACAAATGCTATTTCTTCTTCCCATTGATATGGATGCTGATCTTGCATCCCCAAAGAAGTAATTGGATTATGGTACTTGCCAACTGTGCATCGCTAATAATGAAGATCGTAGGTACACCACTGCTTCACTACACTTAAGGTGAAATGTTATCTTGTAATTATCACCATTTATCTTGAAGTAGGGTCGCAAATGTAAGCTATCCTGGCATTGGCGCCATACGTAAGCTACCAATTACCCTCGGAAATGAACAGCCAAGTGTTAGTTAGCTAGCCACTCGGTTAGTGGATTACGGCTATTTAGACAAGAATTGCCCAAATTTTCTTCTTTCAACACATGCAAGCTGTTAGCTTGGATAAATAAATCGAGAGGTACTTTGATATAGTCTGCAAATGAAAAATTCTCTGTTCTGATCGAAACATTATTGAATTTAAGTTATACCGTTCATTGATACAACTTTTAAGACACTTATGTTACACTCAAAAAAGTTTTCCATACATCTGCCAAGTTATTTTATCTTGTGTATGAAAAGCCTGGGCTCGCGCCTTATAACCTTTTCCAATCAGCAGGACACACACACTGCACGGTATCCTACTATGCTTACAACTAATTGGAGAATTACATCTGGATGTCATAATTGAGCCAGACAGTCTCTTCATGTTTTGTAGTACTGCAGACACAAAATCTAACACAGATATAATGTTAACAAATGGAACAGCAGGAAACTAGGTGATTGAGAATCTAATGATGTTTGAAATACCAAGATTGCATGACGAAATGCATGAAGATCACTGTGCCAACATCAAACAGCAATATAACATCAGCAAAGCAAACTTACCAAGGCTGATGAATTGTTTCAGTTCTTCCAACATCAGAACTTAAAATTTTGATGTGGAAAAGGTTGAGAAAGAAACAACACATACAATCCTAGACAAAATGAGAACTGCAAGTGAACTTAGGAAAATAACAAAAAAATAATGAGGAAGGCAAGACTAACATATCAATTTTTCCTTATTGCAGCAGGTTGAATAACAAAAAATAATGAAAGGTAAGAATAACATAAAATCATTGTTTTGTTGCAGCAGAGAGATAGTTCCTTCTAGACAGGTGTAGAAATAAAAAGCAAGAATTTAAAGATCTGTTGCTGAATACCAAAAACAAACAAGCTGGGAGGCCTCTGTTACAGATAACATAATCTCAAGCCTATGAGGCATCCCTTACAATATTACCACTAGCAAAATTAAGCTACCTGCTACCTGGCCTCCAGTAAGGAGACATGATGGATCTGCGATCACATACTGGTTGGAAATTGCACAAGAATTAATTGCACAAGAATATTTCCAGATGAACGTATAGAAAGCAAGAGAGATTGGCAAATAAAACTGTCAAAAATGTGGTTCTCTCATGTGAAAGTTAAGGAATGAAGAGACAGTGAAGGCAATACACTCCCATCCAATCATCCAATAAGAAAGGAACCTAGACTGATGGAATACTGGCATTGGTCCTTTAGGAGTCGGATGTCTATCTTGTGCCAAACTTAACCAAAATATTCAACAAATCCTACCTGCAAGGGAGCATCCCAAGTATATGGAAAACTAATAAGGTTTTTGCTATAGCAAAAGGTAGCAGCAACGATCCACAAGATCTGAAATCCCATCCCCAAATTTGTTTACTCATATTCTAGGGAAGGCGCAAGTAACGATACTCCCCAAGAATCTTTTTTAAAAAAAAGGGGGGGGGGGGGTTCAGAAGTAGGCAAGTCAACAGAGGATGCCATTAACAAATAAATAGAAATTCTGCAAAATTCAGCTAAAAAATATGTGATAGACATCCCTGTCCATTTAACAACCTCTTGAGGCCTAGGTGGTTCTAAAGCCTGAGAAAAAATCTAATGTCCACAAAAACATAAATAAAGTTTCAGAAATTATTGCAGAAAACGATATGCACTACAATGGTGCCAAAAAATGTTCATACAGAAAAGATTGACAAAACATTTTCCACAAGGGTCAGTGTGTGGACTAATCTTCTGGGATGTGTTTGGAACCAACCATGAATATATTGTGACAAACACCAGAACTACTGGGTTTGTTAACATGTGCCGACAACTTCCGATACATGCAACTAGAAACAAAAAGCAAAACTGTATTGGGCTGCTTTAATCTGTAGCGTGAGGATTTGCATCATTCTAAAGAAAAATATAAATGAAACACAATAAAAAGGTAAGAAGTATTCCATTATCTTGATGTGTGTCTCAATAAAAGTGTGAATTTCATGTTTTGTTTGGAAGATATATGTGCAAGGGTGACACTTGTAATTAAAAAATTAGTAAGTATTGGCAAAAAATTGATTTAAAAATGTCACCACTCATCATAAGGGGATATCATGATGGAATACTGTCCTTCATTACTGGATATGCAGCTAGCATGTGGGGCCAAGCAACTAAAGATCATTGAACTGAAGGAACTATATTGGTGAATGCAGTATGGAATTCTGTTCAGGCTAACTGGGGCTTACAAAATGTCAAAGATGTACTTGTAGTTATGCTTAGTGTCTGACTGCTGGATTTGTACTAAGGAAGCAAGAATTGCTATACTAGATAGAAACAGGAAGATATGACCAGGCCGTGGAAATAATTTGAAGGCCCATTGAACCCAAAAAAAGACTATGGGTGCACTAATTGACGAATGGCAGTAAGCATGGACTAACAGCAACAAGGACAGGAGGACATTTGACATAGTTCCTTGAATGGAATTTAATTTAATTTAATTTAATTTAATTGCAATGGAGCACAGGCTCCGGTGGCAATTTCCCTACACACCCATCTTCCCCCTATCCTGCACCTACCTACATTTGCCCACTACAAATTTTATGTTTAAATTCTTTCAAAGTTTTCGGTAAATTATTCATCATTTCTCTTGGTAACTCATTCCAATCCCTGACACCCTTACCTAAAAAAGAGAATCTTCCTACACCCTTGTGCCTGAAATCGAGTGCCAGCTTGTGGTCATGGTCATCTTTTCCCTTCCATGCACTACTTTTCATACCTACTGCAATATCTTTCGATGCCTCATCGCCAGTATACGCCCTGTACACTCCCATGACCCTCCTCATCCTCCTCCTGTCTTGCAATGAATCCCATTCCAGCTCCTTTATCATATCTGTCACTGATTGCATTCTGCGATAATTTCCAGAAACAAATCTAGCCAGCCCTTCTTTGCACCTTCTCCAACTCCTGTATTTGATACTCAAAATGTGGGTCCCATACTACACTACCATATTCGAGTAATGGTCTGACTGAAGTTTTGTAACCCAATTCCTTGACTTCTCTCGTCACATCCCCTCATCACTCTCTCCAACAAGTGCAGAACTTTGAAACCTTTTCCTACCACCTGTCCTATGTGTCCTGCCCAGTTAAGTTTGTTATCAAAAGTAATTCCAAGATATTTACATTTCAAGTCTTCAGCAAGCAATTCTTTCCGCACCTTATATTCATAATTAACCTTTTGTTTTTTATTTGTGTATCTAATAAGCTGACTCTTCTTTGCATTTATATTCATTCCATGTTTACCAACCCAACTACGATATCCTGTCCAGATCACCCTGCAACTGTTTACAATCCTCTATCATTTTGATTCTTTTATACAGCATTATGTCATCTGCAAACAATCTAATTTCACATAGTAAACAATCAACACAATTATTCATTAGAATAATGAATAGCAATGGTCCCAATACGCTACCCTGTGGCACACCCATTTTTAGTTCAACTTCTTTTGATACTACATTTCTTACCCTAACTTTCTGTTTTCTACCTTTTAAAAATTCTTCTACCCAGCAAATGACTTTCTTATCCACTCCAATGGTTTTTACCTTATTTACTACCATTTTTATGGCTTACTCTGTCAAACGCCTTAGACAGATCTAGTGCTACACTATCAATTTGGCCTCCCTTGTCCATTTCATCTGAAATATCTTGCATATATCCCACCAACTGAGATTCGCATGAATATCCTTGCCTGAACCCATGTTGCCTGCTTGAAAACCACTTACATTCCTCACATATATTTCTGATGTGGTTGCATATCAATCTTTCCATTAATTTACCTACCACTGATGTCAAACTGATTGGCCTGTAATTCTCAACTCTATTTCTCACCCCTCCTTTATGTACCGGTACTACTATTGCACTTTTCCAGTCCTGTGGTAAGCAGCAAGTATCCTAGACTCAATTTAAATAATATTTCAAGATAAGGTACAATGTCACATCCGGCTATCTTTAAGATATCTGTAGTAATATTATCTTCACCAGTCCCTTTATGTTTTTTTCAGCTTTCTTATTTCCTTCATGATTTCCTCAGGATGGATATCAAATTTTTTACTATCGTCATTTCTAATTGTGTTGTTAAGCTCGTTCTCCGAATTAGACCCTCCTGTTTCTGATTCATTGTCCCTAATGCTTTCACTGAACCAGTTACTTAAAATCTCTGCCTTTTTCAAATCGTCAGTAACTTCTTCTCCATCCTTATCTATAAGTGTCTCTACACCCTCCCTTCCCCTCAGTTTCCTGATATAGCCATAGAAATTTCTAGATGCATCAGTCAATGGTCCTCCTGCACTGACAATACTCTTCATAAACCCATCTTTAGTGAGTTTCTATGACTCACCTGAAACATCTCCAGGGCTTATACACTATATATCCAGCCATGACCCTTAACAATAATTTCTTAGAACAAACAGGTTTCAAAGAAACAAACAGATACACCCTAGCAGGTGGTTTGTAAATACAAACAAACTGAAGACTGAGCTCACTTTTTAATTCAGCTTCACTATCAATGTATGACATAAGATACAGATCTCTGGCACTTGCTAACTAAACTGCTATTGGAGCATCATTGCATATGATCTAAAAATTTCGTTGGAGATTATTTACGTGATGCTATGATTATGAAATTCCCACAAGTTCCATTGATGTTTATTTGGTTACCCTTCTATACTTAACATGAATGACCCTGTACTAAACCTGGCAGTCGGAAAACAATGCAAGATTTGCTAGATAGGATTTTTAACATGAGCCTTCACGCTGTTGCTAAGTTGTTTTTGTCTCTTCCAATGAAAATGCAGTCTTTCACTAGCAAACCAGTCAATAACTTCAGCACAAAACTTACATTTCTATCAGCATTGATATAATTTCACAATCCTCAAACACTCCCCCCCTTTTTTTTGCAGTAAATCTATGGTGAGGCATGGGATTGAGAAGTGAATTCACTGTTGAACTGACACTATTATGCTCATAGTGAGCTCATATTTGAGTGGCAACAAGTAATTTCACATGCACTGAGAGTCAACAGCACATTGTACAAGTGCCGACTCCCAATTGCGCACTGCGTATGTGCCATATGTTAGGCAGATATAGATAGGAAATGATGTTTACACACTGGTATTCTAAGGATAATTCTAGGTTAGTTTTTAAGATAAACTACCAGATAATCATAAAAAAAATGGATAGAAGTCATTATGATAGGAACAGAAGGTTCAGAAATGCAATGGAATCAGTCATTAGGGTTTCCCCGCATAGTAAAAAAATAGTTTATGTTAAAACATATTTTACATGTGTTATGGAATTTAATTATATACAGGGTGGTCCTAAAATATATGTCAAAAATTAGGTAGGTAGAGGGGACCTAAATGAGCATATTTCGGACAGGAATGTGTGTGTGGTAATGACACATTAAAGCACTAGCTTGTAAAGCAGTATGAATCAATGGAAACTGAAAAGACAAGTAAAGACAAAAGAAAACAAAAAATTATTAACAGTTACAAGAGGTGCTCGAAAGAGCGGCCACCAACAGCGATACAAGATTCACAGCGACGGCACATAGATCGGCGTACATTAGAAAAGATGTCAGGCATGTCGAGCACATGTAAAGCCGCAACAGACAAGCGGGCAACAAGATCTTCTTCAGATGAGACAGGACTCTCGTACACCAGGCTTTTAATATGACTCCAAAAGAAAAAATCCAAGCAGGTTAAATCAGTGGCCAGGGAACTTGACTGCCCTGTGCGATCCAATGCTGGCCGTAGACAGCGTCCAGGTGATTCCTGACGTCTAGACTGAAGTGAGCTGGGGCTCCATCGTGCTGGAACCACATTCGTCTGCGAACAGCTAGAGGAATATCTACCAGAAGTTCAGGTAAAACCTCCTCTAGGAAGCTGTTGTATGTATGGCCAGTTAAACGACTAGGTAGATTGTACGGTCGTACTAAGTTATTGTGTACAATGCCTGCCCAAACATTAATGGAAAATCTTTCTTGGTACGCGTGTGCTACTGTGCCCTGTGGGTTGCCATGAGCCCACAGGTGAGAATTATGGATGTTAAACATACCCGACCGCGTAAAGGTAGCCTCATCAGTAAATAAACATCTGCTGGGAAGGTTGGATTGGCTGCCGTCTGCTGTTCGTACCAACGAGCAAAGTTGCGACGTGGAAGATAATCGTCAGAGGTCATTGCTTGCACTCTCTGTAAATGATACAGATGCATTCCGTCTTCATGCAAAGTCCTCAAAACACTTTGATGGCTCACACCCAACGCACGTCCTACAGCGCTCGAGCTTGTTGAAGGATTATCATCTACTGTGTTTAGTATTCTGGTTTCCACTGCACAAGTTCTGCGGTATCTTCCAATGCCAGCTCCACGCCTGGAAGCATAAAACGATCCACTTGTGCGTAACTCCCAATGAAGACACTCGAATGTTCAACGATCCGGCTGATTTCTATCCGGAAATCACTCTTTGTACATCCTCTGAGCAGCTAATCCTTTTCCTTGTGCATCTCCATACATGAAATGCATGTCGGCAAGCTCCACATTGGTGAAGCAACGCATACTGTTTGAGATCCGTGCGGGATATGATGAATTCAGCTAGCAAAGTGTTTTTATATGCCGTAGTCATCAGTGTTCCCTAACAGCTCAAGGCGGCATTACCGCCGCACACACAATCCTATATGAAATATGCATATTTAGGTCCCCTCTACCTACCTTTACATTTTCGATATATATTTTAGGACCAACCTGTATAATAAAAATGAGTAGGAAAAAGTTTTAGGCAAAAGAAACTAAGGAAGGATAGGGGAATAAGACCCAAAACTTACCGCAAATGATGGCGGCTGGAAAGATGAACACAAGAGACACAATACTATGGCGGCGAGCCTTATTCTTGCAAGAAGTGAGACAGCATGTGGAACCATACGTGCACATGTAAGCGTGTACATGTCTCGCTCAACCTGGTGTCTCACTTCTAGCAAGAATAAAGCAAACCACCAAAATGTGAACGTCATTCCCAGCTGCCATCATTTGTGGTACGTGTTGGGTCTTACTACCCTATTCTTCCTTAGTTATATATTTTGGGATTTGTATGAATGAATTACACTGTTGTTTTGTATGGTGATAGCTAATCATTAGTCGCAAGAAAACGTATTACCAAGGATAGTGCTACATAGGTTGAGTAGCGAGAGCATGCTTGTGGCTGATAAATTTTAGAAAGTAATGTACTTTTAAATGCAACTGGAGTGATTCTCACAAAATGAAGTGACAAATAGTAAATTCTGTTGAGCACAGGGGGCGGCCCTAGGGCAGTGCGAGCGGTGCGACCGCACCGGGCGCCATCGTATAGGGGGCGCCGTCGTAGAGGGGGCGCCGAATACGCAGCGAGAGATCATCGCGCAAAAAAAAAACATAAATTCTATAATAATCCAGCTTGCACTATTCATTCAGAAGAATTTATAAACGTAAGAGCTTCCGCTAAATGTATAGTACGAGTCAGTTCGAGTTACTCCATTCAAGAAAACCACAAGTCGCATTATTAGCTCTCTCCTGTGTCACGCAACGCCTCCCGCACTTGTTTCCTGCCTTTTCGGCTGTACTCTTGCAGTTCATTCGCCAGTGGTGGATCTATGAATTTTCCGAGCCGAGGCATAAACCTGCGACTGCCGCCCCTTCTAATATGAATTAATGAATTTGCCACCCGCTGTAGTTTAAAGCTGTTGATAGATTTTGCCACTCAGGGCAGTAGACCTAAGAAGGATTTGTCATTTACCACCTCTTTAAACATTATTTTGCCGCCCGGAATGAGAGCCCCGGTTTGTCCCACTCCAGATCCGACACAGTCATTTGCATGTGAGTGCATGTTCATGAGGCAGGATGCAACCCAGTTATCTATTTCTACAATATTAGACCTTAGGTGATTTCAATTAATGTTGGTAGCGTAAATATTTACAATATGTAATGTGTATTTTACAGACAAGATATATCGCTACCTTTTTTATTATTATTATTTTTCTTAAAAAAACCTAATTTAAGGCGGAACTAAGAAGGCTTCAAAATTGCTAGCAAAATTTTTTTAGAGTTGGGATGTCATCTGAATCGTTGTCATCAGAACTAGTTTAACACATGACAGAAGAATAATTTTATAGAAGTTCTTCAGACGAGGCCCATGATGATAAAGAGCAGCATGTACAAGAAGATTTTGCTATCGCAGCAACGTCGTCTTCACTTCAAAATGGGGAATACTAGACATACCACCAACGTCACCTTCTCGAAGTACAATTTATGATGATATTTCAAAATAGTCATTCATTGACCTTGCAGTCAGAGTAGAAATAATTATTCGAGCAACGAAAAAATCCAAGAGGAATGTCGTGCTCGTCATTTTTCAAATACATATTTTCAAATAGTAATGTCAGATGGAGAAACATATAAAAAAGATGGCTTGTTTACTACAAATCTGCAGATTAATTATATTGTTTTTACTCTTGTTGATTCAATAGAAGGTCTCTCTCTTATTTGGGAAAAGAATAATTTGATGACTGGGGCAGCATAAAACTCACGAAACTTTCTCGAATGGCCAGCACACTGCTGAGTTGGATAGAAGCGTTGATTCGACTAAAGAACTTCTATGTAACTAGACGACCTGTGCGAAAATTTCCTGAATAAAATGCGATGAATAGTGAGGTTGAATGCTTGTAATATAACGGAAAGTAGAAGCGTACTTTTGTAGCATATATTTATTTTTTTAGTGTAATAGGTTTGCATGAGCGTTCTGGTGGCTCAGTGGTTAAGGCGCTTGCTTTCAAAACTTTCGCTGCTCCTGCCCCGGGCACGAATCCCGGTAGGCGCAGGAATTTGAGAGTTGTGTTTAATCATATGAGCTACGCCAGGACGCTCCGTGGTTCGGATTCCACGTTAAACTGTAGGTCCCAAGCCCAAAAAGAGAAAAAAGAAGGGTTAGAAGATGGGCCAACCCCCCACTTCTGTAAAAAGAACCGGGTTAAAGAAAAATACAAAGGGAATAGCCGGACGGCCTATACCCTGGGTATTCTGCGATAGACCTCAAAGGTCCATGAAAAGCAATAAATGATGATGAATAGGTATGCATCAAAATACTTACAACATATTACGAAACAGGACAATTTAAAACACTGACCTTAACAGAATACAACTGACCTGAACAAAATACACACAACGTATCAACATCTCTGTGATATTTGTTGCTGTGAGAATAAAATGTTTCCATAACAGAAAAAAATATCCAAAAAGCTACTTATTGAATAAAAAAAAGTTTCTTGACATCTCTGTGATATCTGCTGATGCAATCTAGGGACTTGACTCTGAACTTTCTCATACGCGCTACCACTTAAAGCACCAAAATCCGAAAAATTCTTTCTTAATTTATGATTTTACCTAACTGGAGACCTTAATCTTTAAAATGATATGATATTTATCAATTTCGGCTAGGTATCGAAGAAGATAAATGGCTTGACATAAAAAAGCACGCTGTAGAAATAATATTGATACTTTTGCCCTTTAAGGATCGAATTACAAATAATTTCTTTTATAAAATATGGTGTGACCAAAGCAGCCACCTTGGTCATTAAAATGATATCTCATTTATTGATTTCGGTTAGTTATCAAGCGAGTGTTCTTTTTTACTGTTGTTGTTTCTCATTCATTCCATTGCTATCCTAAACTAATCTTTCTGAAGTTTGAGTTATTATTAATATATAAAGATTGTTTTCTACCCTCAGCTTTGCTCGACTGGAATTCATAACGCATTCATATACGCCTTTGTATTCGAATCTCACGGAAACTACTTTTTCGATCGGAATAAAAGTAGGTAGCCAATTCATTATTCCAAATTTTATCCTAACCCGTTCAACCGTTTTGACGTGAAACAGTAACAACTATCCAAGAAAACAAACTTTTACATTGATAATTTAAAAAGTATGTATAAAATGTATGTTATCTTCAGTCTATCTACAGGGACACCTTAACCACGAATAAGCGATTGCACATTTGGGGCGCCATAATGAAATCTCGCACCACCTGAAAAACTTGCTCGGGCCACCTCTGGTTGAGCATACTGTGACATGCTTGTGTATCTATATCACCAGAACTACTTGATAAAGTTTGAAGATTTTTTCACAATTATATAGTGCCAATCACTTGAAGGAACTACAAGGGGCGTTTTTTTTTTTTTCAACCTCCGATTGAACAGCATAGAGACCAGACGAGTCGCAGGTGGGCGGTGTGCGCAGTAGACGCTTGCGCGTCTCCCCTACGACACACACTGTTTTTAGCGTGTTCGTCACTTCATTCTGTGCCAAGCTACAGTCAAAGAAACATGGCCGCGTTCATCAACTCTCCCGCCAAGTGCGAGTTACGAAGTGTTATTCGTTTTCTGCAAGCAGAAGGGTACAGTGCAGCAGAATCAATCGAAGAATGAGCCAAGTGTATGGAAAGAGTTTTATGGGTGAAGGAGTCGTGCGTGAGTGGTGCAGAAAATTTAAAGAAGGCCGAACTGATGTGCACGATGAAGGAGGTCAAGGACGCAAATCTGTCGCTACAGATGACCTTGTTCAACGGGTTGACAAAGCGGTAAGAGAAAACCATAGGTTCACAATAAATTCATTATCAATGAAATTTCCAGAGGTCTCCAGATCTTCTCTGCACTCCATCGTAACAGACAATTTACACTACAAAAAAATCTGTGCTCGCTGGGTCCCTAAAATGTTGACCGACAACCACAAAATTCACCGAATGGCGTCAGCTTTAAAGTTCCTTGCCCGTTATAACGCAGATGGAGAAGATTTTTTGAAATCAATTGTGACTGGAGATGAGACATGGATGCGGTATGAGACACCCGAAACGAAACAACAATCCCAACAATGGATGCACACAAATTCACCGAACAAACCAAAAAAATTCAAAGAGACCTTGAACAACCGAAAGGTTATGGCTACCGTGTTTTGGGACCAAAAAGGTGTATTGCTTGTGGAGTTTATGCTGCCGGGGACCACGATTAATGCAGCTGTTTACTGTGAAACTTTAAAACGTTTACGGAGGGCCATTCAGAACAAAAGAAGAGGTATGCTGACTTCTGGCATTGTTCTGCTCCACGACAACGCTCGCCCCCACAGTGCTGGTGTCACCCAGCGACTTCTTGAACAATTTCAATGGGAGATTTATGATCACCCGCCATACAGTCCGGACCTAGCAACTAGTGACTTTCATCTTTTTGCTGAATTGAAGAAGTGGCTATGAGGGCAGCAGTTCCGGACCAATGAGGAGCTTCAAGATGACTCATTTAAACTCATTGGCGGCAACATTTTATGAAGAGGGTATTGGACAGCTTGTCCACAGGTATGCCTAAATCTTCAAGGTGATTACGTTGAAAAGTAACCATTAGTGTACCATAATAGTTGTTAATAAAATATTTTTTCCATGTCCATTTGTCTTTTATTTATGGCCTATTCGAGGTTGAAAAAAAAAAAAAACAGCCCTCGTATGTATAATGGAAATTGATCTATTATCCAAGTAAGCTGAACAGTAATGAATTTGGTGAACAAAATAGAGGAAATGTTGGGCTTCAGCACACTTGCATTTTAGATTGTTAAAGATATAATAATACAATGTGAGTAAGAACTGTAGAGCACAACAAATTCTACGACAAACTCTTTGATACCATATATCGATTAAAGATAACTTTCAATAAGAAACTTTTAATTTGTGGAGATGCAGGACAACACAAACATGCCTCATCAATCTGCATCTTTATGGAGATTATATATGGGAATGATAGTTTCCCACCAAAGGGACTAAATTCATTTAAGTTTTCACTTTGTGACATAACCATGAAAATTACGGGTATATTTTTAGTGTAGATTGTGATCTGAGAGGTATATATAATGTCTTTGGCGTTGGACGATTGTCTAGCGTGCGTTGGAACAGTCTTGGATGGTCGGAGTACGGTACGGCCGGCGGGAGCTAACTTGCCGAGGCCGCGTGCGTGTGTGTCCCGCGTATGTGCTGTACTGCCGCTTAACCGATGTTCTGAGGGATAGAATACTGTGTGAACATTGCTGAGGTATTTTGCGGACTGTGAAGGTTGTTCTGAGTGACTTGATTTCATATAAACTGTGTATGGTAAACTGCTGCTGAGCTGGACCATGTTGATTGTTTAATAATTAATTATGGGGCTTGTTCTAAATGTTTCCAGCTTTAATTATACTCGAATCTGCATTCTTCAGCAAAGAAGATTAGTTTTAGTGTCTGGTGGCTTGCTTTTGGATTATGTAGTGTCAGAAGAATAAAATTGAGTGAACTGTGAAAGCTAACACGTGTGTGTGTTTTCTCAGTAGTTTCTTGCCCGTTTTCTGTGACTGCAATTCAATTAGTTTATCCAATTAGCAAAGTCTGCAAACTGACGACCGCACGGCAAACCAAACCTTTTAATTATAAGTAATAAGTAGTGGAGAAAAGCATTGAACATTGTGTTAAGCAGTATAGCTTCACTACTGCATCGACAAATAGTAGTAATTATTTTAAATGCCACAAATTTATATTTTGTTACGTTACAACTTCTGTCATGCACCCAACATCTTTTTTTTATTTTCACAAAGCATGTCAATTTTTTTAAGTGTGCATCATTTCCAAATACAAATTTTATCTATCCAAATTCTATAACTTTTAAGTCATTTTCTAATGACATCAGTCGCTGGGTCACTATGCCTGCTTTGTCATCCATATGGACAGTTTGGTCAACGCCAAGGAACTCGGAAGTAATGACTAATCCCCCGATTCTTAGGTTCGAACCTCTTTTTTTCCCAACCTAAAATTCTCAATATTTAAATTTTCTTTTTCGTCTTTTGTATAAACTAATAATATTCGTAAATTTAATAGGACCTGAAATGACCTAATTTTTATGTTATGACCTAAAATGACCTAATTCAGTTTTCAGAACCTAAAAGGACCAAATTTGATGTAATGATCCAGTCCAACTGTAATTTTGTTACTTACCGGCCGGATTAGCTCAGTGATACGGGCCGTGGGCTAGTAATTTGTCTCAGGAAGCGCCTTGGATTCGAACCCCACCATCACTGTTAAGAAATGGTATTCCATGGTTTTCCTTTTCACCTCCAGGCAAATGCCGGCACAGTGACTTATTGACAGGCTACGCGGTTGTTTCCTTTCCCCTTTCCTTCTCAAAAATTTCGTTTCCTTCTTCTACATTAATACAAGTTAATGTCATCTGGGCGATCCAGCCAGTCACCATCCCGAGCTGTATCTATTACTACATGAATCCTAAGCTCCAAGACACTGAAAATGTAAGCGGTATAGGAATGATCGCTCGCAGAGTCCGAGGATGAAGCCGAACTTGGAAGGTAAACGGACTACGTTTACGTGTAAAACAAATGGATTTATTTTAAAATTGCAATAACTATTCACCACAATATTAAATGATGTGTTTTAACCTAATTGGTGCAAAGTTGTAACAATGCGGTGCGGAAACTTCACTTTATTACAAAGGCTTGCATTCAGTAAAAAAAAAAATTGACAAAGCAAGTTTTAAACATAGCATGTTAAAAGTTAACAATCTCAGGAAGGCAAACCATTTTTGAGAAATTAACAGTTGTATACCATCATCTACTGTTGGTATTTCTCGATATTGAGAAAGCATATGATTTTGTACACAGTAAGGTATGGAAGGCCTTGGAGAAGAGAGGAGTTCCCAAAGAAACCATCAAGAGAGTGACGGAACTGAACCAAGGAAGTGTGAGCAATGTGAAAATAGGAGAATGAAGATCAGATTGGCTGGAACAAAGGAATGGAATAAAACCAGGAAGTTCCTTATCACCACTACTCTTCATTGTGATCATGGATTAAATAATGCAGAAGGTGGCAGCGAGGATGGGAGAGGAAAACATGAAGGTGATGGCTTTTGCAGATGACCTGATGATCTGGGGAGGTGAAGAAGAGGAAATGCAGCGGCAGTTGGATGTATGGACAGACATGTGGAGGAATATGGCCTGAAATTTAATGTAAAGAAATGTGAGTACATGGTAACAACCAGAAAAAAGAAAAGGGTAGCCCAGGGAATTGTGATGGCAGGGGAACAACTAAAGAAGGTAAACAGGTTCAAGTACTTGGGGAATGTATTAGAGGAATGTGGAGGAAATGATGGCGACATAAGTGAAAGAGGAAGACAAGCAGAGGCATTCCTAAGGAGCATTAGAAGCTTGATATGTAATAAAGAGGTGCCACAGAGAAGCAAGAGAGTAATCTATAATACGTACTATGTGCCTATCTTAACTTTTGCTGTTGAAACGTGGACAATGAAAAAGCGGGACATCAGCAGAGTACAAGCAAGTGAAATTAAGTTTTTAAGAGGTAGAATGGGAGTGACTAAAATGGACAGAATAAGGAATGAAGTGATTAGACACACTATAAAAGAGGAACCCCTACAGGAAAGGGTAGAGAGGACCAGACTGAGATAGTATGGACATGTCAAGAGAATGGGGGCTCAGAGAATCCCGAGAAAAATCCATGAAATTAAGATGCATGGTAAACGACCCAGAGGAAGACCAAGAGATGGATGGCTGAAAGGAGTGGAGGAGGGTGTACGGAAGAGAGGAGAGGACTGGAACAAAGTGGTGACAGAGAGGTGGTGGGAAGAAAGAAGCAAATGGAGAGGCTTGTGCATAAAGCAGACCCAGCCAGAGGCTGGAAACTGCTGAGGATGATGATGATGATACCATCATCATTCAGTGGTAACATGGAAATTAAAACATTGTGTAGGCCTACATATTTTTAGTTCCTTCATTAAAAGTCCTCATGCCTAAACAGAAAACCTCAAGAAGTAGTCTCCTGCAAGAGTGGATTGGAACGGATAAGAACTTTTCCTCAGATGGGAACATTATATATTGCCAAGCATGTGTAAAATCAGTAAGTTTAATTTTTTTATATACTTACATCTTTCATAATATTAAAAAATAAATTCAATTTGATTTTTTTTTCATTTCTAAAGTAACATAAAGTGGTATAGACTGCTGGATGAAATTTTATAATATTAACTCGGTATTATCCGGGGTGTTAAATTCAGGTGGACTATTTTTATTTTTGCCTTCCATATACGTGCCTGTAAAAAACGATCCAACATACTGCAGCATCAGAATTCAGCAACTCATTTGGCAAATGTTACCAGGGGAAATGCTTCCAAATAGAAGCAGAGTTTCATTACAAGTTCAAAGCTGGGTACAGAAGATTCGTTTAACCTACACCTATGTGAAGCTCTCACTGCCACTAATATATCAGTTACAACCCTCCAGAATCCAGTCCTGAAAACCTTTTTGGAAGAATTGTGTAACAGAAAATTACCAGATGAATCCACTTTAAGAAGAATTACTTGCCTTAGCTGTATGAGAAAACCATTGAAGAAATACGGGTGGACATTGCTGACCACTTCATCTGGTTCAGTGTAGATGAGACGACAGATGCCTGTGGCAGATACATAGCTAGTGTTGTTGTCGGCAAGCTCGCATGTGAGGAACCTAGTATATCCCATGTCATTATGTGCAGAGAACGTCTAATGACAAACCACTCTACAATGGCAATTACTGTAAGGGATGCATTAAAGCTGTTGTGGCCAGATCCAGAACACAAGGATAAATTGCGGTTGTTCGTGACAGACAGTGCAGCTTATATGATAAAAGCAGGGGAGTGTTTGAAGGCATTCCATCCTCGAATGGCGCATGTCACCTCCCTAGCTCATGGGCTCCACCGGGTAGCTGAAAACATTAGGGAACAGCACCCTGCACTTAACGAGATAATTTCTTCAGTGAAGAAAATATTCCTGGAAGCGCCAAGTCGGATAGTTACCTTCAGGGAAAAGCTTCCATCACTACCCCTCCCTCCCATGCCAGTAGTAACACGATGGACGATCTGGCTCTCAGCCACTATATATTATGCAGAAAACTATGAGAGCATCACGGAGGTCATCGATGCATTAGATGAAAGCAAAGCTACTGCTATAGTAAATGCAAAGAAAGTGTTGCACTCAGTACCAACTGTAAAGGAGTTGATATACATAAAAGCAAATTTTTACAATGTACAAATTTCAATCAAGAAGTTGGAAGGAGGCACACCACCATTCACAGAAGCAATTCAAATCATCCAAGAAGTAATGGCCAAAGTGGCTCCTGGACCAGTTTGGGTGTCTGTAGCTAACAGGATGGAGGCTGTTTTAGCCCATAGTCCAGATTTCAAGAGGATGGAACAAATAGGCCGTGTTCTCTCTGGACTAAAGGAACAAGAAGTACTTCCTTAGAATCCTAAGGAAATCGCTGATATGAAGTTCACACTTCTTACCTCATGTAACATGGAACGTAGTTTTTCCACATTCAAGAGAATTTTAAAGAAAGAGAGAAGAGGGTTTACCCCTGTAAATCTGTCAAAATATTCAGTGTCATATTAGAAGCTTTAAATGAGTGGTTTACAATCCACAATAGAGAAAAAAAGTTTTGAACATAATAGTGGTTTATGTCACATGTTTTAATGTGAACAAGCAATGTCATGTTAGAAGTTTTTAAGGATTACTTGACAGTAAAGTTGCAACATTTTTAACACTATGGTAGTATATACTGCATGTTTCAAATTTTGTTTCCCTTAAAAATGTGGAAATTCTTAAAACAGAATTTTAAAAACCTATAAAAGCCTAAAACATGAATTGAATAAATCTAATTTTGTTTTTTAGATCCTAAAAATCCGGGTCTTAGTAATGACTGAGGCTGCTGAAGCTGCCATTGGCCAAGCTTGCAGTAAATATAAACAATGTAAGTGGAAAGTGAATTGTGTCATCTGTCTAATAGATTCCATATAAGGTGGTATCCCAAATATTCTGGACTGCATTATATAATAAGGACATGGAACAGTACTTACTGAATAGGACAATACGTATAGGTCCATATGTCCCAAACAACACTGCTTTACAAGCTTCAACTGGCTACCTTGTTCTATTTGTTCTGTATGCTAGTTCACATCTGGGTCTATTAGTGTCTCTCAGGATCTTCACAATGAAAACAAAAAAGAGCAGTACATATGTGTGAATGTTTTTTTGAAACTTCAGGAAAAATGATAATGAAATATATGAAATTATTTGGGAAGAATCTGGAAACAATGCTCTAGTTTATATGCACATTTATAGTTGGTTTTTGTGATATAAGACTGACCTAACTTCAGTGAAAAATAATGAGCATTGCAGAGGCTCTTTGAGCACACCTCAGACAAATGTTCAGGCAATGGTTCATGACAACAGTAATCTGATTTTTGCGCAATCGCTGAAAAATTTCATATATGTTGTGGAACATGTCAGCAAATTTTGTTGAAAGAACTGGGCTTACATCAAATTGTAACAAAATTTGCATCATGCTTGTTGATGAAAAATCAGAAGCAATGGATATCTGCAATCAATTGAAAGAACTTTCTTCCAACAGTGAGACAGTGTCATTATGAACAACGACTGTATGTATTGTTAGGAAACCAGAAACAAATAAAGAAAGTAACAATCATTACAGTGGAAGAGTCTCAGCTTGCATAGGCCTACAAAATGGTAACAGCTGAAAAGCACGCTCAATTTTTTTTATGTTAAGGGAATTGTACATTCAGAATTTGTTCTGCTTGGGACAGGATGTGAATACAGCATTCTGTTGCAACATTCTAGAAAGGCTTCATGAGCACATTTGAGGAAATTGACAAGAGAAAAGTTTCCTTCTGCATCACAAAATGCAATGGCCCACAGTTTCTTCTGTACACACCAGTTTTTGGTGACTGTCATGTTCCATTTCCCTCATGTGTCAGATTTGACAGCCTGAGACTTTAGGCTATTCCCTCATATGAAGATGAAGTTATCAGTTCGAGACAGTAGAGGAGACACAACATGGATCATTGGCTGCCCCAGAAGCTGTGACAGAATTGGCATTTCCAGTGGAAAAAATGGTGGAACCAATACATTCGGGGACAGGGGAGCTACTCTGAAGATGATGGGATTCACAATGTATTGAAGTATTTCAGATTTTATAGCTTTAATCCAGGATGTTTCAGATACCACCTATTATAATATACTGCAATGAACTTGGACAATCATGATGATTCAAATCTAATTTATACTTTATGAGATGGTTTTGATTTACCACATATATATGGCAATAGATCAAATCAATATCTACTCTAGTTTATACTACAATCCTTGTGACACAAGTTGTGGCTATTAAATTAATTACCCAGCAGCTATACCATTCACTAGTTCCTTAATAAGTACAATTTGAAACTGGAAGTCCATCAATGTTCAAGATTGGTGGTAAGCCAGCAAAAATTTTCTTCTTTTAATATTGTTGAACAAAAATATATTGCAGTATAAACTATTGTCTACTGATTAACTGAAGAAATATAAATTACCAACATAGGTACAACACTAAAGTTACTTATAATAAAACATATAAAAATATTCCAACCAATCAACATTTATTCTAAAATAAATTGATATACATTCTCAGAGTAAGAAAAATATTTTTAAAAAAATATCACAGTGAGTAGCCACTTTAAAATGTACACTGTCAAATATTTTATCACAATAAATGCAACATAAATACCATAATACCCAGTTATCTACCTGAAAATATTTTATAATTGCAAATGTGTGTCAAATTTACCAAGAATATACTGCATATAATGTATTTTGTACCACATGCATATGAAACCATACATGGCAAGTAATTTGTACAGTCAATAAACAATATACATTGGATATAAATGCTGGTCATAGTGAGCTTGCAAATTGCACTAAGATAAACAGAACAATTTAAAATAATCAAAAGCACATAGTTTTTTGGCATTTTATGGAAGACAAAACCACTTTCACTCAAGCTAAACATTGCAGATTATAAAGAAAATACAGAAAGAAATTGCTGTGACTGGACATAAGATATGAGCAATTGTGTCACTTACAGACAATAATTTCAATTTTTTTTATAATTCCAGTCACACATATATTCAGTCAATAAAAAAATATTTTATGTAGATAAAATTTCTATAAAGCAACAATAGCTGAGAAACCGCGTGAAGGAAAACACATGTAACATACCAACTTAAGTACTTTATTATGTAAACGTTGAAATCAATACCTCCAAAAGTTATTTTTTTATATAAAAAAGGGGGGAGGGAATAAGTAAAAACTACACACTCTTGGCACAACAGTTGGAGAAAAGAAAAATCTGTTCATACTAATGTAAGGTGTATTCTCACAATTGAACATCAATAACAAATCACTTTACCCTACAAAATGATCAAAATTGAATATATCGCCAATTCAATTCTGTCATTTAATTCAAATTAGAGTGATATTTAACATTAACAAAACTTGAATTTGAAAAACTATGAACATAAACACCATGTATGAAACAACCAAGTAATATTTTCAAAGACTTATAGGTTAACTATATCTTAAATCCATTTTAATTACATTTACCACATTTTACATTTAATTCATCAGTAAATTTTACAAACAACATTCTTAAGTGTGCAAATGGGACCTGGAATATTTCCCATTAAAATCCACACATACAAAGAGGACACGTTTCATTCCTCAACAAGCTTTGATTGAAGTCCAACTCAACAAAACCACATCTGGCACACTAAACGTAAATAAGGAAAGAACACTCCCGTAACAGAGGAGATGGAAGAAAGGCACATATATGCAAAAACATGAAAAATAGTTAAATTTTTTGCTTTCAACCACTTTTTGAGAAGTTGAATGTGAAGTGAACGGGTGGAAATATAAGGGCATCTGGCAAGAAAAGGAAACTTTCATGATATGTGTACAAAATTACAAAAACTCCAAACTTGAGGACTTCATATTCTATTATTAACAAGAATTTACGTCTAAAAATTTTATGTTGTTTCGTGTTTGTGTATCTGTGTCATTTTTCCATCGCTACATAAGTGCTGGTTTTTGTTTCTTCTCTTATTTGTATTTGCCAGTCAACAACTTTTCTTTCCTTAAAAATAAAAATAAAATAAACAGCAGTTCAAATGCTAGGTAATATTATTTAAAACTGTAACAAACATCCAAACTAAGAATCTCAGAAATGAGTCATAGGAATGATATTAGTTCCTGTCTTTGCCAGCACTCTCGCTAGGGCTTTGCTGCTTTCCAATCCAAAGGCATCCAGTGGTTTCCGATTCATACTGACAATCCTAAAAATATGCAATGGACATGTTGTAATGTAGATACATATATACATAGAAGGCAAAAGTGTTTTTTTTTTAATTGTCTGTTAAAAGTTGCTACTCAAATTTATATTTCTGCTATACTCACCAGCCACCTGAAAGACGATGGAGAAATTTCCAATAAGATGGCCTGAGGTTGTGAGGTTCCAGAAGAGCAGCATGAAACAGAATTGATGTAGAAATGCAGTATAACAGAATAGTAGCTCCTGGAAGCTCAGGCAACCAACCTTTATCAACACCATTGCTGTACAGCACCTAAGATAAACAAAATTAATATGAAAATCCATAACACTCATCATTATCTTGCAAGGGCTTCACTGCTTGTTGACAATAAAGTCAGTACAGCCAAATAGGGCTATTGGTAATATTGTTGATAATGAAGTCATAGACAAATAGAACTGTGGGCAAGAAAGAGGAAGAAAATTGGTGACATATTTAATGAAGTAAGTATCACAGCCCAAAGTTATTTTGGAAAGGCATCGAAAACCAAAATCACTGTATGGCCAGACTGCGAATCAAAACTGGATCCTGCTGAATGTCATGCCCATAGATTAATTTGTTCTGATGTAAACAATCATACTCATAATGAAGAGGTACAGGTCACCAACAATTTTAGTTGTAACGATAATTCTGATGCTTTTTCTGGGACCACAGAAGAAGTAGTACCGGATCATTTAAATGATGTTCAAGGGAATTTCAGACTGGAGTGTGTCTGATACCAATAGTTGTGAAAGACGAGAGTTGTCACTTCAGTGATACCCGTGAGCAAAATGTAACTGATGATGTACTGGAAGAAATTGTTAATGATCTTCTAGCATTGTAGCTGAAAGAGCAGAGATGAGGACATTTGATGATAGTGAGCAAGTTTGTAAGCTACCCACCACTGTAAATCCCACCAATGAAGTTTATGTCAATGACATTTCTATTTCTCAAAGTACTGATATGAAATGATGTGAATGAACAATTAAGTCAGTCACAGACAGAAATTTTAACTCCTGTTGATGAAAAACTTAATCAGCCCCCAGTAACAAATGTTCATACTGTAAATACTATCCATCCTGAGGCTTTACCTAAACCCTGTAACTGGCTGCAAAGATTTACATCCTGTACCAAAAGACTCTAATGCAAGTACTTACGTTAGCCCACTATAGAAAGCAGTAACCACTTCTTCAGAATCTGAGAAGTGGAGAGCCCGTTACACAAAATTTATGGAAGATTTCAAAGCCAGTCAAGCAAAGATCATGGAAAACCTTGAATGGTCGCTAATACAGGTATTTCTTCGATTCGTCAGTCATACTTCAGTGCAAGCTTCTTAAAATGGCCATACACGATCACTCCATCTGTCCAAATGGAGCGACGCAACTCCATTATCGTGTTGTCTGTGGGGAAATTGATGTGGATGACGTGGACATGGATATCCGGTCAGTCCAATATCCATCAGTTTCGTCCAGCATGCCATCAAGCCGACTGACGGTGTGGGGAGAAACCCACGTGTAGCGACATCATTCTGTCACTCCAGTTGGCTTGTGTATGGTGAAACTGCACTCCAAACAGTTCTCATTCTGCACCAACCACCGAACAGACAACATCAGTGCCTTGAGTGGACTACGCAACATTGTACCATTTCTTTTTTGTTTTGAATCTGCTATATAAGTATTTGTTTTGCTACTAGCTAAATATCATTTTGAATGTAGAATTGAAAATAATACAGTTTTAAATATTATTAAGTAACAATTAGAACGATATTATTTTCTTTTTTAAAAAAATAATGTCGTCTCAATAAGACTTTGTGCTGGAGATTATTGAGAAGAATAAAGACTTACCATGCTTGTAAGATCTCTAATCCTGACTACCATGACAAAATATAAATAAATGTGGCAATAGATCAATTGCTAATATTATTTAAAAGTAAAGACATAAACGCCAACAGAGAAACCATGTTGAAAAAAAGATAATTCATTGTGGTCCTTATTTTCAAAAAGATCATAGTATGATAAGATTAATTTTATATAAGTCTACTTGTTTAAATATGTTGTTTTACTACATGTGACGTACCTGTCACTATTTTCGGCCTGCTAAACTACTTAAATTTAATAAATCTGTTTTATAATCATTTTGTCCTATTTTTAAAAGATTTCGTAATATCACAGAGCTTATTTTTCATAATTTCTCACTTTTTTGGATGTTTATTTAATTATCAGCATTTGTATTCAGTATTCGATAGTTTGAATATCCTTTAAAATATATATAGCAAATTGACAACCCATTGTTGTTTGCTTTGCCTAGTTTTTTATTGTCATGGCTGACTGGAGTGATGGAATGATGGTGTATGAGCTACGCTTTTGGATGTCATCTGCATGGATGTGATCCATACGGATGACATCCAAATGGAGCAATCATGTATGGCTACCTTTATAATACTTTCACAACCACCAAACCTATACCTGAAGTGGGTAAAGTAACACCTAATCCTGTTCCAACAGCTATTGCAATTTGTGAAGCTAACATTAATAATACCATACCTGATTTAGGTAAAATACCTAATCAAAGTGTACTAGTAAAAGATAATAATAATCCCACTATTTAAGCTGATATTAAGTCACTTACAGATTTTGAATCTAGTGTCCACTGTCCTCTTTCCTCCACAGAAAGTGGCAGAAATTTAGATTTTTCTATTGAACCTGAATCTAACTGTAGTGGTTTTTCTGAAGTTATTGATACAGGTTTGCAGCTTAATATTGTTTCTGAATGTAGTGTAGGATCTAAAGTGATTTCAACTAAACTAGATACCTCAACCTTCTATTGCTGAAGAAAGAATGAACAAGCCAATACTAATAATATACATAATCCCATACCCTCACAGTCACTTGAAATACACATTGAAGGTGACTTAACAAAACCAAACGATAATTTTTGTTAAATGATTCCTCAGACTTCCACGGCCATCTTTGTTCATGATTAATTGACTTTCGGGTTATGCCGCGTTGTTTATTTCATTACCTGAGCTTTCGGCTGTTATCCTCCAGCCTTCATCAGAGATACTGTTTATGTTGACATAGCAACGAGCGCCAAGCATCGCAGAGTAAAAGGCCGCTATCTTCGTTGATGTTGATGGTATTTTTTTAAGATTTCTGCTGCCTCTTTCACCCGTCAGGGCAACCATTGGATTTCTCTCCACAGTAGCCTCGTTTCTTGAAATTTTATTTCATGCCCGGTATTAATAGCATGGCGGACTACGGCGGATTTGTCGCTGTTGTTATATTTGTAGTGGCGGATATGTTCTTTAAGTCTCTCCGCCACAGTGCGACCTGTCTCGCTGATATAAACATTGCCACAGCTGCAGGGGCTTTCGTAAACACCCATAAGCTGGTGTGGGTGTAATCTGTCTTTTACCTTTGTCAGTGACTGACCAAGTTTGCAGTTAGCCTTATATAATATTCGCACCTCCACCCACTTTAACAGTTTCCCAATCCGGTCTGTGATACCCTATATGTATGGGAGACAGGCGAATTTTGTTGGCACATTAATATCATGGGATAAGTTGACGTCTCCCATAGGTTTTTTGGGTCTTAAAACCCTTCTGATGTCGGATTCACTATAGCCATTGGCTCGGAATATTTTTGTGTCTCCATTTCTTCATTCAGACCGAGCGTGGTGGTGTAACGGATAGCGTTCTGGCCTCGCATTCGGGAGGACGGCGGTTCGAATCCCCGTCCGGGCATCCAGATTTGGGTTTTCCATGGTTTCCCCAAATCACTCCAGGTGAATGCCGGGATGCTTCCTTCAAAAGGCCATGGCCGAATTCCTTCCCATTCCTTGCCCCCATCCTTTCCCCCATCCTTTCCCGTCTCTAAAGACCACGTTGTTAAAAAGGGACGTTAAACTGTTACCAAAAAAAAAATCTTCATTCAGACTTTCCGAGTCACATACTGTCTTAGTTCTTAAGTTGAGTGATGTAAATACGCCTCTCTTCGTTGCCAGATGATGGTGTGACATGGCGTGCAGATACCTATTAGTGTGGGTCGCATTGCGATACACAGTATGACCCAAACGTCCATCGCCTCGCTTGTGAACAAGGACATCGAGAAATGGCAGTTGTCCATTTTCTTCCACAACCATAGTGAACTGAATTCTTGGGTGGGCACTATTCAGGTGGTTTAAGAACTCTTGCAAACTCTCCTTACCGTGAGGCCAGATGACAAAGGTGTCATCAACGTAACGGATCCACTTTGTAGGTTTTAGGTGCGCGTTGTTAAGCACCTTCATCTCGAATGATTCCATAAATATGTTGGCAGCTACAGGTGAAAGTGGCGAGCCCATTGCCGCACCTACAACATGAGCATAAAGTTGACCACCGTACTGGAACACAATTGACTTAAGGCAGAACTCTGTCAGGTCAGCCCATTCAGTAGACTTTCTTTGTGCAAGAAGTTTAGCACGTATTACAGCAACGGCTTCGTCTACCGGCACATTAGTGAATAATGAGACAATATCGAAATTCACCATGACATCAGTCTTCTCTAGCGTCAGATCATCAATAATTTGTATAAAGTGAGCTGAGTTTTTTACAGCTGATCTGATATCTTCCGTGAGATGTTTCAGTTTATTGGCAACATGCCGCGCAAGTGGATGAGTAGGTGAGTTGACCGCGCTCACAATCGGACGTAAGAGAACCTCTTTTTTGTGCACTTTGGGCAATCCATAGAACATAGGCACCATGCAATTGTTTCTTTTTAGGTTTTTCTTGTCCTCCTGCTCAATCGCTTTGGAGGTGTTAACTCTTCGAGCCACCTCTGTCCTAAACTTCTGTAGTGGGTTTCTGCTTAATGGTTCGTACGTCTTCTTTGCCAGCAAGTTCGTAATCTTATTGTGGTAGTCCAGTGCTTTCATTACTACGGTTGCACACCCCTTGTCAGCTGGGAGAACCACAATATCATCACGTTGCCGTAATACCTGCAAGGCTGATCTTTCTTTGCTAGATAGATTGCTGCGTGGTAGTTTTGCATGGGCAAGAATGCGAGCTGTCTCCTGTCGGATGTTATTTGCCTGATCGGGTTCTAACCCCACAATGGCACTCTCAACGCCCGCTATGATATCTAAAGTTGGCAAATATGTGGGTACCGGGGCAAAATTAAGACCTTTCGATAGCAAAGATATTGTTGCTTTATCTAGTTCCCCGTCCGTGAGATTTACCACTGTATGGGCCAGTTGTGGAATTTTAGTATGTTGTTGTTGTTGTTCTGCCTTGAATTTTTGAAATTTACAAATCTGTGCCTCTCTAGTATTATTCAGCACTTGCAACACGTAATTGGATGAAACTGAACCCAACGTATTCCAATCTGGAGAACAAACCCACCCGAAATAATTCAATCAGGAACTGCTGAAAACCGCAGAAGAAAAAAGTACCACTACTCCTCAATTAATAGTTACCTTGGATACATGTCTGGTTAAGTGTAAGAGATTCAGTTTACGTCCTTCAAGTTATCGTGGAGGCACTTGGACTTAGTATTGATGATTTTTCTTTGAACAAGTCTTCCATTCAACAAATGAGGACACAAACGAGGAAGGAATGAGCAGAAGCTATAGTAACCGATTTAAAATGACGTGACCCAAGTCGTAACCAATCAGTGGAGTGGCAAGTTGTTGCCTGTTCTGGGCGTAAGAAGTTCTAAAGAAGAACGACTGCCAATCTGTCTCATAATTACATTTCATAATAGGTAACTACTTCTTGTGATAAAGAACAAGGTGAAGTTGTTCTGAATGCTCTGAGTAAGTGATAAAGTGCAGATAATGAGCTGGGACACAATAGAATCTAACATAGGTCATCTCAATGTTGCCTTGGCACTTCTGGAGCAAATGTTCGAAAGAAAGTTGTTACTTTTTGCATGACGGCACCAAATTGATATAAGCACTCAGAAAAAACATTTAAATGACACAAAAATAGAATAATTAAAAAATTTCTATTTGGCTGAATTTTTCAAAAAAAAAAAAAAAAAAAAAAAAAAAAAAAAAAAAAATCCTGTTAGAGACGACTACAGAGAACTAACTGAGCTATGACTTATATTTTTGGATGGAGATAGCAGCAAACAACCGAAAATTAGGCATTCTCGTGCAGTGCATCATGGATGATATTTTTAAAGAGCCATTTATTCAATCAAGATACGTTTCCTAAGTTTACAACTTAAATTGAACAAGCAATACAGAATGGTACACCTATATATCTATAAATGAAAAAGTTTGGATGTGTGTTTGGATGTACTTCTGGAATCAATCACGCTTTAATAATTCAACATATTTAAATGAAATTTGGCATGAAGCCAGTTAATTGTGTGCAAAGTGACATAGGATAGATTTTATCCCACAAAAATGCATAGTTCTTTTGGAAATTGCCATTAATATCAATTCGCAAACAACAAAGAGTTTCCTACTTCGTAGATAGCCGAGCCACATTTACTCCTTGCTTTTTACGTAAATCCCAAACACTACCATTTGGAAATAAAGGAAAAACCTTCTTACATGTGCAAGTTTGTGTTTAGTTTAAAAGCCATAAAACCGACGCACTTGACAAATAATAGTTTGGAACCAGGAAATATAAATCTGTACTTAACCTTAAATTTAAAAAAAAGGTAGGTACTGTTGTTAAGTTCGCAAAGAGATGTTTTCATTTGCTTACATAAAATAGTATGAAATCTCAAATATTACACCATAATTTCGTTCGTGATATATGTGTCATAATAAATATGAAAAAGCAAAGCTTTTTTTAAAAAACAACGTAAAATGCTATGAGTATACCAGCACGAAAGTCGGTTCACTAAAAGTGCAAAATGGTCGCGCCCCAAATGTCGTATTTATAAAAATGTAAAGGATTCCAATCTATCTCGGTTTAATTTATTTTCTGTTTCTTTTTTGTACTATACAATCTCTGTATAGGGTATTTGACTACTTCTTGAAAATGGTTTTAAATTGTTTATTGATACACCTTATTCCCCTAGTGAAGAGATTTTTTGACGAAAGTTCATAATTTTGCGTAAAATTCAAAGTTAAAATTTAAAAAATTTAAAAGGCCGCCAAAACGCTCCTTCGCTGCCTGGCGCGTGCAACGACCGTCATGACGTCACACGTCTGTAAACGCTCCCGCTGCGAATGGAGTGTTTCCTATTACCCAAGTTTTCAACTATTTTTATTGTTTGTTGCTGGTTATTTCTTGTTATTAATGAAAGTTTATCCTATTATATAAAAAGCTAACGTGGCATCTGCGTGCGTCGTCTATACATGCTTCTCCTATTGGCTAACGAACGGCCAATCATCAACCACCATATTACGTTCGCACCACCATCTTGCTTTTCGTTTATTTACAGCTAGACGCTGAAATTCATATAAGGAGAAGGAGATTCAATATTTGCGCTATTTTATCCGTATCAGTTAGACACAGAATTTGAGAAGGGGATTCAATATTTACGCTACTTTATCTGCATCAGTTATGAGCATAACCTAAGAATTTTTTTGGCAGAAAGTAAGAAGCAAGGAAGTTTATTAAAAACTAGGAGAAATGTACATAATGCGAAATGTATTTGTCACATAAATAACAGTTATCCATTTACGAAATTATAGTCTCCGTAATCTAAAGTGAAATGCATTTTTTTATTTTGAAATCCTGACAAAATACTCTGATAATCTAACGAGAATAACGTTTTCGTATAACTAAAGATATCATTAAGGATGACTTATTCGTTTCTCCTTATAAGCTTTTCCATAATAAATTCCTACTACCATTATATATGATACCCTTAGTTTTTGATACATGTGTTAGCTATTAAATGAGATTTAAGATAACTTTTTTTATCAGATTTAAATCATCAAGGATATGACACTCGCAATTCAACAACGATACTATTGCCGCAAAATAGCAGTGAGCAGTGATATAATAAATACTGAGAGTAGGGAAAAAAAATAAATACCAGGCAATTATATGTCACAAAGTTAAAATTATTACGTTCAATTAAATTTACATATTGCTTTTTATTTATCTACGACAACCAGATGCAGAAATTAATGTAAGGAGAAGGGTTTTCATTATTTACGCTATTTTACCTGCCTCAATTGTAAGCACCAGTTTAAACCGTAAACTAAGAATTTTTTGGCACACGATAAGAATCAATGAGGTTTATTAAAAACTCAGAGAATCGTACATACATAATCGCGACATGTATTAGTCAAATAAATAACAGTTATTTGTTTTCGAAATTGTAATCTCCATCATCTAACGTAAAATGCATTTATTTATGTGAGATCCTAACCAAGTGCTCTGATAATCTAACCAGAGTTATATATATGATACCCTTAGTTTTTGATACATGTGTTAGCTATTAAATGAGATTTAAGATAACTTTTTATCAGATTTAAATCATCAAGGATATGACACTCGCAATTCAACAACGACATTATTGCCGCAAAATAGCAGTGAGCAGTGATATAATAAATACTAAGAGTAGGGAAAAAAAATTAATACCAGGCAATTATATGTCACAAAGTTACAATTATTACGTTCGATTAAATTTACATATTGCTTTTTATTTATCTACGACAACCAGATGCAGAAATTAATGTAAGGAGAAGGGTTTTCATTATTTACGCTATTTTACCTGCCTCAGTTGTAAGCACCAGTTTAAACCGTAAACTAAGAATTTTTTGGCACACGGTAAGAAACAATGAGGTTTATTAAAAACTCAGAGAATCGTACATACATAATCGCGACATGTATTAGTCAAATAAATAACAGTTATTTGTTTTCGAAATTGTAATCTCCGTCATCTAACGTAAAATGCATTTATTTATGTGAGATCCTAACCAAGTGCTCTGATAATCTAACCAGAGTAACGTATTCATATAACGAAAGATATAATTAAAAAAGATTATTTTTCTTACAAGGTTTTTCAGAATGAATTCCTACTACCACCATAGGTGATACCCATCATTATTCATTTGAGGGTAATAGAGGCTATGATTTTCGAACGCAATATTACTGGAGGTTGTGGTTAAGTTTAACAGAATTGCAACTGACACATTTTGTTACAGCATAATTCACTCTGAAACGAGTTTTACAAACCAATTAAACTGTTTTCATAAGTGCCATGTTACTAAATGTATTAATTAATGCGGGTGGAAGTAGTTTCATATTTAACGTGCTGAATTGTGCCTGGACCAGGAATAAAACTGATATTACATGGATAGCAAAAGTTTTTGGAATTCCTAATCTGATTTTATTTAATTGGTTCTTTACTTCCGGCGTCATTAATTCAGTAGAAGTTACTACTGTATGGCTATGTGAACGGCAAATGAAATATGTAGAACTTTGCAAAATCAAGGTCATTAGTATTATGTAATATCAGTTCCGTTTAATTAACCAACTGCAAAAAAAATGAGCTGCCAGAATATTGCGTTCAAACCGTCATTTTTGACGGGCTCGAAGCTAGTTTTGAATATAAAATCAAAAACAATTTGTTAAAGCCTACAGCGGAAAAATATTGAAAGTAGACGCCTTATTTGTGGGGCTAGTTATGGAAACAACCACTGAGTTTTATTCTGTGGAGTTTAAATGTAACAACCTCAATATAATATTGTGACAAAGTCACTAACGATTTTCTGTGAAGCTCATTTACACCGCAATTTAGTAGAGTTAAATGTAATACGTTGTTTAAGGTGAGAATTATTAGGATTAAGGTCCTAAGGTTCGATCCTCGCTTCGGAATATGTTCAATTTGCTGCCTTTTGTCATTTTCTTTAGATATGTAATATACTCAATATTAAAGTAGAAATATAATTGTTAAAAGATAGATGTAGCCTGTGCATTGCCTACGCTGTGTTGGCCACACGTGTTGGACAGCCAAGCGGGCAGACGCGTTGGGGTGCAACGGTCATTTGGAATCAATAGACCGTATAGGAAGGCGCGCTGCAGATAGGGTCAGATGCAGAGCATGGTCTGTTGGGGATAAATAGACCTTATAGGAAGGCGCGCTACCGTCGGGGTCAGATGGAAAAGGAGTATCATGTAAATAAGAGTTTGTGTCACCCATTGGTTTTGTTTACAACCACACTGGTCGAGCAGGCGTGCTGCTGTTCATGGTTAAATAAGATTCAGCCAAGTGACACGAGGTTAACTGTTTTGACCTAGTATAAAGGATCACGGAGACCACAGGGAGGGGCCAGTACCATCCAGTTGCTACGTAGTGCTGTACAGTTTGCATCGCTGTACTGCTGCGTATTAATGCTGCCGTAGTTGACCAGCGGATCTGACTTGGGGAAGCAGTAACTTTCTCTCCCGCACCTAGCATTTCCTAACAACCTATTTCAAACTGTCTGTAGACTAGTTTGAAGTTATTAAACTCCAATGTTCTGGAATTGGCTTTGTCATTTCTAGCGTGAGTTTGCCTGCCTACTTTCCGTCCAAAATCCTTTGGCGAGAGCCGCACCTTGCCTCAGGTATCGAACCCATGTCCTCAATATTTCAGGTTGTGGCCAAAAGTTAAGTGGCTTCCAGTCTGGGATAGGACAGATACTAGTTGCTGTTGGTTGCATCGCATAGTTATTTTTTCCCGAAAATCCACCAAAACATCAATTTAATTTTTCTTTTATTTTTTCTGAAGGGTTCACAACTTTTTGGATAACAAGCGAATTTCAACCATTTGAAGAAACCAAAGAAGATTTCAAAAAGGATATTACTTGCAGACCAAAAAACAGGGTTTATAAAATAATTTATGGTACATTAAAAGTAAATACCGCCTAATAGACGCAGTTATGTCAGGAAGGTAACCTGCAGTTGTATCGTCACGTAAAAATTCCCACGAAAAGGACACAAAGCGTTCCGGAACTGTTGCAAGATTAGCATGAAATTTCTACAAGTGATGTAACTTCTAAAATAAATTCTATTATTCACCACCGTGCACCTGTATGTTTTGCATAATATTCTCTCTCTGGTAAGTTTAAAAATTAAAAGTTTTCATGTATGGTAGCAATTTGTTTCAAACGCTTGCATGACGCTTGCAACTATTATGAATTCTCTGAATAAAAACATGGTAGTGCAAAAAACAGCAAACAAAAACGGAAAAAAATGCATGCAAAAAATATTATCCTACCCAAGGTTAGAATGTAGAACGTTCTGAATTCCATTAACACTCTTCAATCACGCAGCTATCTGGAAACTACTTCTTAATTGCTTCTTTTTATGTTAATAGTAAACACTTCACATTTTTTTTTTTTTTGGTAACAGTTTAACGTCCCTTTTTAACAACGTGGTCTTTAGAGACGGGAAAGGATGGGGGCAAGGAATGGGAGGGAATTCGGCCATGGCCTTTTGAAGGAAGCATCCCGGCATTCACCTGGAGTGATTTGGGGAAACCATGGAAAACCCAAATCTGGATGCCCGGACGGGGATTGGAACCGCCGTCCTCCCGAATGCGAGGCCAGAACGCTATCCGTTACACCACCACGCTCGGTAACACTTCACAGTTTCTTCATGTGAGATGAGGTGAAAAGAGGTAGGTAAATGAATAAACAAACAAATTCAGTTTTATTGACAAAAAAATATCGTTTATCTATAATCTTTAATCTACAATTAAGAAAAATGGCCCACAAAATCCAATTGTTCCGAGCATGTTAACGCTCTGGTCTCGCATCTGGGTAGACGCCGCACAGTGTGATATTTTCTAAATCTAGAGGGACAAAAGTCAGTTTTGATAATAGTCTATGCAGACAAAATAGTTATTTATATTCAAAGTAGATAACCCATATTACTCGGAACAAAGGTTTATTTTCCACAAATTCACGTCTCACAATAGAAAAAATAGTTTGAACAATGTACTTCCTGTGATCCAACGATCAAGCGCTCCAGTCGGCCGCGTCATTCCACTGAGTTATGTCGATGATTACGCTTTGTTTCTGGTGTTAGTAGTGATTTGTGTGTTGCTATTGCTTTTGCGGAACCTCAAGGTAAGTTTACGCATGATTTTTCCGTGATACAATAGCATCATTAAAACAGAGCGAGATTTTTTTAAATTAAAAAAAAAAAAGAGCCAATTTCATATTGAGTTTTAGTTCATTATACCGATCCATTACTATATTTATTTGAAAGAGCTGCTTATTAGCTACAAGAAATATCTTAATTTGTTTGCGCATATTTGCGACACCCATACAACTTTTCTTTATTTTCAGCATGACTGCACAAATTTCGCGTACATAATTTTTCGACGTATGATTTGCTAACGCAAAACAATCAATCTCTAACTTTAAATTTAAATGAGTCTCAAATTGAAGCTGTTACATTTTTAAGCTCAGCAGAATAAAAGTCAGGTTTTTTTTTCTGTAGCCAGCCCCACAAGTAAGGCGTCTATTTTGGATATTTTTCCACTGTAGGCTTTTACAAATTGTTCTCGATTTTGTATTCAAAATGAAATTTCATTAATAACAAGAAATGACCAGCAACAAACAATAAAAATAGTTGAAAACTTGGATAATAGGATACGCTCCATTTCCAGCCGCAGCGTTTACAGACATGTGACGTCACTCAAGCGACTGCCAATCGTAGAGCGTTTTCTGTCACGTGACCAGAGGTAAGAAAAGTATAATTTTTATTTCACTTTTTTATTAAAAATAATTCACTTTTCTTTTCAAAATTGAAAAAATTAGGTTCCTAAAGCATTAATCTACGAGAATGAGTTCAATTTATAATATTTTTTTAATACTGTCAAATAGCCTATTACAAATTATTTTTGCCGAAATTTAAAACTTAACTAACCCTTATTTTTTGTTCAGAATTTTTGTACAAATAGTAGAGACTATGATTCACGAAACAGTGCTTTTTACTTACTGTTCAATATTCTGCAAATATCTATCAAATGCTACACTTAAAATGAATGTATTCAGTGGGCTAATGTAGAAACTTATTTTTTCATGAAGCAACACTGGAAATCGTTTGCAACACAATACACCTCATTTGCACGGAGCATATGGAAGCTGCTTACTTATTACTAATGATAAATAAATTCCTTCTGCCTTATGCTGTGACAAAAATAATTCTGATCCAGGCATCATTTCAACCAAACCACTATCTCTCTTAATACTGCCGCTACAAAGTCAAACTATACGAACACACCTCAACATATTAAATGTAATTATACACTTTACTAAATAACGAGCAGTAACAGTCACTTTATCGAGATGTTAACTTGACCAGCAATATTAACGAAAGTTGTCTTAGAGTTATAGAGAAGTATGGACTTTCCATTGTACACTGTAAATTACAAGCATTTTAGTATAAATTTTTTAATTACGTTACTCCAATAACTGTCATGATGTTGATGACATTGTTCATGTGGATGAATGTAGTTTCAGTATTTAATTTACTGCGTTTTTACGAGCGCCACATTGCCAACATCATTATTCGGGTTCATTTAGTATCGCGGTCTGAAATAATGAGTCAAGTTTATTTCGACATTCATAACATCACTAACATGTAATACACCCTACAGTGAATGTACTAATGCGCAACTGATACAAGCTTTGGTTTTCTATTGGTAATATTAGCTAAGTTTGTGACTTGGTTGAAATGCAGCCTGGGGCCAGAATGAAACATTATTAGTTATTTCAAGAGCGCCATTTTAGTGATGTCATGTGTTGCTTTGTTCCGATATTGTATCAAAAGATTTATAATAAGATTGGATGATTTAGCAGAACACGTGGCGTTGACCGAAGTAAATTTTTGAAATTTATAATTGTTTTATTCAGATAGTGGAGTGGCAGACAAGTGGAGTGGTAATTAGACATTCTGTTGCCAGATTGAGAAACCAATTATGAAGAAAGAATCAATTACTGCTTTAACATTGAAATTTATATTTTAGCGCAGACTTAATGGTTGGAAACGAATGAACTATAGTAAACTGGTCTACAGGCAATTCAATTGTTTCCACAGATAGGGAAACCATTACCACTGATCATTATGGATAAAAGAATCAATTACTACTATACTTACTACTATAATATGTAAATTTCTGTTGATGGAACCAATATATCCTAAAAAAAAATCAATATTCAAAGAGAAAATTAAGTTCTCTTTTTTTTAAAAGAGTTTTTTTGCAAATCAAAATATTCATTTTTAGTATCGCAGTTTTTTTTAACGGAATTGAACGTCCATCGGCCACTTAAGTATTTATTTGCTGTTTTGATGTTAGTATTTTTTGTTGGTGATATTTAGTCGATTCCATCAATGTATTGCTAATATTTTGACGTTTTGAGCTTCCATTATATATTCATTTTTATTCGTGAGATGAAATAAGTAATTTTAATAGATGCTGGATAAACGAAATTCAAATCGTTCATGGAAATGTAAGAGAACTAGGGCTACGAAAATAGCCAAAACCTAGGAGACAAATCCTCAATATTGTATAGACGGATATATTATACTGAAAATACTCCTAACAAACAGAATATTTTTATTGTTTTAAAAGTTCAATGAAGTAGTTGTGGAACATAAATAAATTTTTGTTATTTTATTGCAACATTTATTACTACTATTACTAATAAAAATAGCTCTAAAATAAATTGTATGGTCGTATTACCCTGGTGACAAGGCTTCTTTATGTCCCCGCAATCAGCCCCTTTTGTAGCATCTTAACGTAACCCAGTAATCCTACCGGACGTAGAGGGCCCACAGTTCAACAAGGAATCAGAACCAAGTGAGCATTCTGGCGTAATTCACATCATACAACAACCTATGCCAGAGGTGAAGGTCGTCTCCAATTGGACGCCCTAACCACTGAGAAACCAGACCTCTCAAGAAAATCTTATATTACAACACTCTTCCACGCGGACGAAGTCGCGGGTAACTGCAAGTAATTTAATAAGGAAAAGTACATCTGACTTTGCAGAAAGGTAAACTCCTTTGATGGCAGAAATATCCGTCTCTATATTGTATGGTATGTAGAATTAGCTGTCTTGTATGTACATTGTATATTATTTTGTATCTTCTGCAACTTAATTAAAGCTTATCTATATTTTGTTTTAGGAAAAACAACAATCAATTTGTATCCTTGAAGATCAAACACTTGTTTTCTTGATTGAAAATTTAAATTAGTGTTCTTCAGGAGAGCGGTTGAATGTTGGAAGAAACCCCGGGTTTTGTGCAGGCTAAAAGAAAGGTCTTTTATCTGAAAGAGCTGTAAAATTAATGTACGAGTTTCATGGTTTAATTACAGCCGATGAAGAATGGAAACAATTTTCATGCAAAAATACCAAAAATTGTACCTGCACCGCATAAAAAAAGAGATCCTAAAAAGAAAATACCCCTCAAAATTTCAATACTTCTGCCTTATTAAAAAATTAAGTATTATTTTTTGTTCTATGAATTTCATTGTTAACCCAGAATTATACAAAATTTAATCATATAGTCACGTATCAAGCGTTAGTAAAAATAACCATTTATCGTAATCTTTTGGGTCAACTCGGCATGGGTTAACACCATCGTAGGAGGATAAAATTTCTTATATAAGTAAACTACAAAGGTTTAAAAAGAATTAAAGGGTAAGCGTTTGAATATTTGAAAAAATATTTTTTTTTGTTCATATAAAGGATACCCTAACGTGTATTAACCATGACATGTTTCACATCCTAGAGGTCTTTCCTCAGCAGGGATCCATGAAACAAGATTGATAAATAAAAATAAATACATAAATAAATGACTGCCTCCGATTAGGTCCGGCGATGATAAATATGTGCCATTTAAGGACAACATTTCCTAATTGTTAACCTGCAAGCTTTGGGAGCAAGGTCCGATGTTTAGCACACTGTAATACGTGACAGCTACCAGATTGGGAATTTTGTGATGTTTAATATACTGCTATTGAAGCAGTATATCTATCGCTAAGGGCAAATCCTTGTGTATTTCCTTCAGAACAACATCTGAATGGGAAATCACTGTGAACTTTGTTTGTCTTCATTGATGGCAGCCTACTTATTACTAAACTGCGATAAAGTTGTGTAACTACCACACCACAGGAAACCCACTAAATATCGATTTGTACATATACGTTTTGAAATAAGTTCAAATTGTGTTTACATTTGTTTCATAAAACATCACCTACTCTTCCCTTCACCCCTTTAAAACAAATTTACACATGTGACTTTTCTGTTTTCTGCATTTATCTTGAAAACTGTAGGGAAATCGGCTAAAGGTGATGGCAATGCAGAATGCTTATGGCATTCCAATCAAAAGAGATAAAACATCAGAACATTCATATCCAGCCACCAGGTAGATGACGGAAAGACTAAAAATGTTTTATATCCCAAAGCAATATAATAAACTTTTTCAAATTTGGTTAATCCACAAAAATTCACTGTCTTTTCCTTATTCTGTACATATGTGTCTGCTTTACATATGTTTACAAACATAAAAAAATAGGCATTGAATTGTACACCAGACCAAACTAGGGTTATTATGAAAATACCATTAGTTTAATCTCCAAAATATTTTTCTTTATTTTATTAATAATAAAAAATTTACTATAATTATTTTTTTCAATTTGACTAGTCATTATTGAGAATATACTTTCCCACAATTATCATTGGTCAACTTTGTTTTGGTATGTGGCATATTATGTCCTCCTCTATTAATGATTAAGGTTTGGATTTAAATAATGTAAAGTATGTTCATGTTTTTGGTGTTTGTCTTGGCCCTCCCATCTTCATCTGTGGTGAGTAATGGGTGTATTTTCCCTATGCTTGTTTATTCACTCAAAATAAACATAAGCAAACTGTTATATAGGCACTGCTCAATTGATGAGGAATTACATTTCTAACTGAAAGCTTTCATGCTCTCCTCGCATCATTAAGTGATTCTAAGTATCTTGTGATCAATTCTGACAGGTGTAATATTTTTATCAGTGTATTGTTCTTCTTTAAAGTAGTTATAATTTTTCCAATTGAATGGCAATTGTCTAAGCAAATTAGTGTTACTTTGTACTATAAATAATAGTATAAAAAAAGATTTAACTAACCTGAACCACTTTCCACATGACGTACAAAGCTATTGTATTGTCTGGGAAGAAACCAAAGGTAAGACCTGCAAATATGCCTGCTGGAATAGCATGGAACTTTGAATCTTTGTCAAAAATCCAACGCATGATACAAGATGTCATCTGGAAAATAATAAATACGCTGATAAATTACCACAACAGAATAAGAAATAGTGGTGGATAATAATACAAATACTAAATTTGAAAGAGAGCTGGTGAGTCCAGTTTTACAAAAGAAGTTAGAAGATGATCATACAAGTCAAACATAATTAACAGCTGCTTTACAGATGCAGAGCTAGTGTACTTGAAAAGGAGTAAAATACATGTTAAAACATAAATCTGCAAGTGACTAAGAGCATTTCCAACAAATTCTTATTTCACTGAGTAAGTGGAACATATCTTCATCCCTGACTTCAATCATCTTATACAGGGCGTTCGCCGGGAAACACAACCCACTGTTAGCGCTACAAGGAAGAAACTGCTCCCGGCGAGCGAGCGCTCAGTTTCTGGCATAGTTCGACCGTCGGCCGCGGACTATTTCATAATAATTACGCTTCATAAACTTCATAAACTTGTATGTGCTAAGCATCAAATGTGTCGTAATTCATTAGCTTACCTTATAAAAGATGCTGGAAGTGTTGACCCTCTTGTGTAATGCACATTTCACATCTTCTGAACATATTTCGAGACACACGCTGGATTTCACCTTTGTCAATGGACATTATTACTTGATAGATTTTCTCCTCAAGTTCTTCCAATGTGTGAGGATTTCCTTCGTACACCTTACCCTTAAGTTTACCCCAAAGGTAGAAGTCACAAGGGTTTAAATCCGGTGATCTGGCGGGCCACAACCCACGGCTGATTACACGATCATAAAACACTTCGTCAAGTGCAGCAAGCGAATTTCTAGCGGTGTGAGCTGTCGCCCCATCCTGTTGAAAATAGCCGTACAATTTTTCTTCTTCAGTAAGTTTCTCGAAAAAACGATTTCACAATATTTTCGATATATCTTGCGGAAGTAAGAGTTTCACGGAAGAAAATTGGACCTATGATTCTCGAAGCACTAATCGCACACCAAACACCCACTTTTAAGTCATGCAATGGCAGTTGGAGTAGAGTATTTGGTTTTTCTGAACTCCAGTGTCGACTGTTTTGAGCGTTAACATAACCACTCAGATGAAACCAGGCCTCATCAGAGAAAAACGTCAGTTGCGGATCAACAGTGCCATCGTGGACACCCTGCAGGTACCAGTTGCAAAATCTAATCCTAGGCCCCTGGTCTATTTCTGTAATTTTATGCACCACAATTGTTTTGTACGGCTTTAAGTGAACTAGCTTTGTTACTTTCCAAGCTGACGTCTTAGATACGCCTGCCTGCTGCCCTAACTGACTTAATGATTTTTTAGGCGACTGTTCTAGTCGAAAAGCGATATCGTCAATTTTCTCCTCTGTGAGAATACGGTTGACCGACAGTCTCTTTTTGTTAAAAAATGAACCCGTTTCTCTTACTTTTTTAACCAGACGCAGAATTGTTGATTTAGCTGGCAGTAAAGCGCCAGGAAATTCGCGACGAAATTTACTGCGACACTTTTTAAACGACTTCTTCTTCACATATGTATCGTAGAGAAATATTCTTTGTTGCAAACTGTAACGTACCATAATTTTACTCACACTCAAACACGGTACAGATTAGTAAGAGTAAGAGTAAGAGTATGAAGCCCTAAACCAGCCAAACCGCAAAGAAACGTTTATTCACAACACTGATTAATAAGAGACTGAAGTCACAAACTAGCTACAATGCAAATAAAACCGTTCTTAACCATGTAAGGGTCCCATTATACTGTGCCACTGCACTGTTGGGGCAGCGGAGGTGTTAAACAGTGCGGTGATTCACGTTGCCGGGTGGCGGGAACCGCTGGCCCCGCTGACCGAGCAAGTTGCCGACGGCAACAGACTGGGAGGGTTGCGTTTCCCGGCGAACGCCCTGTATTATGTTTTGTATAACATAACAGAAATAAGTTTAGAATTACTAATATATAATCATGTAAATTTCCGCCAAAAACTAGCGGCATTCATCTTTATGAAACCAGATTAAAGCTCTGATGCTTTATATTTTATATTGATAAAATGATATATCTGTCAATTATTTCTCAAAAGAAGCAGCACAATACTATTAGATGGATTAAAAAATGTAAACGGAAAGAGATGCAAATACAGATATTGTGCACCTTATGCCCTCACATAGATGATATTTGGGTATGATTAAACAAGACCCTATAAAGCAAAATAAATCTAGACTATTCACACAATTGAAAAGTAGAAAGAGGAGGATATATTACATTATTTGTGACACTGTCAGAGGAAAGGCTTTTTTTCAAAACAAAACAACATGTATTAGATCCAAAACAATTTGTACTGGTACTCTACTTAAAACTAAGAAGAAGAAGAAAAAGAAGTAGATGATAGTAACTCAGGGATCTTGAGAGTGAGAAATCAAATTTTTGAAATGCTTCGACAACCATTGTAACCTGAATATCATTCAAACCAATACATGGTTGTCCTAAGCCTCAGAACATCTTTGAAATACAAGAAGCTCCTTACACTCTATATTCTGACACCTGTCGCATTCCCGTAAAGCCTCACATAACTATCTGAAGTGTGTGGTCCCTCAAATAATATTTCTTTTCTAAGCACTATCCCTAAACATGGGCTGGGAGAACTATATTGTTAATATAGTTTTGCTTGCTGGCAAGTATTCATCTCACATAATGAAGAGCAACATAGATAATAACTACTAAGCTGAAGCAGTCTGTGGGCTGAGTAATTAAGGCGTCTGATTGGAGGTCAAAAGGTCGTTGTTTCAAATCATGGTCTCAGCTGCGATTTTCGAAGGCACTTAACCCAATCTTCACCTCTGACACAGCATGCTGTGTAATGTGAAGTAAACCAGAATGCTTCGGTGGTTCGGATCCCACATTAAGCTGTAGGCCCCCTCTACTGGTAAGATTATTGGACTTGGTTAGTTAGGCACGACAAGAACAACATTGCATGGCAACAAAACTCAAGCTTGGCAGCCAAACAATCCCTAATGATCTCCCAGCCAATTCTGCCATATGGCGATTTGATTTTATTATTAGGCTGCAAGCGTATGGAGCTATTAAAATAAATATTAGCTAATTTGTGACTGAACTGATAAACTAATTGTTAACTGGTTAGTGACTCGGTTCCACACACGAAGCTACCCTTAAGTGACCGAGTGTTCCTAAGTGGAATGCATCCTACGTTGTGGACAAGGTATATTTACAAGTGCTGACTAAAATAATGAAGAAGATTCTTTGTAATTATTTAGTTAGAAGAAGGCAATGGATTCACCAATACCTAAAAAGGAAAAAAAAATACAAAAGAGTTCCAACAAATAGATGTTAAACTTGTCTCTTTCAATGTCTAAACTGAGTTAAATAGATTTAGTGTGACTGACGTTAGACAGCAAGATACAAATATCACAGAATGCCTATAGTACTGAGGAATAATCCTCATAACTCTCGGGTAGTAAAAATCAGTTTATTTTAACAAAAAAGTTGGAGTTTTTACTTTCACTTGCCAGAAAATTATCATTACAAAATTATCAATTATTTCAAAATAATTTTTACATAGACAATTTGCACGTTTATTACTGAATTTAACTGTATTTGTTTCTGCTCGGTGTTGTAATAATGTTCATAGTTTTCAGTAAGTGCCTCATATATTTCATCAAATAATAACTTGCTGGTTTAATAGCACTTGATTTGTCTGACAGAAACTGAACAGGATCACTGAAAGGGTAAGCTGTGGACAAATGGTCACAATGAGAGAGGGTGACTAAGGTATCAATAAATTTATAGATGTTGGAGACGAAGAGCGATTGGGAGTTGCATTCAACATCTCGTCAATGGCTTGAAATACCACACTTGATTCGCAGTCATCAACTCCCAATCTGACAGCAAACTTAATAGAAACATTCGTAAAGCATAGCAGCATGGATTTTAGTTTTCTAAAGTAATCACAAGTTTTTGCATTCTTGGCTTTAAAATAGTTGATAAAGATGTTACCAACAGCATCATTTCATGTGATGCACACCATTATACTAACGTATTGGATGCTAGTACACTCAACCCATCTTGCTGTTGAGGTGAAGTTTGAGGCAATGAAGGTGGTGTTGGTATTGGTGATGGTTGTAAAAGCTGAAGTGATGATGAAGATTGCAAGATTTGTGCAACACTTTCTGCATTAGTGACATTGTCCTCAAGAAGTTTTCTTCTTTCTCTTGAAGTACATTTCGCACATTTTCTGTAGCCTAACCTAATGTCTTATTATATGGAAAAGATTACTACTATTATTTCTTTTTTATTACCATTGTTTGTACATAAATACACCAGAGTCCTGCTAATCCAAACCCCAAAAATATGAACATTCAGTTAATCCGAACCCTTGGTTAATCCGATCATTCGGTTAATACGAACATTCGGCTAATCCGAACATTCGGCTAATCCGAACATTCGGTTAATCCGAACATGGCAAAAAGTTAGTCTAAGTATGAAAAATGGTAAAAGAATTAATACACAGTTCATGAAAATAGTTCATACTGTATTTAATTGGTCGGTTAACTGCTGTAAATACACACAATTTTAATTTACACAGTACAGTACACAGATATTAGAAAAATTAGCAAGAAAACAAGTTTAAACAGTGCATAAAAATGAAAGAAAAACTATCAAACTTATGATATAGTTACAATGTGTGAAGAAGCCTGTGAATGGATGGCAGCGAATGATGCAAGATTGGAGAACCTTACTGATGTTGATTTAGTGGCTGCTGTGACTCAAGACCAGGTAGAAGTGGACTGTTGTGACAGAAGTGACAGTGAGGCAGAATGTGACAAAGGAGAGCTGGTGCCACACAGTGACACAGCAGAAGCCCTTAATCTTGCGCTATGCTATTTGGGGCAACAGGACACTGCAACACCTGCTGATTTAATGTTTATGAGACGATGGCGCGACTTTGCATCGTATAACAGACTGTCTTCATTACGCCAAAAAAACAAGACTGAATTTTTGTCTTCTTAAATGTAGGAATAAAATGGGCACAGTATACTTCATACTAGAAACTGGTCACTGAAATTCCGGCTAATCCAAACAAATCAGTAATCCAAACAAGGCTCGGTCCCAATTAGTTCGGATTAGAGGGACTCTGGTGTAAAAGAATCAATCAAAAAGATAGCATGGGGAGGCAAATGATTTTCCTTAGAAAACCGTTGGACAGAGGGAACAAACTGGTCATGAAACAATTCAGGAAGGCCTTATTAACATTTTCAAGGAACACACGCCACCCTAATGGGGGATTTGTATGTTTGCTTGAGTGTTATGATAAACCTTGAATATGTTATCATTTCAGGCATACAAATACAACACTGAAAAGGATTCTCTGGCAGCCTGCAAATTCGGATACTGGTTTGATTGATGTGGCCTGCATGGGAAGGACAGTTGTACTCACCACAGACTCCATCTAAAGTTTAAAGGCATATGGAAGCTTTCGCTTCTTATTGCTGATAAAACCAGAGGATGTCAGGTGAGTAAAAGAGGTATTCCTGTTATAAGTGGTGTTAAGTCATGGCCTTTTATACAGTAAATACAACAAATATATCAAGATGGATAAAGGAAATGAAACTCTCTGTTAATCAAAATTTATAAAAATTATAAATTCTTACTGACATGCTAGAACACACTGAAAAAGTAAATAACTCAAAATCGTTGAATCAAAGTCTTCTGATAACTATTCCCCATCAAAATGTAAAACAAATATTTAATAAAATTGATGAAATTATTTTCTGTTTAGAAGAGATTCAAAATTCTAAAAGTTTTGATGTAGGTGTATTTTTATTTCACTGAACACATTTGTCTGACACAAGAATATCTTAACTGTCCATCCCCAAAGCATAAATTGAGCTTTCATTATTGTAGAAGGTAAAATGGAGTGTTTCCATTTTTGTTTTAAATAATATTCAATGTAGAAGTGTAGTTGTACGTAAGTAAGTATTGTATAGAATAACTGCTGTAAAGAGGAGCTCAAAGTTATGGCAGTCTACAGGTCCCCCTTGGGAAATTTGTCTGTTTTTATCATGGTTCCAAAAATAACACACAAATAGTTTCACATGGAGATTTTCAATGGTGAATTTCACAAATACAGCAATATAAATAATAAAGGAAAAGGAAATTAAACCATCACATACCAAAGTTGACATTCCAAACAGTGAAGTGGGTAAGGACTGGGTTACATAGGGTATTTGGGTATATAGTAAAAAGAAAAGGGACCTTCATATAAAAATAAGATACCCGAATAACTATATACTGAAAGCTCATAATAAATTTTATTCTAAAATACTAAGAATTTTAATATGGAAGGCAAAGAACTTGTGCGTATCAGCCAAAAATAAAGAATTCAGGTAATAAAATAATAACTTTAAGGAAAATAATAAAAAATGAAACAGGAAAATCTGTAAATCACTTAAACACATAAAAATAGAACAAAATGGATCTGTGCATGGTGAAGAAGAGGAAGTTTGTAAAATATTTAACAAATATTTTACTTCACATGTAGAGAAACTAGGCATAGAAAAACAATTCCCAGATAGTACCCAAAGGTTTCTTCAGACTACTTTATTTATCAAATAGATTTGTGGGGATGCAATTGCTACCAGTAAAAGTCTCGGAAACAAACTCATGAAGCAATTAAAACATAAAAATTCTTACAGCTATGAATATACAGGGTGTCCAGAAAAGGACTCCCTGATTTCAAAATTAAATATCTCGAAAACAAAGATCGATAGAGGATTGCAGTAAACGGTATGTTTATCGTGACAGCTGTAAGAAGTGTATACAGCAGTTTGAGGAATACTTCGGGAATCGAGTCATTGCTTTGGGATATCCCGAATTTACTGGCGCAGGCATGGATTGGCCTCCATATTCGCCGGATGTGACTCCCTGTGACTTTTTTTTTGTGGGGCACAGTGAAAGACATGGTCTACCCGAAGCATCCCGCCACGCTGGACGAGCTGGAATCGGCGATCTCTGCGGCATGTGAATCCATTTCGGTCGAGACACTACGAAATGTGATGGCGAATTTCATTCTTCGTTTGCGCCACCTCTGTAGTACCAATGGTGAACATTTTGGAAACATTGTGATGTGATTGTTTGCAAAGATTGTTTTCATACGATTATTTCACTTATGTATGCTGATATCAGCTGTACAGCGTACATCTGTTAGCAGCTTTTGTAACTATTATTTCACACTGCTGTATACACTTCTTACAGCTGTCACAATAAACATACCGTTTACTGCATTCCTCTATCGATCTTTGTTCTCGAGATATTTAATTTTGAAATCAGGGAGTCCTTTTCTGGACACCCTGTATCTAAATTAAACTACTGAAAAAATATTCAAATTGCATCAGTCACATACTTTCTCAGTTCTGTAATTAATCCTTAATTCAAGATGTATTTCCAAATAGACTAAAATATGCAGTTGTAAAAACATTATTTAAAACATGAAAAGAGACATGTATAATTAACTACCATCCCATTTCTCTACTTCCAAGAGTCTCAAAATTTTTTGAAAAAGTCATTTATCATATACACTCTATAATATTCTCACTACTTCACAGTCTGGATTCCAAAAAGGATCATCCACAGAAATGGTTATAGCTTCATTTTATATAAGACACTGGGCAAACTGAATAATAAAATGTACTCTGTAGAAATTTTTTGTCATATTGCAAAAGCATTTGACTGTTTAAATCATAGGTTTCCAACTTTTTAAGCCTGCTGCCCCCTTTTCGGAAAAAAACCTCACTACCCCATTTTCAAACAAAAAATTACTCACCATACCCTTTTCAGATAAAATAAAACACAGACTCCCTTTCTTGTAACAAATAATGCAGCCCATACTAATACAACTTTTTAGGCTCATAACCTACATTTTGAAATAGTGATTTGATAGCGCCCCTCTTAGGTGAAGTAAACAATCTTATAAATAAAAATGGATGTTGGTATATATTGTTAGGAAGCAAAGGTACTAAAAAAAAAAAAAAAACATACATTAAATATTTGGATAGGAGAAAAATCACCGCTTACCATAGAGGAAGATTCCTGCAGCACCAAGACACAGAAAAAAACACGTACATACAAAGAGCATGAAATTTTCAGGCTCATTGCTCTTCTTGAGCAATAAATTGAGGTAGCTGCATAATGGAAGCTAGCTGCCAAATGAGTGTGCCTGCCAGGCTGGCAACTCAAGGTGGGGAAAAGCAACATGGCATGAAGTGAAGATGGGAGTTGAAAGGCATAAACCCAAAAATAATTAACCTAATCTCAGAAACCCATTGCGGAAATGTGGCAGATGTCAGCAGAAAGTATTATCTTTCCTATGGATATACCAATTAATTTTTTTTTTTAATTTAAAAAAATAAATTTTGATGTTACAAACAACTAAAAGATTAGCCCTGGTGAGCAATGGTACAGTGGGAAATGGTAGTGTGTGGGGAATGGGTGAAAGAGGAGGAAGAATATGGAGCTATCTTAAATTAAGTCCTAATGGTTGTCTGGTTCCCAATTTATACTGATAAGCCAGTTCCCACCTTCTGAGTTCAGAGATGCTGCTTTTGTCCAAGAGGACTCTGATGACTAGGACTGTGATGCAAGGGTTGAAATTGTTGGTATCATGAGTGGTGGCATAAGATACAGGATGGTCAGGGCTTTAGGTGAATACCGATTGTCTGTGTCTGTTCATTCTGATGGCCAGTGTATTCGTGGTCAGACCATTATAGAAGGCTGGGCAATGTTTGCAGGTGAGTTGATATATTAGTTGGGAGGATACACAAGTGACAAGTCCCTTGATGGGGAAGCTTTTCACAGTTACGGGGTTGGTGATGGTGGTGGAGGCAGGGTGCATGTTGCATAATTTGCAGTGGGATCTGTAACAAGAAAAAGGAACCTAGGGGCTGTCTTGTAAGACGGGGAGGCCCATGGTTATGGATTAGGAGTTGGATGAGGTTCAGAGATCTACTGAAACAGGTTCTAGGTGGGTAAGGTAGGATTTTTGGAAGGACGGTTCTCATTTATGTACAGGTCTGAAGGAAATCGTAATATTGTTGAAGGACTTGGTTGATGGATTACAAACCTGGAAAGTATCAGGTGACCAAAACGTTTGTTTGGTTTTAGGGGGTTGTGGACGGTTGATAGGTTGAACGGGTTGTGATGTGGCACGCGAAACTTGTTTATGAACTAAAATTGGTGGGTAATTATAAGACATCAGAGCTTGGGAGATGTTGCTAGAATACTGTGCAAAGGCCTGCTGATTGCAACAGTGTCTTCCACGAATGTCAAGGTTATAGGGGAGAGAGCGTTTGATGTGATGAAGACAGCAGTTATTATAATTGAAGGTACTGTTGTAAGTTGGTAGGTTTGATATGGACAGATGAGCTGATGTGGCCATTTGTGAGACATAAATCGATATCCAGGAAAGTGGCATGAGTGTGGGAATAGTTCTACATGAATTTCAGGATGTTTGAAGTATTGAGTTTATTAAGGAAACTGTGTAGGTTGTTTTCCCTTGGGTTCACATTATGAAAATGTTATCAATGAATCTGACCCACAAAAAGGATTTCTGGTAGGCCCATCCAAGAATGATTGTACCATGCAGCCTAAGAAGAGGTTAGCACATAAGGAAACCATATGGGTGCCCATGGCAGTGCCACTAATTTGGTGGAAAATTTTACCTTCATAAGAGAAAAAATTATTGTTCAGTACCAGGGCTAGGGCAATGGGTAAGGATCTGCTGGAGAGGCTTTTAGGGAAAAGAAGGGGGGAGCACTGGTCTAGAATATGTTCAACGGTGCTGAGTCCATGACAGTGGGGAATGTTTGTGTATAAGGAAGTCACATCAATCATTACAAGAAGGCGTCAGGAGAACAGGTGTGGGACAAATGATTTGGGTGTCTTTGATGTGGCATATATATATCTCAAGAGGTTTCCAAATGTAATTGAACTCTGTTGGTGCATGTGGTACAGGGTTTGAGTCCTGCAGATGATGCCAGAGTTCGTTTTGGTGGCCAAGTGGATATTGATTGATTGTCTATCGGACATGAGATCATTGACCTGTCCGATATTATCTTCTTCTTGATGTTTCTTCTTGTAAGGTTGACGGTCTTCTGTATAGACACCAGGCAATTGTTGATGACGGAGTATAGTCAGACTGCATGGACAAATAGCTGTTGAAACAACTAAAATCTGTTAAAGGTGTTATATTTTTGATTGAAAGGCTGCGTAACTTCTTAAGACTTGTATGTTATTAGCTTGATACGGATTAGAAAGGTTTCTTGCAATGAAACAGAGGTTACAGTGAAAGTTCAGGTTTATTTTCATTCTTTAAACACAGACAGTTCTACAAACACTGATCGCAATTCCTGTTACACTCATTATGTTAGCTGATATTCCTGCAGTGACAAATTTGGAAGTATTTCGGCCTAAATGAGATTGCAAAAGTGAATTGTTGGTAGCGCACTGCCTACATTGAATGTTACTACATGATCTCCAGGCAATGACTGCTGCCTGAGTACATCTGCATTCGCGAGAGAAGCGCTGACTCCTCATCACGTGCGCCACGTCGCATTGGTAAGTAATACAATGAATAAGAGAAATCAAATCATAAGACCTTTTAACTGACTTAATTGCTGGTGTTCTAAAATCATTTCAAATTATCTGACAACCTGTAGTGTTTACAAACATTCCTGAACCACTTACTGATAATTTGCTTGTCTGCTGAGATTGAATACAATTGACACTGACAGTACAAGGTGTTAACAAGATAAATATCCAATTATCATTAACTCTAGCAAAATATGATTTGGTAAGGATCAAAACTTCTCTTTGGCATGACTCAACAAAATTTTCCGAAAAGAACATATTAGATTCACAGCCACTTACGCTTACATCATCCAAAGTCATCAATGGACATGTTTCTACAATACTAGATTCACATTTCTGCATATCGTTCTGATCAAGTGTTATGTACGATTTATTATCTTTGCTCAAAAAAATGACATATTTCATATTACATATCTGCCTGTTTCACTCCAATAAATCGGAAAAGTATGAATACTATACCTCTCCATAACGGAATCATGTGCACCAATAGAAATATTAACTACTAACCTCAAATTAATATCCATTAAAACAATATTTACCTTAGACAATTGATAATACACACTGAATCTCTCCTCAGTACAAGGGGCAATCATGAATTTACTTGAATCTAACTTATTCTGTATCAATTGTAAATATTTCAGAAATACTTTTGGGCTCAATAAAATATCACTAACTTTCCCACTAGAACCTTGTAATAAAGCAATTCTTAATCTAAATAGTACCATACGTACATTTGTTAACCCAAATCTAAGCTCTTGTAAAGTCTTTACACTAAAGATCTGATAATTAAAAACTGTCAAAACTGTATCTACTTCATGCATATTCTTACTCATTACTGATTGAATTTCCTTAGTTTGTGAGATGAAGGCATCTGCCAATACTTGTATTGCTTGTATGTGGTTTGTAATAGGTACTTCCATATGGCAAATAAAAATCAACTGTGACGAAAGAATGAGCTCAATGTCATTTCCTATGGCTTCCAAATTATTTAACCTTGACTCTAAATGCTCTAAATCTTCCAAATTTACAGTTGCAAATTTACAGTTTAAAATTTTTCCTCCAAGATCAAAATATGACCTTCTGACTCAGTTTGGCTTGTGAGGCAGAATTTCCAAAATACTGTAAAACTCTTCTGTAAAGCAGCATACATTACTTCTAGATTCAAAGAAACTGAATTTATAGCTGAGTCATTACGTGAAATATTTTCGTTTATGCTCATCAAGTGTACCAAATATACTATCCAGCGTGGTGCATTCATCTCTTACAATTCCCAAATCATAATCTATTATTACTGACCAAAAATTATCTGAAGGAATTACATCACTCTCTTTAGAAAATATTACACCATTACTAAGAGGCTTTACAAGAACTAGATAAACAAAGGTAAAAAGATACTCAATAAATTCACTGAATAAAACATGATGAATATTCAACATAAAATTTCTGCACTGCACTTTGCTTGAACACAAGGACACACTAACACTCTGACTATCCTCTACTGGCACTACCTGGGGCGTATCAAGTTGCTGCCCGCGCTCCGTTCTGCTTGACTGCTCTCCTCAAGGCTTCAACATTTTTTCATCGCAGTAAACATCTTTTATATACACTTGCAAGGTGACAAGGCTAGGTGTTTGAAAATCATCATAGGCACATATTTCTTTGCAACACATTGCAAGCATGAATATCATCAATTCAAATCTTAACTTAAAATATCTAACCATACAAAAAAACACAAAATTACACTTGGATGTTACAGCAGCTACGAAAACATGAAATACATTTATTATAATAATCACTATTTCCTAGGTCTCAAACTATACTTTACTGTTGGCTTTTGAGATGTATAAGATGGTTGAATAGGGCCTTTACTTCGCAATGAACATGGACTTGAACTTTGAGGTTCTACCAACTTTGGAATTTACCTAGGTTGTTCAACATGTTGTGTTCCTGTTCTGCCTGCTGATGTCTTTTAACCAGAGACAATTTTTATGAACAAAACTTAATTTTAACTGTAGCTCGTGAAAGAATTTGTATTGAATTGAATGGACCAGACCAATTTGTTGCAAATTTATGTGTCTGACCTTTTCTTAAAAATGGTGTGCTCAACATTACAAAATATCCAATGCTAATTTCTTGTTGTTTGGCTGTTTTATCATACTGTTTAGCTTGTGACTGAAATGCCTTCTCATTGTTTCTACGAACTTCTGACCATATTTTCTGCAATTTGAATGCTAGACTACATACATCTGGATTATCAATATCTATTGAAGTTTTGAATAGTTTAAAAGGTGACATCATTTGTCGACCATAGATACTTTCGAATGGAGTTCTCCTTGTGCTAACATGAACTCTGGTATTCCCAATTATTATGTGACTTGTTTCCATAGTTGTTCAACATTTTCCCAATAATTCTATGAATTCTTTCAGTCCTACCATTTCCTTGTGGATGAAAACTTGTAGCACACAATTTCTCAATACCCAATAACTTACAGACTTGTGTGAACAACGCTGACACGAAATTTGATCCATGATCCGCAATAACAGAATTCAGTACGCCAAATTGTAGTATCCAACCTAATACAAAAGCTCTTGCTACACTCTCAGCTGTTTGATCTTCCAAAGGCACAATTACTAAATATCGCGAAAAAGCATCTGTGATGGTAATTACATAACTGTAACCTGCTTTAGTATGCTTAAAAGGACCTATTACATCTAAAGCAACTCTCTGAAATGGTTCTGCTGTTTCTGGTAATTGTTGTAACTTCTCTCTAGCCTTCCAGGACCTAGTCTCTCATTACACTGAATACATACTCTCCGACATCTCCTTTACGACCTGACCACCAATATTGTTTAGCTATTCTCTGATTAGTTATTTTCCATCCACAATAACCTGAAAAAATGGAACCATGGTACAACTTCATTACTGGCTCACATAGGACTTTAGGAACAGCAACTCTGTCACCGCCCCTGGGTTTTTGATGCAATACATTATCATGGAATACAAACTATTTATTTTTTCTCCACTTACTGCACTCTTCTGTTTGCACAATTGGCAATTCTCCTGCCTCTACAATCCAAACTTTTCTACTCAAACTGTCTGCATTACTATGTAATTGTGGATAACATCAAATTCAAACTCACTGAGCCATAATGTCCAACACATTAGTCTTTTAATCCTAACATCTATTTTAACACTGTGTGATCTGTTATAATAGTAAATTTTCTGCCATAAAGGTAACATCTAAAACAAAAAGGTAATACTCCAAATGACTGACAAAAGTTCACACTCTGTAACACTGTAATTTGATTATGCTTTATTCAACTGGTGGGAAGCATAGGCTACTGGTCTTTCTTTTCCATCTATGACCTGAGATAAAACTGAGCCTTTTGCCACATTACTTGAAGTCTATGGAAAGAACAAAAGGTTTAGAAAAATCTGGGAATGCCAAAATTGGGTAAGTTGTGAGAGCTTCCTTCAAAGTATCAATAGCTTGATCACAATCAACTGACCATTCAAATTTTGTGCCTTTTTCCAGAAAGTTTGTTAATGGTTTAGCCTTAAGGGTATAATTTTGAACAAATTTTCTGTAGTAATTAGCAAGACAAAGAAATGATTGTAACTCTTTTACACAAGTTGGTGTTGGAAACACTTTTACTGCCTGAACTAAACGGGGATGTGGCTTTAATCCTTCCCTATAAATATGATGACCCAAGTAATATAATTCAGAAGCAGCAAAATTACATTTTTCAATTGACAATGTCAAATTAGCCTTCTGTAGACGTTCAAAAACACTTCTCAATCTATCTTTAGAAAATACAATTACATCATCCATGTAAATCAATGTAGAAAATGCCTTTAGTACCCTCAATACACCATCTATCAGTTTCTGAAAAGTAGCTGGAAAGGCATTCTGGTATAGTAATTATGACCGTTTGGTACATTGAAAGCAGTTTTTGGAATGTCTTTGTCAGCAAGTCTTATCTGTTGATAACTACTACGCAAATCAAGGTTAGTAAAATACACTGACCAAGGTAATCCACTATCTCTGAAATAGAAGGTAAAGGATAGACATCTGAAGTTGTAACAACATTTAAACACCTGTAATCTACACAAAACCTGAACTTAGTTTCTCCATTTGGAACGATAACGACTGGGGCCACCCATGACCTATTTGAAGGCCTAATCCTTTAATTGTTGATCAATAAATTCATCGATCAGTTGTTTTTGACGGATAGGAACTCGATATGCCTTCTTGTAAATGGGTAATGCATCTCCTGCCAAAATTCTATGTTCAGATATATCTGTGGCAGGGAGGGTTCTACCTGGTTGAAACAACTCTCTGAATTCATGCAATAATCCTTCAAACTTCTCTAAATCTCTTTGGAGCAAGTGGCTCAACTTATCCTTAAAACATACTTGGGCAACACGCGCCTTTTCACCTTTTACTCTACGGTCAGCCTCATTAACTTCATCATCAACATCAACATATATACTGCTAGCTAGCTCCTTATCACGTAAAATTTCGACATGTGCTATTTCATGACCACGTAGTATCACATCATCTTCTGCGCTAAAATTCAAAATTATAATGGGAACACATCTCCCTAACGTTAACTGTGCGCGTTTTAGAAACACTTCCTTAACAAAACATTGGTTCAAATCCAACCATCCAGATGCTTCTGGTGTGTTGACCAATAATACAGAATTTTCATCGCACCCAAAACTATCTCAGACTGGGACATCAATCTCTTCTTGATGCTTTGGGAATTTTCTCTGCTTTGTTTAAACGGGTGACAGATCTATAGGTTCATATAACAGCCAAATTTGGTACAGCAGTTCCTTCCTTTCAACATGAACACTGCTAAATTTTCGCGTTTCCACAAAATAATCGATCGTTTCACCACATCAATCACTGTATTGTACTTAGATAGAAAATCAATCCCTAAGATAGTATGACAAGAAGAATCTAATGTAGGTACTACATAAACTAGTGCTTCAAGAGCATAATTCTCCCAAATGTTGTGACATCTCTATTCCCATCAAAACCAGTAATTTTACAATCGGCTGGACATAATCCCCGAGTTCAACAAATACTTTTAGAGAACAATGTCACCTCTGCACATGCATCAAGTAATAAATTGCGCTGTCTTCCACTTATGCTGACACTTATAACTAAATTTATCACTTGGGAATTTTCCCTGAGGAATGCAACAGGTACCCTCTTTGCCGGAGGTGTGACAGCGTGGCTCTGCTCACCCCTTCCTCGTTTAAATTATTTTGTTCTACCCTCTCTCCACGCCACAACTTATTACCACTACCATGATAATTGCCCTAAAATCCTGGCTCTCTTGAATGGTTCACAGGTTTGTGCCCAAATTCCGACAAGGATAACATCTTGGCCCTCTTTTAGCATTGAATACTCACCTGGGTGGCTTCTCTCTGTAATCACCTATTGGCCTACTCTTCACTTGCTCATAAGTCACAGCATGCTCAATTGCCTCATTAAATGTCTTGGGTTTCTGTAGGCTTACATATTCTAAAATTTCATCTCCTAAAACACATAGAAACGCATCGAGAGCCCTTTGATCTGCCTCGTGCCTTACAACAAGATTATAATCCTTATGGTCTCTTTCCTAAGTGCCCTTCAATGTGAATCTGTTATCATTTACTACTTTAATTCTATCAGCAAAATGTTGGGAGTATTTCCCATGCTGTCTTCTCAACTTACGTAATTGTTCCCTATAAAATCACAATGTCTGCTTCTTTGAAAAATGCTTCAAAAGGTCCTCCTTTAACCCCTCATATATCTCAGTTTGTTTACAATAATCATCATAAACAACAAACTTAAATGCTTCACCGACCAATTTGGTCCCTCAGAATCCTCATTCCCTCACTACCTGACAAATCACTGATTGACAAAAAATCTTCAAATTCCATAAAAAATTCTGGAACTGACTCATTAGCTGTTCCAACAAATACTATATTACTAGACATAACTGCAATATTAACTTTATGCTTTAATTCAGGATCAACAATTCTACACGGATTTAATTCCACAAATTTTTGACTCAAAATAATAATTGCATCTTGCAAAGGGACTTCTCTATTCTCTAAAAATACAGACATGGTGATTTCCACTCACCTATTAACCAAACTTCGAATTACTGATGGGTGTGCTTGAATCCGCGTTCACCTACTACAAAGCCCAACGCTGGAATTCACCGATTGACGCTATTGCCATTGTCCACAGGCTGCTCCCGCGTTGTTCCTCACCGCCGTTGGCTGCACAGGTTGTTTGTTGGTTCCACTGGTTCGTGGGCTCGAATCGTCAATCTCCTTGTTCCAGGCACTGTTGCACAATTTTCTGTCTTCGCAACTACCAACATACACTTCCTAACACCTTCCGTATCAAGTAAATCGCATGATCTGACAACCACTTTTTGTAACTGAACTCTGTTGGTGCGTGTGGTACAGGGTTTGAGTCCCGCAGATGAAGCCAGAGTTCATTTTGGTAGCGCTGGTGATACTGATTAATTGTCTATCGGACGTGAGATCACTGACCTGTCTGATAGTATCTTCTTCTTGATGCTGCTTCTTGTCAAGTTGATAGTCTTCTGTCTTAACACCAGGCAATAGTTGACGATGCAGTATTGCCAGACTGCTTGGAAAAATAGCTGTTTAAACAACTAAAGTCTGTTAAAGATGTTATATTTTTAATTGAAAGGCTGTGTAAGTTCTTGAGGCTTATGTGATATTAGCCTGATACAGATTAGAAAGGTTTCTCGCAATGAAACAGATATTACATCAAAAGTTCAAGTTTATTGTAGTTCTTTAAACACAGACAGTTCTACAAACACTGAGCACAATTCCTGTTACATGCAATATGTTAGCTGCTATCTCTGCAGTGTCAAATTTGTAAGTATTTCGGCCTAAACGGGATAGCGAAATTGAATTGCTAGTAGCGTACTGCCTACATTGAATGTTACAACACGATCTCCAGGCAAAGACTGCCCGAGTACAACTGCACTCAGAGAGAAGGGCTGACTGCTTATCACGTGCACACGTTGTGTTACACGACAGCCAGCGTGCTTCTGTCACTAACAGCGATCGAAAATTCACTTCGCTTTTACTGAATATTACTAGGAGTTATTTGGTCCCCTTACACAAAATAGCGTTTTTATCATCAATACATATTTTCTTTATTTCCCCCAAAATTCTGTTTGAAGAAGCAAAAACAAGAACAAATATTCAAACTTATTTTTTATTCCACCAACAGAATTTCAGTGGTGTAAAATTATATAAATAAATTATTGTAATCATAAAGTTGTTACTTTACCCTGAAAATGCCAGAAAATCCCCCAAGAAATGCACCAAACATAAAAGCATCTCTGTGTGTCAGTACACGAAATAGTACACTCGGCTGGCGCAAAAGTCTACGTGCTTGAAGCAACAACCGTAGGCACACCTGTAGACCATATCCTACTGAAAACAATTTTACTGCACCCTGCAACAAAAGAAAAGGGGTGGAACATTTTCTTAGCAGAAATAACTCCAAAACCACAATAATTGATAGATAGCATACAAAAAAATTTATGAATGTGTTACAATTTGCTTTCCACAATTTATCTTCTATTTTCGCAATTATTAATAATTTTGTAAAGAAAATTAATGCCATTGGGATAAATCATGAGCTTATTATCTTTCAACATAAAATGTTATTTTTTATGTGGCTTAACTGAAATGTTTGCAGTAAAACAAATGAACAGAGAACCGGGCATCTGATTATATGAGAAAATCAAAAGAATTTATGTAGAACAACTAAATTTCAATCAAGATGATGTGGCCCGCCAGCGCATTTGAACTTGCCTGCCAACAAGCTACGGTCTAGAGTATACTATCTCAAAAACTCTGCAAAGTTCTCATTGATGTTTTTTACTCTCTGGATAAAAAAATAAAATAAAAATAAAATAAATAAAAATAAACTCTGCAAAAGTCTCAATGATGGTTTTTAGTTTTTTTTATAGTAATTGGACTGTGTTACTTATATTTTTGTTATATTGAAACATATATTGTACCTATAGACAAGTAGTACATGACCCACATAGTAACTTAAATCAAAATTGTTGCCCATCTCCAAAATTGGATGGGCAGCTTTGTGTTATAGTTATTGAAGTTGTAAGAGTTGTGAGAATTGGCATGGAATGCCACTGGAAAGTCTAAGCTGAAGGTATAGACTTTTGGCTATGGCCATCCACTTTGACCAAAAGCATGTTGGTGGTGACACCTATGTAAGAATTAGTGCAGTGGAGGCAGGTAAATTGGTATATCAGCTACATAATGGAAAAGAATTCCCCTTTGGCTGGATGCATGCTGTTAGTTTTGCAGTTACATCTGATGCATGAAAAAGATCCATGAGGTAGTTTGGTAATTTTAAAATTGGATGGTCTGCTTAAGCATGTGCAGAGGGTAGTGGGTAGGATTTGAGAAGAATGGTGTACATTCCAGGAAAGGAGTGTAGGAAATCATGCCCACGTGGATGTATCTCGTCAAGGAAATCGTGGCTAGGAGTGACAACTGGTCTATAATTGGGTTTTAGAGGACAAGAGTGAGGGGAGGTGGGGGGGGGGGGTATGACAGTTCAAGAGATTTGATTAGTGCAAAAACAGCAAGCTGTGGGATATAAAGTAAGTAGTGGGAGTAAGTACCTGGAGAGGGATTCATTTTCAGATGCATCTGTAACAGATGGAGAGGCTGTTTGGAGGGAAGTATTTGTGGTGGTTGGGATGACATCTACTGAAGTGTAGATATTGTAAGAAGTTAGTGGGCTTGATGTGAACCAAGGTGTGAAGGACACCCTACGGTAGGGAAAATATCAACATCGAGGAATGTTACATGAGAATAGATCTAGGCGAAGTTGACGAAAAGGCTATTGTTGAAGGAACTGAGGAAGTCTAGTAGATGATTTTCACTGGGAGCCCAGATCATAAAAATGTCACCTAAGTATCTGAACCACAAACTGGATTTAAGTGGGACATGGTTCAGAAATGTTCCTGTACATGACCAACGAATAAGATGGCGTAGAAGGGAGCCATGCGGGTACTTATGGGAGGGCTGTGTATCTGGTAGTATAATTGGGAATTGAAGCAGAAATAGTTTTCAGAAAAGATTGAACGGGCCACAGATGAAAAATGGACATATTGTGAAGGTTGTGTGGAGGTCACTAACCTAGGAAGTGTTCCAGGACACTAAGGGCCAACCGTGGGGGATGTTTGGTATACAGTGATGTTACGTCAATGGACACCAGAAAATAATCTGGAGAAAAAGGAGTAGGGACTGTGGACAGATGTTTGAGAAAGTGTGGGGTGTCTTTCATGAAGGAAGGGAGAGTCTGCACAAAAGGTTTGAGATGTTGATCCACCAGGACTGAAATATGTTCAGGATCTTGTTGTGGATTTAAAGGGTAGAGGATGGGGATGCAAGGGATAGGCAAAATAAATCTATTTCTCATCAAAGATGTAGGGATTAGGGCCACAATGAATACACACAGAAAAAAGACAATCATAATTTTGCAGTATTTCAGATTAAAACTTTTTGTGCAAAACAAAACAATCCATTTTGCAAGGGAGGTGTGCACACACAGAACTACAGCATGGCTGAGTAGGACATGGGGAATAAGGGGATGAGGTTGTTCCAGGTAGAGGTAGTGGGGAAATTCAAATTTAAATTAGGGGGATTTCTGGGAGGCACCCTATTTTTACGAAAGAGTAATTTTTTTAAGAAAGTTTGAGATAAGTTTCAATCAAAACAATCAACTGCCAATATAAGATATTTTATTTAGAAAAATAAGATAGCAATTTAATAATGGCAGCCAAAGAACAGCGGAAACTTCTTGAGAGATTATATCTCTGTAATCAAAGGGTTTGAGCTGGGATTAAGAAACATGAAACTAATTGTACAAATATGTAACGTTTTCTGACAATAGAAGAAATATGCTAGAACAAATAGTTTTGATTGTAAATCTAAAAGATAGTTTTTCAGACTTCAAAAATCAATAATGAGAAAACAAAAACAGATATGATAAACATTATTAAGACATAAGATATGGCGATTAAAGGTGGTCGATGTAGGACTTTTCCATATTTCCACCACTGACTTGTGTGTCCCTAACTTCACTTTCCTGCCGCAACTACACAGTGTAGACCATTGGTGTTTTTGTGTGATAATAACATCGTGTACAATGGTGGGTAGATGTCGGTAGCTATGGAGGTGTGGGAGATATGGTGGTTGAAAGTGATCAACCTGGGGCACTTTCGCATTTCAATCAAAGACGTATGTGTCCCCATGTATCACAGTTTAGCCAAAAGTATCCAGCGCAGATCACTATTGTCTATGTGTGGCAGTAGCATATATTCACCAATTGTACACAACATTGGCCGAATTTAAGTAACTGTGGTGGTGCGGTATATATGGTGGTTGAAAGTAGTCGATCAAGGATATTTTTGTATTTCGAAAAAAGGGATATGTGCCCATATATTTCACTTTTCTGCCACAAATTAGCGCAAACAACTGGTGTTTTTGTGTGGTAGTAGCATAGAGTCTCCCATCATGCACTATGGTGGTTAGATGTCAGTAGCTATGGAGATGTGGGAGATATGATGGTTGAAAGTGGTCGATCTGGGGCACTTTCACATTTCAACCAACAACGTGTGTGTCCATATGTATCACTTTTTAGCCTAAAGTATCCAGCGCAGATATCTGGTGTTTTGTGTGTGTTAGTAGCATATATTCAGTGATCATGCACAATGTTGGTCGAATTTTGGTTGCTGTGGGGGTGTGGAAGATATGGTAGTTGAATGTTGTCGTTCAAGGACATTTTCATATTTCGACAAAACGGATATGTGTCAGTATATTTCACTTTGCTGCCACAACTTCATAGTGCAGATCACTGGTATTTGTGTATGGTAGTAGCATCAAATCTCCCATCATGCACTACAGTGGTTAGATGTCGGTAGCTATGGGGGTGTGGGAGATCTGGTAGTTGATAGTGGTCGACCTAGGGCACTTTCATATTTCTACAAAAGACGTATGTGTCCCTATGTCTCACTTTTTAGCCAAAACTATCCAGCACAGATAACTGGTGTTTCTGTGTGGCATAAGCATACATTCACCAATCATGCACAATGTTGGCCGAATTTCAGTAACTGTGAGGGTGTGGGAGATATTGGTGGTTGAAAGTGCTCGATCAAGGATATTTTTTTTATTTCAACAAAGGGATATATATTGCAGATCACTGGTTTTTGTGTGTGGTAGCAGCATCAAGTCTCCCATCATATGCTATGGTGGTTACATGTCGGTAGCTATGAGGATGTGGCAGATATGGTGGTTGATATTGGTTGACGTAGGACATTTTCCTATTTGTACCAAAGACATGTGTGTCCCTATATTTCAACTTGCAACCAGAACTACCAAGTGCAGACCACAGGCATTTCCGTGTAGTAGTAGGCAACAGTCTTCTTCCATCGTGCATGATGGTGACTACATCTCAGAGGCTGGGATGTGTGGTAGATATGGTGGTTGAAAGTGGAAGACCTGATATAAAAATAGACATGCATCCCTATATTTCACTCCACAGCCAAAACTACCTGGCGATTGTTTGTGGATTTTTTTTTTTTTAATTTGCTTAACGTCTCTCTAACAGCGAGGTCTTTAGAGACGGGAAAGGATGGGGGGCAAGGAATGGGAAGGAATTCGGCCATGACCTTTTTAAGGAAGCATCCCGGCATTTGCCTGGAGTGATTTGGGAAACCATGGAAAACTCAAATCTGGATGCCCGGACGGGGATTGTTTGTGGCATTAACCTCAAGTCTCCCAATGTGCACCATGGTGCTGTCATGGTGGTAGCTATGGGGTGTGGGAGATATGATGGTTGAAATTAGTCGACGGAGGGCGTTTTCATATTTCCACCAAAGACATGTCCCTACGTGCTACATGTCAGTAGCTGTCAATCAAAATTCTTTACAAACACTATGTCGTGGGCACCAACTAGTGTATAAGCAACATAAATAGTAGTGATAATAAGTGCTGGGTTTGGTGTGAGCGATTTATTGGAGATTGAGACCTTGAGGATGTCTGGTTCCCAGGATATTCTGATATGCTAGTTCCCATCTACATAGTTCAGAGGAGGTTGTGTTTCAGGGAAAACTCGAATTGCTCTATTTGAGAAACAGTTGTTAAAATTTTTCAGTTTGTGGGAACTGACATCTTTTGCCACTAGATGGACCACATTGTTAGTATACACTGTCTGCCTGTGGCAATTCATTCTGATAGCAAGTGGGTTAGTAGTGAGACCTATATAAGAGTTGGAGCAATGGAGGCATGTTAAGTTGATATATGAGGTGTGTTGTAATGCAAGTAGCATGACCAAGGAATGTTTCACCTATGATAGGATTGGAGTAAGTGGTAGTAACTGGCTGAATGTTTTACAGCAGGGTCTGTTGCACGGGAATGACCCTGTGGTAGTTTGGGGGAATTACTGGGTAAGTACTTGTGAACCAAGATATTTTTTAGATTTGGAAGTCTGCTAAAACATGTGCATGGGGCAGTGGGAAAGATTTTATGGAGAATGGTGCGCATCCTTAGGAAGGAATGAAGGAAGTAATGCCCACGACAAAGGATTAGTATAATTGACTCAAGGCCAGGGAAGAACTGGGTGATGAAAGCGGGGCTGCGGTTAGTTTCAAGTGGTACAGCCTTGGAGTGACTTTGCGCAGGAAGGGCTATAGCACGAGAGATTTGTTTGTTTACTTAAGCCCAGCGAGTAGCTGCGGGAGATGAGAGCTCCAGACAGGTTTTGCATGTATCTGGAAAGAGATTCTTCATTGAAGCAGATGCGCCTTCCACAGATGACCTACTGTACAGAAGGGAACATTTGGTGTGGAAGGGATGACATATCAAATCTACAATTAAATAGCAGTATCTTCACTCTAACAGTTGTCATCCCTCCCACACCAAACATTCCCTCACTACTAACCCACTTGCTACCAGATTATTAATATTATTATTACTATACTTACGGCTTTACACCTTGTCGAAGGTTATGGTCATTAGAGGCGGGATGGGACTGGAGACAAGGAATGGGAAGGAATTCTGCCATGGCCTTTTTGAAGGAAGCATCCCAGCATTTGCCTTGAGTGATTTGGGGAAACTATGGAAAACCCAAATCTGGATGCCCAGACGGGGATTCGAACTCGCATCCTCCCAAATGCGAGGCCAGAACGTTAACCGTTCACCAACCACGCTCGGTTTGCAATCAGAATGAATGGCCACAGGCAGACAGTGTATACTAACAATGAGGCCCATCTAGTGGCAAATGATGCCAGTTCCCACAAACTGAAAAGTTTTAAAAACTTTGATTGATAATATACCTCCAGCATTATCGATTATCGATCTAGTATTTGTGCTTCCCTCCCCTTTCCCTCTCCTATACTACAATCTATGCCGGCCACGCTATTCACCAAAATGCTGTTGTCATGTACACATCTGCCTCCTTCTGGTGTCTCACTTTTGCAAGAATAAGGCTATACACCAAAATATTGTGTGTTTCTTGTGTTTTCTTTTTTGTGTTTGTTGTTCCCAGCTGCCTTTATCTGTGGTGCCTTTATATGTGTTAGGTCGTAATTCCCTATCCATATATATAAATGATGAATGTTTGTTTGTTTGTTCTTCATACAAATCCACGGTATTCATCAAATCTTGATGAAACTTTGCACACTTATTCTTTGAAACAAGGAGAAAAATACTGTATACATTTGGTTGAAAAATTATCTGTATAAATAATACATGTTGTCTTATAATTTCGAAAAATTACTGAACGGTGATAGGCAGACGGGTTGGATCTGTACTGCCTGTTCATACAGCGGTCAGGTAGCTCAGTGGTTTAAGTGCTTACTTACTGATGTTTGGCTCATGATCTCTGGTTCAAATCTCTGTGGAAGTAAAAATTTTAAAAATAGTTTTTGATTGTAAGAGTTACGCCTGAACCGCCGGTTATTCGGATTGAATGTTAAACTGTAGATACCACAAATTTAGGGGTGCAATACAAGGCAAATCGTAGGTAGTCTTGCAATGCTGTAGGTGTACACTTTTTTTTTATCATATATTGATCCCTCAGGGGTGATTCGCTGTCAGTGTGTGTGTGATCTGCAGTTATAATACTATAAATGCAGAAGAAAGTCTCCGTATTTTTGTTATATTTTGACGACTAATGCCTCTACCGATATTGATGGAATTTGACAAGAAAATGTGTAGGGAGGGCACAGGACATTTTTTTTCGGTATGATTAACAAGCTTAGTCATGAAATTTTGAGAATTTATCGAATGGTGACAGAGAGATGGATGTGTGTGTTAGTCTGTAATGTTACATTGGTTGCTCAAGGTGTGCTTCTCGTGCATTATGTTAGTGTATAATTTGTAACAAATTTTGTTTAGAGAAAAAACATTATTTAGTATAGATGTAGATTTTCTCTGTCCTATTACTCTGGGCCTGCTAAATGTTTCTAGCACCAGTTTATTTTGCCTTCTTTTTTGACATGCCTTGTGGGAGTAAACTGGCCTAATTTGTGGCACTTGCAGAGTACGAGCAGCTAAAGTCATTACAACCCAAGAATCAGATCCTCATGCTGAAGAAAGAAGTTTTTTTTTTAACTGCTTTACGTCTCTCAACAGTGAGGTCTTTAGAGACAGGAAAGGATGGGGGCAAGGATGGGGGCAAGGAATGGGAAGGAATTCGGCCATGGCCTTTTTGAAAGAAGCATCCCGGCATTTGCCTGGAATGATTTAAGAAACCATGGAAAACCCAAATCTGGATGCCCGGACTGGGATTCAAACCGCCATCCTCCCGAATGCGAGGCGAGAACGGTAACCGTTACTCCGCCACGCTCGGTGAAGAAAGAAGAAAAGATCAAGCTGAAATAAAGCTGCCCTTACTTCACACTTAAAGAATTATTTTTAATTTTCTTCACTTTCAAATTGGCATATTACTGATGCTATTGTTTCAGCCGCATATAAGTACTTTCAACGTGTGAAGATTTGATCTCAATACAGTGTATGTATTAATGGACATGTGACTGAAGCTGTGATTTTTGAATAGCAATATTATCAGATGTTGTGATTCGGTTGAAATGCAGCTTGGGCCAGAATGATAGCTAATATGTATGCTTTGTACAAAAATAAGGGACGATGGATTTAGTGTTATAATTTACGCGGTGTAGTATTACGTTATGAATTATTTTGAATTCACTTTGATTTCAATAACTGATGTCATTATTTCAGTTGCTTGTATTAATGAGGATATGACAGAACCTACGATTCTTAAACAGAAACATCAGCCAAGTGTGTGGTTAGATTGAATTGCAATTTTATTGGTTACTTGTTGCTATAGTAATTAGCTCAATGGCATGTAAGGTGAAGGTAACACCTCATTTATCCTAAACATTGCCTCACTTAAATACATATCACAAAAATAAAACCCTTTCTAAACAACATTTTTGTTTTTACTTCGCACAAATGCATATTGTTACCTGTTGATACTTATGGCAGCTGTTTTTCAGGTATCTTTCCTCGAGGAAAAAAAAAAAAAAAACTGAATTTCATATCCATAACGACATGTAGAGAAAAAATATTGGCATATTAATGTCATTTATTGTACACAATTTCGCGATCACAGAAGACATGTTATACCAGGGGCAAAGTATTTAACTGTCTATCAGAGACAACATATGTCCACAGCATTGGTAATTAAATGCATTTTGCATGGTAACTGACCAGTTATGATGGCAAGTCAACACTTATTACATTTGATTCACATATTCCGTTTATTTTAATTACTGCAGTCCAGAAAACTGAATAACCAAAGCAAAAAAAAAAAACAGATTTTTGTGAAAGGAGTGCCCATCTGAAATACTCAGTGATCCATGTGTTTTTAATTACTTGCTCCATCCCTCGAGACATACAAGTCCTTAGCTATTTCTGCAAATTTCAATTTGGACCATTAGCTCTAAACATTTGAAACCAAAATTAATGCGGTAGTTTTCGTGCGGTAGCCATTCACATAAAGAGACACATGCAGCTTGCTTTCATAATAGTATAGACTCTCTTCATGTTACCCATTCTTAGGAACATACAATTAAGGAACAACAACTTCATTTAAGACAATCCATAGACCATCCTGTCAACGCACATTGGACATAAACTGATGACTCCAACTTTACATTTTAAAGTAAGTGCACAATAGGTGCATGGCAACTTGTATTTCCAAAAGTCTTTCACACACTAACCCACAAGGAATAGGGCAAATGCTGGATTCCCACTAGACCATCATTTGAAGGTGTTACGCTTTTCCACTAAAAGGTGTTGCCCTATGTTGGTTGCCCTATTATGTTCTGTTCAGTGATGATGACCTGCTGGTTGTCACAATAAGGAAGATTAGTCATGCTAGTTCTGCGATACTGCGAGCCAACTTGCTGTCAACGGTAGTTTGCATGATAAGAAATTTTAAAACTCTCCATATGTAGAGTAAGGACCAAAACAGACAAGGCGTTTTGCGCCGCGCGGCAGTCAAGTCGACGCATGGTCCACAGCCAACTGAAGAAAATAAATCAGAAATTGATTTTTCTCCCCTTTTTTGTATCATTACACTTTAGTGTTCAAATGAAAAACACTTAATATGCCATTACATTAAACACACACAACGAAAATTCGAATTTAATTTTTTACTTTTCTTGAAATTATTTCCTGATTTCATATTATTTTAATAACACACCTTTTCAGACCTCCAAATTTAATATTTTTCTATTGATCCAGCACCGAAACTTTATCTTAACTTTTAACTTAATCTGTACTTTTGAACCGTAATTTACAGTCTGAGTGTCTGATCGTTTCCAAAGAATGTGCCAATCCTATTTTTTATGACTAGCGTTCTCATATTATTGATTTTACTAGATAAAAATTGATTCAGAAGCACTGATGTCGTTGTTTTTACTTGTGCTAAATAAATAAAGAATTCAAATTTAATTACTTCTTTTTTTACTTTTCTTATAACTTACTGATCTGATTTTATACCGGTATTTTTATATATTTAAATTTAATTGTTATCTATTGATCCAACAATGAATTTTATCTAAACTTTAATCTTAAACGCATTATTATCTATAGTTTTGAATCTTAAAATACAGTTGGAACGGTTGGTTGGCTCCAAGAAATGTGACGAGTTGCCATAATATGAACGATATAATAAATAAAATGATTTCTTCCTTCCTTAAAGCAATGATCAGTCTTTCTTCTGGAGGTATGCTGCATCTCATCATGGTTGTTTCTTTAAAATAAGCTCATGTCTTACAGCGGTAAGCAACTCATTGAAAGAGGACTAAGACATCCTCGTAAAGTTAAAAAACTTTTCTTCATTCCTTTTCAATTGGGGCCACAGGGTATAAAAAAAACTTTTTTCACTCTGTTCTAATAGTATTGGATGAATCCAATAGTACCTATTTTTTCTTCTCCTGTTCCATCTTCGGTACAGCAACCATAGAAGCATTACATTCTCGTCTTCTATATCCACAAACTACTGAGCTATACGCGACAAATAGTGCGTCCGCGTGGTGCCCGCTGCCTCGTGTGAACAGTTGGGGCGGCCGCCACTTCAACCGCCAAGCGGCGGTAGTCACTTCATCTGTTTTAGGCCTTAGTAAGCCAACGTAGAATATTCTACAATAACGCTAAACTGTGGCAGCAATTATCATAATGTTTAGTGAGATAATCAGTGTGCTGATCCATAATCTCTTATGCCTCTGGGGACCATGCCAATACTGTAAGAATGAACTTAGATAACAGTCATTTATTTATCTTATATATAAAAATCAATGTTTGTATGTTTGTATGTTCGTCTTCTATGCGTTCCTGTACCATTTATCAGATTGCAATGAAACTTTGGAGAGTTTTCAAGTGTGCGCCTGCGAAGGTTCCTGCGGAAAAAAAAATCCAAAAAGTCGCCCCCTATTCCCCATAACACCCCATAGTTTAGGCAAAACCACATTTTTTATCCGATTTAGATAGGAATTTGTACACTTATACTTTAAAACAAACATAAAAATACTGCCTACATACGGTTTCCGATTATTAATCCCCTCGCCCCATATCCACCCCCATAATTTAGGCAAACCACATTTTTTATCCGATTTAGATAAGAATTTGTACACTTATACTTTAAAACAAACAGAAAAATACAGCCTACATATGGTTTCCGAATATTCATCCCCTCTCCCCCTTTCCACCCCCATTACGTTTTTACCTCATAATTTGGGGAAACCACATTTTTTATCCGTTTTAGATAAGAATTTGTACACTTATACTTTAAAACTAACAGAAAAATAGTAACTACGTATGGTTTCCGAATATTCATCCCCTCTCCCCCTTTCCACCCTCATTTTATTTTTACCCCATAATTTAGGCAAACACATTTTTTATCCGATTTAGATAAGAATTTGCCCAACATATGGTTTCCGAATATTCATCCCCTCTCCCCCTTTCCACCCGCATTACGTTTTTTACCCCATAATTTAGGCAAACCACAATTTTTATCCGATTTAGATAAGAATTTGTACACTTACACTTTAAAACAAACAGAAAAATACTGCCAGCATATGGTTTCCGAATATTAATCCCCTCGCCCCCTTTCCACCCCCAGAACGTTTTTACCCCATAATTTAGGCAAACCACATTTTTTATCCGATTTAGATAAGAATTTGTACACTTATACATTAAAAAAGAGAGAGAAATACTGTACACATTAATTTCACAAAACGCAATCCCTCTCCTCTCTTTCCACCACATTAATTACCCCCTCTTCCCCATAACACCCCATAATTTAAACAAACCCGCAAATCGTTCGTCCGATTACGGCAAAGCTATGGTGAATTGTCGAGGGGATGTCGAAAATGGTTCCTGTCAAAAAACAAATATTTAAAATCCCACCCCTCTTCCCCATAATGTAACTCGACGAGACAAATCAAAAACAAATGATACATTTTCTTGATATCTAGCTTAGTTCTCGACATATTGTTTTTTTAAAAGTGAGGAGGTTAGGGTGAGATCCGGCCTGGACCTGAATAAAAATTCCCAATACCACTATATATTCGCGGTGGAAATTACCTATACATGTTTTACTTTCTCCTATTGAATCTTATTATGGTTGAAATACGGCCTGGGCCAGAAGAAACGTCACCAAAAGTACATGGAGTAATAGACTACCTATAACTGATTTTTAACATGCTAAAACTCGAAAACAAAGCGAGATATCAAAAATTATACTATTTATTTTCGATTTATTTAGTCGAGTTCTACAAGAATTCAAATGTTTTCTAAAGCACATCCCCTCTCACCCTTTCCAACTGAAAATGAATGAAACAGCAGTTTAAAATTTATATGTAAATATTTTTTCATTTAATCTGTGTGCCTTCTCAAGTTCAGCAATAGTGAAGCATTGCCGGGTCAGCTAGTATATATATATATATATATATATTTAGAGAGAGAGAGAGAGATTGTTAGGAAACAAAGGCGCTAAAAGCAGATAGATTTAACATTAGGATAGGATAAAAAACCACCACTTACAAAAGAAGGGGATTCCTGCGGCGTTAGTACACGAATAAAACGATCACACAAAGAATAGAATTTTCGAGCATGGCTCTTCCTCAGTAGAAGTGAGATGGCTGCACGCAAGTGCTGCCGGCAGCCAACGGCATGAGCCACAATGTCGGTGGCTCATGGTGGGTGAAAAACAACATGGCAGGAAGTGAGGGTTGGGGTAGAAGAGCACAGGCTGGAAAATGATGATGAATAGCAAGTATAAAGCAAAACTGTACACAAGGACCCGTCGCGGGAGGGCAGTATACCTATGTTAATGGTTCACAAAAGCCCACCAAGTAATGGACATGTGTGCAAACAACTGAAAAAAAAAAAAAAAAAAAAAAAAAAAAATCAGAAATTTTAAGTTAAAACTAAAAATAAGCAAAATTCGAAATCACAATCTATAAAGATAGGCTCTGGTGAGCGGCGGTTCTATGGGAGAAGGTGGAAGTGAGGGGTATGGGTGGGAGGAAAATTGGTGCTATCTTAAATTTAGACCAGGAGATTGTCAGGTGCCCAGTTGGTACTGACAGGCCAGTTCCCACTTTCTAAGTTCTGAAATACTGCTTTTATCTGAGAGGACTCTGATGGCGCGGACCGAGAAGCAGGTGTTAAAATTGTTGGTGCCATGTATAGTGGCATGATGAGATACAGGGTGGTCAGGGTTCTTGGTGTGTACTGTTTATTGGTGTCCATTCATTCTGATGGCCAGTGGATTTGTTGTGAGTCCAATGAAGGAGGCTGGGCAATGGTTACAAGAGAGTTGGTATATAAGGTGGGAGGATACACAAGTGGTGAATCCTGTGATGGGAAAGCTTTCCCCAGTTACGGGGTTGGCTTAGTTGGTGGAAGGCGGGTACAAACTGCATAATTTGCAACAGGATCTGTTGCAAGGAAATGAACCTTGGGGCTGTCTTGCAGGCTGGGGGACCCCGTGCTTATGGACCAAGAGTTGGTTGAGGTTTGGAGGTCTGCTTCTGCTGAAGCAGGTTCTGGGTGGGTGAGGGAGGATTTTAGGAAGGAGGTTTCTCATCTCAAGGCAGGCTCGAAGGAAGTTGTAACCTTGTCTCAAGACTCGGTTAACAGATTCCAAGCCTGGGAAGTAACGGGTGATCAAAACAGGGCTATAGTGGGTTTTAGAGGGTTGTGGATTGTTGATAGTTTGAGTAGGTTGTGATGTGGCACAAGAAACCTGTTTGTGAACTAAATCTGGTGGGTAATTGTGGGAAATCAGGTCTTCAGAGATATTGCTGACATATTGATGAAGGGCTTGTTGATTGGAACAAATGTGACTGCCTCGAATGCCTAGGATGTAGGCGAGGGAACGTTTGATGGTATGAGGGTGGCAGCTATCATAATGAAGGTACTGTTGTAGGTTAGTGGGTTTGATATGGACAGCTGTGTGGATATAGCCATTCGTTTATTGAGGAAATTGAGTAGGTTGTCTCCCCGTGGGTCTAGATTATGAAAATATCATCAATGAATCTGACCCACAAGAGGGGTTTCAGATGGGCCGCATTTTTTTTATTTTTTAACTGCTTTACGTCTCTCAACAGCGAGGTCTTTAGAGACGGGAAAGGATGGGGGCAAGGAATGGGAAGGAATTCGGCCATGGCCTTTTTAAGGAAGCATCCCGGCATTTGACTGGAGTGATTTGGGAAACCATGGAAAAGCCAAATCTGGATGCCCGGACGGGGATACGAACCGCCGTCCTCCCGAATGTGAGGAATGCAGCAATGAATGATTGTTCTATGCAGCCTAGGTAGAGGATAGCATATGAGGGAGCCATGCGAGTGCCCATGGCAGTGCCGCTCACTTGGTGATAGATTTTTCCCTCAAATGGAAAAAAGTTGTTGTTTAGTATTAGTTCCGCCAAGGTGAGCAGGAAAGATCTGGTGGGAAGGCTATTGGGTGGACGCTGGTCTCGAAAATGTTCCATGGCAGTGAGCCCACAGCAATGGGGAATATTTGTGTATAAGGAGGTCACATCTACCATCACTAGAAGAGAGTCAGGGGGAAGAGGTGTGGGTACTGTAGCCAGTCGAGAGAGGAAGAAGTGTCGGGTGTCTTGGATGTGGGAGGGAAGCTGGCTGACAATGGGCTGTAGATGCTGGTCCACCAGGGCACAGATTCCATTCTTTGGTAAGCAGTGGTTTATATATATATATATTGAACATTAGGATAGGATAAAAAAACCACCGGTTTCCAAAGAAGGGGATTCCTGTGGCGTTGGTACATGAAAAAAACGATCACACAAAGAATAGAATTTTCGAGCATGGCTCTTCCTCAGTAGAAGTGAGATGGCTGCACGCCAGCGCTGCCGGCAGCCAACTGCGTGAGCCACAATGTCGGTAGCTCATGGTGGGGGAAAAACAACATGGCAGGAAGTGAGGGTGGGGGTAGAGGAGCACAGGCTGGAAAACGATGATGAATAGCAAGTATAAAGCAAAACTGTTCACAAGGACCCGTCGCGGAAGGACAGTATACCTATGTTAATGGTCCACAAAAGCCCACCAAGTAATGGACACATTCAGAAATTTTAAGTTAAAACTAAAAATAAGAAAAATTAGAAGACACAATCTATAAAGACAGTCTCTGGTGAGTGATGGTTCTATGAGAGAAGGTGGAAGTGAGGTGGGATGGGTGGGAGGAAAATTGGTGCTATCTTAAATTTAGACCTGGAGATTGTCTGGTCCCCAGTTGGTACTGATAGGCCAGTTCACACCTTCTAAGTTCTGAAATACTGCTTTTATCTGAGAGGACTCTGATGGCGCGGACCGAGAAGCAGGTGTTAAAATTGTTGGTGCCATGTATAGTGGCATGATAAGATACAGGGTGGTCAGGGTTCTTGGTGTGTACTGTTTATCGGTGTCCATTCATTCTGATGGCCAGTGGATTTGTTGTGAGTCCAATGAAGGAGGCTGGGCAATGGTTACAAGAGAGTTGGTATATAAGGTGGGAGGATACACAAGTGGCGAATCCTGTGATGGGAAAGCTTTCCCACCGACATTGTGGCTCACGCCGTTGGCTGCCGGCAGCACTTGCATGCAGCCATCTCACTTCTACTGAGGAAGAGGCATGCTCGAAAATTCTACTATTTGTGTGATCGTTTTTTTCGTGTACTAACGCCGCAGGAATCCCCTTCTTTGGTAAGCGGTGGTTTTTTATCCTATCCTAATGCTCAATATATCCACTTTTAGCGCCTTTGTTTCCTAACAATCTATATAAATATACATAGACCCATTTGCATGTGAATGGTCTCATCGTGTCCAGCTATAGTAAAAAGTGACGTTTTTATGGCAGGCTTGAAAGAAAGGGAATAAAAGTATTGTTCAACCAGAGTTATTTTAGCCAGAAAGCTTAACAAAGGTGGTGTTGGATTCAAGGCATGTGCATGAGAAATGTTTTGTCAAAAGGACTTAAGTTTAGAAATCTAAAATTCAAAGTATCTAAACTGAGTGAAGAGAACTTTTGAGAGATTTTGGTTAGTACTGTCCTCAAAGTGACCACGGTAGCTTTAATAACAAACTTAAGTGCAATTTTTCTGTTTGCATGATCTTTGTTGGACAAGAGGAAATTTGAGCAATTCCAAGATTGGACATTTTTTTCTTCTGCTTCAAGCAACTTACAATATGCGAGGTGACATGGAGAGGTAACGAACAATGAGAGGCATCATACGGGGCCCATGTGTTGACACTGCAAGATGGTTTCTGGCAGTTACGTGGACAACACAGCATGGGTCCTGGTCATGACAGATATCATCCAATCTCATTTATTAATCTACAACTAGCTGAAAATAAATAGTTGTTTTTAAAGGGAAATATAAGAATTGATTCATTCAGATTAAAGTAAAATAAATTCCTAAGCTAATGTTTGTTAATTAAATTTCATGAGCCCTTTCTTGTGTTCTTCCTAGAAAATTAGACTTTCATATCGATTTTTCATATTAACAGCGAATCGTAATAAAAAGTCAGTTTGGTCACGATGTACAACATGCTGTGCCATCAAGCACCTGGCCTTCAATGCTGAACTAATGATGGTTAGAGAGAGATGTTGCCACAAAATCGAGGTTATGAGCATTATTCAATAATAATTCTGTTCAGTTAAGCAACTGTGAAGAAATCAATTCCCAGAATACTGAAATAAACGTACCTCTACGTATTTCATTTAAATTATTAGTCGCTTTTGTTCATTTATACTCATTGAATGTAGATCTTTCCAAAATATTCTGTGTCCATAGATATGGATATAGATATTGGAGCATCAATATTAGTGGTGATTTTCCTTAGACTGAAATTTAACATGGGCCAAAATGATAACTGGCATTTGTGGTTACAGCAGAGGACATGAATAATTTAAGCTTTTATAAATAAATTAAGTTGATTTCATAAGTGTTATGCTCTGAAATCATTACCATGTGCAGCTGAAAGTAGTTCCAGATTTATCATTATCTATGCAGCTTGGATCAGGATTGAAACTAATATTATGTGGCATAAGTTGTTATAATTTACTTTTAAATCTGCTTTTGATTTTACCTATGATAATTACTGAGGTTATTATTTCAAATACATATATGTAGTTCCAGCTATATCGCAATGTAAACTATGAGGGCGGTTTGAAAAGTTCTCGGAATCACTGCTAGATGTCAATGCTAGAGCAACGAGGTTCCCGCGCAATAATCACACATCCTTTGTGAGTGAACAAATGACGCGTCAGTGATCTAGCTGCAGGAGTGTGGTAGTGACGACTCTTTGTTGTTGTTCCCCCATAGTGATTTGTGACAATGGAAAAAACTGAGATTTGAGCAGTGATTAAATACTTTGTCTTCTGAACGGGTATACTATATTTTAACCGAAGAATTGAGTATGAAAAAATTATCCGCAAGATGGGTGCCGCGGCTCTTGACACTGGACGATAAACGCACCAGATTGGAAATATCCGAACAAAGTCTGGCCCGTTTTCAGAACAACCAACAAGATTTTTTGCGCCGGTTTGTGACTACAGATGAAACTTGGGTCCACTACTATACCCCAGAGACAAAACAGCAGTCAAAGCAGTGGAAACATGCTGATTCACCACCACCAAAGAAAGCAAAGGCAGTGCGTTCGGCCTGAAAGGTCATGGCCTCAGTTTTCTGGGATGCAAAAGGCATTCTGCTGATAGATTATCTTCCTACTGGCCAAACAATCACCGGGCAATACTATGCAAATCTCCTAGACCAATTACAGGAAAAGATACGGGAAACAAGGCCTGGTTTGGCAAGGAAAATTGTCATCTTTCATCAGGACAACACTCCGCCGCACAAAAGAGTTATTGCCATAGCAAAACTTCATGAACTGAGGTACGAATTGTTGCCACATCCACCTTATTCACCTGATTTGGCACCATCAGACTTTCATCTATTCCCCAAGCTGAAAAATTTCCTCGGTGGAAGGAGATTTTCTACAAGGGAAGAACTGACAGCCGAATTGGAAAAGTATTTTACAGGCCTGGAGGAATCTCATTTTTGAGATGGGATCAAGGCATTGGAACAATGCTGGACCAAATGCATTAGTCTACAGGGAGACTATGTTGAAAAATAAAAGCAGTTCCATCAAGGTAAGATACTTAATTCTAATACATTCCGAGAACTTTTCAAACAACCCTCGTATAACCAAAATATGCACAACACTGAGTGTGTTTTCATTAAAATAATAATTATTATTATTATAATTTAGCTAAGCAACTGCAAAGAAATCACTTGCCAGAACACTCCACTCAACCTATCATTTTTGATGGGATAACAATAAGAAGGAATTCTTAGATGAAAGTTCGAAATTGCATAAGAAATTTATAACACCAACTGAAGACATTACGTTTCAACATAAAGACACTAAAACAATTAATGAAAATATTGGACCAGTTACTGGAGACACTTGTCTAATTTCTGGAACTGCTACTTAGTTTTGATGCCATGGGGGTATAGCAAGGACAATGCAATGAGCAAATTACAATGCCAGGGATGCAATTCCGTCCTAAAATAAAAGTCTGCCATTTGTATTTAAACGCTAGGACAGAAATCATTTTGTTTGTAATTAATTTTTTGTAATTTTTTTTTTTTTTTGTACTGAAATTTAGTTTTGATATATGTATGATAGTTAAATTGTGGGTGCGCAGGTACATTTTTTAGATATCACGAGTGCTGTATGCGTTTTGAAAAATAGTGTATGTGTAACTAACGTTAATGTGAGTTGTCACTCTGAAGTATGGAGTTTGTCATCATAATCTGAAATTTAAATTAGGTAATGCAAGTTATTCATTCAAAATTTGTGGTGGGTAGATATGTGCCTATAATTATTGTTGTAATTATGAAATATGTATTAATTACTCAATAGTTTAATGCACAAGGCAGTAAATACCAACATTACTTTCAGCTTCAGCTAAACCAATAAGCAATTGTGATTCTTTGTAAAATGTAAATTTAAAAATTTTGGTCAACGCGTCAGGCCTTGCCTTAGTGTAGACCCTGTTGGTACCAAGCTATGAACAACAACTGTTGTCAAGAGGAGAAGAAAGTGATTAAGCACACAACCTCATTCAACAACAACAGAGGGAGGGGACTACTGTTTCATAATCTGCTGTGTCAACATCAGCTTTCTGCTTTCTTCCAGGTCTACAAGATGTACCAATCCCAACATAGCCCTTAATAAATGAGACAAGAAATAATGATCACACACTAACAAGCATCCAAACTAAAAACAAACCGAGTTTTTATAAATTTTTATTCCAGAATCTGAAGCCAATTATTCTTGCTAATATTGTAAAATTACTCATTATAATATAAAAATTTATATTTTTCATATTTAGAAAAATTATACTCCTCCATTATTTTATTTATAAACTGTTCACTGACTAAATAACTATGTTCTTCATTAATATACCCCAATAACAGATTAATTAACAACATTGATATGGCACAGCCTGACTACAATCAGAAAAAAAAACTTCGCCACAAACAAAATACACTTCACATAAGTTACATTTTACTTACTCCTAGCCTCAAGACTAATGACGCATTCACATTCCTGCATATGTTTACCTCACAGTCCAATGAGCTACCAATATCATTCACATCATATATATATGTTCTTCCAAACACTCTCTTCTATCTTTCATACAGTGAACCAACATTGACAAATAACTTTTTAGTTGCTTCCAGGTTACACTTTGTGCATTCCATGTTCCAATGTTGGAGTAGGGTTTAAACTTAAAAAATTCTAAATGTTTGCATTTTTTCTGTTTCATTCTGAAATCACAAGTGGTAAGCAATATATCATCTATCTTTCTTTGTTTATAGGTAACAATGAAAGGAAAGAAACACCGCGAGGCTTTCTATGAGTGGCTGCGTGACCGCAAGTCTTGCACAAGCCCTCCACCTACCTCTGTTTACTTTAAGAAGGGATTTTCACCCGAAATATTGTATTTTCTTTGTTTGGGTGTTGTTTTGTGTTGCTGCTGCCCTCCTCCCTTCAACTTTGGTAAGTGTTGGGTGTATTTTACCTGTCCTTACTTTGTTTATAGTTATACTTGCAAATCGGAATCTCGTTACCAGTCAAATTTTACACGTAGGGCTACTAGCTTATCAACACAAAAATCAACTGAACTGGAAAAGATTAGACAAGAAATGGGAATGAAATTGTCCATAGGCTCATGAAGGAACCATCCTAGCAGTCCCTTCAACAATGATTTTAAACCCGCAGTCCATGAAGAAAGGAGAGGTGATCTACAGGCAGAAGATTAAAAATGTAATTCTAATAAAATAAAGATATCAGAAAAAAAATCAGTGAAAATTCACATAAAACCCTATAAGCCAAATTTTCTGATAGCCACTAATATTTCAATGACCAGGCAACAATCTAGTATTTCAAGGATATAAGGATATGACAGCTTTGCAACCACAATAGCCTATTCACTAAATATGTTTCCAGTTAACACAAAAGAAAGTAGCATTCCTTAAATGACAGTTTTACGGGGGTCTTATTACAGATGTAGATCTTAAGGAACCATGATAAATGCCAATAACAACTATTAGGTTTCATAACATAAGAGCAGTAAGGTAAACAACAATATAAGTTGTCAGGTCATTTTGTGCATTTCGATCAGTAACCCTTGTTCACTCATCAAACAAACAAGAGGAGCAAACAAGTCTGTTTCTTGAAAGCAGTTTTCATAACTTTTGACAACTATGAACATGTGTTGTCCACATTTCAACAAGCTCGTGGTTTTGCTCCCTCAATGAATGATCAATATGTTTTCAGAAGAGCTAAGAGGTTGGCAAAGTGTGTTACGAGTTAACTTTCATAACTGTGTGTCCATAACTGTGTTTATATAAGAATTAAAAACATGTTTTTAGATTTATTTTGTTGTAATGGTATAATGCAATGTCTCAACAATATATGTACATGTAAAAATAGGTCCCTATAAGTTTGTGGCTCGAGGAATAACTTGACATTCTATTGGTCCTTGGGTTGAAAAATATTAAGAAACACTGACCTATAGTGACTTTGGGAAAACATTAATGAGAAAAATCTGGATAACAAAATGAACCTGGGTGCTCTAGAATGCTGAAACAAAATATACTGCTCATCCAACATCCTTGATTCTCTGTTTAAAATATCATCTGTAGTAGCTAACTTCCAATAGACAATGACAGCAATAATAAAAAAAATTTCAAGCTTCCAGCCATGTCATCATATCACAATCCTGTGATATTTCAAAAATTCTTAGGACAGCTTTGTCTCAGAAGTCACTAAGGTAAGAACAACAGATCACCTGATAAACATTTATTATTTATACATTCAGATAGTTTGTTCTCTAGGGAACGCTAGTTCATCGAGTCATGAAATTCAGCATTTAAATTTTTTTAAACAGCACAACATCAACATTAAAATTAATGCATAGCATTACTGATCACACTGGATGACTCAAGGCAGCTTCGTGTTTAATTTGGTTGGTTGAGAATAAAGGACCCTCAAAACATCCAGGGTTGGAAAGTGTGGAAGCTTGAGGATTTTTCATTATTACACACCACCATGAAATCTTTCCTAATAACAGCATTTACGACTAACTTTAAGCCCTTGTCTGCAAGATTAAAAGAGAAGAGAACTAATTAAAATGGCTTTAACTGTAAAATCAAATTTCAGAAATAGCTAATGTTCAACAGAAACATGTGGTAAGAAGAAAGAAAAACTGCTCTTAGTACAGATGTCTTATTTGAAAAATTAGTTTTTGTCATGAGTCATGTGCTGCAAAAAATGGGTAAGTTTAATTTTAAAATTAAAAGAAGCTTGAAAAAAAATTGACAGTGGTATAGTTCCGTAGACACTACAGTATTACTGTTGAAGGTTGGCATGATCGAGCACATCAATTAATGAGAGTTCTGAGAAAATCACTCTGGATACTTCATTACTTCAATGCCATAATTCACAGATGAACACTACAGAATCAATTTCAATAAATTTATTTTTAAACCCAAATAACATGGGAAAATCTAGGAATTCCTCCAGTAAACAACTCTTATGTATTCGTTAATATTAACCGGTGCTCTGAAAGCACCTACCCCCCCCCCCCCTCCTGCTATTTTCTGAATCATTACAACCAAATTCTAATGTACAGTGCCTACCATCATGAGTAATAATAAAAATATTTTAAAAAAATAGATACATTCCTAACAAAAAACCAACATACCTGTAGAGTGTAATAAAAACAGCTGAAAGGATGCGGGCAAGTTGAATGACGGTTATAGCATTGTACCCACTTAACAATGGTTCGGTAAGCTCGACAAAGAGTAGATGTTATTCTGTAGACAATAACACTGCGAAGAAGTGCCCTTGGAGTTCTGCGGGCAGTAACAGGAGCTGGAACTTGCTGAGGTGGTAAATCTTCGCGATTTTCCATGTACCCGCTTTCTTCAAATGGGCCCACAACAAACCTGCCACAAAATTTGTTTCATAACAACACATTTTTCATTATACATTCAGGCATTTAAATACATTATATTTCAACCAAACTTGAGGAAGCAAGACTTAAATTGGTGATAGAATAAAAAGAGGCAAATAAGGAATATACCAAACACAAATTTTAGTTCAACAATTAACTTAAAAGCAATGTCACAATTGTCATACGATCTCCTAAATTCTATCTATTTGGCCTCTTGAAAAAGATTTGCTGTCTCTAATTAATATTATGACTATTTTCCCAATTCTTCTGTATAAAATGGTTTCCTTCACTCTTCAACCACTATCTAATCCATCTCATGGTCCCATTCCATTCTCCCTTCAATTTACCCTAATAAATATTCATTAATCCTTCAGTGACCATAGTAATGATCTCTCCTAAAGATATACCTATTTCATGAAAACAAATATACTGCAAAAATTATTAAGAATAGCTTGAATTTCTGCTTAGCAAAGAGAAAATAGTAATCATTCTTATTATCAAACTTGTTAGATGCGACCATTTATCTGTTTGCAACATACAGCTATTTCATACACCTATTTCATTTAGGCCAATTGAAATTTCAGCATTTCATCTGCATTTATACAAACTCTTCTACTGTATTTGACCACCATCAGTTGCAGTTGTATCAAAGCAGATATCTACTTGTTTGCGAACCATATACAAAAACAGATGAACAATGCCTAACAGATTGGCTTTATTATGACTGATGGAGGTTAGGGTGGAGTATAAGGGTGGAAGGAAGGTATGACTGAATGTGGAAACCATTGTCTCTTAATAACCCAAAGCTCTCAAACATGGAACATATTTGCTATAGATGGGGTTAACTTAGACATGCACCCACAGGCTAACTTCTCGCCACTTGCATAGCAGTATTACAGTCAAGCAGCCACCATGTAGGCCTAATTAATGACTTTCATTTGTGTTCTAATAGCATCTTCAGAGGTTAGTTCCAGAGCATCTTATATTTTTCACTATGAATCCTTTGTATATATGTATAGTACCATATTCATGATGTGATGTGAAATTATACAATGCAAATATGATGTATCATTCTGGAGTCACTTCACCCTGATGATCTTACACTCATGCTGTGACCTCACTTTTGGGAGGACATGGGTTCTAATCCCTATCCGGCCATCCAGATTTGGGTTTTCTATGGTTTCTCCACACCACTCCACGCAAATTCTGCAATCGTTCCTTCAAAAGACAATGGCAAAAATTCCTTCCGATTCCTTGCCCTCAATCCTTTCCCACCTTTAATGGTCTAAAGATATAAACCAAAAAAAGAAGAAAAAAATAGAATGAAGACTCGATATAATACAACATCAAAATTTGCCCAGTGATTCTCTCTGAACTCTAACTTGTCAGTCTCAGCATGACAGGGTTATGACAACTGGTGTCAGTTTTGGTGATCAACCAACTCAGAATGCATCTTTGTCGTTCGGGATTCACAAGGGATCATGGAGTATATGTTGCCAGTAGATGATTACACAATTGGAGTAATTCTCTAAAACAGAGCACTTATGTTAACTACAGACATCACAGCTTCTTATGTGATCATAAGTATTTTAAAAAACAGGCAAGCAGAATTAGGCCATGTTCCAATTATATGGTTGAAGGTCAGGTCACACTTGACAGATTCTGTCACTGCTACAACAGTCAGCTGAGTGATGGTTCACCTCTTCCATGTCCACACCTTTCCATAGCTCGTCCATATGAAGAACATGCTTTTTCTCAATCTTTAGTCTCCTTCAATGTGTTTCACGTAAAGAATGTATCAAAAATTTCATAATAGTGAGTTGGGTATTAAAGCTAAAGTTACCTCCTGTACTCTATTATAGAGTACTGTACATTATTTTGCTAAAGCATAATTTAAAATCTATAAAAGTAATAGCTGGTGGGTGAGCGGTAACGCTCTGGTCTCACATTTGGGAGGATGTGGATTCGAATTTCTGTTCAGAACTCCAGATTTGGGTTTTCCAAGGTTTCCCTAAGTCAATCCAGGCAAATGCCAGAATGGTTTCTACAAAAGACTGTGGCTGAATTTCTTCACATTCCTTGCTCCCAGTCCCTTCTCACCTCTAATGACCTTGATGTTGATGAGGTATAAAGCCAGAAGCAAAAAGTAATATTATGTTAAAATACTTTCTTTGCTGACTCACATTATCACCATACTGGCTGATCTCTTAGATACAAAAATAGTATCCCAACACAGCCTTAACAAACCATGATTTAAAGTGTTTGACACACTGCACTATACTGAAAGATTCTCACGTTTCTCAACACACAATGAAATCACACGCTTCACACTTGACGTGTTTGTTTTGTTTGAGGGTACTTTCAATTCACTCAATATTTTCTTACTAAAGAATGAGATCATTACCATATATAAGGTTTTTTTTTGTCACAAGCCAATATCTTCCTTGATAACTAACCAAAATGTGTGAATAAGTTATCATTTTAAAGTTTAAGGTCTCCACATCAATCACTTCATATTTTAAAAAAGGAATTTTCCAGAATTCAACCCTTAAGGGGCAAAAATACCAACATTTCTAAATTGCAATTGTTTGTACCATGAACCATTTATCTCCCTGCATTCCCTTTCTTTTAAAAAAAGAAAAAAACTGCTTAACGTCTCTTAACAGCGAGGTCTTTAGAGATGGGAAACGATGGTGGGCAAGGAATGGGAAGGAATTTGGCCATGGCCTTTTGAAGGAAGCATCCTGGCATTTGCCTGGAGTGATTTGGGAAACCATGGAAAAACCCAAATTGGGATCCCCAGACGGGGATTCGAACCGCTGTCTCCCCGAACCTGTATTCCTAACCAAAATTGATATATAAAGAACATTTTAAAGGTCAAAATCTCCACTTTGGTGACATCATATATTAACAAAGAAATTTTTGGAATTCGACCCTTAAATGACAAAATTATCGTTATTTCCATAACTTATTTTTTTTTAATACGAGCTATTTTCCTAGCCTGATATCTAATCAAAATCAAGAAAATAATTATTATTTTAGAGATTAAGGTTTCCGGAATTTTTCGGATTTTGGCCCTTAAAGGGCAAAAGTATCAATATTTCTATCAAGCATTTTTGTGTCACAAGCCATTTCTCTCTGTTTATATCTAACTGATATAGAAAAAGAGGAATAATTATAAATAGTAAGATCTCCGCCAAGGTCACATCATATTTTAAGAAAGGAATTTTTCAGAATTCAACCCTTAAAGGGCAAAAATGTCAATATTTCTAAAATTCAGTTTTTTTATACCATGAACCATTTATCTCCCTGCATTAATAACCAAAATCGATAAATGGAGTATCATTTTAAAGATTAAAAACTCCACTTTGGTGACAACATATATTAAGACAGGAATTTTTGAAATTTGATCCTTAAAGGGCAAAAGTACGAATATTTCTGCAACGCATTTTTGTAACATGAGCCATTTAACTCCCTTGATAAGTAACCGATAAATAAGGTATAATTTTAAAGATTATGCCATAGGCCATAGTCTCATCGTATTTTAAGAAAGGAATTTTTCGGAATTGGACCCTTAGAGGGCAAAAGTTAAAATTGCGCGCATGAGACAGGTCACAGCCTAACTGCTAGATGGCAGCAGCACATTTCCAGCAACCGTCGTGTCAAGTGCCCCCATTTCTGGGTATTTAACACTAGAACCGCCGAGTGGTCAACTTGACCACTTTTTATATTTTAACATATTATTATTCAGTCAGTTTCTAATCAATGCTGTTGTGAGTTAATGACTTTTCCTAAATGTTTATGTAGATCATATAAATAGTCCAATATTTGTTTTATCTTCATTAGTTTTCTTTGAATGACCACTTATACTTAGAACCGCCGAGTGGTCACTTTGACCACATTACGTGAAATCTGAAAACAGATTATTTAAAGATTGTTGTGCGTCACTCCCCGAATTTACTCTTAGCACTCGTCAACAATATACTAAATATCTGGGTTACTGAAGTTTACTCGCATTGTTTGAAGCTCAACAATGCAATATGTCATTCATTGTTTGCTATTGGGTTTCGCATAAACGAGGCAGATTATTTGAGTACTGGTCTCAGAGCAGTAGACACGGCTCAGATGTCACAGCGATACAAACCACGGCCACGGCCACTTTCAGATGAAGAAATTGTCGCACTTTTGTATGAATCGGATGTTGAAAATGATCCTGAAGTTGAGGACCTTGTGGAAGACTCTACAGATGAAGATTACCAACCTGTCGCTAATGTGGAGAGTGACAGCTCCGAGACTGAAGATGAAGGTAATTTACATTCACTTATATTATTATTATTATTATTGTTACTATATGAATAATGATCACTATTATAAGAGAGCTGACACTTCTACTGCTACTTCTGTTACTGCTATTTTATTGTGTGGTATGGTTTCTTTATAATGAGTTGTAGCTTTCTAATTGTCTCTTTCCTCATGCAGTTGCTGAACCAGGACGAAGCAGTAATATAAACAATGCTAGAGAAGGACCTACCCTGGGTAAAAGAAGAACTGCACCTCCTGTAAGTGGACCAATACAGAATCGACGTAGAAGAGGAGAACAAAGTGAGGGTTCACTTCCAGAAACTGGCTCAAAACTCCTGGGGAAGGACGGGATCACGGAGTGGACTGTAGCAGACTTCGGGGTTACTAAACCAGGTAGGATAGGTCAACAGAATATATTGAAAGAAACATGGGGACCTACTCCACACGCAAAGCGGCACGTCTCAAATGATAATGTTTCGAGTGCCTGGCGCCTTTTAGTTGATCAATCAATGTTGAAACACATAAAGAAATGCACAGAAGCAGAGGCACAACGGCTTCTTGGAAATGATTCGTGGAGTTTGCCTTTAGAAGAATTAGATGCATTTGTTGCTTTATTATATGTTCGTGGTGCACTAGGTGCCAGATGTACTGAAGTAGATGAGTTGTGGTCGAAAACGTGGGGAGCCCCATTTTTCACTGACACAATGAGCAGAAACAGGTTTCGAGAAATTTTGAAATATCTGCGTTTTGATGAAAAAAATACACGGTCGGAACGGTTGAAAAGTGACAAATTTGCACTTATATCAACTACTTGGAATCATTTTATAGAAAACTGTCAGTTGAATTACATACCTGGATCAAATGTCACTGTGGACGAACAACTTTTCCCCAGCAGAACCAGGTGTCCGTATTTGCAATATATGCCGAATAAGCCTGATAAATTCGGAATCAAATTCTGGCTTCTAGCGGATGTAGAAACAAAATATCTTTGTAATGGGTTCCCTTATGTGGGACAGAACGAACAGAGGGCACCTAATGAGAAACTTCCAGAACAAGTAGTAATGAAGTTGGTAGCTCCATATCGCAATAAGGGTCGAAATGTGACTACTGATAATTTTTTCACTACGGTCACACTTGGGGAGAGACTGGAAAAAGAGAAAACTAGTCTTGTCGGCACTATCAACCGTGCAAGAAAAGAAATTCCAAACACTGTAAAAAAAATGAAAACTCCTCTTTATACGTCTGTTCTCTTGAAAAGGGAAGGTGGTACTCTGACTGTTTACCAAGGGAAAAAGAACAAAAATGTTCTTCTGTATAGTACCATGCATACAGATGTTGAAATACAAAATAATTCTAAACACCTTCCCGAAACAGTGAGCTTCTACAATAGCACAAAATTTGCTGTAGATGTCTTGGACCAGATGACGAGGAAGTATTCTGTCCGCTCTGGTACTCGTCGATGGCCTGTCCACGTATTTCACAATATCCTTGATTTAGCAGCCATCAACGCATGGATCATTTTCAAGCTAGTGACAGGGATCAAGATAAGTAGGAGGAATTTCATCCTAAATCTAGCAGAAGAATTACGTAGAGACTATATGGAAACCAGAAATCAGGAAAGGATGACAAGGAGAAGGAAAGGAAAAAGGAAGATGGTGATGAAGAAAGAGAAGAAGCGGAAATTCCTACGAAAGTTAGAAAACTATGCCAAACGAGGAAATGCAGAAACAAGACAAATGAAGTGTGCAGTAAATGCAAGAGATATGTTTGTGGGCCGTGTACATATAAAGTAATAAAGACAGTAGTTTGTAATGCTTGTAAGTAGGATTAGGTACTATACATAGTCATATCTTATGATTGTTCTTTCTCTTAACATATTCATGGGTACTTAGTTTCTCCAGTATGATTAATTTCTATTAATTTTAAAACTACTGCAATACAATTAGTATGGTTGCAGATAAATATTGTGAACTATGCTCTTTAATTTTAGTAATATTATGTTCCCATTGTTGTTGTAAAATACAGTGATACTGTTAATAAATGTAATTAAAGTGATACATTGTTATCAAGATCATTAATATTTACATTAATCAGAACAGCATGCAATTACAAAGAAAGTGGTCACTTTGACCACATCGGCGGTTCTAAGTATAGTACTAGTTCCGGCGGTTCTAGTGTTAATTTAAAGTGTTGTAATTAGCTTTTATCTCTGAATATTCACTGTATACGCAGAGCAGCAGCTTGTTGATCCAGCAACCGTTGTGACAAGTGTCGCCATTTCTGTTTACTTAAAGTGTTGTGAAAGCTTTTGTTTTATTTAAAATATTTGAAGAGCAGCAGTGTACAGTAATCGTAATCACCTTCACATTTTTTTTTGTAGGAAGGTATATAGAACTTATTCGTTCTTTTATTTATTACTGTGGTTAGTTAACACAGTTTACTGGTATGTCCTTTTAACTACTCAGTACACTATCCACCGTCTGGTCTAAATTTATCTCCACCGTTAGATTTTATTTCAGCCATGATTTGCGATTTGGATCTCTCGATTAGTTCATTCTTTCATCCTCTCCTCAGTGTTTGTTCTGAAAGTAATATGTGTAGGGACTGTGATTGCTGTGTGCAGATGCTGGCTGAGGTTGCTAATCTTCACGCTCAGCTGGCAGCTTTGTTAACGTAAGTTACAAGGCTGGAAGCTGCCATAGGTGACTGCAGCAGGTGTGGTATGGGTGACCCTGTTGAAGCTAGTGCTCTCACCGGTTCTCCCCTACCAATCATTGTACCTGCAGTCCAGGCTGAGATGTTGGAATCTGTGCAGCGGTCGCCTCACGGTGACTGACGTGTGGTTTCTGGACACCGATGCCGCATGCGGTTTCCGGACACCGACGCCGCATGCGGAGGCAGTCGTACAAGTCTGAATCCCAGGAGGGCAAGCTTGTGCCACTGTCCTATAGGTTTGATGTGTTGTCTGGGATTGATTCAGTTCAACAATTGTCATTCTGTGAGTTGCCAGCCCCCCAGCCCACTAGGTCTGACTAACCATGGGAGGGGAGTCTGGCTGTAGGAAGCTCCAATGTTTGGCAGTTTATTGAGCCCCTTAGGGAAATGGTGAATAGGTCAGGGGTGAAATACTATATCCATTCATTGTGCATTCCGTGAGATCTGATCCGAGATGTAGAACAGGCCATCCTAGTTGTTACTAAACAGATGGGGTGTAGCCAGCTGCAGATTGTCGATCATGTCGGCACCAATAATTTTCTTGGGTCGGAGGGTATCCTCTCTTCCTTCCAGCAGATTGCTCAAAGGGTGAACTCTGTGGCTGATGACCACAAGATTTCGGCCGAGTTAACTATCTGCAGCATTGTCGATAGAACTGACTGTGGACCTCTGGTTCAGAGCCGAGTCAAGGGACTAAACCAAAGACAGTGGTGTTTCTACAATAATCATGCCTGCAGATTCCTAGATCTTCGCCTGGGGGTAGAGTTGTGTAGGGTACCATTGGATAGATCAGGTGTGCATTACACATGAGAATCAGCTACACAAGTGGCAGGGGCCGTGTGGAGTGCACTGACAGATTTTTTAGGCTGAGGGAGAAAGACCCATAACTGGGATTACAATTATGGACAGCCCAATTAAATTTGACACCACATGTTAGGAGTAACTTAAAACAATCTCTGCTGTTAAAAGTACTTGTTATTAACTGTAGAAGTGTTTGTAACAAGCAGCCTGAGCTTGAAAGTGTTACTAGTAGCACAGAAGCAGCTATTGTATTAGGTACTGAAAGCTGGTTAAAACCGGATATAAGTTCAGCAGAAATTTTTAACAATAGCATGAACGTTTTCTGTAAGGATAGGTTGCATTCTAATGGAGGTGGTGTATTTATAGCTGTAAGTAAACACCTGTCGTGTAACGAAATAGTTATCGATATAGTCTGTGAAATTCTATGGATCACACTCAACGTAGCTAGAAAAAAACTTGTGACAGCATATTTCCATCATCCACCAGATGCAGATGTAACTATTGCTGAGGCCTTAATGGATAATGTAAGTAATATAGCTCGTCAATTTATGGATCATGCAATAATACTAGGAGGTGACTTCAACTTTCTGTATATCGACTGGACTAATTACATTCACGCTGCTGGTGGCAGGGATAAAACATACTGTGAAATTATTCTTGACCTTTTCTCAGTTCTTCATCTTGAGAAGCTCGTCACTGAACCAACGCAGTGCCACATCAGTAACGAAAACATTTTAGATATTCTCGTTACAAATAGGCCTGAATTATTCATGGACATTTCTACCACCACGGGAATAAATGATCATAAAGTTGTAATTGCAACAGTAAAATTAACAGCCATATGGTTGAAGAAATGTGGCTTCGATTCATGTGTACAGTCAGGAAAGGTATGCACTTACATATACCGAAAAGGACAATCAGGGATGGGAATGATCTCCCATGGTCAGTGGTATTTTTCGGTATTTCTACCGATTTTTGGGTCTGTCCTATTGATACACCGAAATGTAACAATTTTTCCAGGATTTACACTTTCAAGTTAGCAACCCTCTTCGTTTATGCTTTACAGGATATTAATCGATCGGTTATACGATAAGTAGTTACCTACTGCATAATGTTTACTATATCATTTCGGGAATGTCCTAATACCCTACATTCTTGACATTTTTAAGTGTTTCCAGAGCCCAAACTAGAATTGGGATTTTATTTCTTCATTGGGTTTTTTCACATAGAAGAGAAACTTTCTCCTATTTACTAAGTAAAAATATCATCAAACAAAGAACCGAGTACAAACGTGAGAGTAAAAAAAATCTACAGTTTTTTAGAAAAAATAATGGGAAGAACAATTTTCAGGTTGGCTACAAAAATCTTAACTTCAATTTATATTATAGAAAGATAAAATATTACATCAATATCAAGCCCCTCTTTGAATGCAAGTAGAAATCAAAATTCTCTCTCCAACTTTTGGTCACAATTTGTAGTCCAGTTGCAGCGCAGACAATTGCCATCAATTTGCTGCTCAGTTTGATGACAAACTACTAGCAAGTCTTGGAGTTCCAACTCTGGTAGTCAAGTTGGTGTCAAGCAGATAGAAATTCTCGGACAACAAATCTTGCACAGCAAACTGAGGTTTTTCTTTTATCATATACCGGTTTTGGGTACAAATATACCGATCTCAGTGGGCAGTTCTACCAATTTCATATTCTGATGTTCGAGACTGCTGCACATGGTATACATATAAAGTTAAAAGGTTACTTAAAAAGCAAAGGAAGATACATGCAAGCTCAAGAAGGACGATGTATAGAAGCACTTTATAAAAGTTATTAGGTGAGATAAAAGGACATGTTAAGAATGTGATGCGCGAGGCCTTTAATGAATTTCGTTGCAATTCACTTTCTAACAGCCTCAACGAAAATCCAAATAAATTTTGGTTGTATGTAAAAAAAATTTAGTGTAGTGACATATTTAACACCAAATTTAAAAATTCTTTCACTGACGAAAACATGGAAAATATTCATCTTTTCCACGGCGTGTATAATTTGAGATGGATCAGGTACAAATTGATAGTGCAGGTATTATAGAGCAATTAAAGCTCCTGAGGTGGGGGAAAGTGCCGGGTCCTGATGGTACACCAGGAAGAGTATTTTCAGAATACGCAGAAGAAATAGAAACATTTCTGTCAGATATATTCTGTAGATCTTTAGAAGAAAGAAAAATACTTTCTGACTGGAAAATAGCAAAGGAGATCAGAGAGATCCAATAAATTATCAATAAATTATTCTGGAGCATGTCATATGCTCTAACATTATGAAGTTTGTAGATGAAAACAAGTTGGCCATAGCAAACCAACACGGATTTCGGAAGAACAGATCTTGTGAAATGCAACTGGCCCTATTTTCGCATCATGTAAAGAAAGTTATCGATGCAAGTTTACAAGTTGATGCAATTTGCTTGGATTTTCAGAAAGCTTAAATTGACTTTGTACCACACAACCGACTTTTAGCGAAGATTAGAGCATACAGTACATCACATCAAATTTGCGATTGGACACGCGATTAACTAACTGGTCAGTCACAATATGTCGTAGTTGCAATGAAATACTTCTTCCGCCTATTTAGGTCGCAATGACAGGAGGGATAAGATTAGAGAAATAAGATGCCGTACTGATGCTTTTATGTATTCTTTCCTTCTTTGTTCTGTTTGGGATTAGAATGCACAGAATTAGGATTGATGCTTAGCACCCACTGCCACCAACAATATTTGTGAAAAGCAGAGTATAGATGTAGATCACAGAGATATTAATAAACAGCTTCATTGGCATCAACTTTTGTTATGTATCTATTACACTAAACAAATAAACAACTGAAACAAATGAGGCAGTTCTTCTTTCATGATACTAAAAAACCCCAACCCTACTATGCATTATATCCATGAAATTTTCGAGCAGGTCATCTATTATATTTTAAATACAGATCATAAATATGTTATATAATTAAAAAATTTACACCTCGTCGTCATCAAGGCCATTAGCGGTGGGATTGGAGTTGGGACAAGGAGTGGGAAGGTATTCGGCCATGGCCTTTTGAAGTAAGCATCCCAGCATTCACCTGGAGTGATTTGGGGAAAACATTGAAAACCCAAATCTGGATGTTCAGACGGGGATTTGAACCAGTGTCTTCCCGAATGTGATGCCAGAGCGGTAACCGCTCACCCATCGCACTCGGTATAATAATTTCATGTAGTCACAAAGACCTAATCACATTATTTCTGCACTTAACTTGAAAAGGGCATCAATTGTTTAACATGGACTTTGAACCATGGAGTGTCCTAGCATCTTTGCATTAACAAATCAAAGCTTTGTCATAGATGAATGTCGATTTAAAGCCCATAAAAATTAGAGCCAAAACTGGGATTCAAACTGGAGACCTTACATACCCCAATCTCAGGCCATAACCATCAGATTCACCAGATCAAATCTAGAGGAAATTAAAAATAAGTATTCCAATATAATAAAATAAATATCTTTTTTTCTATACCATTTAACTTACTTTTGCTATCCAAAAACACAAATATACTTTTTATGTGGGTTAACACACATTTTTCAGTACTTCTAGGTTTGGTCTGGTGACTCAGATGGTTACTGCGTATTATTGTGGTGTAGAAGGTCACCAGATCAAATCCTGGTCTCGGCTTCAATTTTTAAAAGACTTAAAATCAACCTTCATCTCTAGAATAGCTTTTATTTGTAATGTGAAGATGCTGGGCCTATCCTTACATTTTATGAACATCTGATGAAGCGAGTTTGAAGAAAAAAGTCACTTTTTAAGGCAATCAATAACATGAAAAACAACATTTGGTTGTAAAGGACTGAAAATTTCTGAACTATCTTTCTATTCACTTTTCCACATTACCAGCCCAACACTGTACTGCACTACCAAAGAATAAACCAAATTAATGACAGTGAGGTGTCCACTGAGAGTCGGATGACATGTCGTGTCATTTGAAATAACTTCAACTGAGTGAGTGCCAACTATAAGAAAATCGCTGTTGCGGTGATGGTGTGGATTTAGTCACAGAAGATGTCACAGGAAGAGAGGATCTGGCTACGAAGAGCAGCCAAGGTTGGCATCTTCCCCATATAGCAGTCATCAAAGCAGTTCTTTGACGTAAGTTCTATATTAGCAGAGTGTCATCCCAGCAAGTGGAAATTGTTATGTGATCAGTTTTTTCATCAGCCTATTCAAAGCAGGTCTCAAGTCTAAAGCACATGACACTAGCAGTAGGTGAAAATAATGTTGAAACGAAGTAGTGATATCATGCAGAATCCATAATGCCTTAATGTAAGAAAACTGAGAAATGTTTTTTCTCACATAATTATGTTACCATAATTTAAGTCACTAAAGAACAGTGCAGCAGTATCCAGTTAGAAAAGTTGTGTGATTTCCATTATTTTGATTAAAAAGAAAGAATACAAAGAAATGAAAGTATATCATAAGTTAGAATGAATATTACAGAATTATGACTACCACAACAAGTTTTAACATATACAGGAAGAAAGTAATGAATTCCGTTTACAATTCAGTCAACATGACAAGAACTCTTATTCAGATTGGCAATCATTATTTTAATAAATAGTGTCATCAGGAGCAAGTAAAACTAACTTGATAATAGCATCTCAAACAAAAGTCAACATTCAAGTTAACTATAAGAAATGAACATATAATTACAAGCTACACAAAATCTTAAAGCTCACTGTAGAAGATAGATTCAAACAGCAAAGAAATACAAACATAACATGTCATTTAAAGAAGCTTATCTTGGATCATTTAGAAGGTTTATAAGAGAAATAATTATTGAAATATTAATATTTGAGTATGGAGACCATGATACAGTGCAAGTATATCAAACGAGATTAGCAATAGAGTAATAGTTCAGAAAAGAAATTTTCACATGACAGTAGCTCAGACTGCGGCCCGGACTCTGGGGTTCAATCCCCGACGAAGCTGACAATTTTGCCTCGAAGCTTAACGTCCACAATGGCTCCACAGGCCCAGTCAGCCTACTATCCAATGAGTACCATGGAGGGAACTCCATAGGAAGGTAAAGAACAGCCAGAGCGTGGTGCTGACCCCATCACATCCATTCTAGTGGCAACGGTTGTAATGGGAATGCGGAGCTCTACTTCACTGAATCCTACGGGAAGTGGCAGTAACCGTAGGAACCCGTGACCTTTACCTTTACTATGCAAGTAAGTAGCATTAACCTTCTGACTTTACACCTTGTTGATGTCTAGGTCATTAGGGGTTGGAAAGGACTGGGAGCAGGGAATGGGAAGGAATTTGTTCATGATCTATTGAGGGTACCATTCCACCATCCCTATTCATGCAAGCATTTGAACTGGAGGTGTTTAAAAACCAGTGCTTAAAACCCGCAAAGTGTATCTGGTATGTTGATGATACCTTTATCATCGCGGCATTCGCATGGAGTGTTTTGGGGAAACCTTGAAAATCCCAATTGGGATGGTTGTTTGGAATTCAAACCTGTATCCTCCTGAATGGAAAGCCATAGTATTACTGCTCACCCACCATACTCGGCATTAGGAATTAATTGCAGAATGGAAGATTGAAAATGAATCAAGTCAGTCATAACATATTAGATAGATATATACGGTCAATAATTTATCATATAGGAAAATCTAGAAATAACGTATCCAGACGTGTAAAGAAAAAATATTAAAAAGATGTTAGGTAGAAGAAGGGATTATAAGAAGGGATAAAGATGAGGTCTCTGTGATACATGGAAAATGAGTGATGATCTTCAGAAAGTAAAGAAGGATATACTGCAGTCAACGAAAAAGGAAAATGGTAAAGTTAACTACCTGAAGGGACAGTTTCAGAATTAAAGGGCAAACTCTGTATAGGGAAACTAAGAGTGAATTTTTGACAAAATATGGAAGGTAGTAGACAATGGGTGAAAAAGTCCATAGGCAACAGTAATTAGGGAAGGGTCAAGCCTGATGGTAGAAATTGCTACACGGAGGATTTTATAAGTAATGCATATAAATAAGTGAACAAGTTGCATTGAAGTAGTCGTAAAATAGAAAGAAAAGATTATCGAGAAAGAAGAAGCAACAAGTAGAATAGAAATGTGCGCATAGAGAAGCTGTTGAGTTCTTTTATTATAGAGGTGTACTCAGGCAAGCTAACAGCCCACATACGTTATTCACATCACAAGTAATCATAGAGGGTGAAAACCCAATGGTAAGTGTAACTGGTTTGAACAAAACTCTCTCAACACTCAAACAGTACATGCTGAAATAAATATAAGATAAGATAGATTCAGGTCTGAAGAACAGGCCTCTAGTTATTCCAGTTGATTTTATTTTGTTACTAAAGATTAGTGATGAGAAAGGGAAAATATTAGAAGAAGTGACAACTGAAGATCACAATCAGGAATTAACACACAACCCAACTAACTACAACAGGGCAAGTCCTAAAGGTAATCTGCTTCAGGAGTAGAGATTGCTTGATACTTTGACAACAAGTGATCAAAACTAGATTGTCTTTGAAATGAACAGAATGCAAACAAAGATTGTTGTGTAAATAGAAATTTTACAATCATATTTAATCTAAGTACAGCTATGGTTGTTCATTTGATTCCGATAGCTTCTGCAATCACTGTATGTATTATCTTGGTTCTCCAGGTGGAGCCACATCAATTTATTAATAAATCAATGCAGCTCTACCCCGAGAATCAAGATAATAAGATTGTTCATTATTTGTTTTTGATTTTGTTCAGTTGAAAACACTGATTTTTGTTCCTTGAGCCCAGAGAATAACTAGTCAAACACTTGGATCCTCTTATCATGTCACCAAGCCTAAAACAACTGGGGCAAGGCAGCTGCCCAAAAAGGTTGCACGGGCTACATGCTAGTTAATGGTCCATCTCACAACCCATTCACTTCCTTGGTATGTGGCTAAACTTGAAGCTGAGAGGTAGTTAGAGTTTTCCGTCATTTTTTTGGGTTTGATTTATCTCTGCGATCTGGGCATCCAATCCAAGATACCCAAACTCCAACGCACCAATGTTCCACCATCAAGCCCAAAGCCCTAAAGAGCTCACTGAAGCACAAACAAATCTTAAGGTGTTTGGGAATAGTAGCACAAACCACTTTCCAACTAACTTGAATATAGCCATATTGTGGTGACATACATTTCAGAACAATTTTAGATTTAACAGATTCAATAAACATGAGATCTGTCACGAAATATTAAATCAAAGTCCTTCCTTTCCATTCCCAGTAATTAAAGCCAATCGGCATTGTCATGCCAACGCAGCACATTATCACCTCCTCAAGCTAACTCTAATCCTTAATTATGTTGTGTCTGAATAATGTTAAATTTCTAAATGACTGCATACCATCATATATATTATTTCTAAAGGTGTTTTTTTGTCACAAGCCATTATCTCCCTTGATACTTAACCGAAATCAATGAATGAGGTGTCATTTTAAATCTTCTGGACTACACTTTGGACACATCATATTTTAAGAAAGGAATTTTTCGGAATTCGATCCTTAAAGGGTAAAAATGTCAATATTTCAAAAATGCTGTCTTTTGGGTTGTGTGTCATTTATCTTCCAGGATACATATCCGAAATCATTTAATGAAGTATTATTTTAAAGATTAAGATCTATGCTTTGGTGACATCATATATTAAGACAGTAATTTTTCGGAATTTGACCCTTAAAGGTCAAAAGCATCAATATTTCTGCAACGCGTTTTTGTGTCACGAGCCATTTATCTTCCTTCATATCTAACCAATATAGTTAATAGGGGTATCATATTAAAGATTAAGGTCTCTGCCGTGGTCACATTATATTTTAAGAAAGGAACCCTTAAAGGGTAAGAATGTCAATATTTCTAAAATGCTTTTTTGTGTCTTGAGCCATTTATCTCCCTGGATATATAACTGAAATCAATAAATGAAGTTGGATTACAAAGAGTAGTGTCTCAGCTTTGGTGACTTCATACATTAAGAAATATTTCTTTTTTTTTTTTGGACTTCAACCCTTAAAGGGAAAAAGTATCAATTGTTCTACAACGCATTTTTGTGTCACGAGCCATTTATCTCCATTAATATTTAACCTAAACAGATAAATGAGGTATCTTTCTATAGATTAAGGTCTCCGTTGCAATCACAACATATTTTAAGAAAAGGATTTTTCTGAATTTAACCCTTAAAGGGCAAAAATATCAGTATTTCTAAAATGCATTTTTGTGTCTCAAGTCATTTATCTCCCTTGATAACTAAACAAAATTGATAAATGAGGTATTATTTTAAAGACTCAGGTCTTCGTAAGGTCTTCGGTTTTGTTACACCATATTTTAAGAAAGGAATTTTTCAAAATTTGACCCTTAAAGGGCAAAAGTATTAATATTTCTACAATGTATTTTTGTGTCTCGAGCCATTTATCTCCCTTGATTCCTAATCGAAATTGATAAATGAGGTATCATTTTAAAGTATCCGTTTTGGTCACATCCAATTTCAACCCCTTAAGGAGCAAAAATACCATTATTTCTTAAAAACACTAATTTTAAAGATCAAGGTGTCTGCTTTGGTCATTTTAAAGATCAAGGTGTCTGCTTTGGTCACACAACATTTTATAAAAGGAATTTTTGGAATTCAACCCTTAATGGGCAAAAGCATCAATATTATTTCTACAATGGAGTTTGATGCTTAAAGAGGTCGCGCACACGAGGACAGTTCAGAGCATAGTCCCTAGATTGCATTAGGTCAGTGACAGTTTGTCGTACAAACAGTGTGTTTTAAATTTTTCTAACTGTTTCGTAATATGGTGTAAGTATTTTGATGCATTCCTATTACACTAAGCAAATAAATATTTGCTACAAAAGTGCGGTTCTACTTTTCATTATATTACAAGGATTCAACCTCACTATTCATCATATTTTACTAGCAGAATTTTCGCACGGGTCAGCGAGTAATTTAAATAAAGACATAGTCATAACCTCTGCTTACTCTAGATGAGAGCAAGATGATGGAAAATCATAAACACACACATAAATTTATATATAAAGAATAATGAAATCTCCAGGTGCAGAAGAAGATAGTGATGTGCCCAATGTAGGAATCAAAATATCAGAAAATTTCATTTACAATGTGAAATTCTCCTTCTCTATCCTTATTTAAATTTGTTCATGAACATCCTTTGTTTCCTGTATAGTTCAGACTGTAAACTAGCTTTGAAAATGAAATTAATGCATAATCTAAATAAATAAAAATGAAATGCTGTTTATTGGTAATCACATCGCTTGAGAATGGCTGTACCAATTTGGTTAATTTTTTTAAGAAAATGTTAATAATAGTCTGAATAATGTTTTTAGAGAACAAAAAATTAGAAAAGTTGCCAGGAAAATTGGAAAAACTTAAGTCTTTTCTTTGTTTTTTCCTTATGCTCCTGGGATGGAAATAACTCAATTAAATGTTTTCTATTGCGAAAAAACTGGAAGATATGGAGAAAAGTGTGGAAAAATACACTCCAGCCTAAATTAAAACAAAATGACCATTGTTTTTATTTTTGAGTTGTTTCACGATTTGTCCAACAAATGTAGTCCCCCCCCCCCCCCTTATTCCACTGATATTAATTGAGGACATGAGCTTGATGATATTGAACCACGTATTACCTAATCAGTCGTGACAGTGCTCAATCGTCCGACGCAAGACACATTTAACCAAGAGTTGAAACACAAAAAACAACCTGATCGTGACGTCTGAGAGAATCAGTTCAAATGAATGTTCCATTGCTGTCTGGTGGCTCAGTGGTTAAGGCATCTGACTGGAGATCGACAGGTCCCCGGTTCGAATTCCTGTCTCAGCGGAGATTTTCATAGGCGCTTAACCCGGCCTTCACCTCTGCACAGCTTGCTTTGTAATATGAAGTATGCCAGAATGCTTCCATGGTTTGGATTCCAGATTAAACTGTAGGTCCCTAATACCCGGCAGGATTGCTGCGCTAGGTTAATGTGGCTACGACAGGGGAGGAATTTGCAGCCAATAGAAACCCTGTCTCCAAGTCATTAAGACCACACAAAATTATTATTATTATTGCTGAATTGATGATAAAAATATGCTCATGAATGTTGTGAATGATGGGACCAGAGGAATTTTCTTCTTCGACACTCCTCGTGGAACTGAAAAAACTTTTTTGATCTCTTTGATTTTGGCAATGATTCACTCACAGAAAGAAATAGCAATTGCTCTTACTCCATCAGGAATTGCAACTACAGTGTTGAAAGGCAGTCAAATTGCTCATTCAGCATTCAAGTTGCCGTAGAATAGGCAAATCAATGAACCTCCAACATGCAACCTTTTGAAGAACTGTGGGATGGCAAAAGTTCTCCAGCATTGCAAATTTATTGTTTGGGATGAATGTATGATGACACATAAAAGGGCTTTGGAGGCATTAGACCGAACGATGCAAGATCTACGAAACAATCAAAACTGGTTTGGTGGTGCGATGATCGAAATGTAAATAAAACATCTTGAGATTCATTGAGATTTCAAATTTAACGGATAAAAATAAATCATTTCGTTAACATGAAATTCTGACTTAATTTAACTGCGACTTAAATTTTGCAACAAAAACACATAGTTTCTAGTTGATCACATGCAACACACATCACACATTTCCAGCATTTGACTGGTGTACTGCCAATAGAATTCATCTCGCATTAAAATTTTCCACTGGTGTACTTCTTAATGTATTCCTCCTCAAACTGAATAACCATGGACACAATTGTTAATAAATACAATGATCACTCAGAAATAGGCCTTTTTTTATTTTTACATTTATACACATTTTCAACAGCTTTTCACAAATTCACAAAATGATCACAAAAAAATGTACTGAAATTTTGAAAGAATGTCTATCGGGTCAACTAGTTCATTATAAACAATCTGGGGGAGAATTACATAAGATAATTATTTTTTAAAAAAAACTTACCGCAACAATCCATATATTGAGTCATGGCTGATATGATTTCCCCGATAGAAATAGAGAAGACCAGCAATTGCTGTCGTGAAGACTATTACTTCTCCATATCTTACTGGTTTAACCCAACCACGCCAAACAGCCATACGAAACAATGTCTCGGAAGCCTTGGAATGTAAGAGGGTGAAAAAAATCTTTATTGGTTTTGCCAATAACTTAGCTAACTACAAAAAAATTTGAATTACTTCAATGAAATTTAATGATACTAACATTAATAAACCACGTATTACAAATTAAAAGGTCAATTTGTAGAAAAATGAGCCAAATCTATTATTTAAGTGTGCCATTTTGTATACATCATCTGAGTTTATTGCAAAACAAAAGAAGCTGATTAACAAATACACTTCATTTAAAACCATAGTTTATATCTGGATTTTTGTTTCTTGCCAATTTAATTTTTTTTTATTTTCTATTGACATTTTATGCACATTCTATTTTGTTGATTTATATTTTACTAACTTCCACTTCTTTTTCCCATGCTGTTGTTCCAAAGTTAAATCCTCCCATTTCCCACCTACTTCTACAAATTCAGTAACTACTAAACAATGAATTGTTAATCACTCCCTGCTTCCAATCCTTTCTTTTAGATGTTGCTAGTGAATTAATGCTGTAAATGGAATCAAAACAACAAACTTTCAAGGTGGCTTTTAATTAGATGAACAATATAAAATCAGTTGTGAGTGAGGATACATTTTTGGCCATATTTTCATTCTTCACCTGGCCAAAAAAAGTGCTCACCCCTACAACTGACACAACAACAAAACCAGAAGAAAAAAATCAGTTTGCTGAAGAAAGAAATTGCTGCCGGATCACACAGTCACACAGCAAGCTGTATTTGAAAATGACATTATGCACATACTCTTACCCTGTCCATTTGCAACACAAAAATTCTCAGATAAAATTAATGAACTTATTTGACCTTAACCAATGTCACTTATTTTAACTAATCATTTTAAAAAAAATTAAACTATGACAATATATCTAAAAATATTTTTTGGAAACAAAAGTGCAATTCATTTGCATATTTATCAGGGATAAAAGTATTCACCACAGTTGAATTATCATATCTTTTCTTATAAGTTCCATTAAAAAAATTGTTATTTAATAACTGAAATCTAAGGCTTAATTCATAATAACTGTCAAAAATCTCACAACAAGAAAACAAATATGGACTTAACCAAATTATTATCATAGCACAATGTTCTAAATTGCTTTCATAATGACAAGTCAAAAACAGATAAAAGAAACACAATCTGGGCAACAATGAAAAATTGTCAGCAGCTAATACTTAACACACCAATAATCAACAAATCTGCAACGACAGAAAGTAATAACTGTGTTTTAATTACTGATCTCTCACTCCTGGTCTCTTTTTGTATTAAAAACTGTTCAAAAAATTGATTTAACTCTATGATTAAACTTAATATAAAAAATATTATAAATACCATATGCCAAATACAAACAAAATACATGTTAATCAGATAACTATATCCAGGGATTCAAGCCATCTTCTGCCTGTTGGTTCAGCTTGATGCAATGTGAGAAGTACTGGACAGTCCATCACAATGTAGTCAGTGGTCAGTGGTTTGGATACCTCCTCGGTCACACAGTCCATATTCAAGGAGTCCCCACTTTTGCGCAGTTGCATTACACACTCCGTGTCCAGTGCAAAAACTATTCAGTTGACATTAAAGACATCTAGGCTGGTCAAGCCCTGGAACACAGGTTGTTGGATCTTTTACAAGCCCACAACTGTGTGGACTGTTGGCACCCCACTCCTTTCTCTGCATGTAACTGATAGGTGTTATTTCTAAGCTTGGCTACTTCCATGTAGGCAAGTCTCTTTGATTTTAATCGTGTGCAGAACAGGTGGAGAAGGTTGTTACACAGAGGAATCATGTTGTTTTCCTCCACTCCTTCTAATTCTTTAAACAGTATTGATTTTCTCCTAAGGGGTGGAGAAGGAATAATGTAAAGGCAGCCAGGATACTGGGGTAGACTTAATGACACCACTAACTGTTCTCATAGCAGCATCAAGCTGGATGTCAACTTTGTCAGTATGAGCACTGCCTAGCCATGTAAAGCAACAGTATTATGCCAAGCCAAGGACTGCTCCTAGAAGAACACATGCACCTACACCCCATGACCTAGCAGCCAGTTTCTTTACAATGTTCACATAGGTCATCACTATCCCTGCAGTGTTAGATAAATGCTGATGAAAAGTGAGGGCTCGAACCATGGTAATTCTCTGATATTTAGGGTGGTTTTGAGTTCTACAATTTCAAGGGTCCAAAGGTTAATCTTATTCTGACATAGGAGAGCTGAGGCAGACTATTGTTGAGTACATGTCAGCGACTCTTTTGGGTTCCACAGTGGACCTGGAATTTGCAGTATCTCAGCATGTTACTCAAGATTTTACCTACGTTTTTACATGATACAGCGTTTGGGAAGATTGAGGAGGAACCCCTCATGCTAGACAGTGTCATAGGCTGCTGATAGGTCGACAAACACAGATCCTGTTTTATGGTTCTTTTGGAACCCAGTCTCAATGTGGGTCATGAGTGTCAGAACCTGCTCAGCACAGCTACGCTTTGGTCTAAATCCAGCCTGTTTTGGAAGAATGACCTTATTAATGGTGTCGTGAATCTGAGCCAGTAGCATCCCCTCAAGCAGTTTATGCACCATGGTAAAAAGGGAAATTAGTCTAAAGTGTTCTAGTGCAGTGCCTTCCTTACCCAGTTTTAGGATGGCAATAACCCTATCTTTTTTAAAGGCAGGGGGCAATAGTTTATTGAAAAGTACAAGCAACAATTTTCTTGTGATAAGGGCTGTATTAATGAGGAACTCTGGGTACAGGCCATCATGTTCAGTGGCTTTGCTGAGTTTAGTATATTGTAAAGTAGCATCACATTTAGACAAAGTGAAGGGATTTGAACATTTTTCATTTGGTTTAATGAGGCTTCTTGGCTTCATGAAGTTCACTTTTCACACATCGAATGGTTTCTCTATTGCCAGGCACCTTCGAGGTGAGTAGCTATGACATTACAGGACGCTCCCCGTCTCATCCTATTCTGGTTATAGTAGACACCCAGCTTTCAGATTAAAGACCAAGTCTTTCTGCTTGAGTGTATGAAATCTAAGTTCTCAGTTGTTTCCAGACAGAGTTGTTTTCAGTGCTGGTTAAGAGATTCCACTAACCTTGTCGCTAAGGTTCAAACTACTAGAGCAAATGGATGCACTTGTGATACCAGCCAGGGATATAGTCGGGCCTGTAGCTCTAGTTATGCTGTACTTTGCAGCTGTCTCCTCAGTTTTCAGAAATTTCCTGTAAGATTTCATAGTACCTGGGACATTTTCAAGAGGCCACTCCAATGTTCTAGTAAAATCTTCACAATTTGCTTTTTTAAAGTTCCAGCAAGAGGATGGGGCAGATCTCATGACTTTTATATGGATACCAAATGATACGACCACTGGCATATACTGATCAAGTGTACAGTTGTTAAGAACAATTAATTGAATGCTCGGATCGTCATCAGCTTAGGGAGTTTTTGTTGTAAAACACAAGTCAGGATTGGACTCTGATCCCCAACCCGCCGATTTGAAGGTCCTCTTAATCTTGGCATCAAAGTGTAGGTCAATATAAAAATAAGAATAAAAAATATGACAGGAATTAAACATACTTCATCAGTTCAGAACAATAATTTCGTAACTGAAGCTTTTGCGGGAAATGAAGTTAATATGTTTTTCCTGTAGGCAAACCTCATGTTCAATCAGTGCACTACTTTCATATCTCTACTATTGCTGAAAAAGCCTGCAAACATGGCTGACAAAACATAATAACTACAAAATTGGTCAACTTCCTGTGTTACAATACTCTTGAACCTATATTATCCCAGACCTGTGTAGCTTAACATTGTAAGTGCTTTTATATACTTCACATCTATCCCACAAACATCAAAACTATACATGAATATCACTAAACTGTTAAACAAACATTCGTATTAAGTGGCTGCTGAACTTAATATTGAAATTTGTATCCAACACAGTATATTGTGACATTGTGATATTGTCTGGCATCGAGTGGATCGGAGAAAGGCGTCGAAATTCCCAGTTAGCCGAAGGGAAAATGATACCTTGCCCCTAAGTAACGCATTTTCTGTGTTGCAGGAAGTTGTGGATTCAAGCGCGAATGACCCAGAAGAGCAGCAGGGAAGATTTACCCGCAGACCCCGAGCCTTGCCAGGAAAAGTTTTACTGGTCATTGGCAGCTCCAACGTGTGACGGCTGGAGAAACCGCTACGGGAATTAGCCACGAAGAACGGTGCAGATCCTCATACTAACGTTCATTCCGTTTCTCTTTCAGGAGCAACCGTACCACGTGTCATGGACGCCATTCCAAAAGCGATTAGGGAATCGAACTGCCGTCAGTTAAGAGTAGCTGCGCACGTCGGCACTAATGACTCGTGTCGTGTTTCTGTTCCAGATATAGTTAAATTCAAGGACAAGTTGGGCCGAAAGGCGTATGAAGCCGCCCGGGAAAATTCAGTTTCATTACAGTTCTCAATTTGCAGTGTGGTGCCGCGTGACGATTGTGGGGAGGCTGTGTGGTGGAAGATCTTTAATTTAAATAGTAATTTGCAGGAGCTGTGTCGCAAAAACAACTGGGGCTTCGTCGACCTTCGTCCGATGATAGCTGCCAGCTGGGACGCATTTGACAGGTCGGGCGTCCACTACACACCTAGAATGGCGTCCAAGGTGGCTGCTAAAATTTGGAACCGCCTTGATATGAATTATTTTTTAGGAACAGCGTGAGGCCCGAGGATCCTTCATTTCACCGAAGAGGATGTGCTGATAACATAGAAGCTGGTCCCGGTAGTGATGGCGCAAATAATTTTAATATTACAGCTCCAATTACTTCACCCGTTTACCGTCAGAGTGCGAGTATGAAAAATGCTATTTTAGACACAAATAACAGTACAAAGCAGCTAAGGATAATGATACTAAATTGTCGGAGTATTAGAGGAAAAGTAGCGGATTTTCACGCCTCAGTTGCGACTAATGATGTCGATATAATACTAGGAACCGAGAGCTGGTTGATGCCTGAAGTTGAATCTAGCGAAGTATTTGGCCCTCATTTCAATGTTTTTCGGAAGGACAGAACTGTCTCAATGGGCGGGGGTGTGTTCGTGGCCGTAAGTAAAACCGTTAATTGCTCTGTCGTAACTGAAACGGAAAATTTTTGCGAGTTAATAGGGGTCAAGGTAAAAATTGGCAAAAATTTAAAGTTCATACTCGGGTCATTTTATCGACCTCCGGATTCTGATTTGGCTAATGCGGAATACTTCAGAGAGTCGCTTAATAATATTTACAAAAAATTTCAAGGATATATAATGATCGTGGGTGGTGACTTTAACCTACCGTCGGTTAGGTGGGACACATACACGTTCAGGTTGGGTGGAAGAGATAGGTTAATAACCGAAACGTTCCTAGAATCATTTGCAGAAAGATCTCTTGAACAGATGGTCGAAGAGCCAACACGGTGCGACAAAGATTCCTCGTCCATTCTGGATCTTTTTCTAATTAGCAATCCTGATATTGTAGATAAAGTTTATATAGAAGACGGTATAAGTGATCACAAGGCAGTTGTGGTAACGTTAAACTCTAGTCTGAGTCTGAAGCATGACAAAGAGAAACTCGTGTTTTGCTTCGATAAGGCAAACGATGCGGGTATGGTTGATCACTTTGCGAAGAATTTTGAAACGTACATGCTAAATACAAATGTTGAGGAACTTTGGTTTAATTTAAAAGAACTAATATGGACCGGTTTTAAACCAGTTTGTTCCTAAGAAGTGTATTAAGGTCAGTAATAACTTCCCTTGGTTCAATAGGGAAGTGAAACGTTTGCTCAGGAGGCAAAGGCGTTTACATGCCGCGGTGAAAAAATCGGGGGACTCATCTAATCGTGCTAAATTAGTCCAGTTGCGTGCGGAAGTGCGTAAGGCAATGCGCGATGCGTTTAAAGAATTCCAAGCTAGGAATTTATCTGAAGATCTCATTACTAATCCAAAAACATTCTGGTCGTATATCAAAGTAATAAGAGGCTCTCGTAAGGTTGTGCCGTAGCTGATTAAAGAAAATGGTGAATTATCAGAAACAAGCATAGAGAAAGCAGAATTTTTGAATGATATATTTAAAAAGGCTTTCACGATAGAAAACTCAGAGGAGATACCGATATTTAATAATCGTACCGACAAAATTATGAATGATCTCGCTCTTGATGTAGAGGGAATAACTACGAGGGGGGATCAAATATAAACGGGATTTTATTTTTTATTTAAATTCATTTATTGGAAAACACAAGGTAATTACAATTTATTTTTCCACATAGTTTCCTGCTTTGGAAATACATTTTTCCCATCGTATGGGCAGCTTTTTGATGCCCTCATCATAAAAAGAAGAGGGTCGTGTCACTAGCCAGTTGCGCACGAAGTCTTCCACACTCTCGTCATCTTCGAATCGTTGCCCTCCTAGAGCCTCTTTAAGAGGTCCGAACAAATGAAAATCGCAGGGCGATAAGTCCGGACTGTAAGGAGGGTGATCAAGTGTAGTCCAGTGCATTTCCTGTAGTTTAGAGACAGTTAGAGATGCAGTATGGGGTCGCGCATTGTCGGGAGGAGAATGACCTGTCGAATCGGTTGGTCTCTTCTTTTGCGGCGATATGCAACTCTCGCCTTGTTCAACAACTCGCAGTAGTAAGCAGCATTGATTGTGCGTCGTTCATGCAAAAAATCAATCAGCAAAATGCCTCGCTGATCGTAAAAAAACGGTTGAAAGAACCTTGCCAGCTGACAATCGAGTCTTGGCTTTCACTGGTGCTGCCTCCCCTTTCCTCCTCCACTCCTTACTGGCTTCTTTGGATTCAGGAGTGTAATGGTGAACCCATGTTTCATCGCAGGTGACGATTCGACTCAAAAATGCATCACCTTCTTCCGCAAACCTTGCTGTAAGCCGCTGACAGACTTCCAAACGTCTCAACTTCAGATTTTCGGTCAAAAGGTGAGGGACCCATCTGGAACACACTTTACGGAACTGTAAGTGTTTTGTGATGATTGCTTGACAGCTCCCATAACTGATTGCGACTTGTTCTGCAATTTCTGACACTCTCACGCGTCGATCGACGTCAATAATGTCTTTAACCGCACGAATGTTTTCGTCTGTAACGCTGGTCCGGGGACGGCGATCGTGTTGCTGATTTTCCACACGTTCTCGTCCTTCCTTGAACTTTATATGCCAGAAAAACACACGCGTCCTTGACAGTGTTTGATCACCGAACTGTGCAGTTAATCTCTGGCAAATTTCCGCCGCTGTAACTCCTTCAAGAGCAAGAAATTTTATAATAATGCGTTGCGCAGTGGAGGGGTGCACCTGTTGCTCTGACATTGTTATTGTTACTGACTAAACGGCGGGAAATATCCAACAGCACGCTCTCCCCACTCCTAATGGTCCCGCCTAAGCGTAGCAGAAGCGCGGGGCCAGTACTGCCAATTGTTGATGTTCAGGAACAACAATCCCGTTTATATTTGATCGCCCCTCGTAAACTGCTTATGAATGTAAAAACCAATAAGGCTCCCGGACCAGACGGTATTCCTACAAGATTCTACTCAAGATACGCAAAGGAAATTGCACCGTATTTGATGAAATTGTATACCGTCTCTCTGGATCAAGGAAAAATACCAGCCGAATGGAAGACCGCTATCGTAACTCCAGTGTTTAAAACTGGGAATGTTAATGATCCTCAGAATTATAGGCCGATCTCGTTAACTTCAATATTTTGCAGGATTTTAGAACATATCATCTATTCAAATGTCATGCGGTTCTTGGATGAAGGTGAGCTTTTAAATACAAATCAACATGGATTCTAGAAAAGGCCGATGCTGCGAAACACAACTTGCACTTCTAATTCACGACTTGTGCAGAATTATAGATGAGCAATCCCAGGTTGATTTGGTTCTATTAGACTTTAAAAAAGCTTTCGACACTGTGCCTCACACTAGGTTACTTAGGAAACTTCGCGGTTACGGCATATCTAGACAAATATGCGACTGGGTTGCAGACTTCCTGAAGGACAGAACACAGTGTGTAGTTCTCAACGGTGAGCGTTCATCACTTACTGAAGTGGGATCTGGAGTTCCCCAGGGAAACGTGTTAGGGCCACTGTTGTTTCTCATATACATCAATGATCTATGCGACATAATAGGGGGGATGAAAAGATTATTTGCCGATGATGCTATAATTTATCGCGAAATCAAAACCCAGGACGACTGCGCTTTGTTACAAGACGATATTATGAAAATAATTGCGTGGTGTAAAGATTGGCAGTTGGAGTTAAATGCTAAAAAGTGCCAAGTCATGCATGTAAGTAAAAAGGTGACACCATTTAACTATGAATATACGATTAATGGCACTGTCCTTAGAACGGTAGATTCCGCTAAATACCTAGGGGTAACAATTCACCTGTAATAATTTGGGGTAACAATGGAAAACCCAAATCAGGATGGCTGGATGGCAATTCAAAAACGTGTCCTCCTGAAAGCGAGGCCAGAGCATTACCGCTCACCAACTACACTTGGTAAGATGTCACAGAATCAATTTATTGATTGGAAACTAGCTTCTTCAAAAGTTAAGAACTGAAAATGGTGAAAGAGTAAAATGATCTGAGATAAGAGTGATACTGAACAAGCAAAACTGTGAATCATGTCATTCAACTATGAATGACACAGACCGTTAGACGATATGCTTGCTGGGGATTGTGCTAAAGCGTTCGTTGTTGTTGTTGCTTTAGGGCACGTCAACAGCTAGGTCATCAAAAGTGATAAAACCACCCTTTCTTATACTTTTAGTTACAAGATCTCTAATGATTTTTTCTTATGTTCTGCATTATTAATAGTTGACATCATTACCTTTGCAACTAAAAACTTTATTTCTTATAGACTTACAACGAATAAACCTATGGATTTTTATTAGTGTCCTAAACAAGATGGAACAAGTGTCCTGGCTTAAGAATGTACTAAAATACTGTCTGCATGGTCGACTGTAAAGGGGTGGCCCATACAGACAGCAAATAAAATAAATCACAAAAATAAGACGTAGCTATAAAGGGGCCACCAGGACCTAAAACCATACAACATCTGGATAGCTGTAAAGGGGCCAAACAGGTTCACTAACGAATTAAAAAACTACCTCTCTTGCTGGCTGTATAATGGCCAGCGAGACAGGAATTATAACAATATAAAAAAATTAAAACAATGCAAATGGATGGGTGGCTGTAAAAAGGCCCCCAAACCATCTTAAAACTAGGCCAATCTGCCTAAAATTTTAGGCACTAGACTGGCCAAAACAGAAAATTTTAAAGGTCGCCACGCAGCTGGTTTCATTGTTTAAAATAAGGGAGAAATCATTGGCCAGGCCAAAGTCTGCCCTTAAGTCTAAAAACAGTACACAATCAATTAAAAGGTGGCACACCGTCAGAGGTACACCACAGGCATCACATTCGGGTGGGTCCTACCGGCAGAGAAGAAAGCTATGCGTCAGAGGACAGTGCCCTGTACGGAGGTGAGTAAGGAGAACCTCATCCCCCCTCGCCCAACTGGAAGGAGCTGCTCCATGGCTGACTGGTCAGTTTGACCATTTGGAGCTTATTATAATCTACCTCCAGCCACTGCCTCTGCCAAATGTCAAAAACAAATCTTTTCGCTGCCGAGACAAGGTCAGACTTTGGGACTGGATTAAAGTCAATTCTGACCTTGTTGCAGGCTAGCTTCATCAGCTGCCTCATTTCCTCTGATTCCCACATGGCCCGGTATCTAGCAGAAGACGACCCCCTTTCCAGTCACTGCGGGTTCGCCAAACCCGTACCTGGCACTTGCGTACCAGGCCCCTGCGGGGTAAAGCGTTCGTACTAAGCTATGACTGTTAATGTGACCTTAGGATTTACTGTTTTGCGGTCATCAGTTCCCTGTAAAATCTCCAGTAGATGAAGGTAGGTTCTTTAAATAGGTTTCACTATAGACCATTATTGAATTTGAACACTATATAATCTTTAATCATTATACATCATACGGTAACTAATTTTTAAAGCATCGAACTCACCTCCGAAATTATTGAATGCAGGTTTAAACCCCAAGTCAAGCAGCAAGAAACACCAGAAGACCCCCAAAACTATAAAAAGTTCTAAACCATTGAGAGTAAAGTCACTCCTCCACTATCTGTTGAAGCAATCTTCGATATTCTTTATCTCTAGAAGTATTTGTGCTACAGAGCTGAAATGTGTTCCACACACATTACAGAATGCAACTTCCTATACGATAGTGATGTTTACTATATGCTACCTAATCTCCTTAATATAGCTTCCAATCTTCCCTTCAAAATCTATGATCAAACTTCACAATTTCCTCCCATCATTTTCTCATTTGTGTTTTGTATTTTATTTTATTTTATCTGGCCAAAATACTCCATAAATCTAAACAAAAATTGTTCAGTGTGCACAGAAAAACTCTATTTTACACGTACTTTCCAGTCTATATCAAGCTGAATTCCGCTGTGTGCAAATCTTGTGTTTTGTTCACAAGCCTCATTTTCAACTAAATAGGATACCTACAGATTCTAAATTTTTATGTAATGTAGTTTGAATTTTTACTCATCTTATGAGCTACAAGTCTTTTCTGAAACTTAAAAACTTGGAACTGTGGTATTAATGAATTATTTTGATGGTTTTTTCGACCTCGTGTTTGTTTAAATTTAAATCTCAAATATCTTTTCAGTACTATTTTATAAGTCTAAAGTGTTGTACCTCACTTAACTCTTAGTCACCTACTGCATCTCCATACATAAAGGGAATGAATTCTATTCTGAAATAAGCCGTTCTCTTTATAAAGCCAATGATGACATTTTATCATGATCGAACTTTACTATTTACTTGAAAACTATAAGAAAATGCTTTTAAACATACTTTACTGTTGGGTTCTTATGGGCTCGCAGCTCTTTTAACTAATTTTGATCATTTATTAGCAAAATTTTGGTTATATGACAAGACTACAAAGCAATTGATTTGATGTACAAGACTTGAGTTCACAGGCCAAGTGTTGAACATTACATAGCAACAGTGCCATATGCTTATTTGTCACCACTGCCAATTTCAGATTAAAAATATTCAGATGTTGATCTGTCAGAAGAAGATTATGCCAACTGCTTACCATGGCTTCTATCACAACCTTAAACATGGGACTCATGTCCAACCAGATGAATTAAATATTAGAGTATATCCACGTCATTATAATTTCATTCTGTTTGGTTTTTTTTTTTTTTCTTCTTATTTTCTTGATGATGAATGAGATTTCCATCATATTCCATTACAATATTATTCTATTTAATTTTTCTCTTTGTTTTTCAACAAAGGTATTGGTGTGATATGAAATTCTATCAATGTACCAAATGACTTTGGAAATAAAAAGATGTATTAAAATAATAAAACGATATTTATTTGTTACTGCTGTCAACAAGATCTCAAACTTGCATAATAAAATTTTTAATATGATTAACTAGACATCAAGACCACGTAAGTACAATCCAATATGACCAAAAATCGCATCAATTGTTGTTAAGAGGGTTGTACCAAAAGTACCCCATAAGCTACAACCGCGATAAAAGGTGCTATGCTAAATCCAGCAACGCCACCATGTGCACGGATTCCCTCACTCTCGTTTCCATCCATCAGCACTTCCCTACGCCACTTAGTCTTGGCTTGCAGCCGTCTGAGATATAGTGTCGATCGCCACACCCACCAAGTGCAAGGTTCGTGTAGTAACCCGGTTTTTACACACAAAAAAGATTCCACCAGTGGATATTCATCGTCAACTCACAGAGATTTATGGTAATTTATTTATTTATTTACGGACTTTGGATTCCATTTGTATAACTTTACAAATTCAATACTCTGCTTAAATATCATACAAAACAATTATATAAAGAAAATGGCTTACAGTCTACTTTTGCTATAATAATAAACATTTACAACTACTAAGTAAAAAATTTCTGATTAAATTTACTGTTAATTGTTCACTCATATCTTAAGATACAAGAACGTAACAATCTGACTAGGTTTGATGATAATCTTCCAATTTTAAACCTACTTTGATAGTTTGCAAGCTTACACATTCCTGCTAGGGGATTATTTTCTGTATACAAGTGCTTATATTTCATTTGGGAAAATGTTGTTGTTTGACGAGTAATTCTTTGGGGAACGTTGAATCTTAAACTTCCTAGCAATTCTGAACAATCAATATTAACATTGCACAAATTTAATAAAAATTTAAAATAATTAAGTTCATGAAATGATTGCAGAGAGGGTATTCTTAAGATGGATGCAATGTGGGTTTATGTATGATCAAGAAATGGATCTGGAAAACCCATTCTAAATGCCATATACCTAAAAATTTATGCTGAACAGTTTCTATTCTTTTAATTTGAGATAACATGTACGGTGACCAAATTACTGATAAATATGCTAATGTTGATCTTACAATGGACAGATATATAATTCTAAGTGCTTCAGTGGAATGGATTTCACGACATATCCTCATAACAAAACCTAGTTTTTGTAAGGATTTGGTTACAATAGTGTCAACATGTTCATCGAAACTCATTTTTCTGTCGAATTTTACTCCTAAATCATTAACTGAGTACACCTGCTCCAACTCGATACCTCTTATTGAATATTTAGATAAAATTTTCTTACTTGCTCGTGTAAATGAAATACTTTTGCATTTTAATGGATTTAAATGTAAGTCATTATCTTTACACCAATTATCGAGAGCAGTGCAACAATTCTGTAGATCGCGTATGTCTTTAATTGATTCAATACTTCTAAATAATTTTAGGTCATCAGCAAAAAATAAAAACTTTACATTATTCAAAATTTTACATGTCATTTATAAATATGATAAACAAAAGTGGGAACCCTATGGGACACCAGATAGTACTAATATTTCGATTGAAGTAAATGCTTTATATTTGACTATCTGAACCCCGTTAGTTAAGTAACTTTCTAGCCACTTAAGAAGGGATGCAACTATCCCAAAAGATTTAAGTTTGAGAACCAGTAATTTATGATTGACTGAATCAAAAGCTTTACTGAAGTCAGTATAGATACTATCAACTTGAGCTCCTTTTTCTAGCGAGGATAAAATATATTGAGAATAACACATTAAGTTCGATTGGACATTTCTTCCTTCCATGAATCCATACTGGTTTGGTGATAAGTAAGGGAACATAGTAATCTTTAATTTTTTGGTAACAATGGATTCCAGAAGTTTTGGTATTACGTTTAAATTAGAAATGGGTTTGTAGTTTCTAATAACACTTTTGGGGCCCGATTTGTGTACGGGAGTGATAAATGCTGTTTTCCATTTCTTTGGGACTATACCTTCACTAAGAGATCTATCAAATAATAATTTTAATATTGAAGTAATTATATATTTGCATTTCTTAAGCAAAATTGGTGGAATACCATCAGGACCTGCACTTTTACTGTCATCAAGTTTTTCAATTTCTGAGAAAATTTCTGAATTAGAAATATTAATGGAATTTATGGTGAAATTTGTTTGATCATCTAAGTTTATTTTAGTGTTATGCGAGGGTTTATAAAATGATTTAAAATAATCCGCAAATGCATTTACTATACTTTTCCCTCCAGTTAGGGCCTGCAAGTCTTTAAACATAACATAGGGTAAATCTCTACTACATCTTTTGGAGTTAACATATTTCCAAAAATTTTGAGGATTTTTTGTTATTGAATTCCCCATTTCCATATAGAAGGCATTAAAATCTCTTTTGGCTAAGGTCATGCATTTATTTCTCAGATTAGAAAATTGAAAGTAATTTTGTCCTGTTTGCTTATAAAGAATATGAGCTGTCTTTTTCTCGATGATAGTGTTTCAGAGTTCCTTTAGAGTTCCATCTTGGGAATTTTGACATAAGGATTTGCTTTGTTGGTACGTACAAATTGATACACTTATTTATACAAGAGTAAAATCTGTTGACACACTCCTCAAATGAGTTTCCATTCCAGTCATTTTTAGCTGTGAAATCACCCAATTCTAATATTATACTAGGATAATCTGCTTTACTAAAATAACTAATCAACGTATTGTTTTGTACCGAGGCATTGTCACCCTCAACTTTAAATTCTAAACATAAAGACAGATGATATGCGTCAGGAGGTACTACACACTCCTTAGCTATAGAACAATGTATATCGAGAAAGTTTGAGAAAATAAGATCAAGTGTTACACCAAAGATATTAACTTTATTAATAGTTTTAAAAAAAGTTTAATAACAAGGTTGTATCTGATAATTTCTTTGATAATGTTTTTTTCACGAAGAGTTGTCTTAGCAGTATAGAAAGGATAGCATGATGAAGAATAGAGCAGATGACCGAAGGTTTCAGAGAGGAATGATGTGAAGATCGAGAGAGAACTGCTTAAAGATCAGAGGGTCAGAGTCCGTAAACTTATTGAATGTATTCCTGAAAGTTCCCATGGCACAACTGAAAGAACATTGACTAACACACTGGGGCATCACAAGGTGCGTAATTGGTGGGTCTCGTGAATGCTGACAGACAGTCACAAGGAGCAACACCTCGACTGTGCCCGCAAGTTTCTTCAACAATCAGAAGAACAAAGAGAAATTGATAAAATCTATTGTTACAAGACACAAAACATGGGTCTTTCATTACACCTCCAGAACAAAACAACAATCACAGCAATGGCTTCACTCAGGTTCACCAACGATAAAGATATTCAAACAAACGCAGGAGGCTGGAAAAGTCATGACAACTGTGTTTTGAGATCATAAGGGGATTTTGCGCATTGATTTCATGGCTCCTGGGATGACAGTAAACTCAAGCAGGAATTGTGAGACTCTAACCAAGCTCAGGCAAGCTAACCAGAATCACCGGAGTGGAAAACTGACGGAGGGAGTGGGGCTGCTTCATGACAACACTCGACCACACACCTCTTGTCAAACACAGGATCTTCTGGAAAAGTTAAGGTGGACTGTTATGCCCCATCCCCGTTACAGCCTTGGCCTAGCCCCCAATGATTATCACTTATTCCCAAAGTTAAAGGAAAACTTTAAGTGGTCTATGCTTTGGGAGTGACAATGAAGTGAAAGAAGAGATAATCGCCTTTTCAACGGTTGTTGGCAGAGTTCTTCATCATGGGGACACAGAAGTTGGAGCACCGTCTACAAAAATGCGTGGAAAAAATGAGAAATATGTAGAAAAATAGATCAATGCTCAAGCTTTCCAACAGTGTAAATGGTTTGATAATAAGTGGTCTATTTTAAAAAATATGGGAACCTTAATTTTGGTACAACACTTGTACTTGACAACAATTACCTCTCAGAAAAATATGGGAACCTTAATTTTGGTACAACACTTGTACTTGACAACAATTACCTCTCTGAAAAAAATTTCAAAAACATAATTGTCGTAATACATTAAAAGACAAGGGCGTCTAACACAATTCTAACAGTTTTCGTGGTAATTTGTATTCTCAATCGTATTCATGATTACAATAGAGCTAGGAAATAGTTAAAATGAAATTTCCCTGTGTTATTTACATATTTTATGGTTACAATTTGTTCTTAATAAATTTTTTCAATGGAAAGACAAACAGTGAAGATATATATTATATATTACATATACTTAGAAAAAAAAATCAAATAATTTTTTCTCTTATTTTCATGTCTCAAAGAAGAGTTACATTGCTGTGTATCATTAATTTGAAAAATGTGGATTATTCAGTTTTGATGCTGATGAACGCAGTAGTAAACACTTACCACATTTGTAACATACAGGCATAAAAGACCCCTCCTTGATGGTCTCTCAACCAGAATTGAAAAATAACTTGCAAGGAATGATGGCAAGAATGATACAGTCAAAAAATTGAAGTGCCCAAGCAATCGTCTGAAAACAAATTTTTCAACATTAATGTATCAAAGGAAATAAACATAATTAATCAGTAATTTGTATGAAGCAAAATATTATTAATTGATTTGTGAAAAACAAGCTCAAAATAATGAATTAATATAAACATTTGAAAATTACACCACTAGAGTTACCCACTAGTGACCCAATCTGCACTTTTCTTATGTAACAGAGAAAATTATATTTCATTAGCAGCTGTTTTAGTTCTATAATTTTTTCTTAGGTTTTAGATGTCATCAACAGCGAGGTTATTACAGGTGGAAAAAAACAGGAAGGAATTCAGCCATGACCTTCTTTTTTTAAAAAAAAAAGAAAGAAAGAAAGAATAGTCAGCCTGGCATTTATCTGGAGTGATTTCAAGAAACCATGGAAAAATGAAATTTGGGTGGCTGAACAAGTTTGCTACAGGTAGACCTGTTGAAATTTTTTGGGAGAGTGGACTTAAGTTGTATGTAATAAGAGTATTTTTTATTTTTCAGGCTTCCGTTAACATCTTTGTTAATAATATCAGGATTTTTCTGGCATGCCGTGTTCTTTAATTGCATTTGGCATACTGCAGATTTCATCAGAGATACTGTGTTTTTTAACAAAGCAAAGAGCAACAAGTGCACAGAGTAATAAGCTGCTGTCTTCATTGAAGTTGTTTGTATTCTTCAAAATTTCTGCTGCCTCTTTCGCTCATCTTCTCTCCACAGCAGCCTCATATCTTCAAATTTCACTGCATGGCTGTGTCGATGGTATGGTGAATTACAGCAGCTTTGTCGCCATTGTTTTGTTTATAGTGGCAGACATGTTTTTTAAGCCTTTCTCCCACAGCGTGAACTATCTCCCCAATATGCACATCATCACAACTGCAAGGGGGTTCATAAACACCTGCAAGCTGATGTGGGTGTTACCAGTCTTTTACCCTGGTTAGTGATTGGCCAAGCTTGCAGTTAGCCTTATAAACTGTTCACACCTCCACCCACTTCGACAATTTTATGAAATCAGCTTAACTGGTATTACAGGAATACGATAATATTGTGGTTCTACCAGCTGACAAAGGGAGTGCAACTGTAGTGATGAAAGAATGGGACTAACACACTACAATTATGAAATTGTTTGCTGAAAATACTTATGACCATTAAGCAGGAAACCACTGCAGAAGTTTACAACAGACGTGACCAATCAAGTTAACACCTACAAACTGACTAAGCAGGAGACCAAGAAACTCCTGACCATGCCTAGATTCTATGGATTGGCCAAGGTGCAAAAATAGAGAGGTTCTCTGACATCCAATAGTGAGTGTAGTAAACTCACCTACACATTTAATAGCACAATACATTGGCAGTAAACTGAAATGTCTTACCGGAAGTATTACATCAGCTGCAAAGAACCCTGCTCACTTTATAAAAAATTATTGATGATTTGGCACTAGAGAAGATGGATGTTATGAAAGTTTTGATGTAGTATCACTATTTACTAACATGCTGGTAGACGAAGCTATTTTAGTAATACATGTCAAACTTCTACCACATGGACTTTCTGCTAAATGGGCTAACCTCACGAAATTTTGCATTATGTCAACTATTTTCCAATATGGTGATCAACTATACACTTAAGTTTCAGATGACACTATGGGCTCACCACTTTCACCTGTAGCTGTGAAGTATTCAAAATGGAGGTGATTAATGACGCGTGCCTAAAACCTTCAAAGTGGATACAGTGCATCCAAGACACCTTTCTCATCTGGTTTCATGGAACAGAGGGTGTGCAGGAATTATTACACCATCTAAATAGTGCCCACCCCAGAATCCAATTTACTATGGAAGTGGAAGAAAATGGACAACTACCATTTCTCGACGCCCTGGTAAACAAGTTCGACAATGAATGTTTGGTCCATATTGAGAGCCTAAAGGTGCTCCACACTAATAAATATCTGCATGCCATGTTGCACCATCATACAATAATGAAGAGGGGCTTACTGATATTATTGAGTTTAAGAGCGTGTTACATGTGTCATGTTCTTTAATAAAGTACGAGACAGTCAACTATTCTGGTCCAGGAAGTAATAAAAAGTATTGGTATCTAACAGAAAAAGTTATTACCATGTTCAGAGTGGATTTAAATGTTTTGAAGCATTGAGACACGTTTTGTGTTTTGAAGAATAGTTTTAAATTATTTAACTAGGTCTTTTCATGTCATATATTTGTCAAAGAAGAGAGAAAAAAATAGAAACCTAAAGGATGGCTAAAGTTATAGATTTGAAAAAGTTTGAGATAGAAATTAATTGGAAAAAGTATGATGGGGCCATTGGGTGACATGGGGTGCTGATGTCAGCTCTGCTAAACTTATAGGGCCCCATTGGTGAACATGGGGCTTTTTTTCATTGACAAGTGCTTGCAACTGTGTGTATTATTAATTCACAAGGTTTTATTGAACTGTCAGATAAGGATTTTATGGGAATATTGACCAGACCTGAACTATTAACAAAATCATCTCAATTTGAACTTTTTAAATAGTTGAAGATATGATCTCGTGAATGTGTTTTCTTAGAGAAACTTCTGCAATCAGTTCCATAGATTCAAAGTCCATAATCACACATAAAAATGTAAACCACTGGTATCGAACCAACATGTTTGAAAGAATATTTCATTAAAAGAATAAATGTGTGAAATTGATTCTACAGGTTTTCACTTCTTTAGTAAAAAGGTGAACTTCTATAAGTGTGTAAAAATACTGACTTTTAAACCTCACATAATGAGTAGGTGACCAAATGTTTAAAAGAATTAACATGAAAATCTTCAAGATCTTTAAAATAAATTCATTAGCATCAGGAGTTTGTGTTTATCTAGATATTCATCATGGTCAAGAGCAGAGATAAATTTGGAGACATTAGAAAGATCGCCATCGAACTAAATATTAAAGAATATAAACCCTGCCAACTTCAGACTTATCTGTAACAAGCGAGAACTGAATGTGACTTTGAAAGTCTAGCAGAAGAAATGCAGATTCTCACATGAATGCCTACCGTGAGTCTGGCATAAGAAGGGTTCTAAACACATGGAAGATGTCAACTTACCCCATAATACTAATTCTCCACAGAAATTCGCCATTCTTCCATATGTACAAGATATCACAGATTGTATTGGAAAATTGTTTAAGCACCAGACAGTTTATAAAGTTCACTGGAAGCTTGGCCAGTCACAGCAAGGGTAAAAGACCATTTACACTCACACCAGGTTATGGGTGTTTGAAAACTCCTGCAGTTGTGGAGGGGTGTCGATAGGGGAGAAAGGCTTGAACCTGCTAAGGTAGTTTGAGAAGCATGAAACAGATATCAAATAAATGAGTTTTAGGGGTGTAAAGGAGAGCAGTTAGACTGTTTGTGGAAATCACTGCATAACACAATCATAACTGGTATGATAAAGGAATTACATTGGGAATCATTGGAAGATAAAATGTAAGTGGGTAAAAAAAAAAAGAAATTGATGAAGTATTTATCTGAAACACTGAAAGAATTTTCATTTTAAATTTGTAAAGTAGGTGAGTAGGGAAATTGTTACTGGGCTTGTGCTCTATCCCACTTAATTAACAATAACAACAGAATTCCAAACTTCATATATAAGTTTATTGTTAATTAGTTACAAATATAAAATATGTTTGAAAACCTAAATTTAGATAATTCAAATTCTGCAAAGAAGAATTAAATAACATTTTATAGTATATATTAATGGCTTACCGAAGCAGACACAGGAATAAAGAATAACTGAATGCATGGCACGTAAGGAATGATGTAGACTGGAAGATACGTAACAAGGTGCCTTTAATATCTTTTTGAGAAGGTGGTTTACCTCTCATAAGCATAGCTAGCTGCAAAGAAAATTATTCATGCTTACATGTCAGTTCCCTTAAAGAGATATATTGTATTCAATCAAATAAGAACTACAAAACTTTTATTTAATAACAGCAACATTAATACATGAAATACTTTACCATGCCTAAAATTTTTAGATGATTTTTTTTTAAGTGAAGCCAATGTGACTGTGTCATTTTAAAGCTTATAGTCTCCACTTTGATCACAGTATTTGAAGACAGGAATTTTTCAGAATTCAACCCTTAAAGGGCAAAAATGTAAATATTTCTAAAATGCTGTTTTTAGTGTTATGGATCATTTATCTCCCTGGATACATCATATATTAAGATAGGAATTTTTCAGAATTTGACCCTTAAAGTGCAAAATTACCATTATTTCCTTAATTTTTTTGTCAGGTGCTATTTATCTCCCTTGATATTTAAATGAAATCGAGAAATGAAGTATTAATTTAGAAATTAAGGTCTCCGCTTTAGTCAATCCATATTTTTTAAAAAAAGGATGTTTTCGGAATTCGTCCCTTAAATGGCAAAAGTATTAATATTTCCATAATGCGTTTTTGTGTCACAAGCCATTTATCTCCCTTCATATCTAATTGGTATAGATAAATGAGGTATCATTTTAAAGATTAAGGTCTCCGTCGTGGTCACATGATATTGTAAGAAAGGAATTTTTCGTAATTTGACCATTAAAGGGCAAAAATGCCAATATTTCTAAAATGCGTTTTTTGTGTCTCGAGCCATTTATCTGCTTGGATGTCGCAGCTTTGATGAAATTATATATTAAGAACAAATTTTTTTGGACTCCAACCCTTAAAGGGAAAAAGTATCAATGGTTCAAAAACGCATTTTTGTTTAACAAGCCAATAGCTCCATTAATATCTAAACGAAATGGATTAATGAGGTATCATTCTACAGATAAAGGTCTCTGCTGTGGTCACATCATATTTTAAGAATGGATTTTATTCCGAATTTAACCGTTAAAAGGCAAAAATATGAGTATTTATAAAATGTGTTTTTTGTGTCTCGAGTCTTTTTATCTCACTTGACAAGTGAACAAAACTGATAAACGAGGTATGATTTTAAAGACTGAGGTCTTCGTAAGGTCTTCAGTTCCGTTACACCATATTTAAGAAAGGAATTTTTCATAATTCGACCTTAAAGGGCAAAAGTATTAATATTTCTGCAACACATTTTTCTGTCACAAGCCATTTATCTCCCTTGATACCTAACCGAAATCGGTAAATGAGGTATCATTTTAATATTAAAATATCCACTTTCGTCACATCATATTTTATGAAAGAACTTTCTCCATATTCAACCCTAATGGGGCAAAAATATCATCATTTCTAAAACTTTGTTTTTACCTCGCTTGATGCCTAACTGAAATTGATAAACTTGGTATCATTTTAAAGACCTAGGTGTCCACTTTGGTCACACCATACTTTATATAAGGAATTCTTTGTAATTTGACCCTTAAAGGGAAAAAGTATCAATATTATTTCTACAAAGTGTTTTTATTATTATTATTATTATTATTATTATGAGCCATTTATCTCCTTCGATACCTAACCGAAATCAATAAATGACATATCGCTTTAAAGATTAAGGTCTCCAATTAGATAAAATCATAAATTAGAAAGAATTTTTCAGAATTTGATGCTTAAAGTGGTCACGCGTTTGTGACAGTTCAGAGTCAAGTCGCTAGATTGCAGCAGCAGATAACACAGAAATGTCAATAAACTGTTTTTATACAATAAGCCCGTACCCGCAACTTCGTACGCGTGGATTAAGAATTTTTTTGCCAGATTTAAATATAGAAAGTTGTTGGTAACGAAGGATTGGTCCCAAACAATATCAAGTCTGAATAATATGACAGGAAAGCTATCACTATATAATTGTACCGTCGAACCTGTCTCTTGAAGAGAATCAATTTCCAACATATTTCTGTCACCATTCGATAAGGTCTCAAAATTTCGTGACTACAACTGTTAATCATACTGGAAAAAAATATTCTGTGCCCTTCATATAGATTTTCTTATCAAATTCCATCAATATCGATATAGCCATTTAGCGTCAAAACGTAACAAAAAGACAGAGACTTACTTCCGTATTTATAATATTATTACTGTGGTTCACACTCACACACTGACTGTGAACAACACCTGAGGGATCATTATAACGTAAAAAAGTGTACACCAACAACACTGCAAGGCTACCTAAGATTTGCCTCGCATTGCACCCCTAACTTTCTAATATCTACAGTTTAACATTCAATCCGAATAACCTACGGCCCAGGCCTGACTCTTACGATGAAAAACAATTTTTAAAAATCTTAGCCTCCACGGAGATTTGAACCGGAGACCACGACGTTCGTAAGCAAGCGCTTTAACCACTGAGCTGCCAGTCCACTACACGGAAACACGGTACAGAGATGTCCATATCCAACGTGCCTGTCTATCGCCGTATTTCGAAGTTATGAGACAACATGTGTTATTTATACAGATAATTTTTCAACCAAATGTACACAGTATTTTCTCCTTGTTTCAAAGGATAAGTGTGCAAAGTTTCATCGAGATCGGATGAAAACTGTGGATTTGTATGAAGAACAAACAAACAAACATACATACATTCATCTTTATATATAAAGATTATTCTTGTTTTACCAAAGAATAGATAGATGGTCAAGAACACACTGGAAAGTTGAAGAAAAGTGAGTTAAATAATCGTAGTTAAGGGGACGAAGATTCGAACCTGAGCTGCACGCTTGACAGGCAAGAGCGGTACTGCTGAGCTAAAGCGCCAACTGCCTGGCGAAGCGGCTAGAGAGCTACATGGGCTAAGCTCTGCTCGGCCGGAGTAGAGACGTGTTCGCTGGGGTGCTCAGAGTATTGCCGATTATCGTGGCATACTGCAGAGTATTGACACAATTCAAGTTACGAATATTTCGGCATCATTTCTTTCATTTTAATTAAGAATATCTCTGCTCCTAATTGCACTATTTGAAGCGGACAACTTCGATTAGACGGAAAATTTTTCAATTATGAGACAACATGTATTATTTATACAGATAATTTTTCAACCAAATATAGACAGTATTTATCTCCTTGTTTCAAAGGATAAGTATGCAAAGTTTCATCGAGATAGGATGAAAACTGTTGACTTGTATGGAGAACAAACTAAGTCCAGTGCCCTCCCTACAGATTTTCTCGTAAAATTCCGTCAATATCGGTATAGGCATTTAATTGTCAAAACGTAACATAAGACAGAGACTTACTTCCGCATTTATAATATTCCTACTGCAGATTACACACACACTGACTACGAATCACCCCTGATGGATCAATATAACGTAAAAAAAGAGTACATCTACTGTATTGCAAGACTACCTACGAATTGCCTCAGATTGCACCCCTACCTTTGTGAAATCTACAGTTTAAAATTCAATCCGAATAACCGACGGTCCAACCGTGATTCTTACGATTGAAAACAATTTTTAAAAATCTTAGCCTCCATGTAGAACTGAACCGAAGTCCACGACGTTCGTAAGCAAGTGCTTTAGCCACTGAGCTGGCAGTCCACTACACGGAAACACGGTACGGAGACGTCCATATCCAACGTGTCTGTCTATCGCCGTATTTTGAAGTTATCAGACAAAATGTGTTATTTATACAGATGTAGCTTTCAAGATATTCTTTTCTGGTATGGAAACATTTTTGTTTTGCTATACTATTCCAATGTAAACATTTTATTCACACAGCAACACATATCACAGAGATGTTGATGTGCTGTGTGTATTTTGTTCAGGTTGGTTGTTTTCTGTTAAGGTCAATGACAATTTGTTATACATACAGTGTGTTTTAAATTTTCCTAACTGTTTCGTAATATTTTGTAAGTATTTTGAATGCGTACCTATTACACTAAACAAATAAATATTTGCTAAAAAAGTGTGGTTGTACTTTTCATTATACTACAAATATTCAACCTCACTATTCATCGTATTTTATTCACGAAATTTTCGCTTGGGTCATCTAGTGTATTTATATTGTATATTTAGTCTGAAGAAAGAATGGAGACTTTTCCGGTGTATTAACTACAGACAAAATTCTCAGGCTTTCCACTGTTGGAGCATGTCAATCTGATGTGACATTTTGAACCACTCTCAAGTCTTCACCTTCACCAGAAGATTAAGTCGAAGGGCAACTCTGAAACATCACATCAGGTTGAAGCACTGCCTGTTAAAAGGCCCAAGAACTTTTTTATATAATCCGAAGGTTTGTTTCCAGTGAACAATCTCACTACCGCAAAGCTACTCTTTCACAAAAAATGTCACTATGTATTTAATAACAACCCACACTTTATGAAATTGAAATACACTGCTGGAAGCAGATCCCCTTCCAAATCACTAAACCAGAAAACTTATGGACTGCTCTCATTAAAATGCATACATAAGTAGGCAAATACCTACAACACAAACAAGATATGGATAGACCTAGAATATTATGGACATTGATCCATTGCCTATGAGATGTAAATATATTTGTGTTATCAGTACAACATAAAATGTGTGATGTATGCACAATAGTGATGAGTCAGCAATTTTCAAGGTATTAAAGGGATTACGTCATTGTCTCGTAGTTGGTCAGTTAGTTATGGAATTTGATCACAAGTTGAAAAAGAAATGATTTAGTCAAGGGCAAAGTAAGAGAGACTAGCAGCATCTAGAGAAATGTACACACAAATTTAAACTTTAAGTTTCAGGGTTGAGAACATCCTGTAGTCTGCAACAGATACCACTGACAACACTGTACCACAACGCTTGCTTTCAATAGAGCTGAATTGCAGCAAATTAACTTCTCAGACAAGGCAAAATTCTGTTTAGAGGTTTTGGTCATCAAAGATGGGGAACACCCCCCCCCCCCCCATGTATTCAACCCTGCCACAAGTACTACCAGAAGGTAGTTTGGCTTTGGTGAGCTATAGTGTGCAAGAGATACTTAATTGCTTCTGCCTTCTGCAAATGCAAAGTATCTTCCACTCCCCCTTTTCCTGATATTGCCAATTAGTTCTGGCAACAAATGAATGTAACATAGATCACCAATTGTTAAGTTATTGTCGAATGCTTCATCAACTCCCTAACACACCATATGATTGCTTCTTAGTTACTACAAATTTTACTGTGGGTGAACTGAGGACCACATTAGTTATCATCATCATTACTTTTTTTCCATTTTTGCAGGTTTTCCAGCACTTTCTCTTTCAGAGTTTGTGCTTATTTTCAAAGCAAGTTTCCATCTACTAATGGCTTGTTAGGCCTTGTAATAGAACAGGCATAATGCCTTTATAGTAATTTTATTTAAGGTAATAGAACTTACAGATATGGATACGTTGGTTATGTAAGCTCTCTGAAGTAGAGATACAGTATGAGTATCGCTGACACGAGTGATGGCGCATGAATTGTATTGAAGTATTAATCTGGATTAAAAATAACGTTATTATTTACTATTTTTCCTACCTTTAATTGTACAGAAACCTGCAATCTGAGGAGACAAAGTGTCTGGAAATTGCTTCTGTAGCAAGGAGCAAGTTTAACGATAAAATAAATAAGTTTCAAATGTGCACTGATTTCTTGTGTGTGCAACTGCAATATTATACAGACAAGAAAATAAATTCAAAATAGCTACATGGCAATACCGCGACAGGACAGTGTGTTTTGAAGTGGGATTAATTAAAAGCATAATTAACCACGGACACATACTGAAACAAAAGGTAGGAAAAGTGAATTCTATAACGTAAAGACAATTAACAAGCGAGCAGCCATTATAAGTGGAACGCGACAACCGAAGTGAGTCGACGATCCTGAGGAGAGCCGATCCACTCAGTATTAACAAGATTGGCGTATAGGTAACACCAGCCGCGGGAGCAACTCGACCAATGCGGAGAACCAGCTTCATTTACTGGAGACTGCAAGGGGTGGCGTTGCAGAGTGGGACGCAGTCCGAGAATTTAGCAGATCTTCTCTTCGAAAGGAAAGTGCCAAATTTTTTATCTTTGTAAGAAACACAAACTGACATGAGAAAATTTTCATATGAAAAGTTGCATTGAAAATAATAATTCATAGAGGAAAAGAAGTTTAAATTATTTTCTTCACGATTAAAAGTCAGTTTGAGTTGATATTGAAAAAAAAATTAATTAGTTTCAACCTTCCTAGGGAATTTTTACTAACTAATGGTTGTTACCTTGTTTGCATTTCATTGCATGCAATAGCGTACACCTTGTTTAACAATAACTGTGATTAGTGTTGGAGCAGAATTTATCTGTTTGCATTTTAATTTTTTTGTTTTCTTGCTGGTTTGGTGGATATTTTTTTCTTTGCAATCAAAATATTATGCGATTGTATTGAAAGTGTTGACAACATGGCTGCAGAAGAGAGTGAAATGGTGGAGGGGATGGCAGCAATAGGAAGTGAGTCCTTGAATGACTCAGGTCCTGAGTTCACAGATGGGTCAGTTCGCGCTATCTTGGTACAATTGCAATCTTTTCAAAATAGTATGCAGTCAATGAATTACAACTTGAGGGCTGATTTAAAATCAGTGGAATGTAATTTGAAGACTGAGCTTGGGGGTCGATTGCAATCACTTGAGAGTACAGTGGGGAATTTAAATACGATGCTAGGAGACAATGTCCGCCAATTAATGAATGTCAAATTAGAATTAAGACAACATAATGTTGATTGTAAGGAACAAGCTGAACGACTAGCGGAACGGCTAACTATGTTAGAGCATAGTGTGAGTAGTGTGACAGGATAACGAAGTACTCAGTAAACAGATAGTTGTCAGGGAAGAAGTCAATGTAAGTCACGGGAGGCGACTGGAGGCGGTAGAAGATCACTGTGTCCTTTTGGGGAAACACATCAAAGAAGATAAAGAAAAGGTAAACAGTTTGGTCGCAAATGTCGAGTTGATTTCACAGGACTTGGGTAAGTACCAATTATCCACAGCAGCATTGATAGAAGATGTTACAAGAGTGAAAGTTCCGGCAGTAGAAAGGGAGGATGTATCCAATGTCAAGGGCCTTCATTCGACTTCAACAGCAGCGTGTGTCGAAGAGAAAATTGAATGGAAACGTTTTTAAGGTCATGGGCACCCCATTGAATTCATTCGGGACTTTGAGGACATTGCACCTTTCTCCGTTGCTTCTGAAAAACAGCGGATCGAGATGGTTCGTAGGCACTTGGCCAGAGGAGCGAGGCGATGGGTCGACTGGTTTGCTGGCAATTGTAACACATTTAATGAATTCAAGAGAGAGTTTCTACAACATTATTGGTCAGTGGATAGGCTGTACATAGAGAATTGTTAAGGGGAGAAACTTACATGGCCGCTAAGGGGACGCAGAAAGACTTTTTCATGATGTGTGCAGTCTCATGCAAATACCTTGATAGGAGTGAAGTGCCAGAGCATAAGGAGATAAGAGTAATATCATGGGGAGACACAAGAACTGTGCGACATAGGAAGGAATGCTGGGCAGCCTTGGTGGGAATGACTAGTGTGTGTGAGAACCACACTGGGAATCCAAGGGGAATGCCAGTAGGTGTGAAAGAAGAGGATGTTGTAGAAGAGTACCTGAATGATGGAATAAGAGGAGTTTTCAAGGTGGTTTCTCGAAAATCTTATAAAAGTGTCAAATTGAATGGGAGTGTGGGGTCAAGCACTAGTTTAAAGTGCATTTGTACTCATTCAAATCCTCCACGTTTCTCACTTTTCAGCTTCGACATAGGCAAAGATAATAGGACCAATAGGAAAAAAAATAATAATAAAAAACTCATGTCATGTTGTGTTTCGTAGGTGAAGTGTTAACCATTGTAGTCCTGTGGCAAGGTGTGCATTTGGGTTTTGGGGGACAAAGAAAAAAAAAGTCTATGAAGATCAATATCAACATTTGTTCAACAAGTGGTGTTTGATTGTCTTCTTCTTTGTTTTTTTTTTTTTTGTTTTTTTTTCGTTTTTAATGTTCCATTGTATTTCTTTCTCCATTTATATGTGATTTCAAGGTGTATGCAATAATTTACTGTATGAAATTGAGTTAATGTTAAAAATTGTTGTTAACATAAGAGTAGTCGAGCGGCTGCCAGACAAAACCTTTGTATTTCATGAGTCATTTCATATTGTCTGATATGTATAATCATGTCAATCTTAGTTTAAGGGTTACCTGGCGACGGAAGTCGGGGCTTTGTCAATGCCAACTTCCACCTGGTTCCATCAGTGGGAGTGTAATAGAACAGGCATAATGCCTTTATAGTAATTTTATTTAAGGTAATAGAACTTACAGATATGGATACGTTGGTTATGTAAGCTCTCTGAAGTAGAGATATAGTATGAGTATCGCTGACACGAGTGATGGCGCATGAATTGTATTGAAGTATTAATCTGGATTAAAAATAACGTTATTATTTACTATTTTTCCTACCTTTAATTGTACAGAAACCTGCAATCTGAGGAGACGAAGTGTCTGGAAACATACTTCTGTAGCGAGGAGCAAGTTTAACGATAAAATAAATAAGTTTCAAATGTGCACTGATTTCTTGTGTGTGCAACTGCAATATTATACAGACAAGAAAATAAATTTAAAATAGCTACAGCCTGTAAGACCCAAAGCTGAGACCGGGGTGGAGTATAGCCTTAGTGCCTTAACTTACACTCTTGATGTGGACTCAAAGTTCTCTGTAAAACTTACGGAATAATTTTGATTTGACCATGTGGCCTGGATAGTTCAACTTGAATGCTTCAGGTCGCCACAATATTTGTTGACCCACAAATATTGAAAAGGTCACTAGTTAACTACGAAATGACAACAGTTCAATTTTCAATACTCTTCAAATTTATTCAAATAAAACCAAAAGTTCAAAACAGCATTCTAAAAGTTGATTTGGCTCATCGAACATACGTTTCCAAAAGTTTGCAAGTTGTGGAGAGATGTTGAACCCGACCGAACACCTGATGTAAAATTCTACCAGTTCATTTTACCGTTGAAAACCCGTCATATGCCGAAGTCCCAAAATGGCCAACTCGGTAGTGCCAACCCTGACCATCTCCTGCCAACTTCACCGACGCTTACACAACCGATACGCACATATCAGCACAGCTCCCGAACTAGTAAAGATGGCCGGTCTTCTGCGCAGCAGGTTATATAGACTCTCTGACGTCACAGCCGAAACACAGCTTTCTGCTAACACTTCGAAAATTTAGGTCCGAAATATCTCGGTAACCAAACAAATATATGGAAATTAAAAGATGTCAGTGCCTGGACTTTTTCAGTAGAGAAATAGTGGATATGCAGTGAGTAACTTTAAGCAATTGGTTTTTAGAGATCTATTTTATCCTAAGCGTATGATGCGAACTATTTTCTACCCCGGGGAATTACTATCCTTCTCGAAGTTTCGATATTTCGTCAATTCAGTTAAACCACAATTTATCCAAAAAAATACTGTTATCAGCATGTTCTCCCAAAATTCCTGAGTTTTTTGGTGTAACTTTTATTAAGATTGATGCACGGGTAATGGAATTACAGCATTAACAAGATTTACCAAAAATGCCATGTGTGTTTTAATTTAATAACTTTATTTCTATTACTTTTATCGGAAATATAAAATTACCAAAAGATTCTCTGTATTGAACTACGTATTCTGAAAGTTGTCTCATCTCTGTATCTAATTTTGATCAGCTGTAATAAATTCCTAAACTTGGCACGTACTTTCATTGAAAAATAATCTTTAAAATCTTTATAGAATCGTTTCTACTGCATGGAAATGCTTGAAATTAATATATGTGATATTAGATTTTTGTGTCTTTCCCGAAATCTACTTTTTATTTCGAAAGCTTTCTAGGATTTTGTGATAAAAAATGTTAAAAGTGAAGTGCATCTGATGAAGTGTTAAAAATTGATTTAAGTTATTTACACGGCCAGAAACTACGGAGTTTTAGTGAAATTATATTTTAACTGTGCTATTACTTCTTTAAATCTACTTTATCCCATTCGAAAGTATGCAAAAACAGTGAAATACCAAATATTAGAAATTTATTGTGTGGTGAACTGAATTATTATGGATTATCACATTTCAGGTTAGTAAAAGGTTTTCATATTATTATAGACAGTTAATTTAGTTGGTTTATTAAATGTTGATCTACTTTATCGCTCTTAAATCGGTTTAGAAATGACGAAATGCTCCCAAAGTAGAAGCTCACAGGTTCAAAACTGAATTATTAATGATTATTTCATTTTCGGTTGACTTAAAGTTTGTTTACTATTATATAAAGTTTATATACGGCTTTTATTAAATACTGACAGTCTTTACTGCATTTAAATTGGTTTAGAAATGGTGAAATTAACCTATAGCAAAGTTTATTGTTTGAAACTGAATTTGAGTGATTTAACCTATTTCCTCCCAAGCTAATGTTTTCTTACTGTTATAGAAAGTTTATTTAGGGCTTTTATTAACTTTCGAATACTTTTACTGCCTCTAAAAGGGTTTATTTAGTCTGTTTGGTTACAGTATCTGCATGCTATATAAAGCTTCACTCTCCTAACCTATACACGAAATGAAACTATCTGTTACTAAAGAGTGAGCTTTCCCCCCTTATGCGTAAAAGTGAGGAGCTAGAATTTGCTAAAATTGTAAGGTTCTTACAAGCCTGTCATAATTCTGATGGGGGGAGAAGTGGATGTAATGCCACCTGTCTGTGAGATGTGTGAGTTTTAAATGATAAGTGTATTTTTGTTTGGAAAATGTATAGTTTATGAGGTAGATACAGGTGAACACTCCAGATGATTGCAAAATAACTGCCTAAAAATTGGAATCAGAATGACCAGCAGGTGAGGCCCGTGATAAAACCTGGGCCTGTTGTAGCTTCCTGTTCTATTGTGGTTGTGCTTTAATGTATACAGCCATACTGGCGGATAGAGGGTTACATTAGTAAAGTTAGCTACTCATTATTCTGTGTGTACTATCTACAAATAAGCTTTCATCACAAATATGCTATCAAAGACTGTAAAATATTTTGAAATTTCGCAGGTTACATTAGTCTGATTGGCATGATTTTTTCGTTGTTGTGTAGGCAAACAGGTATTAAAAGTATTAATACATTTTGAGCTATATTGGATGTTTAATCTCTTGTCAGCTGTTGAAAGGATAACACATGTTTTGATACAGTTGGCGATTTTTCATTTGTGTAAACCAAGGACCAGACAATTTGCATTAAAGTTTCCTACAAAAACAGAATTCAGTGCAACAAAGTTTTAGAAATGTTAAATATTGCTTTTGTTGAATCTGCTATGAGTAAAAACAAGGGTTTACGAATGGTATAAGTGTTTTCAAGATGAATGTGAAGACTTTGAAGATCACAAGCATATGGACAGTCCTAGCACATCAATAATCTGATGAAAGCATGGAAAAAGTGATAAAAATGATTATGAACAATCATCAAATCACAATTAGATAGTTTCTGATGATGTTGGCACATCAACTAGCTCATGTCATGAAATTTTTTCATCTGTTTTGGATATGAAACATGCTGCAGCAAAATTTGTTGCAAAAAGCCGAGTTTCGAACAAAAACAGCGGTGAATGGAAGTTACTCAGGAATCACTAAATGAGGTCAACAATGATGCAGAACTATTGAAACATGTCATAACAGTTGATGAAACATAGGTTTATGGGTATGATTTCGAAACTAAGGCTCGTCCCAGTGGAGGCATTCTGAATTGCCAAGACCGTAAAATGCTCAACAAGTTTGGTTAAATGTGAAGGTTATGCTCACTATGTTCTCTAATTTTAATGGCATAGTGCACCACGAGTTCTTGCCACAAGGTCAAACAATCAATAAAGAATACTACCTTCAAGTTCAATGCCGTTTGCCTGAAGCAGTCCGAAGAAAAAGCCTGGATTTGTGGCAAAACAATTTGTGGCTTTTGCATCATGATAATGTGCCTACTCACACATCGTTGCTTGTTCATGAATTTTTGGCAAAAAACAACACTGTAATGATGACCCAGCCTTCATATCCGCCAGATATAGCCCCATCTTACTTTTTTCTGTTCCCAAAAATAAAGAGAATCTTGAAGGGCCATCGATTTACAAGCATTGATGAGATTACAAGTGCATGGCTGAAAGAGCTCATAGCTATCCCAAAGATCGAGTTCCAGAAGTGTTTTGGGGATTGGAATAAGCGCTGGCATAAGTGTATAATATCTAATGGGAACTATTTTGAAGTGGATAATATTGATGTAGACGAATAAATAAAATTCTTTCAAAAAAAATTAAAACTCCCATTAGTTTTTGAACACACTTTATACGTAGCTTAAATTGGGTTAACAATATAGGCATAGCAATAACCATTTTCTGGAAATCTGTCTTCAAAACTTTTCATACAATAACCTTACTATTCCTTGAAATACTGCTGCTAGTTGTACCAAACGAGAAAGTTAATCTCAGGGCATTTCATAAGTTGTCTTTCATTTGCAATTGGTTATGCTGTTGCAATACTCTTAATAGTCATTTTTATAAAACATACTCATTCTTCTCATCGGTTAATAATTTTGAAAGTTGCATTCTAATTAACATCACTGGGATAATTTGTCACAGAATGTAGTGAAATATCCTGGATCATTACTGGCCTTAAAAAAAATTGTGGAATGCTTCCAGAAAAATAATTAAATCGAAACTCATTCCCAACAACAACATATATAGTGAACAAATGTGTAAAATCTATATTAATTGACAAAATAAAAGTGGCCAAGTATGAAATGAGTCTCATGCATATAGGGTTTCTCACTCTGAAGGTCTTCATACATATCAGACACTGCTCCACTTCCTTCCAATTCTCATCTGTGTTGCCACTCATCGATCATTCAGTTGCAATCAAGTACGAGGGGGGTTTGAAAAGTTCTCGGAATGTATTAGAACTAAGTATCTTACCTCAGTGGAACTGCTTTTATTTTTCAACATAGTCTCCCTGTAGACTAATGCATTTGGTCCAGCGATGTTCCAATGCCTTGATAACATCTTGAAAATGAGATTCCTCCAGGCCTGCAAAATACCTCTCCAATTTGACTGTCAGTTCTTCCCTTGTAGAAAATCTCCTTCCACCGAGGAAATTTTTCAGCTTGGGGTATAGATGAAAGTCTGATGGTGCCAAATCAGGTGAATAAGGTGGATGTGGCAACAATTCGTACCTCAGTTCATGAAGTTTTGCCATGGCAATAACACTTTTGTGCGGCGGAACGTTGTCCTGATGAAAGATGTTTTTCCTTGCCAAACCAGGCCTTGTTTCGCGTATCTTTTTTCTGTAATTGGTCTAGGTTTGCATAGTATTGCCCAGTGATTGTTTGGCCAGTAGGAAGATAATCTATCAGCAGAATGCCTTTTGCATCCCAGAAAACGGAGGCCATGACCTTTTGGGCCAAACGCACTGCCTTTGCTTTCTTTGGAGGTGGTGAATCAGCATGTTTCCACTGCTTTCACTGCTGTTTTGTCTCTGGGGTATAGTAGTGGACCCAAGTTTCATCTGTAGTCACAAACCGGCGCAAAAAATCTTATTGGTTGCTCTGAAAACGGGCCAGACTTTGTTCGGACATTTCCAATCTGGTGCGTTTATTGTCCAGTGTCAAGAGCCATGGCACCCATCTTGTGGATAATATTTTCATACCCAATTCTTCGGTTAAAATATAATATACCCATTCAGAAGACATCCCTACAGCTTCAGTAATCTCCCGCCCTTTCAGTCGACGATCCTCCATGACCATTTTATGCACTTTTACAATAAATTCTGGGGTCGTAGCACTTTTTGGCCGTCCACTACGTGGATCATCATCCAAGCTCTCCCGACCAAATTTGAACTCGCTGGTCTACTTGGCAACAGTTGAAAATGAAGGAGCAGAGTCCCCTAGTGTGTTCTGAAAGTCAGCATGAATTTCCTTTGCTTTCATACCTTTCTTTACAAAGTATTTAACTACTGCTCGAATCTCAGTTTTTTCCATTGTCACAAATCACTACGCGGGAACAACAATAAAGAGTCGTCACTACCACACTCCTGCAGCTAGAGCACTGACGCGCCACGTGTTCACTCACAAAGGATGTGTGATTATTGAGCGGGGACCTCGTTGCTCTAGCACTGACATCTAGTGGTGATTCTGAGAACTTTTCAAACCGCCCTCGTAAATTATGGGCAGTATCATTTCCTGTTTCATTATCATCATAAAAGTTCTAATTATTTTTTCAGATGATGATAGTATGATTTGGAACATTTGTGATGGTGTTAATTTTAGAGCACTTAGCTACAGAGTTATTAAACAATCATTTTCAAAGGACTTAAAATGAAGTAACTTATCAGAAGGTACAATAAGTGTGAGGGAAGTTATTAAATAGTTTCTTGACAGATAAGTCAGTTATTTGACAGACATGTATCCTCAAGGAGATTTTCCAAAATGGAAGGCATTTGTAAAAATCTTTTACACAATGTATGATGAACTACACATTAAAAAAAAGAACTGTTATCCCATTTCTTTGGTCTACAGACTAATGTGGTAAAATTCAAACAAGAACAGAAAAAGTAAAGTCATCACCTACCAAAGTTAATCAAAGAAGAGGTGAAATGACCAAAAAAAAAGAGGGAATGAACAAATACACACTATTCCTAGGAACTTAATCAAGTAAGAGGGTAAATGAAATGCATTAAGTCATGTGCAGGGACCATATGACACCTTGACTAATTTACAACATAAAATGCAGAGTGGTCTGGCATAAGTGAGGAATGGAAGGTTCCCAGTACAAATTCTGTCTAAACTGGTATTTTTGCAGGACTTTAAACCATCACCTCTGGCAGCTTTGCTTTTTTCATGAGAAATACACTAGAACCTTCTGTGGTTCAGATACCACGGAAAGCTGTAAGTACCCTTTACCTGGTAGGATTATCAGGTTTAGGCAGCCGTGACAGAGACACAGTAAATCAAAACTCTGTCACTTGGAAGCAAAACAATCCTCCAGGTTCTCCCAGCGAACAATGCCAACACATTTATAGTTTTGGTATAAACTGATGTACCAGCTAAGAATCAGATAATCATCATCATCATCCTCAGCAGTTTCCAGCCTCTGGCCGGGTCTGCTTAATGCACAAGCCTCTCCATTTCCTTCTTTCTTCCCAATACTTCTCTGTCACCACTTTGTTCCAGTCCTCTCCTCTCTTCTGTACACACTCCTCCACTCCTTTCAGCCATCCATGTCTTGGTCTTCCTCTGGGTCGTTTACCATGCATCTTAATTTCGTGGATTTATCTTTGGATTCTCTGAACCTCCAATCTCTTTACATGTCCATACCATCTCAGTCTGGTCTTCTCTACCCTTTCCTGTAGGGGTTCCTCTTTTATGGCGCATCTAATCACTTAATTCCCTATTCTGTACATTTTAGTAACTCCAATTTTACCTCTTAAAAACTTCATTTCACTTGCTTGTACTCTACAGATGTCCTGCTTTTTCACTGTACATGTTTCAGCAGCCTAAGTCAAGACAGACACATAGTATGTATGATAGATTACTCTCTTGCTTCTCTGTGGCACATCTTTATTCCACATCAGACTTCTAATGCTCCTTAGAAACGCCTCTGCTTATCTTCTTCTTTCACTTATCGCACCCTCATTTCCTCCACATTCCTTTAATACAGTGGTCCGCAACCAGTGTGACATGGCACACTGGTGTGCCGCGACAAGGTGAAAGGTGTGTCGCGAAATTTTACCCATTGTAAGGCATTAATTTTAAAGTTTTTTACTAATTATATTTTAGTTTTATGTGCCGCAAATTGTTACGTATTGTCGTATTCTAAGAAATTAAACGATATTTATTTACTCACAGTTGCTGTTAGTTTTTTAAAAAAATAATTTTTAAGTATCTTTATTCCTCGCCTCTACTGTTGCGCTTTGAGGTTCTGTTATATTTCCTGCATGTTCTGTATGCAAGCTTTTCCCGCAGTCTAAACTGCTGGAATAAGCAGATATTTAAAATCCTTATTTTATTACGTTGTCGCTTCTCCAACAATACTACTTTGTTCCTGAACTGTTGCACCGACGCCTTGTAAAACATTAGGGTAAAAGCAATCGGCACTATATTAGTTACTTCTTTGAAGTGTATAAATCCTGCTTCTTACAATTACTTCAGTTCCATCACAGCATAGAAGTAGTCTCGATATTTTCTATTACAATAAGAAGACTATTTTAGTTCTTTAAGATGGACTAATTCCTTGAATGGAGTGTTCCATCTACGAGTCCAACTGGTGAAAATGTTGAAAGAAACAAAAGTGGATGCAGCGGAAATATGATGATACTTACTAACCTAATGGGTTTTTTTTTTTTTTTGGTGTAGTGAAAAAACGTGCCCAATTCCCGAATATATCATCTGTGGTGAAAGACCCAGTAATGCTACTATGTTTACCAGTAAATTGAAATGACATTTGTCAACAAAACATTCTTCTTTTTCAAGCAGCAATGTCAATTATTTTTGTAAGTTGTTAGAAAATAAGAAAAACAAATAACGTTCATGACCGCTACAGTACGTGTTTCAGAAAAAGTACGGGAAGCTAGTTATAAAGAATCCGAACTTATAGTGAAGGCCAAGAAACCACATACAATAAGTGAAACACTGTTAAAGCCTGTTTGTAAAGAGATGGTAAGAATAGTTCTGAGTTTAGAATCTGCTAACGTAATTTCAGAAATTCTTCTTTCTGCTGATTCAGTCAGTCGCCGAGTTACTGATACGCGCTATGTCTCGTGATACTGAAGACATTATGAAGGAGAAAATCAACAGTCAGTAGTTCTCACTTCAGATAGAACCACGCAGAACTTCGCTACATCGAAGGAGATGTAATTATAAGTAATTTTTTCTTTTGCAAAGAAACTACCGGTGAAGAAATATTTCTTGCTTCTTAAAGAATTAACATGGAAGGATTGTGTTATTCTTTTTACTGATGGAGCGGCCCAATGAAAGGATTTGCAGCTAAAGTACGTGAAGTAAATCCCAACCTACGGTGCGATCATTGTCTCATTCATCACAAAGCCATTGTTGCTAAGTCTCTGCTACCTTCTCTGAAAGATGTGCTCGGCGAAGTAGTAAAAGTTGTGAACTTCATAAATTCGCGACTTTTTTCCGTTTTATGTCAGGAAATGGGTTTAGAATACACATACACATACAAAAGTACGCTGGCTGTCACAATGAAAGGTGTTACAGCGAATATATGAACTTAGAGAGGAGGTCCAGGCATATTTGTTGTTGAAAGACATAATTACGTGGACTTATTCACAAATGGCGATTGGGTATGTAAGTTGGCATATATTTCCGACATTTTCGTACACTTGACTGAACCGAACATCAAAATGCAAGGTAGGAACGATAATATTCTTATTATCACTCCGCTGGCGGTATCACTTTGCCACTAATAGCAGTGAACAGGGATATCAGGACAACCTAGAACCAAGTCTAGAGAAATTCAAACCATCATCTACACTTGACCCTCCACCTCTTCCCCAGAACCATCCCCTCCAAATTTTTGAAGATTTCCTTTCCACCAGTTTGGCCTCTCCCACTTTCCTTAAATCTTTACCAAACATCGATAATCTTAGCCCAGCTGAAACCCGTGCCAGAAAACAACTCTCCAGCAATTCAGAACTCATTATCCTTCCAGCTGACAAGGGCTCAACCACTGTAGTCATGAACAGGAATGACTATGTGGCTGAAGCTCTTCATCAGCTATCAGACACCAAAACCTACTGCTGCCTATCGGAAGATCCAACTCCTGCTGTCAACAAAAAAATTCAAGAATATGTACAGTTTAGTGGACCTCTCCAAGGTCTCACCCCACAATCCATTTCGCTTCTCACTCTTCAAAATCCACGTACACCCACCCTTTATCTATTGCCCAAAATCCATAAACCTGGCAATCCAGGACGCCCTATCGTTGCAGCCTATGGATCGCCAACTGAGCGCATCTCTGCCTTGGTTGACCAGCACCTACAGCCCATTGTTAATCAGCTCCCTTCTCATATAAAGGACACCCAGCACTTTCTCTTCCGGCTTTCTACCTTACCCACACCTCTTCCTTCCGACTCAATACTGGTTACCATTGACGTCACGTCCTTGTATACAAACATTCCACACTGGCATGGCCTCAGGGCCATGGAACACTTTCTGGACCAGCGCCCTCCCAACAGCCTTCCCATGACATCCTTTCTCATCAAATTAGCCCACCTTATCCTTAATAATAACTACTTCTCCTTCGAAGGCAACATCTATCACCAAACCTGCGGAACTGCCATGGGTACCCGCATGGCTCCCTCTTATGCTAATCTGTTCATGGGCCGGCTGGAACAGACATTTCTGGAGGAATTCCCTCTCAAACCCCTCATTTGGCTTCGTTTCATTGATGACATATTTATGATTTGGACGCATGGAGAAAATGAACTGCTAAATTTCCTGAACCATCTCAATAACTTTAGCATGCTGAAATTCACTTGGTCCTACTCCCACACCCAGGCCACATTCTTGGATGTCGATTTGTCCCTTTCCAATGGCTATCTCAACTCTTCAGTTCACATCAAACCAACCAATCTTCAACAATATCTCCATTTCGACAGTTGCCACCCATACCACACCAAACGTTCACTCCCCTACAGTCTTGGCATTCGAGGTAGTCGCATATGCTCTAACCAACAGTCTCTCATGCATTATTCAAACAGTATTTCAGAAGCATTAATATCACGCAACTACCCTCCAGCTTTGGTTAACAAACAGCTTTCACGTGCTACATCACTACTGAATCAGCCAATCAATCATCCCAGACCCGCAAAAACCAACCACAATCCAGTCTTGGTCACACAGTACTACCCAGGCCTCGAATCCATCAACAGAGTCCTCCGGCAGGGCTATGATTTTTTACAAACATGCCCTGAAATGAGATCCATTCTTCCTAAAATCCTCCCTGGCCCTCCTAGAACTTGTTTCAGTAGACCTCCTAACCTCAGCGAACTTCTAGTCCACAAACACAGTCTTCCTCTTCCTAACAGTCAACCCCAAGGCTCTTTCCCATGTAATAGACCACGCTGCAAGATGTGTGACATACACCATGCTTCCACCACTTTCATCAACCCGGTCACAGGGGAAAGCTTCCCGATCATAGGACATGCCACCTGTGAAACCACGCATGTAATATACCAATTAACATGCAACCACTGCCTGGCTTCATATATAGGTTTGACCACAAATGCACTCTCCATAAGAATGAATGGCCACCGTCAGACGGTGTTCACACAGAACCCAAAGCACCCAGTTGCTGCCCATGCCATAACCCACGACTTGAATAATTTCAACTCTTGTTACACAGTCCGTGCTATCAGAGTTCTCCCTAATAGCAGCAGTTTCTCTGAACTCAGAAGGTGGGAACTTGCCTACCAGTACAAACTTGGCACAAGGCAACCACCTGGTCTCAACTTAAGATAATACCCGTTATTAATTTATTTATTTATTTTTTTTTAATTCCTCTCCTTTCCACTACCTATATTGAACCACCACTAACCTGAGGTGATGTACTTCATAAATATTATTATTATCATATATATAATTTTATTTGTATAATAATTTAATTTTTTTTTTTTTTTCCCAATACATATTATATTTTGATCTTCCCACCAACCAGAAATTAGTTTGGATATTAATTTTTGCTCGGGTATGAGCTCTGATTCACTGCCCCTCTACTTTTCCTATGTTTGAATTTTCCCCCACCATTTTCTCGACCGGCGGTCTTTCCGTGAGGCAGTCTCCGGGTGCACCCACCTCTCATAATGTTCTCTTGTTGAAGAAGGGTTTTTTCCCGAAAATTTCTTTATTATTTGTGTTTGTGTCTTTTCTGTGTGTTCGCGCCCCACATCCATCATCTAAAGGTAAGTGGTGGCTTATTTCCCTATCCAATTTGATTCCTTTCCGCTACTTAGCGTCTTTTTTTCATTGTTATAATATTCTTATTAGTATGGATAAGATTAAAGGATTTGTGAATAAGCTGGATTTGTGGTTACAGAGGATTGAAAATGGGTCATGTGATATTTTCCCGACTGTATGGTCACTTGATGACAATATTCCAATTATATTCAAGAGAAACTTGCAGATTTAAAAGCTGACAGAACTTTGAAATTAAAACTTCTTGAAGTTCCTTTAGACACATTTTGGCTAACAATAAGGTATGGCAGTTAATGTGTTACTGCCATTTCCAAATACATATTTATGTGGATTGGGCTTCTCGACGTTAATTGAGATTAAAACATCCAAGATAGAAAGACTCAAATCCATCTATGAAGAAATGAGGCTTGCATTGTCAACGACTTCTCCGCGGATCAGCCACCTGTGTGCAGTTAAGCAGGCACAAGTGCCACATCGAAAGTATGCATACAATTTTTTACTTTTATAGCAATATAAAACTGCCTGATTATTAATTTTATGCAGCCCCTGTATTTACCTATCATTTTTTACGTGTTAGGGGGCTTCATACACTGGAAAAAAATTTCATATAGTGAGGTATTTTTTTGGTAAGGTGTGCTGCGAAATTTATGGATAACCTTATGGTGTGCCGCGAGTAGGAAAAGGTTGCGGACCACTGCTCTAATACACTCCACAAGTACTTGAACCTGTTAACCTTCTTTAGTTGTTCCCCTGCCATCACAATACCCTGGGTTAACGTATTCTTCTTTCTGGTTGTTACCATGTACTTACATTTCTTTACATTAAATTTCAGGCCATATTCCTCCACACTGCCTGTCCGTACATCCAACTGCTGCTGCACTTCCTCTTCTTCACCTCCCCAGATCAATGGATCGTCCGTAAAAGCCATCACCTTCATGTTTTTCTCTCCCATCCTCGCTGCCACCTTCTGCATTATATCATCCATGATTACAATGAAGAATAGTGGTGATAGGGCACTTCCTTGTTTTAGCCCATTCCTTTGTTCCAGGCAATCTGTTCTTCCTTCCCCTATTTTCACATAGCTCACACTTCCTTGGTACAGTTCCGTCACTCTCCTGATGGTTTCTTTGGAAACTCCTTTCTTCTTCAAGGCCTTCCATACCTTACTCCTGTGTACACAATCATAGGCTTTCTTAATATCGAGAAATACCAACAGTAGATCCTTTCCATACTAATGTTTTTCCTACAGCTGTCTCATAACAAATGTTATGTCTACCGTCAATCTCCCTGATCTGAAGCCATAATGCTCTTCCCTTAGTGCTTTTTCCACCCTGTCACGTATCCTTTTTTCAATAATAAGAATAAGCTAATAAAAGTTATAAAGCTGTGCTATCTTATTGGCAATAAAACAGAGTTACTATAAAACTTGTATAAAACTGAAACTAACTTTAATATCAACTTATTAGAGTTGCTGGGTAGAGAAACTACAGATGTTTAGTATAATGAGGCAGTTGACAGAATTTTTGTTGAGGAATAATAATGGCAAAATTGCTGCTAATGCTGCAGGGAAATCATATTTTGTGTTTAAACTTGCCCAAACAATTTCCATAACTGTTTGTAAATGACATTTCAGAATATGTTTTGAAAACCGACAGCTAATTCACAATCTAAGAGTGGTACAAAATTTCTGTAACTATAGGTTTTTTTAGTGTAAAGGTAAAAGTATAGTAAGACCATTTAGATATTGTACAAAAGAAAATTTCTCATGCTGCGACCTGCCCTCCACATATCTACTCTCACACTACACCTCCAAATCCAATCATCATTTAGTTCAAGGGTGGGTAAATAATGGCCCATGGGCCACATGCACCCTGCAATAAGTTATTTCATGGCCGGCCAAGACAATCAGAAAAATATGCTTTGAACAAAGATTTCCTTCACACAGGCAACTGAAGATTCATCTCATATTTTCCATTAAGTATCTACATTGCGCATGTGTTAATGTGCGCACACTGTGTAAGTGTGTTGCACAGTACTTTTCCGGTTCTGGTTAATTTCCAGTAAAACAGTGAACCTTCCAAAAAAAAAAAAAAAAAAAAAAAAAAAAAAAAAAAAAAAAAAACGTAAACTCAGTGATGAATATCATTTGTTTGAAAAAAGTAGACAAACAAATATTTATTTGGTAATACAGAGAATAAAACATTGTGCTTGCTGCATCATGAAACATTAGCTGCATTTAAGGACCACAATCTGAAATGACATTACGGAACAAAACAGAGCAAATTTGGTTGCAAACTTTCAAAGAAAAATGCAAAACAAAAGATGCAGAGTACGTAAAAAGGCTGAAGAAGCGAGAAATATTATTTACAAAATAGCAACACAGAAGAAAGTTTCATGGTAGCCTACAACCATGCTAAACACAACAAGCCTTTCGAATGGCAAGTTTATTAAGCCGTGGATGGTGGAGAGTGCAAGAGTATTGTGTTCTGTTAACAAAAGCAAATTTGAAAGCATTTCACTGTCAAGAACGAATACAGCATGCGCATTGACACAATTAATGATGAGCTCATAGAACAGCTGAAGACATAAACAAAGATTTTGTTTGGTTTTCTTTGGCACTGATTGAGAGCACAGAGAACGAATACATTGCACAACAACTCATCTTTATTCATGGAATTAATTAAAATTTCTTCATCACAGGGGAATTACTTGGATTGGGACCACTGAGTGATAGAACCACTAGTCAGGTCTTATAAATTGGGGAGAAAAGTAGCTCGCCCAGAAAATAAATGGCAAGAACTGCAATAGACAGGCCAAAGCTTTCACTGGATAAACTGTAGGTATTATAAAGCTTTCAAAAAGCATTTTAGAAGCACAAGACAATGACAATATTTTTTCATTGCATTTTGCATCAGGAGAGCCCACGTACATTTGCACTGGACTTAAAACATGTGATAGATCCCATTGTTAGTGTGATGAACACAATCAGAGCAAGACTATCCCACCATCGACAGTTCAAATCTTTTTTGCTTGAGGATGTGAAGGCAAAGTATAAAGACGTAATTTACCATGACATTATGAAATGGTTGAGCCTGGAAAAATGATAAAAAGGGTCTGGGCATTTCAGAATGAAATCCTCTTATTTCTGGACAAGATTTTGTTACAAAAGCAAGATGTGAGGTGTGGAGGTATGGGACGATGTTAGCAGCTGATGTATTTGACAAATTTGATGAACTGGAAAGGGGTTTCTTGCACATGAAATGTGGAAGCTTATAAAATTATTCAAAGCAAACTAGGTCTATTTGTAAGGCATTCCCCTTCATTAGGAAAAAGTAAAGTCCCTCAAAAAGTTTCTGATACAATTAGGATTCATTTGGACAGTTTGGAAGACAAGGTCACAAAATTTCAGGACTTTAAGAAAACTGACCCTAAATTCAATCTGCTCACTTATTCCAACACTGCTGATATTGACAGAATGCATGCAGCCTGAACATATTGACATGCAGTTGGCTCACACTGTGAAAGAAATGTTTAATGCTGACATTAGTTGTCTTTTATAAATATGTGTCTGTTGAAAAATTTACATGTGAGAAGAAATTTACTGGAAATATGTTCTCAATGTTTGGGTCTACCCATTTTTATTTATCAATCTTGTTTCATGGATCCCTGCTGAGGAAGGACCTCTGTGATGTGAAACATGTCATCGTTAATAAACATACATACATACTGAGTCATAATCATAATGAAAACAATCATATGTTACAAAGACAAACAAAGAGAATAAAAATAAACATTAATTTTTACAACTGAGTTTTGCAAATGGTCATATTGAATACAATTAATTATTTTGTTCAAATTCTTGGATGGAGTAGAAGGAGTTGCCAATAAGATAATTTCTCAGTTTGTCTTTAAATATATCTTTATTATTTGCAAACTGTTTTACACTCTTGGAAAGTTTATTAAACAGATGTATCCCAGAATAATTAACACCACTTTGTACTAATGACAGAGATGTTTGTGCTTTGTACAAGTTATTTCTGTTTCTTGTATTGAAATTGAGTACCTGTGAATTAGATGTAAACAGGTTAAAATGTTCTCCGACAAAACACGTGAGAGAATATATATACTGAGAAGTCATTTTAAGAATATTGAGTTTTTTAAAAAGTTGTCCTAATAACTCTTTTCTGTGTTATGAAAACTTTTTTACTTTGTGAAGAGTTTCCCCCAAAAATTATGTCATATGACATCACTGAATGCAAATATGAGTAGTACACCTGTTTCATTAAATCTACATCTGCTATTAAAGAAAGTGTTGGTATTGCAAAGGTGGCACTACTTCACTTCTTCAGTAGTGAAGTGATATGTTCGTGCCAACTTAGTTTCTCATCTATTTCAATACCAAGGAATTTTATACTTTGTTTCTAAGATTGAGTTATTTTTATAGCTTACTTGTAAATCCGGCTGTGCATAATTTTTTAGTTTTAAACCTAATATAATTTTTTTTACAAAATTTAATTTTAATGAATTTGCCTTAAACCAATTTGCTACTTCACTAAGTACTTCATTTACATTAGATTCTAGATGACTATTTGGTGTTTTTCTCACAGTCAGGTTAGTGTTATCTGCAAATAAAACACTCTTAACTTTGCCAGATAAATTTCCAGGAAGGTAATTGATGTATAACAAAAAGAGGAGGGGTTCTAGGACAGATCCTTGTGGAATTCCAAGTTTTATTTTCTCCCAGTCTGATGAGGCATCCTTATTTATTTTAGAATCAAAAATTGAAACTTTTTACATTCGGTTTTCCATGTATGATTTAAACCATTTACCTGCAGTTCAATAAATACCATAGTACTCCATTTTTTCATAAGTAATTCATGATTTATACAGTCAAATGCTTTTGCTAGATCACAAAATATTCCTACAGGGCTCATTTTATTAGTCAGTTCCTCAAATGTGTTATTTAAAAATGAATATATAGCCATTTCTATGGATGATGCTTTTTGGAATCCAAATTGTGAATTAGTGAGGATATTATATTGTTTTATTACTCTACGATACATGACTTTTTAAAAAATCTTTGAGAATACGGAAGGTAATGAAATGGAGGGATAGTTATCTACACATGTTGCTTCTCCTTTTTTAAACAACAGTTTTACTATCCCTATTTAGGAGCAAAGTTTTTTCTAGATCTAAGGTGAACAGGAGTAATTGTGAATGATCTTTGAGAAACATTAACTTACAAGCTTTATGAGATTATAAACAACTTCATTCAAATTTTTTTAGAAATGGGTGATAGGGTACTTTTGTTTCAATTAACTGATTCTAAAATTAAATCGAAATTATCACCATTTTATTTAATTTATTGATTTTGTGATTTTCTGAAATGCAATGTTAACTAATGAATGGAATCATTTAAAAAAGTGTGGCCCTCTGTTAACCTCTGCTTCTACAAAGTGGCCAAAACAATTGTGCAGCCCTGATCTACCTCTCTCCTGGATGTGACTTTCTAATTTCCTTCCCTGAAATATGCTCCCTTCTCCCCAATATTCTACCCACTATTCCCAAACATATTCGAGTAAACCACAAACCTCACGAACATCTTGGTTCACAAATAATTCCCTTCATATTCTTCTAAACACCCTCATAGATCCTTTCAATGCTACATATCTCACTGCAAACTTGCATCACACGTCGGGAAACTATGACCTATTCTAATTTTACTAGAGGGAAACCTGCTACTTGCCCAACAACACACCATATACCAACTAATCTGCCACCTCTTTACTGGTTCATTCATAGGCTCCACCACCAGCACTCAATCAGAATGACTGGCCATAAGCAAACGGTCTATACCTGCAACCTAGAGCATTCAGTGGCAGCCCATGCCAGTTCTCACAATTATAAAAATTAGTGAGAGCTGTCAGTTTTTCCGAAAACTGAACTCTGCAGACAGGAGTTAGCTTACCAAAATATCCTGGATTCTAGACATCTACTTTCCTCAATCACCAAGAAGAACCCTGTTAGTAAATGCATAAGGGAGCATCCATTAATTATGTGAGCTGAAATCGGGGGGGAAAGGGGGTTGGCGAAATATAGGGGATCAAAATTTAAGAAAATAAGACCTCACGTAATTAATGGACATTCCTTAACTTATTGGTTTTTCTCTTTGTATATGATGATTGTGTGATGTGAACACATAAAACAGACAAAAGAACAAGTGACAGAAATTTTTGGGTTTTAGCCCTTTGTCAATTATAGAATATTTCAGAGGTTATGTTAAAGGAGACTGCCTCACAGAGTGACTGGAGGCAATCTCCTACAACAGCTACTGTCCACAATGTTCTCTACTTGACAAAAGGTCTAAAATCCAAGAATTTCTAAGTCATTTGTGTTTTGTCTGTTTTATGTATTTTCACTATATAACATCATCTAAGGTAAGTGGTGGTTCATTTTTCTACACTAATTTTTCATTCCTTTTCACTACTTAGCACCTATTATTTCATTGTTGTTATATATTTTTTTTGTGTGTGTGATACGCCACTGCCAGAGATATTGTTTTCTAGAGTCTTCGCTAGTTCACTTCGCATTATTTTACACCTACCATCCCCACCAAGCTAGTCATGTGGTAAGCCCATGGTGTTGTCAAGCCCCTCTTCCCATATGGCTCATCTCTCTGCATGTATAGTTATGTTTGACTGGTTTTGTGTGTGTGTGTGTGTGTGATTCTCATGGTCCTGCTGTCTTTATATATGGCAAATGGTAAGTCTACTGTCCTTATCCTTTACTACAAACAAATATCAGAAGAACTTTTCCCATTTTTAAATGTACAGTCCATAATGTGAACACACAACCAAAAAACAATCAGACTAAAACCGCATGATTAAGCAACCATCCTTGTTTAAATTAATTTGAAGATTGGTAACATTTGGGAGAACCTGTCATAGACAGAAACATGGACACCAAAATAAACCATTGAAACCCTTTTCGAAAGATACCAAAACATGGAGAAAAAATTTTAATGAAGTAGAATATCAATACTTTTGCATCGCGGAAGTAGTTTAAAAAATTTAGTAACCCAATATAAAAATGGTTGCCATCATGCAATAAAAAGAAAATACTCTTGAGTCTCCGAGAGGTTCTTAAAAGAATAAATAATACAAATATTTTCTGTCATATTTTGGATTTGAACAAATAGTAAATAGGTACACATTTCAACTTAATTTTTAAATAGAAATACTCATCTGTAAAAAATTTAATTAATCACAAGATTAATTATTTGTGAAGTCATTTAAGATCACAGTCTAAAAATTATATATAAAAAAATTACAGCTTTTACAATCCTAAAATGTCAGTTTTGTCCTTGACTTGTTAAAATAGATATACAAGCCTAAAAATTATGAGTTTCTCTTCCAAACTACCGCAATTAAAATATTTTTTAATTAATTAGTACAAGTTTCATCAAAAATGTTTAATCTTTCAAATTTTATCAAAAGCTGGAGTTAGAATTTCTGAGCACATGAGAGGTCAGGAAGAGACATACAAAGTGCAGTGTAGTGCCGGAAACAATGCTGCTCATTACTGTAATAAATTATGCTGTCATTGGCCTAAATCAGTCATATTGTTATGTAATAAGATTACAACCAAAGAGGGCAGAAGCAGCAGAATCTGGAAATGAGATCTAGTTGGCTGCATTGTGTGGAATGAAGGTAATTACCAAAAAAAAAATCTGCTTATCAGGAACACAGAAAATGAAGTTTCTGATTCATAGTATGGCAGAGGGTGAAGTAATTAAATCTGAATATCTTGCATATTAGTTGGTACCATGTTCCATTAGGTAAGACGCATTGTGGGATTATTATGAAAAGATTCCAAAGCTATGCATCTATTAAAGAGGGTTAGGCTCATCCTGCTATCATATGCAACACTACACGGTACTACCTGTGACTGTCTGGCTGAGCTAGCATCAAACCAAACAACCAAACAGGGACCAACGGCTATAGGCAGAGGAAACTTTTCCCTGGAAGCTATATGAAGGTTTTATGTAGAAAATGACACATAAATGTATCATTTAAACTGAAGACCTCAATGGCATGGAATGTGGAGAAGGTGTACTTTGGGATGGGGGAGATGAAAGAAGAGACAATCCATTACTCAGAGGTTAAATTTGGGTATAAACTGCTGCTTTTGATTATGCCTTTATGCCTCATTGATGTCTAATGGCAAGGAATTAGGGCATGACCTTCTGATGATAGCATCCTGGCATTTGCCTGGAATGATCTGGGGAAACCATGGGGAAAAAAACAAATCTGGATGCTCAGACAGGGATTTGAACCAGTGGCCACCCAATTGCAAGTCCAGAGCATTACTGCTCACCCATCATGCTTGGTAGAGGGGGTCTACCAAAGGCTAAGAGAGTAAACCCTGATCAACACTTATTAGATTTAAATTATGATCACATTAAAAAAATATGAAACCTCAAGTTTTTATAACGATACACACATTAATTAACATTGACTTAAAATCAAGTACAACCTATTCACCCAAGCACCTCAAAGCAGTAAAAGAAAGATATAAAAAGAAAATAGGTTCTAGAAGCAACTACTGATACAAAATATATTCTCATCCTCAAAAATTCATCTGCAATGTTAGGTAATATATATTTCTAGTATCAGGAATAAAAATTAATTTTGTTCACTCTTATGATATTAATTGTTGTACAAAAATTGGGTGAAGGTTTGTAGATATTAATTTTAAATAAACTATTAGAAAATAGTGAAGCGAAATATTTTGTATTTTTTTTAAATAAATCTAAAGGTGTCTGTCACAAAATTCTTTAAATTAAAAATTAATCCCAAGGGAGAAATACTACCTCAGAAGTAGGATGGCCAGTTCTTTTTCCCTGGGACCAACAGTTTAATGTGGAATCCAAGCATGGAATGTCCTACCATAGCTCTAACAATTAAATCCAAATCTTATAAAATTCCTGGCTCCCCGGACTTGAATCTGCAACCAGATCCCAAACTTTTGAAAGCAAGTGCCTTAACCACTTTTTTACTGATTAGAAAAACATCACAAAATTACACAACTGTTTTCATGAATAAAACAACTCAAATTATAAATTTTCAAAAATTTGTATCTCATCTAAGGTTCACAGACTCCTGTTACCCTTATTCCTTTTTGCTCCATTCTTTTCTTGACTGCCAGATGGAATGCATGTCAGATGTACGCTGCAAGCAGTTGTTGGCACCAATTCAACTCCAATACAGTCAAAATAACATTACATCATTTCTGTCCTTCCAGTTTACAGTACATTGCACAACAGTTTTCTATTATAATTGAAATATGCGAAATCACTGGGCACGAAAATTTCTACATCAAATAGGAATTCATCATGGAATGTCCGCAACATTCTTACAACTTATTTAGTGTGGACTCTTGGTCATTATGACCTCTGACATTCACACCTAGTTCCTGTTTTGGAGTTTTACAGTTTCATAATACATGATGTTCTTGTATCCAATGCAACCTTTGAAATCTTTCATTTCATTTTAAATTATGTAGGCTATGATGTTTCCTAGTATCTTGTTTTGTAGCACTACCTCTGATATTGTCGAGTTTAAGAACTTTATTTATGTTGAGCACTGAGCTATCACTCTGATCTGAGAAAATATGTGATGAAATGAAATAATTAATTCAGTTTGTGAAGGAAGAGAACAAAACTAATAATTATGGTTGATTATGCTGCATTAATAGGAGAAGGAAAAAATGGAAGTATTGAAGGAAATAAGTGAAGAAATATGCTGTTAAAATTTTGCAATTTTAATTATCAAGTGGATGTATGTAAATATCAGCTTGATTGTATCATGGCTAAACAGAGATTCAGAAACCAAGTTCTAGGCTGTAAATAATACGCAGGAGCTGATACAGACTATGACCACAGTCTGACAGTTGTGAAGTGTAGACTGAAATTTAAGAAAATAAGGTAGTGATACAAGCAAAACAGATTTGAAATGAGCAAACTGAAGAGGTCACACATAAAAAAAAATATAAAGATAACTATGAAAGAGATTCAATCAAAGAATAATGGAATGCTCTAAGGGCAGAAAAGAAACTTTAGGCATTAGGAAAGAAACTGCCTGAAAACCTTGAATCACAAACAAACAAAAATTTAAAAAATTGGAATTTTTAGATCAGAGCAGAAAGCACAAAAATGCAGCAGGAAATATTTACAGAAATCAGATAAATGGGAATTACAAAAAAGTCAAAGAAAATTGGCTATGAAATAAGTGTGAAGAAATAAAGAAGAAAATCATCACGTGAACTAAGTAAAACTTTTGGGAGAATCAAACACGTTTTTGGAGAAATTAAGAAAAATGTAGGCCGTATGTATTAAAGGTGCTGATTGGAAACCTCTTTCAAACTCAAATAATCAAGCTAAGCAATGGAAGGAAAAATAAGAAATTGCAAGATGGGGATGGTCTGAAAACAATGTGCTGGAAAGAGAAGATGATGTTGATACTTATGAATTAGAAGATCTGATTTTATTTGGAAGATATGAGTTCAAATAAAGCAAAAAGAACTGATTAACTTCCTGCACAACTTTTAAAACTGCTGGGAGAAGAAGGAAGCCAAACATTATTTTGGGGCCCACATCTTGGGTATCAAATATACCAATCAGAGAGGGTGCCTAAAAGGGGGGCAGGTAGATCCGTTTGTGGAAAATTACTGTACAACACAAACAATAACTGATATGATAAAAGTGCTGGATTGGAATTCACATAAAGGCAAGAGGAGAGTGACAAGAGAGTTTGAGTGTACATTGGTTACACATGTTGAAAGGAACTGGTAGAAAACTTAACATGGAAGAGAAAGGTTGACTGTGACCCTAAACTGGCACTTGATATCAGGTATAAGGGAGTGAAAAATTTTTCTCTTGTGGGCAAGGGAGTCAAATATTGGAATAAATTAGTAAGGGAAGTGTTGAATTAAAACATTAAAATTTGTACAGGGAATAAGTATGTGGGTGGGGAAATTACACGCGAAGAATTTAGATAAATATTGATGAGAAAATGGGAATGTATGGATATTGTGAGCAGAGAATACACTCCATCACAATTAAGAAATAAACTAGCCAAAAACATTTTGAGTATTTTAAATCTGTCAATTTACTTAAGGGTAGAATTTGATAATACTCCACAGATTTCTTTGATTTTTCACCATGTTTTGTTTACCGTTAAGATGTTATTGAAAATTCAAATTTAAATTAATTCCAGATATTAATATTATTATGACATATATAATATTAAAAAATTTAAAAAGGTGCTTGGTTCTCAGCAGGAATTGAAGTATGCATCTCTACTGTATCAAACACAAAAAAACTTCTGTGATGATCAAAATCAGTCTACACATTAATTTTCTTAAAAATGCTTCAACCAGACTGTTCTGCAAAAACGAATCCTTTTTAGCTATATAAGCTAGTCCTAAACTGAAGTCTTGCTCGATGTAACGTCAATGCTTGAAACTTGTGTATCCTAAATACAAATGCAACGTGAATTAGAAATTGCATTCTAGTGCATGACTGAGATCTAACCGCAAATTTAATTTTGATCAGGGGAATTTGAACAAAAGTGCTGATCGCTGGTATGGCGTAATTGTTAAACTGAACCATAATTTCCAAATGGTTTTAAATTTTCTGGTTATTTTTTGTATGATGCTATAAGACATTTACACAATTCAATTACAATTATACTGTAATCAATTAACAATCTAAACACTCATAGTTCAGCGGACAATACCCGCAGATAGCCACTGAGACAGGATCTCCAATCACAACCACTACAACGTGACATCACGACACTCCAACAAGGGCACCGCCTCTGGCGTAGCCAAATTTAGGTCTTCCAAACTACCAGGAAAGGCACGCAGTGCACAGTCTGGGGTATTACCTGGTCAACACACTATTCCACTTTTAAAGATGTTACAATAATTCCAGGGATAAGAAGTTTCCACAATTTTAAGCCAATAGACAGTAGAGGATCTGTGGAGGCTAGAAGAATCAGCAGTGATGACAAAAGCAGTTTAACTGACAAATTGAAAGACAAATGCACAACATATGTGACAATAAATGAGCTATACATTGAATGCTATGTTGCTTGCATGTATGGTAATTTTTATATTTTGGGATTGTTACAGACATCAATGAAGAAGGGGAGGCTACAATTAAATTTTTGCATCCCCAAGCACCCTCACCATCATTTTATTGGCCAAAGCAAGAATATATCTGCCCTGTTTCAATTCCACATCTGCTTGCTGCAGTAGACCATCCAGCAACATCAACTGGGAAAGTTTATAAATTCACTACAGACTGTATGACGATGATCCAAGAAAGAATGAATCAGTTTAAAGAACTTAAATAGTACTATATATTAGGAAAATATCATATGGAAATTAATAGCCAAAAATTTCTGTTAAGGTATTTTTTAGTTAATTTTTTCTTAAGTATTATGTATTGTATACATAAACATTTTCTACTTGTCAAATCCACATAAACTTGAATCTATAAATGTTAATAAAGTATTAATCATCATATTACAAAAAGAAGTTGGAAAAAAATAACGTTGAATCTGTATTTCAGACAGAGAAAAGTGAACAAAAAAATCTGTTGTAAATAATATAAATAACAAGCCAATCTAATAGATGCTCAATGTTTAATAAAATAACACGTTAAAATTGTGTTAGCAACTCTTTTTTTTCCAGAAAATAATATATAGCTATGTAAACAAATTGGATAATGAACATTTTTCAAAAATTATATTTAATTTTAAAATTATATACAAAGAAATTAAAAAGCCACTATTTTTTTTTTTTTAATGGCAGAACACACTTCTAAGATCATAGGAAAAAAAGAATTTTTTGGGTTATTATATTCCCTTTGGTCGATATTGACTTTTAACGTATTACACACTTTCAGGAAAAAATTCAAGAAAATATTTTATTTTTTTCTATTTTTGAAATTTTAGGTACTTGGAATTTTTTCATATTTTTTCTGGGATCCTCATTCTTTCATTAACATTATTGTACATTTTCATAAAAATTGGTTGAAAAATAAATGAAATTTAAATGATTTTCAATCAAAGAGCATAATCGTCAGAATTTGGAAAATACCAAATATTCGATTGACTATAAAACTAAAACTAAACCAGATTGACAACAAAAAATTTATGTGGATTCTTTAGTATATAAGAGGACTAGACTCACCAAGTTTCATTGAAATCCATGTCGGTGGGTGTCAAAATGTCATTTTTTTTTGGTTGAATTTACATATAATGCCCCTTTTTATTGATTTTTAACATACTATTCCTCGAAAACCAAGCGAAATTTCAAAAAAAATATTCTTTATTTTCGATTAGTTTTGTACAGTTCTACAAGAATTGATCATCAGATCGTGGCACCATGGTAATGATTGAAGTGCCCATTTTTTGTAACCTACAGTACATTTGGTTTATCAGTATTTCAACTGTACAGATTTATCGGCTGTGTTCCATAATTAATCTTGAATAACACAACCTAAGGAATGTCTGTATAAATTTTCAGATCCAAAGGACAACTGTTTTTATGAAAGTGTAGGTAATGGTTCAGCTAATGAAAGTTTACTGTAGACACATTTTACAGTTTTAAGTGGTTGTATTTGTTTCTGTAATATTATTTGCTTTTAAATGCTTCTTCAACTGGCAATTGTGGTTTAAGCGCAGGGTTAGTATATTGTCACCACAGGAAGCATGGAAGGGGGGAAAAAAAAAGTTTGATAAGAATTGGATTTGAAAGCGCATCCTCCCTAGTTTATACTACGATTTTTTCCATAATATTGTAAAAGGCCGATCTGTAGAGGCCAGAGGAAAATGAGAGCGGGAAGTATTTTATTTATTTCCACTCTGCTGTGTCATTTAAAATATCAATGACGTTGCAATTTCTTCGGAATTACCGTCTTAAAGACTTCATAACATTTTCGCATATAATTTCTTGAATGAAATGAAATCACCACTTACCACATAAACAGTCACATAAATTCTGAACGATTCCTGAAACGTTGTAAACCCCAAACCAGCTGATGCATCTGTACAAGACTTAGTCCATGGATGAACATATTCCTGACAAGTATCGGGTAATAAAATAAATTTACTAAATACGGCCATATTATTCAGAACACTACTTCAGTAACTTATCATATTCTGTAATCATGCATATCTACTATCACTCAAACATCCACAACACTTGTATTGTCTCTGCACAACACTCCCTTCGAATTTGATAACAATAGTTTCATTTGTTTTGGTAACCACGGTCTACCATAGTGCTACCAACATAAGAGCGATAAAATTACAACTAGGAATGGCGATATGAGATCGATTAATCGAAGAATCGATCTTTCGGACGAAAAAATCGATTTTTTTAAATCGATTTACCGTACTGAATCGATCCAATGAATCGATATTTTACATGTGAAAAACGAATGTGAAAAAGCACTTTCTACACGTAATGCACTTGCACATGAGTCAGGGTTTTAAACGAAGAATTGAAACATTATTTATCACAAGCAGCTGTGCACCTGGTGTGTGATCCAACACTTTACTGGCAAGAACAAAAAAATAATCAATTTATCATTACCTTTACTCAACAGCCAAGACGTATATCTGTATAGTGGGATCATCAGTACCTTGCGACCGAGCATGGTGGTGTAACGGTTAGCGTTAAAGCCTCGCATTCGGAAGGACGGCGGTTCGAATCCCCATCCGGGCATCCAGAATTGGGTTTTCCATGGTTTCCCAAATCACTCGAGGCAAATGCCGGGATGCTTCCTTCAAAAGGCCATGGCAGAATTCCTTCCCATTCCTTGCCCCCCATCCTTTCCCGTCTCTAAAGACCTCGCTGTTAAGAGACGTTAAGCAGTTAAAAAAAAAGTACCTTGCAAGTGCCTTTTTTTTATTGCCGGTAACATCGCAAGTAATGAGCAGAACCGCTTGGATCCTAGTAGACTGGACTGACTGTTGTTTCTGAAAAGCTTGGACACTAAGCACTAGGAACTGTAAACTATATCATTTCAAAACTGTTTTATGTATCCAACAAATTTGTGAAATAAGCGTCTTTGATTTAGTTGTAAAAATACTTTAACTATTTTAAAAATGATAAAAGATCTATTATTATGGTGTCCATTTTGTGATCTATGATTCTAATTATATTGAAAATACGAACACGAAAAATAAATCGAAAAGAGATCGATTTTTAGAAAATCGATTGCTTAGACCTCGATTTTTTGTGAATCGATTTATCAAATTTCGATTCGTATTGATTCAAGAATCGATATTTTTAGGAAAGAATCGCCATCCCTAATTACAACTCATAAGAATTTCATCTTGATTGTTAGTATAAGTTAATGTAATTTAAGTATTTTAAAAACAATAAGGATTTTTTTTCTAGGAAGCGAAGAGATAAACTCGTACATAACTAACAACAAAAATCTTTGTTTTAATTTAATTAAAGCTGTCCTTTGGCGCAGTTGACGCAGGCGGCGCAGCACAGTTTCTGTGTCTCTATCTTTTTGGGCGAAAATGCGCGTATTGAGACGCAGAGCAGGGCAGCGCAGTACTGCGCCGCACGTGGACTGCGCCACGTTGTGATCACGACACAGAAACTGTGCCACACAGCTCACTCGTGCCGGGTTTTGCAGTAAAACTTCTTGCGTTATTTATAATCTTGCTTTACTTATAATCTTTCTCAACTATGGAATAAGAAAAATTGATTAAACTGGTGCCTAACCAACCTACGATTCACAATATCAGTCACAATTAATACATAACATTTCCAAGCTTGTGCTACACGGCTAAATTTCAATAATGAAATTTTCATAATAGTAACAGTATACGGAGCACCATCAGGAAACTTTTCTATTTTTATGAACCAGTTTGAACTCTTATTAACATTTTTAAGCAGAAAAGAAATCAACATAGTCGTATGTGGTGATTTTAAAGTAGATTTTCTAAATAACTTACCTTGTAAAGTCATGTTAGAATCATTAGTCAGTTCATTCAATTTCACTCAGGTAGTTAATTTTCCAACTAGAATAATGAATAATAGTCACTCAGCTATAGACAATGTTTTCCTAGATGCCTCAAAATTGAGTTATACCATCAAGCCATCCATCAATGGACTTTCGTATCACGATGCCCAGTTATTAACCACCAACACTTCAATAGGAACTAGCACTAAGAGTAATGTTTTTAAACTTCAGTGTGTAACAAATGATGAATCAGTTACTTGTTTTAGAAAGTGCCTCAATACCACAAACTGGGAATAGGTTTACAGTGCTCAAGGTATGGATGAAAAATACATCATTTTTAGTAGCATTGTATTAAATTACTTTTAAAGTTGCTTCTCCTTGAAAAAGTGTCATGCTTCTCGAAAAGAACAAAAGCCTTGGATAACTATTGGCATTAGAACATCATGCATTAATAAAAGTTGTATATTGCCTCTAGGAACAGTGAAAATGCTAATGTTAAAACACATTACAAACAGTACTGCAAAATACTGAAAAAGGTTATTAAAGAATCTAAAAGTATGTACTACAAACTTAAAATTCATGATTCTGAAAATAAAATTAAGACAATATGGGACATTGTAAAAAAGGAAATAGGAAAAAGTAATCAAACAAGTAATGATATTTTTATCAAAGAAAATTCAGTAGAATCAAATTTTTCAATTGCTGATATATGTAATAAACATTTTTTATCTGTTGCTGGTAAACTGACTGCTAATAGCTCAGTGACACACAGTATGGATTTTGTCAAAACAGGCTTCCAAGAAAAATTTAACTCTATGTCTGTAAAATTAGCTACTCCAGAAGAAATAACAGAAATTATCAGATCCCTTAAGAGCAAATACTCAAGTAGTTATGATGGGATTTCCAGCAGATTAATTAAATTGTTCTCCACAGAATTAATTAAAATACTAAGTTATCTGTTTAATATATCTTTACTTGAGGGTACTTTTCCAGAAAGGCTAAAGTATGCTGTAGTTAAACCACTCTATAAAAAGGGAGATAAGGCAGCCGTATCGAATTACCGACCAAATTCATTACTAACAGCCTTCTCCAAAGTTTTTGAGAAAGCAATGTACAATAGAGTTTATGAGCACCTTGAAAATAATAATATTCTAACTAAATCACAATTTGGTTTTCAAAAGGGTCATTTAACAGAACAAGCTATATTTGCATTCACTGACGATATTTTAGAAGGAATAAATGATAAATTAATTCCTGTGGGAATTTTTTGTGACTTATCTAAAGCATTTGACTGTGTAGATCATAAAATTCTGATACAGAAACTAAAGTATTATAGTATAGATGGCATTGTTAATAAATGGCTTAGTTCTTACCTTCTGAATAGAAAACAGAAAGTGTCAATGGAGAATTTTAAGGCTGCCTTAAGAGGTCCACTGTTTTCTGAGTGGAAATTAATCAGATGTGGAGTACCTCAGGGTTCTATATTGGGGCCACTATTGTTTTTAATATATATAAATGATCTACCCTGTATTTCATCTAAAAACTCAAAATTTGTCCAATTTGCTGATGACACAAACATAGGAATTAAAAACACTCCAGATTTATCTACAGAATATATTTCAAATTATGTCATTGAACTGATTAATAAATGGTTTACAGCTAATGGCTTGTCTTTAAACTTTGATAAAACTCAGTACATCACACAGATTAACACCAGATATAGACATAAAATTTGCAGGCCAGTCCATTCAAGAGGTAGAGAGTGTGAAATTTCTAAGTTTGTATATTGATCATAATTTAAATTGGAAAGTACATGTTTCTGATCTACTAAAGCGGTTGGGGGCGCCACGTTTGCAATTCGTACAGTTTCAGCTATAGGTGATCTCCGTATGAGGCAGCTAGTTTATTTTGCTTATTTTCACTCCTTATTGTCATATGGAATAATATTCTGGGGCAATTCTATCCATAGAAACAAAGTGTTCAGGGCCCTAAAGCGTGTAATAAGAATTATGCGTGGGGTTAGCAATAGAACTTCATGTAGAGAGCTGTTCAAGAAGTTAAGGATTTTAACATTAGCGTCTGAGTATATATACACATTAATGTCCTTTGTAGTCACAAATTATACTTTGTTTGAAACAAATAGTAAAATACACAATTATGGCACTAGAAGTAAAAATGATCTTCACAAGGATTACAAGTCATTGTCATTTGTTCAAAAAAGGGTGCGATATTCAGGGATACATATCTTCAATAAACTCCCAACACATATCAAGTGTCTAGCAGATGATAAGAATAAATTCAGGAAAAAATTGAAAGAATTTTTAATTGTCAACTCCTATTCTGTCGAAGAATTTATTTCTAAGGTATCTAAAAATAACTGCCAGTAGCTTGTGTAAATGTAGATTACATAATTAATTTAACATGTATGCTATGACTGTACATCTCCTGGTGTATGTATTTATTTTGTTATGCAATTGTTTACGGTACCATGTATGCTGTGACTGTACATCTTGTGGTGTATTTATTATATTTTATGGAATTTTTTAATGTTCCATGTATGCTATGACTGTACAACTTCTTGTGTATGTATTAGTTTGTTATGGAATTGTTTAATGTACCATGTATGTTATGACTGTACATATACTGGTGTACTTATTATTTTGTTATGCAACTGTTTATCTGTAAATTGACAACTTTCCACATCCCACAGAGCCAGTCTCTTATATTGGGATCAATGGAAAATGAATGTATTGTATTGTATAAAAATTAAATTTAAACAAGAAAGTTGGACTACGTGCCGAACAAGTGGCGAATAAAATCAGCATTTATTTATCATACAACTGTCTACTTACAATTTTCACTTTTATTTTCTCTTTTTGAATTCATTTGTAAAAAAAAAATCGAAAAAAAGATTGATACATAGGCTGTTAGATAATTTCCCGAATAATTAGTTGAACACTGCTTTTTTAGTTTCAAGTGTTTCTTATGTTCTGTTATATAGTTATATAATCTATTAGTATAATAGACAAGATGTAGCGTGTCACGCTATGACGTCAATTTACGACGTTGCGCTATGACGTCACGTTTTACGATATTATTTGTGGGAATGCGCGTTATTTAATAACATTTTCAAGCATCAGTGAATAAATTAACTCACAGAAAACTGAAATAAAAGTATGTATTGCGTTAAAATTGACATATCACTCATTAGATGCTTATATTTACATAACATTCTTATGATATATGGAAGTATTCCTTAAATTCTTTGTCCATAGATATGTAAGATAAAAGTTTTGTATTTCGAGCATCAGTGTTCCGAAAAGTTTGGTTAGAGTATTACTTAGCTCTATTAGTAATCTAATTTTACCTGGCAAGACGTAAGTACATATTTTTTTTAATTTCCTTTGCTTTTACTGATGACATGTTTCAGCCGTATGTAACTGTAATACTGATCTGAATAACGGATAATGTGAAAGGCAGATGTAAACATCTTTGAAGATTTTTGATTTAGTTTATATCGCGATGAATTATTGTCACTAAAATGTGATGAGTATAATATGCGTGTAACAGAATTATTATTTCTCTGGCGGCATGTTTAGCGTAGTACTGTATGTGGTTAGGGGATTCTACGATAACCGTGAAGCCGCAATTTGTTGATGGATTCTTATGTAACTCAACGAAAAAAATGGAAAGTAGAGAGTAAAATTTTTTGATATCTCACTTAATTCTCGAGATATTGTATCTCAAAATTGACGTGGTTAGGTTGAAATGCGGCCTGGAACAGAAGAAAAATTTCGCCATTGCAAAATTTGATGATGATATCATATGTAACTCGAAGAGACAAATCGAAAACAAATAATACATTTTCTTTCTATATCTCGCTTAGTTCTCGAGATATTGTATCTTAAAATTGAGGTGGTAGCGTGAGATCTGGCCTGGACAAGAAAAAAACAAATTACCAAAACCGCTATATCTATAGGATGGAAATGCACTATATGTGTTTTATTTTCTTCCTGGTGGTTGTTGTTGTTAGGTTGAAATACGTCCTGGACCAGAGGAAACTTCACCAAAATCACAGTTATAACTGATTTTTTCATCATGCTATATCTCGAAAACCAAGAAAGATATCAAAAATTTTATTACAATATTTATTTTCGATTTGTTTCGTCGAGTTCTACAAGAATTCATTATCGATTGTGGCGCCACGGTAATGATTGAACTGCCTGTGTTAGATTGAAATGCAACCTAGACCAGGATAGCAACAGAAACATTTTGTTACTGCGCAATGCAATAGGAATTATATTATGATTTATTTTTGTATTTATTTAAGCAATTGCTAAGAAATGATTTGCCAGAACACTGAAGTTGTTATGATTTAATTTAGCATCCTTCGTTTTCACTGTGGTCATTATTTCAACTGTATGTAACCTATGTCATCCGTTAACACATCGATCTTCATCACAGATAATAAAAAATAAAGATGTAAGAACACGTGAAGAATTTGCAACAAGTTTATATCGCGATTCATGATGACACTCAAATGCGAAACAGGGAATATTTCAATTCGCTTATGATAGAAGCTTTGGTTTTCTAGCGGCTTTATTAGCGAAGATTGTGGTTAGACTGAAACGCGACCTGCATCAAGTTGACAACTGAAACCTTTTGCTACATCACAAGGGACGAGAAATTACAGCACATTGAGCTTTATTTCAAAACAATTCTGTTTAGGTAAACAACTAAAAAGAAATTAATTGCCAGAATAGTCCTTCAAAACCGTCATTTTTGACGGGCTTTGTGGCTAGTCTATATATCTATAAATGAGAAAACGAGAAAGTTCGGATGTGTGTTTGGATGTACTTCTGCAGTCAATCACGCCTTAATAACTCAACATATTTAAATGAAATTTGGCATAAAGTCAGTTAATTGCGTGCGAAGTGTGATAGGATAGATTTTATCCCGCAAAAATGCATAGTTCTTTTAGAAATTGCCATTAATATCAATTCGGAAACAACAAAGAGTTTCCTACTTCGTAGATAGTCGTGCCACGTTTACTCTTTGCTTTTTACGTATATCGCAAATAATAGTTTGGAAGCAGGAAATATAAATCTGTACTTAAACTTAAATTAAAAAAAAAAGGTAGGTACTGTTGTCAAGTTCGCCAGGAGATGTTTTCATTTGCGTAGATAAAATAGTATGACATATCAAATAGTACACCATAATTTCTATATTAATATATGCGTCATACAAAATGTGACAAATCAGAGCTTGGAAAAAAAAAAACGTGAAATGCTATGAGTATACCAGCACGAAAGCCGATTTACTAAAGTGCAAAATGCCGGTGCCCGAAAGGTCGTATTTATAAAAATGTTACGGATTCCATTCTATCTCGGTTTAAGTTATTTCCTGTTTCTTTATTGTTACTATACAGTCTCTGCATTACAAATTACTTTTACCGAAATTTAAAACTTAACTAACCCTTTTTATTTTTCGTTCAGAATTTTTGTACAAATAGTACTGCTTTTTACTTACTGTCCAATATTCTGCAAATATCTATCGAATTCTACACTTAAAACGAATGTATTCAATGGGCTAATGTATAAACTTATTGTTTCATGAAGTAACACTGGAAGTCGTTTACAACACAATACACCTCATTTGCATGGAGCATATGAAAGCTGCTTACTTATTACTAATAATAACTAAATTCCTTCTGCTTTCTGCTATAACAAAAACATTCTGGTCCAGGCAGCAATTCAACCAAACCACTATTTCTGCTAATATTGCGGCTACAAAATCAAACGATACGAACACATCTCAGCACATAAAATGCTCTGGACCTACATTGCGAGTAGTAACAGAATTTACTATATCAAAATTCCTAATTAGTATATCATAATTTACTATCACAATTAATTTCATTATACACCTTACTAAATCACAAGCAATAAAGTCACTTTATCGCGATGTAAATTTGACCAGCAATATTAACGACCGTAGAGAATTGGACTTTCCGTGGTACACTGTAAGTTAAAAGCATTTTAGTATAATTTTTTTAATTACGTTACCTCAATAACTGTCATGAAGCTGACGACATAATTCATGCGGCTGAATGTAGTTTTAGATGTATTCAATATTTAATTTACTGTGTTAATAATAAGTCAATTTTATTTCGCTATTCATGACGTCACTAACCTACAATATAGTGAATGTATTAATGTGCGAGTGATAGAAGCTTTGATTTTCTAGCGGTAATTTTAAAACGCAGCCTGGGCCAAAATGAGAACTGAAACATTATTAGTTATTTAAGCTTCTTTCATGAGCACCATTTTAGTGACATCATGTATCGCTTCGTACCGATATTGTATCAAAAGATCTATAGTAAGCTTGGACGATTTAGCAGAACCATGCGGCGTTACCCGAAGTAAATTTTTGAAATTTATCAATGTTTTATTCAGATAATGGAGTGGCGGACAAGCTGAGTGGTAATTCGCCGGTTGTCATTCAATTCTGTTTGTAGAGTGAGGAACCAATTATGAAGAAACAATCTATTACTACTTTAACATTGAAATTTATATTTTAGCGCAGAATTAATGTTCGAAACGAATGAACTATAGTAAACTGGTCTACAGGAAATTCAGTTGTTTCCGCAGATAGAGAAACCATTACCACAATACCACTGATCATTATGGATAAAAGAATCAATTACTATTATACTTACTACTATAATATGTAAATTTCTGTTGATGGAACAAATATATCCTAAAAAAAAAAAAAATCAATATTCAAAGAGCAAATTAAGTTCTCTTTTTTAAAGATTTTTTTCAGATATCCAATGCAAATCAAAATATTCATTTTTAAAATCGCAATTTTACTAACGGAAATGAACGTCCTTGGACCACTTAAGTATTTATTTGCTGTTTAGATGTTAGTATTTTTTGTTGTTGATATTTAGTCGATTCCATCAATGTATTGCTAATATTTTGACGTTTTGAGCTTCCATTAATTAAATTTTTACTCGCGAGATGAAATAAGTAATTTTAAGAGATACTGGGTAAACGAAATTCAAACCTTTCAAAGAAATGTAAGAAAACTAGGGCTATGAAAATATGCAAAACCTAGGAGACAAATCCTCAATATTGTATATACGGATATATTAAACTGAAAATACTCCTTACAAACAGAATATTTTTACTGTTTTAAAAATTTAATGAAGTGTGGAACATAAATAGATTTTCGTTATTTTATTGCAACATTTATTACTACTATTACTAATAAAAATAGCTCTAAAATAAATTGTATGGTCGTTTTGACCTGGTGACAAGGCTTCTTTACGTCTCCGTAATCAGACCATTTCGTAGCCTCTTAACATAACCCAATAATCCTACCGGACATAGAGGACCCGCAGTTCAACACGGAATAAGAACCATGTGAGCATTGTGGCGTAATTCACGTCACACAACCTATACCAGATGTGAAGGTCGAGCTAAGGACCTTTGAAAATCCTCTCCGAGACTGGGATTCAAGCTGGGAACTTTTCCATCTCCAGTTGGACGCCCTAACCACTGAGCAACCAAAGCTCTCAAGAAAATCTTATATTACAACACTCTTCAACGCGGACGAAGTCGCGGGTAACTGCTAGTATGAAATAAAGGAGAAACATTCTAATAAATGTCATGTACCGTCAAACGCTAAATAATTAAATAAATAACCACGAAAATACTGCGAGATTTTCTGCAGTTCTAATAGGTATTTGAGCGTTGTCGAGAAAATAACAGGTTACATTATGCCGTGAATCTCCGCTCGAGTCACCCGGAAATAATCTTTCGAGAATTCTCTTGTCACTGCAAGAGCAAGATGAGAGTTTCATCTTTTCATATACTCACTTTTGCATAGTTTTATCTAACTCAGCTTCTGTTAAGGTAACAACAATTTTCCAAGCTCGGCATCCCAGTCTGATTCAGAAATAAAAAATCGAGCTTTTTGGATCGACAAGTTTTTGGCTACGATTTTTTGTCTGTTTCTCGCACAACACAACAATGCTTTGTAAACTGCCGCACAAAACTGCGGTCCAATATTCGCGGGCAACTGCCCGACACAGTTCTGTTTTCGTGCTGCTCTGCCCTGCTCTGCGCTGCCCCTACTGCGCCACTCACCTTAATTTGCGCCTCGGGTAAAGCAGGCCATACCATGGAGCAAAGAAAAGAGAGGAGACCACGTAAAGGACCTTTTCCATACAACGAAGTGACGCCGAGGGGAGAGCGGTGGAGTGGGGAGGTCGCCATATTGGTTGGGTCAAGAAACACAGGGAATGTGTATATGGAACGGAAGAATTTCTTCGTTTTTAACCTTTGCATACTAATAATGAAGTCTTATGAGGTCACATTTATAAATACCCTAATTGATATAACCTATAAACATTAGAATTTAAGGAAAACAAGCTGCTAAATAATTTTTGATAGGAATTTTGTATGCCGAAACAGAACTTTTTTTCTCCCTCCAGTCGCAAAAAATACAAAAAGACCTAAGCGTAATATTGCTATTTCAAATAGATTAGACAGCTGTTCAAATAGATTATATTACCACATTCCATTTCTGTAATTTTAATCCTTTCAAAATCTTTCATGAGAAAGATTACAATATCAAGAAAAATAGGTCTAGACCAATTTACAAGCAGAAGCAAGTCCTCTATGAAATTTTTAAAATAGCCTAGATGAATGGGTAGGACTTTAAAACAACTGAAACCTTCAAAAGAATTCACGGCTTACTCAGAAGATATTGCACTGGTATTCGATAGAGCTATTTAAATTCGTCAGCAGCATCAGTGCAAGGGGAGTCTATCATTACCGTGGGTCCACAATCTGATGATGAATTCTTATATACATAGACTATATATTTCGTTTAGTTCTCGAGATATAATGTCTCAAAAGTGAGGTGGTTAGGTCGAAATGCGGCCTGGACCAAAAGAAAAGAGAACTAAGCGTGATATCAAAAAATTGTGTTCTTTACTTTCAATTAGTTTCTTAAGTTACATAAGTATTCATCATCAGATTATGTCGCCACGGTAATTATAGAACTGGCCAGTGTAATTATCTTGCTACCATATATCAAAAGTCGCAAGCTTGTGTCACTAACAAGGTGCTCAATACGTTACTAATAACAAATAATTTGTTCCTTATACTATAAAAAGAAAATTCTGCAACAGGCTGCATTTCAACCTAATCACAATTTGACTTAATGTTGCAGCAAAAAAAGTCATACGACGCAAATACAACTAAACACCTGAAACGTATTGCGAATTACATTACGATTCCTAGCTCGCATAATACAAATTATCACAATTAATTTCATCATACACTTTCAATATAAATTAGGTACAACTGGACTAAAGCACGTAGAATAATGTATTCGCTTCATTCCGATGTAAACTTGATCCACACGTGAAAAATAGTAAGATAAAATGGTTCTCTGCAGGAACGGGTGTGGGAATTTCTTCGATGGAATCCAATTGTTCCTCCAGGTACTTCCTCTTTGTTTGTCTGATAATTTTCGTCACTAGTTTTCGGATTTCATGAAAGTGCTGCAAGTCTTTTACTGATTATTTACTGTTATATTTAAGAAAAACTTCTTTGTGTTCCGCTAGTGATTTTTCACATTCTGAATCACACCAGGCATGTCTCGTATTCTTTTTCAATGGTATTAGTATTTTGGTCTTTCATGGAATTTTTCCCAGGTGTCTGCTTGTTCTTTCTCCAATTCTTCTTTCAGATTAGTTTCTTTGATCTTCCTTGTATCAAATTTCTGTAGGCGTGTTTTCTTCTGGTGTTTTTTCATCGGGGTGAATTTCATTTTCATTCTTGTTAAATATTGGTCTGAGTCTATGTTTTCCCCTCTGCGGACTTGAACATCATAGACTTCTTTCTGTACAGGATAAGATAGGGTAAGGTGATCAATTTGATATTCACCAAGTTCTGGTATGGGGGATCTCCAGGTCTTTTCTGGGATCTTTCCTCAAAGAGGTTGACATGATTTTTAAGCTGTTGTATTGGCATGTTTCAATAAGTTTCGTGTCATTCTTGTTTACAAATCTGTGGGCGTGATTTTTACGTACCAATGATATTCCGATATTCTTTTTCTTTTCCGAGTTGTGCATTAAAATCGCCAAGTAAGAACCTTGCATCCTCTATAGGAATTTTTTCTCTGATTTTCTCGAGTTTGTCCCAGAATTTTTCCGTTTTATTGTTGTTTCTTTTTATTATCTGCATTCGTTGATGCATGAACATTTATCAGAACATACTTTTTGTTGGCACATTTTAGTTTCATGATCATGAGACGGTTGTTTATGGGAGAGACTTCTCTAATTGAACCAGTTATGCTTATGTGTAACATAAGGCCATACCCAGAAGTGGGGCACCATTAGCGACTCGTTTTCCAATTTTACTCTTGAAGATGCGGTAGTTGCCGCAGTCTATTGTCTCTTCATCGGTGAATCGTGTTTCTTGGAGAGCTAGTATCTTGATTTTTTGTCGATATTTCTGTTGCTAGAATATATAGTTTCCTAGGCTGAAGAAGGGTGTTGATGTGTAGGATACCAATGTACATAGGTTTTTTTTATGGAAGTCTACTAGAAAATTTCGACTTTCTCTGTGTTCATGATCGCCCGGGTTCCCCAGAATTGAAGTACCCGGTGGCCGTCCGTCGACGGGTGGATTGGTTACCATCTGGGATAGTTTTGTCATTACTCTCACGAATCATTATGGCCTGTAATTAAGATATTTGTCCAATGTTTCCACTGGGAAGTTAGAACCAGGGATTGTCAGTTCCTAGAGCATAGATGGCAGCCGCACTCACTGGGTGAGCAGGCGCTGACAAGCCACCGGCTGATTCCACCATGGAAGCGTTTTGGGTTTTTATACTCCCCATATCAAGGATAGTTCTTTCACCTTCTTCACAGTTGGGATTAATAATCCTCATCCACCGTTGAAGCTGTTGACCATCCTGATGGTTCCCCCAGTTGGTCGACCGTCCCGCCGAAGGTATTGGATACCATAACCTTGGGACGAGTTCGACTTAATAACTAAGGGGTGAGAGTCAGTTTACATAGGTCCCATAGCATCCATATGATATATGGATGGTACAAGGAAGCACGACTAGGACGTGGACTTATTTTGATATCCATATTCTAGTGGTTTAATACTAATATTTAGCCGACTTAGAATTAGGCCTCAATTGGTCCTATTTTGTTAAGATTATATCGGAGCTCCATCAACAAAATCACCTCGCAAAGATACGTGTCACCGCTCCCATAATAACTCCAGCTGAAACGTTGTTAATCAGGAAGTCAGTGAACTCAATATCATAGCGTTTTTGCGTGTTTATTGTTAAACTAACTTAGTCCACAATAGGAAGGATGGTTGGATTCCCCCGAAGGAGGCATACTAAGCCATTGTATCAGGGTATTACTGCCAGTTCTTTTCTCTGGGACCACGGAACGACCTAGCGTAACTCATATGATCAAACACAACTCTTAAATATTCCTAACACCAGAGGGATCTGAACCTGGGGCTGGTGCCTGAATTTTTTAAAAAACAAGCGCCTTAACCGCTGTGCTTCCAGAAAGTTTGCAAAATGAGAACTGCTGTACCATATTTAAAATATATACAAAAAACTTTAGCTCCACCTAAAATGTAATAATACAATAGTTGTTTCAAAAAAATAAAAACCAGCTTCTAAAAAACACATTAAAATTTTTAAGATAACGTAATACCTTGCTTAGGAGAAAATAAATCTAAATGGACATTTTACATTGGTATTACTGAAATTTTTACATTAATCAGTTATTTTTTGGAGACAGTGCCACCCAAAGCAAGAAAAACAAAAAATGACAACAATAAGGAATGACAATAATACAAAAAATCATATTACTACTTACTTATGATTATGCTAAAACCATGTTTCCACGAAACTGAAACATACAGATGATACACCTATATCATACTAATTGTAAAGCGTTAACCGAATGATACAGTCTACCCACTGACAGTGTAGCTCTAGAGATATGCCTCGACCACCAACGAGGCAGAGCCACAGATTAAAATACCGTCTGATTTGTTCCCTTAAACTGTCTCCTCCAAAAACAATATTTGGCTCACTACATGCTGTAAAATATTTGCAATTTTCGTTCGTGCTCCCCGTGTCGCCTAGTACAGCAAATAAAGTGCAGTAATTCGTTCTTCGCGATGTGACAGCTGGCACTGACTCCAAAAATGACCGTTTAATGAAAAAAATTTAATACTAGTAATTTAAATATTATTCATATAGATTCATTTTCTTCTTAGCAAGGTAGAAAGTTATTCTAAAATTTGTATTGTGATTTTTTGTAGGTTTTTTTTTTTAAAAAAAAAAAAAACAATTATTTTAGTTATTAAAAGTTTGATTTTCACTCTGATGTCCGCAAGTTTTATTTTTTGTTTTATTTCTATTTTAACATAGTAAATTTATGAAGAAACGAGAAATTAGGTTAATATATGCTGATAATACTACATGAAAAAATAATCATATTAATATGTAGAGGTAATTATTGTATATTAATACTATCCTAAGCATTTAAAGCTACAACCATAAGTTTTCTAACACCTCCAAAATCATCGAGTAAGATGGAGGGCGAAATCGCTCTCCAGCCTGGTATTCGAGAGGACAGAGGTTCAAATCCCTTCCGGCTATCCTGACTCCTGACGCACTCCAGACGAGTGCCGGGATGGTTCATTTACCTTCCCATTCTCTCCCGATGGTTAGGGTTACAAAACATTCCTAAGACCGTAGCTTCAATATGGTGGTGTAGTATGGGACTGACATTTTGGGTAGCAAATACAGGACCTGGAGGAGGTGCAGAGAAGGGCTGCTAGATTTGTCTCTGGAAAGTACCATAGAACACAATCAGCAATTGATATGATAAAGCAACTTGAATGGTATTTGTTGGAAAACAGGTAGAGGTTAAAGAAAATCGAGGAAGTGTACAACGCGTACATTTGTGACGATGCGTGGACTGATATTGGTTAGATAAATAGGAGAAGTTAATGGAAGGGGAAAATATGACCATAACCACAAGCTGGCACTTGATTTTAGGTTTAACTGTGTTTGGAGATTTTGTTTTGCAGGTAAGGAGGTCAGGGATTGGAATAAATTACCAAGATAGATGATGAATAATTTACCAAAAACGCTGAAAGAATTTTAAGTTGAAATTTGTAGAGGACAAAAGTAGGCGAGAACAGTAAAGAATAGAAAGGAGTGCGTAGCTAAAATATCGCCGGAGCGTGCGTTCCATTGCAATTAAGTTAAATTAAACTTTGGCTGAGAAGAGTCCCTGAGACCCTCCAGTAGCCCGCCTCCCAGTCTTCATCTAGAAGGATTGCTGTGTAATGTATCATCTTAGTAATAGTTCATCCAAAGAAAAATTCACATTTTCGAATAAGAAAAAATATAAATGAACGACATTATGGGAGTAGAGTTTAGCTTGAATCCAAAAATTTTAAACAGTGAGAATTATATTGAAACACTTCTCCCAACCAATAGCAGCACAATATCTGGCCGGGATTGTTTTCGTAAGAATCATAATCTTTAAGGTAAAGTAAATATCACAATTCCATCTAGCTGACGGCTACAGATATGACCTATTTAAAGAACGCATGTATATAAGTTTCCTTATAACACCCAAAAAAATAACAAAATCTTTGGAATATATTCGTTCAGATTACATAGTCTTAACTATAAAGGAATTATAATAATTTCGTGTCATTAAAGGCTACAGATTAGCACTTTTGCCCTTTATTTTGTCCACGTGAATCAAAGTTCTCAGAAATTTACAGTTGGCTTGTAAATTATGATAATTAACTTAGGATCATTTGTGCGAATTATGTAATTAGTCAACAATGTAAGCAGTATTTACGTTTTTTACAAGTAGGTTCCTCTTTAGAAAAATTTGTTACAGTCCTTACGAAAAATATTGTCTAGCTACAATTTATTTAAAAATTCGCATCATTTTAGAGTTTTCGATCAATAAATACGAACAATATCAGTCTAGGGAGTTGGGTTACAAAACTTTGGTCAGACCATTTGTTGAATATGGTGATGCAGTTTGGGACCCACATTTTGGTTAACAAATACAGGAGTTGGAGAGTGTGCAAATAAGAGTAGTTAGAATTGTTTGTGCAAATTATCGCAAGACCCAGTCAGTAACTAATATGAAAAAGAAGCTGGATTGGGAGTCATTAGAAGAAAGGAGGAGGATGAAGAGAGTGCTGGGAATGTATAGGCTGTATATTGGTCGTGGGGCTTGGAAGAATATTGGTCAAAGAATTAGGAATAGTGCATGGAAGGGGAAAGGTGACCTTGAGCACAAGCTGGCGATCGATTTCATGCATAAGGGAGTGGGAAAACTTTCTTTTGTTGGTAAGGGTGTCAGGGATTGAAACAAATTACCAAATGAAGCAATGAATAACTGACCAAAAACGCTTAAGGAATCTAAAATTAAAATTTGTGAATCGAGAAAATAAATTGGGGAGGAATTTAACACTCCAATAATAAAAGAAAATTAACAAAATATATATGTAAAGGGGTAATTAGGTGACATGGGGAATTGCCACCAGAGCGTTGGCTCTATAGCAATGAAAAATTAATAATAAGTGATTGAATTCGATAAACAGCGGCCTTCTGTCTGGTTCGGAGGCTCAACACACGATATTTATAGAAAGAACTGGTAGGTTGTATTAGGGTGGTGTCACATTTCTTTGTTAGTGTTCTGATCAGATACCTTGTGACGGGACGTCATTTATTATAATATTTTAGTATCGAAATCATGTAAGTTTTCTAAGTTTCACTGCAGCCAGACGTCGAGTAAGCACGTCCTGTTGTTCGACTTTCTGCCGATCGACAGTTCAGGTTGCAAGCTACACGTGCAGTGCTGAGCATGCAAGCCATACTTATCCAGCAAGCCAGAATACATTGATCAGTCTCACTTCTTCACTGACGAGCTACAAGTCATCTAGGCCTCGGGGATAGATATTCGCTGCACCAACCTTATCATACTCTGTTAGTTGTGAACTATGGGGCTAAGTTTTATCCCTAGGGTCACTATTACGGGTTACGGAATACTTCAAATCTTGTACAACATCGACTGTAGATGATTTACGGTTCAGTGCGGATTAAATGGGGTTTCCAGAAACATTGTTTCATTTCAAGTAGCTCGTAGCTGTCCGCTGCCTCTCCTAGTTACTACGAGTGCGAAAAGAATCCAAGTGATATCAACTATTATCGTCACTAAACACAAAATTCGGTTAGGATTATATTTTAGTTCATAAGGAAATATATCATTTGCGTAACAGTTAACTTAAAAAACTCAATTGGAAATACCGACACCAAACAAGCCACGACTAAAACGACAATTCGCTACCATGTTTCGGTATTAACATTAACCACAAAGATTTTTATCGTCAGTTAAATACAACAATTTCGTTGCGATTTTTTCAGTATTAATCTATAATGTAGTGGTTTGACTAACCTAACAGTGTCGACGTCATGGAAGGAATACAGAATTTCACCTCCATGTCTTACACTACGGGGGCTCAATTGTTTGTACATTGGCAAGCTTCATAACACACAAACCTAAGCAGGCATCTCAATGTTTGTATGTCTAACCATGTACAGTACATTTATCTGACACATCCTCTCATCACCCTCTCCAATAAATGATTTTGAAACCTCTTTTTAACACCTTCATAACTCAGTATGCCATCATATCTTAAGCTAAGATATTTATACTTCACGTCTTAAACGCCCATTCTCACCCCTTAGTAATAAGAAACCTTTAGATAAGTCTTCGACAAACTTGGAAAATTCAAGAGCAGAGGTAGCTATTCTAATTGCTGGGCTTGCTATTCATCCATGACTGTTCGCTGTCTCCTGCGCAACATACCTGCAAGACAAGTTCCCCTAACCTTCTTGAAATATAATTGCTCTGGCAACATATGTTGTTGAAGTTTATGCTCCAACTTGTTTTTCTACTATAAGTCGCCCTCTTTACAAAGATGGTACACAACACCCGTAGAAGCTAATCTAGCTAATGGCCTCGAAGTCGACGCGCCCTAAAGCAACAAGAACAGAAGCTAATCTCAGCATCTCGCTACTTATTTTTAGAGCAAACATCAACTAAAGAAGTGGCCTGGTGGCTCAGTGGTTAAGGCGTCTGACTGGAGATCGAGAGGTTCCCAGTTCGAATTCCTGTCTCGGACGTACAACTATACCTGAGTAAATGGTATGAACAGAATCTAATACTTGAAAAGTGGTACATACAGTCGGTCAGTCAGATGAAAAATATGAATATTACGGTCGTCTCTTGTCTCCATGTTCTGTACATAAAAAACACACACGCATTCATTAAATGATAAGTTTTAAGAAGGATTTGGTAGATGTAAAGCAAATGGATGTAGGTATGGACAGTATAGGTAAAACAGGAGCGGTAATTGTAAAGAATATATGGCAAACAGCGGGAACAATGCCTGCTGAGTAGGTGTACGCATCACACAGTTTTTCTACAGTTTTATTCACTCAGGAATCAGAAAGAATTCTTCAGTAACAGGTGTACCAGGTACCAAACTGTTAAAAATCAGCCGTCTCGCCTCACACAACACCCCGGCCATCGCTGTCATTCACGTTATTCTTATCCATGAACCTTATCTCTTCTCTCCCACGTCTCAACCCTCTCTGCTATTCAGTCTCATGTGCACCAAGTACCACAAAGGCATGAGTAGTTTCAAGAGCCATTCTTAACACAGGATGCAATGCCATATTTTTCATGGTGTTGCACTACTAGTATTTTATATCCAGGTAATTTCCTTCTAGACAGCAGCTGCTTATCGTTCTCTGTGTTTCTTGTAGTATTATGCCGATTCTGCTTCACTTTTCCAGCCAATGAGGACCCTGGAGAGTTTTTTATTGGATTACAACGCCCCAATCTAAAGCCACCCTACAGATTCCGGACGAAGTATAACATTTGTTTGTAACTGCATGCTTCGTTCAACTAACCAGCACACACGATAAAGTTATCATACCGCTCTTAGCTAACGGATAGCTTCATGGTAGTCAGACAGATACCATAACCTACATTTTCGTAGAAGATCCCAAAACATCGACAAGTATACAAAACGTCACCATATGAACAGACACTAGTTCAATTACACTGAAGATAAAGTCCAAACTAGTACTGTCGTAAGTTGTTAGGTCACTCATATATAAAAGTAAATGTTTGAATATTTTATCCACACAGACCTCATCGCCAATGTATACTTAAAATCAAGTGCCAGTTTGGGGTCATGGTCAAACTTAGGCTCCATACTCATACAGTCTTCATATTCTTACTTACTGGTACACCGAGCACGGTGGATGAGCGTTTAATCCTCGACATTTGAGGACCTAAGTTCGATCTCCGGTGCGACCATCTATTTTTCGCTTATTGATGCTTTCACGAAATCACTCCTTCCGATATTCCGTCCCGTTTATTGTTCCCATTCCTCTCCTTGCTCTAATGACCTCGTTTTTAACTATTTCATAGCACTGCAATGCTGAATAGCAAGGAAGGCTAGAGAGCCCCATCTCTCCTTTTCCGCACCACAACACTATCTGTAATTCAGTAACATGTGCCCAGATACGTAACTACATATTTACACCAGCCTCGTCTCGTCTCTCCTACGCCACAGTCCTCTCTCCTAATAATTAACATGTATTCCAGGTATCTAACTGTTCACAACATAGTCTATTTTCTCCCACACTACAGACCTCTCTACCATTCACTAACGTGTCTCCTAGATACCAAACTGTTCACGTCATCTCTCTCCCACACCACAACACTATCTGCCATTCAGTAATATGGGCCCCAGGTACCATGAATTGCAATAGACACTTGGCTGTCAGGCAGATATCATAACTCTCATATTCATTCTAGGTCTCACTCACAAATCCATACGTCACCACACTCACACGCACACACAAACATAAATGGAGGAAAGGAACACACACATGTCAATGCCTACAACAAACTCGACACAACAACCAGCGTTAGTGATATGCCCCGACGGCCAACGAGGTCGAGCCACACATTAAAATACTGTCTAATTTGTTCCCCTAAAGTGTCTCCAGCAATAACAATATATGTCTCACTACATGCGGTAAAATATTCGGGATTTTTTTCGTACTCCCCGTGTCGCCTCGAACAGCAAATAAAGTTCAGTAACTCGTTCTTCGTGATGTGACAGCTGGCACCGACTCCAAAAATAACTGATTAATGTAAAAATTTCAATAACAGTAATGTAAAACATTGTCCTTTTAGATTTATTTTCTTCTAACCAAGGTATAAAATTATTTTAAAATATTTAGTGTGCTTTTTTGAAGGCGGTTTTTATGTTGTTATTTTTTTATATTTTATCATGGAGCCGTTTTTCTTTTTTACATTTCCTGTTATTTCTAAATTTTGTTTGTATTGCTCACTTCCTTCTTCATCCTGAGGATTTTTTTTTTGCCTTCTGCTCTGATCGATCAGTTGCACAAAAAATTATTTGATCCAAGGTTTTCGGGCGGCTTGTTCCCTAAAGCCTAATGTCTCTTTACCAACTTTAATTATTTCTTTTTTCAATGTATTCCAATCGTCCTCAGTTGAGCTCTTTTCTAAGATACTTCTTAGCCCCACTTCTACCATTTCTGCAAAGTTTTCTTTTTTGTTAGATTCTGTTCTGCTTGTATTGCTTCTTAATTCTTTTGAATTTCAGACTGCCTTCATAACTATCAGATTCTGTGTCTGCTCCTGGATATGCTTTACAGTTTGGAACTTGATTCCTAAATCTCTTTTTGAACATGATATAATCTAGCCGATATCTACCTGTATCCCCTGGACGTTTCCAGGTATATATCCTTCTTGTGTGATTCTTAAATAGTGTGTTAGCGACACTACTTTTTATCTTTCACAAAATTCTAACAACATGCTTCCTCGCTTATATCTTTCCCCTAGACCAAAATTTCCTACAGTATTCCCCTCTTTTCTTTCTTCCACTACCGCACTCCGATCACCCATGATTATTAGATTTTCCTCCCTCTTCATATTTTGGATTAATTCTTCAGTTTCAATGTGTATTATTTCCATTTTTTCATCATGTTCATGTGAGGTTGGCATATAAACATGTGCTAACATGGTTGAAGGGGTGTAAGGGTTTGGGAGAGACTATACTAGTCTTTTCCAACCAAATGTCAACCTCTCCTTCACGTGGTGCACCCTGTTTGCACGGACGAGGCTCTGGCGACTGAAAGATTCCCGGTATAAGGAGTCACCCACTGCTTGCCAACGGCCTCTGAAAAGAGGGCGGAAGAGCGGGGAGCGGTTCAGGGCACCCTCTTGTCCCTTGGGGTTGGAAACGGCCCCTAAAGGCGGATGAATCAGAAATGATCAACGGCATGGGGATGCAGAAGGCAACGGGAAACCACTGCATTAAAGACCCAAAGGGTATTCCCGAGGACATGTAATCCTCTCAAATTACATATATCATGATGGCTTCTTCCTGGGTAAAATATTCCCCCAATCGGATCTCCGGGTGGGGACTGCTCAGGGAGGAGTCATCAGAATGGATAGAAACATTCTACGAGTCGGAGCGTGGAATGTTAGAAGTCTGAATAGGGCAGGTAGGTTAGAAAACTTAAAAAGGGAGATGGAACAACTTAAGTTAGATGTTGTTGGGATTAGTGAGATTAAATGGAAGGACGCACAGGATTTCTGGTCTGGGGAACACAGGATAATTAGCACACAAGCTGTCAATGGAGTCACTGGTGTAGGATTTGTAATGAACAAGAAAGTAGGGAAACGGGTTAGTTATTATGAACAATTTAGTGACAGGATTATTTGATGAGGTTAGAAACTAAGCCCGTCCCAACCACATTAGTATCAGTGTATATGCCAACGTCACAGGAAGATGACGAAGAAATAGAAAAAATATACGCTGAAATTGAAGAATTAATCCAATATGTGAAAGGGGAGGAAAATCTAATAATCATGGGTGATTGGAATGCAATAGTGGGAGAAGGAAAAGAGGGGAATACTGTAGGAAGTTTTGGTATAGGAGAAAGAAATGAGCGAGGAAGCAGATTGCTAGAATTTTGTGAAAGATATAAGGCTAGTAGTGGCGAACACACTGTTTAAGAACCATGCCAGAAGAATATACACCTGGAAACGTCCTGGGGATACAGGTCGATATCAGCTAGATTATATCATGGTCAACAGAGATTCAGGAATCAAGTTCTAGACTCGGACCCATAATTTGATAGTAATGAAGTGCAGGCTGAAATTCAAGCGAATAAGGAAGCAGCATAAGAAGAACAGACTGGAAGTGAATAAACTGAAACAATCTAGCACAAGAGAAAAATTTGCAGAAATGGTAGACTTAGGTCTAAGAATTAACTGTGAAAGGAGCTCAACCGAGGACGAATGGAATGCATTAAAGACCGAAATAATGAAAGCTGGCAAAGAAACCTTAGGCTTTAGGGAACAAGCTGCCCGAAAAACTTGGATCACAGAAGAAATTTTGCAGCTGATCGATCAGAGGAGAAGGTACAAAAATGCTCAGGATGAAGCAGGAAAAGAGCAGTACAGGCAATTTAGAAATCAAATAAATAGGAAATGCAAAATAGCAAAAGAAAAATGGCTACAAGTAAAAGTGTGAAGAAGTAGAAAAGGAAATGGTTGCAGGAAAAGTAGATGTTGCATATAGAAAGATCAAACAGAATTTTGGAGAAATGAAGAAAAGAGGTATGAACATTAAAGCTGCCGATGGGAAACCTCTTTTAAGGTCAGAAGATAGAGCTAACAGATGGAAGGAATACATTGAGAAACTGTATGTTGGGGACGACTTGAACGATAGTGTATTGGAAAAGGAAGGCGATGTCGACATGGATGACTTAGGAGATCCTGTTTTGAGGACAGAATTTAATAAAGCTCTGAATGACTTGAAAGCAAATAAGGCAGTTGGAATTGATGAGATCCCTGCAGAACTTCTTAAATCTCTAGGAGAGGAAGGAATCGAAAGATTATTCAAGCTGATATCAAAAAGTTATGAAACAGGAGAAATTCCAACTGATTTTAATAAAAATATCATCTTCACACTTCCAAAGAAAGCACAAGCTGACAAATGTGAGAATTATCGCACAATTAGTCTAACATCACATGCTTCAAAATTACTGACCAGAATAATATACAGAAGGATGGAAAGGGTAGTAGAAGAGATAGTAGGTGAAGATCAGTTTGGGTTTAGGAAAAATCGCGGTACAAGGGAAGCAATTCTGTCTTTAAGATTAATACTTGAAGGGCGGATCAAGAAAAATCAAAGATACTTTTATGGCATTTGTTGATTTAGAAAAAGCTTTTGATAATGTTAGGTGGGACAAGATGTTCAAAATTTTAAAGAAGTCAGGTCTAAAGTATCGAGATAGAAGAATCCTCTATAAACTATATAAGAATCAAGTGGCTGTGATAAAAGTAGAGAATCACGAGAGACATGCATCAGTTAAAAAGGGTGTGAGACAAGGTTGTAGTCTATCCCCGTTGATATTCAACTTGTATGTAGAAGAAGCAATGAAGAAAGTCAAAGAAAAATTTCCATGTGGCATAAGTTTTCAGGGAGAAAAAATCAGTATGCTACGATTTGCTGACGACATTGTCTTATTAGCAGAGAGGGTTGAGGATATTGAGAAGTTATTGAATGGCATGAACAAAATACTGAAGGAAGATTTTGGACTGAATATAAATCAAAGTAAAACAAAAGTGATGAAATGTAGCAGAAATGACACCAATACTAGCAGATTAAATATAAAAATAGGATCTGATGCAATAGGAGAAGTGAGTGAGTTCTGTTACTTGGGAAGCAAAATTACAACCGATGGCCGAAGCAGGAATGATGTTAAAAGCAGAATAGCACTAGCAAAAAGAGCCTTCATGAAAAAGAGAAACCTTTTAGGTTTCAAATATTGATCTAGGAATTAGAAAGAACTTCTTAAAACTCTATGTGTGGAGCACAGCACTTTACGGTAGCGAAACATGGACTTTAGGAATACCGGAAAGAAAGAAACTTGAAGCATTTGAAATGTGGTGCTACAGAAGAATGCTGAAAATTAGGTGGACAGACAAAGTAAGAAATGAACGAGTTTTAGGAAATGGATGGGTGAGGAAAAGAAGTTTATGGAAGAAGCTTACAGGAAGAAGAGACAGGCTGGTAGGTCATATTTTGAGACATGCTGAATTGGTTAATTTGTTAGTGGAAGGGAACAGTTGAAGGTAAGAACTGCAGAGGTAGACAGAGATTAGAATATATGAAGCAGATAATTGAGGGACGTGGATTGTAAGGGGTATGTAGAAATGAAGAGGTTAGCACAGGATAGGAAGGGATGGAGGATTGCATCAAACCAGTCTAAAGACTGACGACAGCAAAAAAAAAAAAAAAAAAAAAAAAAAAAACATGGTTGAGATGGGCTTTGTTTCTACCCTCATCAAAATATTCCTGTCACTAAACTGTTCGTTATAACTTACCCGTTACCCTACTCTCTTGTTCATTACAAATACTACACCAGTAATTCCACTGACAGCTTTTGTGTTAATTATTCTGTATTCCTCAGACCAGAAGTCCTGTGCATCCTTCCACTTAATCTCATTAATCCCAACGACATCTAACCTAAGTCATTCCATCTCCCTTTTTGGGTTTTCTAATCTACCTGCTTTATGGGGACTTCTAACATTTCACGCTCAACTCGTAGAATATTTCTATACATTCTCACCCGGAGATTCGATTGGGTGACTATTTTACCTTCAGAATATTTTACTCCGGAAGAAGCCATCAATCATACTAATGTAATTTGAGAGGATTGCATGGCCTCGGGATACCTTAATGGCCTTTAATGCAGTGGCTGCCCGTTGCCTTCTGCATTCCTATGCCGTTGATCATTTCTGATTCATTCGCCTTTAGGGGCCGTTTCCAACCCCATGGGCAAGAGGGAGTCCTGGGCATCTCTCCACTCTTGCGCCCTCCTTCAGGAGGCCGTTGGTAAGCAGTGAGTGACTCCCTATATCGAGAATCTTTCGGTCACCAGAGACTCGTCCATGCGAACAGGGTGTACCACGTGAAGGAGAGGTTGACATTTGGTTTGAAAAGGCTAATATAGTCTCTCCCGACTCCCAAACCCTTACATCCCATATTTACTTTTTTTACGATTATAAATATTCTACATCAATCACCCCTGATACGGCAATGGATCCTTTTTTTTCTTGAGGTGTTACTAAAAACATACTCCTCATCGTTGCTATCATTGTTTATCAATTGATAAAATATAACAAACTACACATGACGCGTAAAGGAAGAAAAAAAAAAACACCTAAGAGTAAAATTATCTTTTTTGTTTTCGTTTGATGTATTTCTTTCAACTTTCTGCACTACCAGGGAATGTTTTTTTAGTTTGCTTAAAAGATTTCCATAGCTCTTTGACGCCGTTTTGGTTATTAAAATTCTCTGGAAAAACAATTACGATAAGCCTCGTAAACTTTATTGTACAGTGCCATACTGAACTGGAAATAACACTGTAGCAAGCACTATAATTGAAGATGTACTGACAGAATAAAATTAGAATTATTTTACTAACTAGAGGTGTGGTGACACACAGGCGATCCGATTCGAATCAACTTTGTTTAAAAACATCAAAACTGTCCGGCAAGGAAAATCACTTGTGACATCTGGAAAACGGCACATTGACAGTCCAGTTTGTAGTACCTTCGATTTTCTGACGTCGGACCGTGAATGTGCTACAGGACTACATGCTGGATGTTGAACTTTCAGATTAACCTACCCCTCAAGTCCAGCATCCTACCGCGTTGGGCCCTGAATGGGGGAATCGTCCTACAGGCCTCCAACAAAGTGGCTTTTCACATTTTTATCTCGACAAAGCACATTTAATTCATTTAACTAGTCATAAATGGGAAAACATATTATACAATCGAATTTCATTTGATTTTCTGACAATACAAGTTGTTTTCATTCAAACTACTTGTAAAAATAAAAACTGAAACTTTCCTGGCGTATGACTGCAATGAAGTCTGCACGGGTGTACCACCGGATTATAATATGGATACGATATTTCGATGACTATCTGTCAGTCAGTGGACTATTAAGATGTTTTCGCACCTGAGGAAGAGGGCGGAGCTAGTCGTCGAAATGTCGTGTTTGCACAACATAATTCGGTGGTATACTCGTCAAAAATTCATTTCGTTTATAAATTTCTCTGCACGTTTTAGGTATCACTTTCCTAAGCATCTGATCCTCATATGTACTCCGTGTTATCATAAATCGCAATATTACTATGAGACGTTGTTTTGCAGGTATAGATTCATGCTATAGTTTACCGCATTTTGAGGTTAATGGACCGACTTTATCTAACAAACAAATGGAAGCTGGTGTTGCACATTCTCAAGTAGTTTTTGTAATCCTTCACTATCTATTTCGTTCAACATCCTTGCGTCAAATTAGTTTACTTGATCAAGAAACATTTTTTTAATGACAATTGCCTTTTCTTTTTTTCTGGAAAGGAGAAAAAGTACTATCATGTTTCTTTTCGTTCTCCTTGAAATAATGTGCGATAAGGATGCATTTGTGCCGCCATAATGTACGAGTTAATATGACTGTTTGGAACTTCTTGTTGGATCCTTTGTTGGAATATGAACGGGCGAGTGCATCCAACAGTAGTCCTGCAGCAAAATCCTACAGATTGGTTTGTTAATGTGTTGCTTATGCGAATTTGAGTCTAGTTACCACTTGTCTTTCGGTGTGCATTGCACAATTGCGTGTCAGCTAGTTCAAATGCGTCTGCCCTGTTCCATCAGAACATAATGACTTCAATTCACACGCACGCGCGGCGCTGACAGAAATAGCTGAGCTAAAATACAGAGAAAAATAAATGATGGAAATAAATATCCACTTGCTGTTGTGTGTTCTGTAGCCTATTTTAACTGTGACAAATAAAACAGGTAAGCCTGGTTCGGGTAGCTCCCACCTCCTGCACGTAGCCTGGCGTAGTTATCTATCCAACCCCTCCCTGCCCTCCTTGACCGAACCATGCACATAGTTTAATGACGCTCTCTAAATTAATCGCTTATTCTGAACCGTCACTCAAATGTAACGATTTCATTTTAAAATCAGTGCTTAAGGACATTTCATAATTCAGCACATCAACATACCTCTGTCCATTACGAAGAATGCCCACACTTTCTGCAAACAATGCGTGTGCGTCCTGGGCGAGCAATGCCGGTTGGTCGTATTTACTTGAGCACCCTCAGGCGAATGAACCGCTCAGTAAAGCAAGCGGATCACTGAAGACGCCTGAGCACGCTCGCAACGAATGACAGCCAGTGCGCTCGTGTCGAGCCGATCGAGTATGTATTTCGGTATTTGAAGAATGCTCAAAAGCAAGCCAGTGTGTGTTTGGCGCTTAGTGTGGACGATAGTTTTTGGTTTTTATAATGAGCGCGATCGCGTGGGACAACGAAACTTGCTATTACTAATTATTGGGTATGAATCAAAGAAGGCATTATGGGATAACTCATAATAATAGTATTATAATCGAACTAAAAAAAGAGGATACTTAGCGTGAAATCAGTAAGGTATTAAAATTTAGTATTGATAACAAAAATAATAATAAAATACATAAAACAGTTTTTGAATATGTATCGGCATTCAAAGTCTATAAAAAATTATAAATAGGTACAAATTCCGGTGTTACTGGACAACAGCACCACAGACTACTGGTACAAAATGGCTGATGCTTTGTTTAGGCACTTTGAACCATGGAGGAAGGAATATATGGAGACGACGCAAGGGACCTTCACCACATACTGGAGTGAAACCGGGTGGAGAGAAGTGGGGAGGGGAGGCCGCCATATTGCTTGGCAGGAGAAAAACAGGAAATAGGCACAAAAAACTCAAGGGAATCATAAGATAACCGTGGCACCGCAATTTGATGATGGATTACTATGTAACTCGACGAGACACATCAAAAATGAAGAATAAATTTTTTTGATGTCGTGCTTAGTTCTCGAGATATACTGTCTCAAAAGAGTGGAGTTTCTGGTTGAAATTGAGATGAAAAATGTCCCCAAAGTCAAATTTGGTGATAGATTCTTATGTAACACGACGATACAAATCGAAAATAAAGAATAAAATTTTTCGATATCTCGCTTATTTCGCGAGATATACTGTCTCAAAAGTGATGTTGTTAGGTTATGAGCGGATTCAACTATAACCGTGGCGCCGCAATTTGATAACGAGTTCTTATGTAACTCGATGAGAGAAACTGAAAGTAAAGAATAATTTTTTTTGATATCTCGCTTAGTTCGAGATATTGTACCTTAAAATTGACGTGGTTAGGTTGAAATGCGGCCTGGACCAGAAGAAAACTTTCGCCATATCCGTATTTGATGATGAATTCGGTCGTAATGAGCAGGTAATTCTTTTTAACATGAATAACAAACTGTTTATTTCTACAGTCCTTAAATTTTATTTGATGTTCAAATAGGTTATACTTTCACATTCTATTTCAGTAATTGATAAGAATGATTTCAAAATCTAGAAATATAGTTGTAGATATATTTACAAACAGAAACAAGTCATATCTGAAATTTTAAAAATAGCGTAAGTCAATGTTTAAAAAAATTATCATTTCAAAAGACCTCATAGTTTCTGAGCTTACTTAGAAGATATTGTACTGTTAGTGGCCTATATAATTTTGTTAGCAAAATCAGTGCATTCATAAGTCAGAAGCTAACAACTAATAATAAATAAATTGTTTGTTCTCTTCTGGTACACACCGCATTTCAATGTGCCAACATTTCCATTAATATTGCCGCTACAAAATCAAATAATGTAGACACATCTAAACACAAGAAATGCATCGCGAACATTTCGAACAGCAAAGTTTATTTCATCACGTTTAGTAGTTCGCACAGCACAAATTATAACAATTAATTTCATCGTTCACTTTCAGTGTAAACTTAAACGTGAGTAAAGCATGCAGAATGCCATATTCACTGTGTCGCAATGTAAACATGACCCGCTTAAATTAAATTTTCAACACTTGTCTACAATAAGGCTAGCTCTTCAGGTGCAAAATAGTAACATATGCTAATTGTCTACACTACACCAACAAAAATTTGAGAACGATATGATCCTATTGAGAGCAATTGATAAATTTATAGCGAATGGCCCTAATGTTGCAGTTACCTTTCAGATACTTCAAGAACGATAATTACAATGTGACTTACCTATGAAACGCTATTCCAGGTTTTTTCCTATCTCGTCTGTTTGTGCAACCATATGCAGCACAACTTGGCATTATAGAAAACTTTAGAATATTAGAAAATGAAATATTCTCAGCAGCTTGTAACGGCTACTCGCGCTATTCGTGTTTGTATAGTTAAAAGTTCGTTGAAGCAATTGTGCAGCTACACTTCCTAACACGATTTTTCTTTTGAAGCTTTCTTCCACCACTAATTACTCTTTTAATTAAAGGTTCGTTTTGCCGTGCGGTCGCCAGTCTTTCGGCTATGCTAATTGGTTAATTAAAGTCACAGAAGAAAAAACACATATGCGTACTAGTTTTCGTAGATTTATTCCTCTGAGACTACACAGTCCACAAGCATGCCACCAGACAATAATACTAATGTTTCTTCGTCACCGAAGATAGCACCTTGAAGTACAGTCAAAAACTAAATAAGCAGTGAGCACAATTCTCGAAACTAATTAACAAACAATCGCGATAGTCCGATTCTGCAGTAGTTTACTAAACACAGTTTATATTGAATCAGGTCTCTCGGAAGAACCTACATAGTCCAACATATACTTTAGCACACATCCCACAGTGTTCTTTAGTACGGAACACACGCCAAGCGGCTGTACGATGTATTCACGGGATAAACACACTGCCGTAGACCTTCCGTTCCCGCCGGCTGTTCCGTACGTTACCACTGTCAATCACCGACTCCCGACTCACCGCGCTCGGCGCTCGCCCACCGCCAAAGACCTTACATACCTCTCAGATTACACTATCCACTCCAAATATAACCGTAAGGTTCATGGTTACGTTACAAGCTGACACAGTGCAAACAGCCCAATGTTTTGGTACTCCTACTATGTCCGCCGCGCATGCGCAGTAGGAGAGCAGTTTTTTCATGAGGTTTCACGGATTTAGCGTTATTTCATCTCCATATATTCCTTCCTCCATGCTTTGAACATATGCTGCGGGCTTGTATAGGAATCTCCTGAAAGTAGGAATGTTCTGAATATGGAATCATATTTTTTCAGTGATGATAACTTTCTCCAATCCACCACCTTGGTATTTTTTTTCTTCTTCTTTGACATCGAAAGAATAATTATAAAGGCCGCAAATGCCACACGCTTGTCAAAAGTCAAGTATTTCATGAGCACTGTAGTAATTGCAAAACAGGCTCGTTCGCCCAAAATTTTCCTCTTCTTGAGCACGCTCAAACTAATAAGCAGCTCATTCCCCAGAGCGTGCTCAAATTGATGCGAGGCCTTAGATTTAACTGCCATTATAAGTAAATTCCAAGTAACTTCCAAAGTAAAATTTAAGGTCTTCTTTAAATGATATAATAATAATAATTGATAAAATTGCGATGGAGCGCACGCTTCGATAACAATCTCCGTACACAACCATCCTTCTACCTGCCTCCTCCAGGCCACTTTTGCCTTCAGCCAAATTTTTACTATAAATTCTTTCAATGTTTTCGGTAAATTATTCATCACTTCTCTTGACAATTTATTTCAATCCCCAACACCCTTTCAGATAAAATAAAATTTTCCCATACCCTTATGCCTGAAACTAAGTACCAGCTTGTTGTCATGGTCATCTTTCCACCCTTCCAAACCATCTCTCTTAATTTTCCCACCAATATATTTCCATACTTCATCACCAATACAGGCCTTGTACATTCCCATTACTCTCTTCATCCTCCTTCTATCCTCCAATGAATCCCACTTCAGCCCCTTTATTATATTAGTAATTGATTGTGTTTTAGGCAGCCCTTCTCTGCACTCCCTCCAACTCCTGTATTTGATACCCAACATGTGAATCCCATACTACACCACCATATTCCAGTAGTGGTCAGACCAGAGTTTTGTACCCTAATTCCTTTACTTCTCTAGTCCATCCCCTCATCACTCTTTCCAACAGGTGATGGATTTTGAGCCCTTTCCCTACTACCTGTCCAATGTGTCCTGCCCAGTTAAGTCTGCTATTAAATGTTATGCCGAGGATATTACATTTCGAGTCTTCAATAAGTAGCTCATTCACCACTTTACAATCATAATCAACCCATATCTTTTTATCTGTATACCTAATAGGCTGGCTCTTCTTTGCATTTATCTTCATCCCATGTTGACTCACCCAGCTAGTTATCCTATGTAGATCACCCTGAAATTCCTATGTTCACTCCTACTTCTTTTGATATTGCATTTCCTACCCTGACATTTTGCTTTCTACCTTTTAGGAATTCTCCTAACAAAAAAATCATATTTTCATCAGCTCCAATAGTTTTTAACTTATTTAACACCATTTTATGGTTCAAAGGCCTTTGAAAGATCTAATCCTACACTATCAACTTGACCTCCCCTGTCCATTTCCTTGTTTAAAGCCATGTTGCCGACTTGAAAACCAATTAGGTTCCTCACAGACATGTCTGATATGGTTACATATTAATCTCTCCATTACTTACCTACCACTGATGTCATGATGATTACCCTATAGTTTTTATCCCTTTTTGCCACCCCTCTTTAATGGACCGGAACTACTATTGTACTTTTCCAGTCATCTGGTAAACAACAAGTATCCAGGCTTAATTTAAATAATGTTTCAAGATAAGGTACAATGTCCCATCCTATTACCTTTAAGACATCTGTAGTAATATTATCAACACCGGCCCATTTACGGGTTTTTTAGATTCTTTTAGTTCCTTCATGAAATCTTCATATTTTATTTCAAATTTTATGCTCACTTCTAACTGTGCAGATAGGTTTGTTTTCTGATATAACCACTACTAATCCTGAATTACTGTCCCTAATGGTCTCAATGGACCAATTACTTAATAAATCTGCCTTTTCCATTCTTATCTATTATTGCCTCAACACTCTCTCTTCCCCTCAGTTTTATGAAATAGCTATAGAAATTTCTAGATGCAACAGTCACAGGTCCCCCTGCACCAATAATATTCTTCATAAACTCATTCTTGGCCATTTTCTTTGACATTATTAATTCCTTGGTTTGTTGTTTCAAGAATTCCCTACTGCCTTGCTGTTTCTTAACTATATTATGTTCTCGTCTCACCAACCTATTTAACCTTCTCGCCTCCCTGTTATAGTATGTAGGTTCTATACTTCTCTTTATTTTCTGTTTTGGAATGAATTTTTCCCCTTTCTTATTATCTCCTTGAACTCTTCCCACCTTCATTCTACTGTACTTGTACCTTCCTTCTATTTGCGGAAACGATTTCCGAAATATCTCTCCAAAATTCGAAATTTGTGCCTTTTTATATTTGTACCTATATCTTCCTTCAATTTTGGCTGCTGGTTTACTGAATCCTGTAATAACCATGATAACTGCTTCAAAATCACTTATTCTTTCGGTTACTTGACACCCCACAATGTTATCATCGGGCTTTATTAGGAATATAAACAATATATTTTATTCCCTAGTGTTCTGCTCTACGACTTGTGTAAATCTTCTATCCCTTATTAGTATATTCGAAAATCTCTGTTCCCTTGTGTTATTAATCTTATTTCCTACCCAGTTTACACCTGGTAAATTTAAATCCCCACCAGTAAAGACCATTCTATTCTCACCTTTGAAATATGAGTATGAATCTGATTTCTCCCCAAGAGCCTCATCTTCATCTGACATTCTTCCACTGCGGTAAGGAACCAACACCCTGATTTTTTCTTTTTTACTACCCCAGAAATCTACCCCAAGTAATTCATGATCTATGAACACCAGTGAACTGTGGTAGTTTTTGTTAACTAGTATGAAAACTGCTCTATCTCCGCGGTAGACTCTGTAGCTATCGGGAAACACCCCACTGTCTGGTACTTCTATTTTTAACCATTTCTCTACCACAATTATTACTTGTGGTTTGTGTATCCCTATTAAGTTTGCAAATTCTATTTCTTTGTTCATTAATCTTCTACAGTTCACCAGTAACACCCTTATTATTGGCTTTATATTTTCAGCATTAACATCCTCCTTTCCAGTTTTACCCCAGTCAGTTATTGTTTCATCAATTTCAACTATTTCTGTAATATCTGTGATTTTTTCCCATCGTAGATCTACAATCTGTATCACTTTGATCATATCCCTTAACCAGCAGCCTCTATCCTAAAAAAAAAGGCACAGACTTGACCCCATCATCAATGGAAATGGGCTCCCTTACTGCTTTAATTAACAACTCAGAAAGTACCCCCTTACCCCTTCTATTTCGGTGTAGGCCATGCCTAGCGAAACCCCACCTACCAATGGTGTCCACAGCCAAAAACCCAGAGACAGAATTAATGCCTTTCCCAAGTAGCACTTCCGTTTCCACGTTTACCCGCCTCACAGCATAGTACAATTGTGGCCGGTCATGGTGACTTAGGACCTGGTATGCCGCGCCTCATTCACTACCTTCCTCAGGTCACTCTCTATACTATAACTCGCGTTTCTATCAATACTATTCCCCGCAACTCCCACTATCACTACTCTATCGTCCTTAGTGAAACTCCTATAAGTAAATCTGTATCCTCTATTACCTTACCTAATGTAGCAATAGGTTTGAAAAAACTAGTGACCTGGTCACCTGTACCTAACTGATCCTGTATAAGAGGGCCTACACCCCTCCCATTGCTACTACCTAGCAGCAGAACCCTTTTTTCCCTATTCTTACCATGCATGCAATTATTCCTAAAGGCCTGCTGCATCTTACCTACTCCTACATCTACATGAGGCTCTTCTCCTCCTGACTCCGGCAACAGGTCAAACTTATTTTTTTCCCACAATTTGTAAAGCGTCTGGTTAACCTGTTAACCATATTTCGCATATGACCTGTTACCAGCTTCCAACCATCCTTCTAAACTTCCTCCAACCCGCTATCTCTATTTTCTGCCTCTACAGCACGAGCCTCCACAAGCTGAGCACCCACAGGCTGAGTCTCCACAGGTTGAGCCTCAACATGCTGAGCCTCCACAGGCGAAGCTATCAGAGGCCACGCCTCCACAGGCTGAGCCTCCACAAGACGAGCCTCAAGAATCCTGATCCTTTCACGCAAATCCCTCATCGTTTCGCCCATTTCCCTCATCCCTAAGACAAAGTGAACAAAACCACGGGTGAGCCTCATTTATTTCTCATGTTTCCTCTTCCCTGCATGCCCAATGAAACCACTTCTTACACCAACTAAAACCCAACACCTGCGACAGGTGCCACACTTTCCAGTAATGATTTTTCCCAAAAACTTCTCCCATCACTTTCTAAACGAAACTTAAATTTATTGAATAAAGTAATCTAATACAGTTTATACCAGGTTTTTAATGTTTTTGTTAAATTGTATAAGGGTTTGCTCCTTAATCAAGTTATTGTAATTAATAAGAAGATAAAAATGCTTTAATCAAATACTTATTTATTTTTTACTAAGAAGTTGCCATTTTAATATTTTTTGGAATAAGAAAATACGAAATTGTTATATTTAAGATTGAAATAAGTGATTAAGAATCTATTATATTTAAAACTGAAATAAATATATCTTTGGAGTTACGAAGTTACATCTCCATTCGACATTTTATTCATCGATACTATCGAAGCGGAAGTCAGATATTAACAATTATTTATTTATTTGTTGTATTTCTAGTAGATTTTGTTATTTTTATGCTTTAATACCAATTAAAATTACAAACTGTTATATTTCAGACAAAATAAAAGTCTAAATACGTCTTAGAAACAGTCTACAATAGTCCGAATCTATAACACTTGTTATTTTTTTTAGTTACGCTAAAAAATTGAGATGTTAAATTACATATACCTAAAAGTTTAATCACAAATCGCAATATTTAATAGATCAAAGTTTCAACTTATTTCAAAATTAAAAACTAGCGGAAAAGAAATGAGTACTGTCCTCTTTGGTATATAGCTATCGATAGCTTCCTTACATCAGGGATAATATTTAAACTTCTTTGCATCAGGGTACCATACCTAATAGGTATCACTGCATTTCTTGAAGAAAAGAGTCAGCAAATTAATACTAGTTTCTGTGATAAAAGATATTTCAGAGAACGTTTCAGCAAATGGAAGGAAGGCACAAGTACAGTAAAATCAAGGTGGGAAGAGTTCAAGGACATAATAAGAAAGGTGGAAGAAAAATTTATTCCAAAACAGAAAATAAAAAGAAGTAGAGAACCTGTGTACTATAACAGGGAGGTGAGGCGGTTAAAGAGGTTGGTAAGAAGAGAACATAACAGAGTTAAGAGACAGCAGGGTAGTCGGGAATATTAAAAACAATTAAACAAGGACCTAATAATAGCTAAGAAGGAGGCTAAAGATGGATAGCCTATATGTAGAGTATTGTCAGTAGGGGGGGGGGGGGGGACCATTGACTGATTCAACTAGAAATTTCTATAACTATGTTAGAAAACTGAGAGGAAGGGAGAGTGTTGAGACATTTTTATATAAGGATGGACAAGAAGTTACGGCGGATTTGCAAAAGGCAGAGATTTTAAGTAACTGGTTTAGTGAGAGCATTAGGGATAATGAATCAGAAACAGGTGGTTCTAAATCAGATAACGACCTTACAAAACAATTAGAAATGAGCAGACCATAAAATCTGAAATTAATCCTGAGGATATCATGAAGAAACTAGGAAAGCTGAAAAACATAAAGGAGCTGGTGTAGATAATATTACTACAGATGTCTTAAAAATAGCAGGATATGACATTGTACCTTATCTAGAAATATTATTTAAATTGAGTCTTGATACTTGCTGCTTACCAGAGGATTGGAAAAGTGCGATAGTAGTGCCGGTACATAAAGCTGGGGTGAGAAATAGAGTCGAAAATTATAGGCCAATTAGCTTGACGTCAGTGGTAGGTAAATTAATGGAGAGATTGATATGCAACCATATCAGAAATATATGTGAGGAGCGTAAGTGGTTTTCAAGTAGTCAACATGGCTTTAGGCAAGGATATTCGTGTGAATCTCAGTTGACGGATATAAGCAAGATATTTTGAATGAAATGGACAAGGGAGGCCAAATTGATTGTGTAGCACTAGATCTTTCAAAGTCTTTTGACAGAGTGAGCCATAAACTGGAAGTAAATAAGGTAAAATCTATAGGAGTGGATCAGAAAGTGATTTTCTGGAAAGAAGAATTTTTGAAAGGTAAAAAGTTATGGTAGGAAATGTAGTATCAAAAGAAGTGGAAGTAAAAATGGGAGTGCCACAGGGTAGCGTATTGGGATCATTGCTATTTATAATTCTCATGAATAATTGTGTTGATTGTTTACTATAAGAAATTAGATTGTTTGCAGATGACATAATGCTATATAAAAGGATCAAAACGGTTCAGGATTGTAAATAGTTGAAGGGTGATCTGGACAGGATATCTTGTTGGGTTGGTAAACATGAGATGCAGATAAATGCAAAGAAGATTCAGCTTATTAGATACACAAATAAAAAACAAAAGGTTTATTATGATTATAAGGTGGGGAAAGAAATATCTTGCCATTACATTTGATAACAAGCTTAACTGGGCAGGACACATTGGACAAGTAGTAGGAAAAGGTTTCAAAATTCTGCATTTGTTGGAGAGGGTGATGAGGGGATGTACGAGAGAAGTAAAAGAATTGGGTTACAAAACTTTGGTCAGACCATTGCTTGAATATGGTAGTGTAGTATGGGACCCACATTTTGATTATCAAATACAGGAGTTGGAGAAGGTGCAAAAAAGGTCTGCTAAATTTGTTTCTGGAAATTATCGCAGAACGCAATCAGTAACAGATATGATAAAAGAGCTGGAATGGGACTCATTGGAAGGCAGAAGGAGGGCAAAGATGGTCATGGGAGTGTACAAGTCGTATTTTGGTACTGATGCATGGAAAGATATTGGTTTAAGAATTGAATGTATTGCATGGAATGGGAAAGATAACGATGACCACAAGCTGGCACTCGATTTCAGGCACAAGGGTGCAGGAAGATTCTCTATTTTAGGTAAGGATGTCAGGGATTTGAATAAGTTACAAGAGAAATGAATAATTTGCTAAAAACGTTGGAATAATTTAAAGTTAAAATTTGTAAAGGGTAAATGTAGGTGGATGCAGAAAAAGGGGGAAGATGGATGTTTAGGGAAATTGCCACCGGAGCCTGCGCTCCATTGCAATTTAATTTATTCAATTTTACTTATCTAATGTTACAAACGCTTCGAAGATCAAACTAAACTCGTTGCACGTATTCGTAATGTCAGGAACAGCGTTATAAATGTGATATTTTGATTTGAAACGGTCCCAGCTTTTTTATCAAGAAGCCATGTTTGTGCATGGAATACTCCTTTTCTGATAAGCAGCTGAAACTCTTTGGGATTGAAAACTTTGTCACGATGATATATTCACTGGTATAGTATCAATTTCCAGCCCACTGGTGAATAATGTATGCAGAAAGTAATCTGAATAAGGAACTGTAACTTCAATGACACGTCCTTAAAGTTTCTTAAAAGTGTTGTATAGCGTTCAGTATTTACCTGCAAAACACCTTACTTTTATAATTTAACTTCTTATATTTTTACTTCCATTAATTATTCGTTAGATTATTAGAATCATTTTTTAAAAAATCTGGATAATTTTATAAGAATAAATTTTAATTCACTTAATTTTTTATATAAATGCAGGAGAAAATTTGTTTGCAGTTTGCTGTCTGTTAAAAAACTTATTGCCGCTTTCCTTTTTACTTGCAAAATACTGTGTCCGCGCTACCAGCATTTCCTTTTTCCAGTTGCCACTTTTTCCTCTTATTCTCCTTTTTGCTGCTCTTTACGACTTTTGCTCCATACCCTCGTGGTCTTCACATATAGCGTTAGATAATGCGTGCTGTGCATCTTGTGTATCAAATTTCTGAAAACTTATATTATCGGTTGGTTAACTTCCCACAGCAAATGATAACTATATCAGCTTAAACTGATAAGATACGTTAGGAATGCAGTGAGATACTTGTTTACAATGTTAATCGCTGGAAAAATTCCTAATTAATCTATTATCTCTACAACTATTATACAAATATGCGCCAGGTGGTTTAGTGTTTTGATAAAACAGTTGTGCTGTTAACTAGACAACAGAATGTTATCATAATTGAAAGGGACTACCAGACTCTCTGTGGTGGAGCGCCCTAGGAAGAATGGAAGCAGAACAGTCTCAAACTGTTGTGGCCCAATGGCTTAATGTGAATCGTTCTATTGTTTCTCGGATGTGACGACAGTTTATATAGACTGAAACTGTATCCCGAACACCAGAGCAGGACCGACCACGTGTGACATCAGATAGAGAAGACTGTTATTTGGCTGTAAGGGCACGACGGTACCGCCTTAGTATTGTATGGCAACTGGCATCTGACCTCGCAGCATCCAATGGAACAGTTTATAGAAGCAAGCAGTGTACAGAAGGCTTCGGCAGAGTGGCCTTTATTGTCGGAGACCTCCTGCATGTGTACTGCTGACGCGTCTTCATAGGAGAGGACATCTAGAGTGGAATCATAAACATGCCAACTGGATGGTCGAACAGTGGGCCATTGTTCTTTTCACAGATGAGTCTCGATTTGGTCTGGAGAGTGAGACGGATTCGCATCTGGAGAGAACGTGAAACAGGATTTCGGGACCCAAACATTGTGGAAAGAGACCGATATCGAGGAGGATCCCTAAAAGCGTGAGCAGGGATTATGTTGACCACTCGAACACCTCATGAAATTGTAAGGGTGAATCGGCAAGGTTTAACTGCTGTCAGGTATCGTGACGAGATCTCGAGACCTCATGTGCGGTTGTTGCAAGGTGCTGTAGATACAGACTTCGTATTGATGGACGCTAACGCTCGACCTCATAGAGCACGGGTGTTGTTTTCTTGAAAATAGAAGATATTGCACGCACGGTGTGGCCTGCTTAGTGTTGTAAAAAAGCGGGGTTTTTTTTAACTTAAAAAAAAAACATGAAAAAAACTATGAAAAAAACTTTTTTTTCTGGGACATGTTTTTTTTCATAAATACTAAATCTCAAATTTGTAAGGCATTTATTGTTTAATAAAACTATTTTAGTGTTTATACTAAGTACTTTTCTTAATTTTTAAATCTGCTATACTTTTCTGGTTCAATAAAAAAGAAAATTACAAAAATATTGGCAACATTGAAGTTTTCTTTTACGAACGGGGACTTCCCGAAGAGGTTTGGTTGCGCGGGATGGAATCCACGTTCCCCGTTGTTTGGATTGATACTCGATATTGGAACTAGTGCTGCCAACCCTACGAATTTATCTGTAGACCTATGGATCTTTTCAAAAAATTAGGAATTTTAAATTTATCTACGGTTTTTTTGCCTCTTTTTGTTACTTATTGTGCTTTCCTTATATGCGTATACTTGTCAGACTCTCAGCGTATAGTGAAACTGTGTCATTAAATTGTCAGTAATTATGAATTGTTTCCTTGAAACCGTTCGGGTAAACCAGCGATTGAAAAGACGTAAAGATTCTATTTTGTATCATAATAGATTCAAATTCAAACTTAAAAGGCCGTAATACAGAACTATTGGTGTAGTCTTTAAGCAGAGTGTGTACATTGCTCACCATTTAAAATTGTTATCTAAAAATCTTTTGTGTACAATACAAGAACAATCAGTAAAAGAAAATGTAACTATTTCTGAAGTTATGGATCTTGAGGAGCCAGAAGAAGAAACAGAAAATTCCGACACCGACCGAATTAGTGTTGGTGGTGCTGATACTAGTGAATGTGGTACTGACATAGAGGATGAATAGAATTATGTTACCTATATAGATACATTTATGAATCATTATGTAAGACATTATAGGATTCAGTAAGATATAAAACATACATCTAAAATGTAAGTTCCGTAAATAAAACTATAATTTATTAAACTTATTTATTGTTTTCTGAAATAAAACCAAATTTAGAAAAAAAAGCAGGGTGCTAGGTTTTTTTTTCATGTTTTTTTTTTTCATTTTTTTTTTCACAAATCTGATTTTCTTTTTTTTTTTTCAATTTGCAACACTAGGCCTGCTCACTCTCGCGATTTGAATCCCATAGAGCATATCTGGGATGCACTAGGGAGGTGGGTTGCATCACGTCAGCACCCACTAACCACTCTCCAAGGCTTCCGAGCAGCTCTGAAGAAACAATGAGCGTTATTGCCTCAACAAGAGATTGATGACATCATCCACAGCATGCCCCGCCGTTGTCAGACCTGTATTGCTGCCAAAGGTGATCACACCCCATACTGAGCGCATTAACCAGTTGTCGGAATGTGTGTGCAAATCTATTAAGTTGGAAAAACCGAAGGACATTTGTGTCTACCGTTATGCATATTTCAATTGTTTACGTTTTGTAATTTTTTTACATTGTTTCTACTTTACTATCACCTGTTTCTACTGTTTTATGGCAAAATAAACGCAACCTTGCAAAATTTTCGTTTGTTGCTTTAATTTTGGACACCAGTGTATTTATAGCGGTTGGCCTTGTGATGATTTACTATGTCATTGCATACAGGATGCGGTATAGGTCAGGTAATAGAGGATATAGGTTCACTTTGTAGGAGTTTCACTAAGTACGATAGAGTAGTGATAGTGGGAGGGGCGGGGAATAGTATTGATAGAAACGCGAGTTATAGTATAGAGAGTGACCTGAGGAAGGTGGTGAAGGAGAGACAGCATACCAGGGTGGAGCTCATGCAGGTCCTAAGACGCCATGACCGGCCACAATTGAACTACGCTGTGAGGCGTGTAAATGTGGAAACGGAAGTGCTACTTGGGAAAGGCATTAGTTCTGTGTTGGGGGTTGTACCTGTAAACACCATAGGTAGGTGGGGTTTCACTAGGCATGGCCTACACCTAAATAAAAGGGGGAAGGGAGTACTTTCTGAGTTGTTAGCTAAAGCAGTAAGGGAGCCATTTCCAGTGATGATGGGTTCAGGACTGTGCCTTTTTTAGGTTAGGGGCTGCTGGTGAAGGGACGGAAACAGATGACCAAAGTGATACTGATTGTAGATCCACGATGAGAAATATCATAGATTTTAATGAAATAAATGAAGTTGCTGAAACAATAACTCGACTGCGGTAAATCTGGGAAAGAGGAGATAAATGCTGAAAATATAAAGCCGGTTAGTAAGGGTGTTAATGGTAAACTTGTAGAAGTATAATGAACAAAGTAATCGAATTTGCAAACTTAATAGAGATGCACGAACCACAAGTAATAATTGGGGTAGAGAGTTGGTTAAAAGAAGAAGTACTAGACAGTGAGGTTTTTCCTGATGGTTACAGAGTGTACCGCAGAGATAGAGGAGCAATAGGTGGAGGAGTCTTCATACTAGTTAGCAAAAATTACCACAGTTCACTGGCATTCATAGATCAAGACCATGAGTTACTTGGGGTAGATTTCTGGGGTAATAAAAAAGAAAAAATCAGAGTGTTGGCTGTTTACCAGCAGTGGAAGAATGACAGAATGAAGGATGAGGCTCTTGGGGAGAAATTAAATTCATACTCAGATTTCAGAGGTGAGAATAGAATGATCATCATCGGTGGGGATTTAAATTTACAAGGTGTAAACTGGGAAGGGAATAAGATAAATAACACAAGATAAGAAAGATTTGCAAATATCTTAATAAGGGAAGGAGGACTTTACACTAGTTTTGAGCAAAACACTAGGGGACAAAATATTTTGGATATATTTCTAATTAAGCCCGATGAAACATTTGAGGTGTCAAGTAACTGAAGGAATAAGTGATCATCAAGCAGTTCTGATGGATATTAGAGGATTCAGTAAACCAGCAGCCAAAATTGAAGGAGGAAATAGGTACAATTATAAAAGGCACAGGTTTCAAATTTGAAGAGATATTTCAGAGAACAATTCAGCAAATGGAAGGAAGGCTCAGGTACAGTAGAGTCAAGGTGGGAAGAGTTCAAGTTGATAATAAGAAAGGGGGACGAAAAATTTATTCCAAAGCAGAAAATAAAGAGAAGTAGAGAACCTATGTACTATAATAGGGAAGTGAGGAGGTTATAGAGGTTGGTAAGAAAAGAACATAACAGAGTTAAGAGACAACAGGGTAGTAGGGAATATTTGAAACAACTAAACAAGGACTTAATAACAACAAAGAAAGTGGCTAAAGATGGGTTTATGAAGAGTATTGTCAGTGCAGGAGGACCACTGACTGATGCATCTAGAAATTTCTATGGCTATATCAGGAAACTGAGGGGAAGGGAGGGTGTAGAGATGCTCATAGATAAGGCATGGAGAAGTAGTTACTGAGGATTTGAAAAAGGCAGAGATCTTAAGTAACTGGTTTAGTGAGAGAATTAGGGACAATGAATCAGAAACGGGAAGGTCTAATTCGGAGAACGAGCTTAACAATACGATTAGAAATAAAGATACTAAAAAATTTGAAATTCATCCTGAAGGAAATAAGCAAACTGAAAACACATAAGGGGGCTGGTGCAGATAATATTACTACAGATATCTTAAAGATAGCCGGGTGTGATCTTGAAATATTATTTAAATTGAGTCTGGATACTTGCTGCTTACCACAAGACTGGAAAAGTGCGATAGTAGTACCGGTACATAAAGGAGGGGTGAGAAATAGAGTCGAAAATTACAGGCCAATCAGTTTGACTTCAGTGGTAGGTAAATTAATGCAAAGATTGATATGCAACCACATCAGAAAAATATGTGAGGAACGTAAGTAGTTATCAAGTAGGCAACATGGGTTCAGGCAAGGATATTCATGCGAATCTCATTGCAAGACAGGAGGAGGATGAGGACGGTAATGGGATTGTACAGGGCGTATACTGGCGATGAGGCATGGAAAGATATTGCAGTAGGTATGAAAAGTAGTTCATGGAAGGGAAAAGATGACCATGACCACAAGCTGGCACTCGATTTCAGGCACAAGGGTGTGGGAAGATTTTCTTTTTTAGGTAAGGGTGTCAGGGATTGGAATGAGTTATCAAGGGGATTGATGAATAACCTACCGAAAACGTTAAAAAATTTAAAGTTAAAATTTGTAGAGGGCAAATGTAGGTGAGTGAAGGATAACGGGATGTTGGGTGTTTAGGGAAATTGCCACCGGAGCGTGTGCTCCATTACAGTTAAATTAAATTAAATAATAAATGCAGTATGTGCTTGCGATACTGGTATGCGGTTATACTGTTGCTGATTGTTAGGATTGCTGGTTCTACGATGTCCAGAAATTATAACACGGTTCGCTTTAGAGTTTACTCTGGTTTTATTCACACAACGCTTACAAATTTCCATCAACACCAAAAATTAGATTAATTACTTTGACCGTAGATAAGGCTTATCCTACTTCTTATCTTACAATGACAGATTCTGACCACGCTTCGGTTCGACGTTACACTTTCTGATCGGACCACTAATCCTACCCAGTCACAGATCTCCACAAAAAACTTGCTTAAAATATTAAACGACAGCATCAAATTGCTTTTTGTCCAATTTATACTTAATAAATGGAAAATGGGGGTCGAGTGAGAGTGAAATGCGTTGTTGCCTGTTATCTGCAACAATAACATATTGGCATGTTGAGATTCAGGCCTTTTTTCCTTAGCTGTTTTAAAAATAAGGTTTCTGTGACTTATCCGTCTAGTGCAGCTAAATAAAAAACTTCATTTTTTGGCAGACGCGTTTCGATTTATTAATCATCTTCGGTGCCCTAGCACAGTTTTATTACATGTATTGACGTAGTTTAAAGTATGTTAGTAATTCTAATCTGTTAATAAGTGCTATGAATATTACATTCTACTTACAGTTTTTGTTTCTTGTTTTTACATTGAAGTCTGGGGAAGTTTCATTTCGGTGCTTTTTCCGTTGCTTTTATGTGTTCCGCACATACACAGTGGTGTCTTTCTATTCGCACAAACTTTCTTCATATTAAAAACACACTATTGTTTCCGCACTTTTCTGTTTGTGTAATCACTTACGAGCGTTTGTTATTGTTTACATTACTGTGTTCAGAGATGCTTATTATTTCCGCAAGTATCTTATCAATTTGTTTGTTTCTTGGTTTGTGGTGGTGGGTGTAATCTTGTGAAATCTTGTTTGTGGAAGACCGCCTATCCCACAGTTCACCAATCTGGCCTCTGATGCTAGTTTAAACGTGCGTGAAGCGAACTTAGCAACACGAGGTATACAGGTTGTCATTATAAATGAAGACTATTTTGTCAAACGCAGCGGGTATAAGACGCATTTCGTGAAACGTCGATTTCAATATGCACTATACAGCTATTCAAATTGTGTAAATGATTAGCTGATGCTGTGAAGATGTCACTTTTAAATCAAACACTTATATTTTTGTCACCTATAATTTTGCCGAGAGTGTTGTCCTCTCATTCAGGAGGATACCGGTGTGAATCCCGATCTGGGCATACGGATTAGGGTTTTCTATGCATGTGGGTTGAATGGATAGCTGTTGCAACCGTTTATGAATGAAGTTGATGTTTCTCACTCTGGTTGAAAACATACCTAAAGTATGAACTAATTTTTTGAGGATCCACCCACGAAGTCTCTCCTCCAGAGAAAGGTTACGAGTTTATACTACAAGAGATGTTCCTAAGCACTCTTCCACGGGTTATCTGGTATTCAACAAATAAAAAAAAAATGTTACAGGTTCGGTCGGTCTCGAGCCAGAATGCACACATTTTTGCCCGTAACCCAGCAAACTCCACAATCAGGGTGCAATTCGCCTCGTCCTTCATAACACCGACAACCTTTTCATTAGGGGACTCTACCTGCCAAGCTATCTGTGTCCATATAAAGTAATTTAGGGCATCTAAACTGAGGAATGGTGAATTCTTAATGAAACTGATACATCTTCAGTCACCTTCTAACCATGTCAATCGATGACTTCCTCGTGGAGCGAATATTACATAATTTTTTCCTGTGTTCACTATCTTTTGCTGTTTTCATAACATTTCGTGAATTTATGAGGCGGGGTGCGTAAGAGGATTGACGGTGACTGGTGAGCGAGGATAACACTCTGGCATTACATTCGGGAAGCAACCATCGAGATTTAAGTTTTTTTTATAGTTTCCTGAAATTACTCCAGGCGAACGGCCCCTACACGCCTTGTCAAAACATGTGGTAAATAGAAACAGAATGAGGATCTGACCGCTAACTCAAGAAATTGTGAAACATCTGTCAATATTTGTAAGGCCAAGCATATTTTCATGATCCTTGACGCTGGTGTGTGCATGTATAAGTTGTCAATATTCTGTAAGTCCTAAAAGGTATATACTTTCGAAGTTTGTGCTTGGCACCTTTACCAGCTTGTTCTTGAGTGGTGCAGTGCGTGATAACTTTAGATACGTGCCAATGCCCGACAATATGCTATGCATCTGTAACCGCTGTTTCTGCAGAAAGTAAACATTCTTCTATTTTTCCCACTAACTGTGCTCTTTACCGCATTTGTCGCATGTGTTGGAATAAGAACTATCCATATCGCGTTGTTCATTATGTGCCCTTTGGAGGTTGTTCACGAAATCCATTTCGGAACAGACTCGTATACTCGCACTGACGAAAAATTTCATGAATAATCTAAGATCTAGAACTTAGTGGATGCTATATTCGGTGAATTTCTGCATTGCGACTGTAGGCATTTTGAAATCAGTGTAAAGTGATGGATTTTTTACGCTTTTGACTGCCTGCTAGTTGAAGAGTGAAGATCGGATATGGGACCTTAAACTTGCTACGCTCCTGGCTGAGGATTAAAAGATAAGTTATTAGAACTTCGGTAACTCCATTATCCGCCGCCAATGTTTAATGCTGGTATCTCAGCGCTAGAAATCAAGAATCTAAGTACTGAGGCATATCGCCTGTTTTATAAAATTTAGATTTTTATGAAATTAGTTAAGCTCCAAGTCAGACAAGTTTTGTAGGCATGACCGTTAGACTTCGAGATTTAAGCATTAAAACGGTTTATATTCCTACTTACAGTTTCAATGTTCCTTTTAAAATTTTAAAACGTGGCTTGTAGTCTATTTTAAAACCTTCGTAAGCTAAGCATATTTTATGCCACCAGAAATTTTGGTATGTATGTATAATCGAGCATACTATGATGCATACTTTTCATACTACACCAAGCGTGTTGGGTGAACGATTAACGTACTGGCATCGCATTCGAGAGGACGCAGGTTCGAATCTCAATCCGAGTATCCAGATTTGGGTTTTCCATGGTTTCCCTAAATCACTCCAGATGAATGTCGGGATGCTTCCTTCAAAAGGCCATGGCCGAATTCCCTCCAGTTCCAAGTCTCCAGTCCCTTCCCGCCTCTAATAACCTCAACAATTCTGTGCTTTCAAACAAACAAAAAACGTAACACTGAAAATAGTGCAGTCGAGTTTCATCACTGCCCCTACCTTGACATTAGATATCTGCATTTTACACTTACAGCTGCTCACCGCAATCCGTAAGCCGAAATGAGCTACTTAGTTTGACAAGATCTCAGAAATGATCCTATCACTTCACATTTCATCTAGTACTCGAGAACAACTGAACTTTGAACTGACTGAATTCTAGTAAACTACCTAGGATGGGGGCGTTAAGCCTGACGGTATCTTTCTTCATACTATACCGTGAGTGGTGGGTGAACGGTTAACGTACTGGCCTCGCATTCGGGAAGATGCGGGTTCGAATCTCAATCCGATCATCCAGATTTGGTTTTTCCATGGTTTCCCGAAATCACACCAGGTGAATGCCAAGATGCCTCCTTGCAATGGCCGAATTCCTTCTCGTTCAATGTGTCCACATATCGCGCAAAACTAAACTCACCGAATTCTAGTAAACTATCTTGGATGCGGACGTTAAACCTTGCGGTATCTTTCGGAAGAGTAGACCTCAACGGGCCGCCATACGAGTTATTATTCACTTATCACGGAAAACTAAACTGACCGAATTCTAGTAAACTAGCTTGGATGGGGACGTTAAGCCTGGCGGTATATTTCGGAAGAGTAGGCCCTGTAGTGTCTGGTTTTGAAGACGTTATCAAAATTGAAAAATTAATGAGATTACCTTCCTGTACCGTTACACCGGCGCTTTGCTAGGCATCACTGTAAAAACAATCGCCACCGTATATGTGACTTCTTTGAAGGGTATAAATGCCGTTTCTTACAATTACTTCAGTTCTATCATAGCTGTGCTCTAAAGTGGTCCGAAAACTGTGTTAGTAGTTTGGATTGATATTTTCTATTACTGTTAGCAGACTTTTATTTCTTCAAGATGGACAAATTCCTTGAACGGAGTGTTCGGTCTATGAGTGCAACTGATGAAAGCGTTGAGTCAGAATGAAAGAAACAAAAGTCAATGCAGCGGAAATATAGTGATAATTACTTATCCTACAGGTTTTCTTGGTGTGGTGAAATACGTGCCCAATCCTCGAGTGTATCGTTTGTGGTGAAAAATTCAGCAACGCTGCAATGATTCCCAGTAAATTGAAACGACATTTGTTCGGAGCACGTACCAAGGCGGGTGGGCTTCGCGTTCTGCGCAGAGAGAGAGGGGAGATGTATTGCGACGCTGCCAATTTGCTTCTGTCACTCAAACCAACACCACAAGCTTCCGCCGTCTGCTCCTGGCACTTGGCAACGGCGCGACTCGCACCACATGGTGGCGCGAACACAAAAGAAGACTGCCTTTTCAAGTACTCATACACACGGAACACTATTCCTTTCGTTTGTTTGTGAAACACTTGGCGTGATTCTTTACCATCAATCATAATGAACACTATGAGGGCAAAATAATCACTAAACACGCAACACTATAAGTGAAATAAACTGTAAACTTGAAGAACACAGCACGACGCGCACAGAACGAACACAGGAAAGCCACTGACACGCGATTGGCTGTGAGTCACGTGGTACAGCTCCACAGGCTACTGCGCATCCGCCCGTGACCCGCCTTCGTAGTTGCTCCGAACTCTAGTTATAAGGCAGCCGAACTTTTCGTAAAGGCTGGTGAAATGCTGTTAAAACCTGTTTATAAAGAGATGGTGAGAATAGTTCCGGGTTTAGAATCTGCTAGTGAAATTTCAAAAATTCCTCTTTCTGCTTACACAATCAGTCGCCGAGTTATTGATATTTCACGTGATATTGAAGACATTATGAAGGAGAAAATCAACAACAGTCAGAAGTTCTCACTTCAGATCGACGAATCCACAGATATTTAATCGCCATGCACAACTTCTGGCTTATATCGATGGAGATGTAATTGTAAGTAATTTCTTCTTTTGCAAAGAACTTCCAGAGCATACTACCGGTGAAGAAATATTTCGTTTGACTGCTGAATATTTGCGCCTTAATGAATTAACATGGAAGGATTGCGTTAGTGTTTGTACAGACGAAGCGGCTGCTATGACAAGCCCAGTGAAAGGATTTATAGCTAAAGTACGCGAAGTAAATCCCTACCTGCGAAGTGATCATTGTCTCATTTACCGTGATGCCGTTGTTGATAAGTCTCTGCCACCTTCTCTGAAAGATGTGCTGGACGAAGTATTAAAAGACGTGAACTTCATAAAATCGCGGCCCCTAAATTGGAGACTATTTTCTATTTTATATCAGGAAATGGGTTCAGAACACACTACACTCCTGCTACATACAGAAGTACGTTGGCTGTCACAAGGAAAGGTGTTAACGCGAATATTTGAACTTAGAGAAGAGGTCGAGGCATTTTTGACTGTTGAAAGACACAATCACGCGGATTTATTCGCAGATGGCGATCGAGTATGTAAGTTGGCATATCTTTCCGACATTTTCGTACACTTGAATGAGCTGAACATCAAAATGCAAGGTAGGAACGAAAATATTCTTATTAGTATGGATAAGATTAAAAGATTTGAGAACAAACTGGATTTGTGGTTACAGAGGATTTAAAATGGGTTGTGTGAGATATTCCCGACTGTATGGTCACTTGATGAAGGTAATAAAATAATGATGGACTTAATTAAAGAACATGTAGAAGTCTTGCAGCAGAGATTCAAAAGTACTTTGGAGAAAGTGTTGAAGATTTCGACTGGGTTCGTGATCCATTCGTTGCAAATTCGGAACATCTTCCAATTAATATTCAAGAGGAACTCGCAGATTTAAAAGCTGACAGAACTTTGAAATTAAAGCTTCTCGAAGTTCCTTTAGTGACGTTTTGGCTAACAATAAAAATGAATATCCGGCTGTCTTCGATACGGCAGTTAATGTTTTGTTGCCATTTCCAACTATATATTTATGTGACTTGGGCTTTTCGACGTTGATTGAGATTAAAACATCCAAGAAGGAAAGACTGAAATCCGTCGATGAAGAAATGAGGCTTGTATTGTCAACGATTTTTGCACGGATCAGCCACTTGTGTGCAGTTAAGCAGGCACAAGTATCACATTGAAGATATGTGTACAATTATTTACTTTAATAGTAATATAAAATTGCGCGATTATTAATTTTATGCAACCGCTGTTTGTAGCCATTATTTTTTACGTGTTAGGAGACTGTATACGCAAAAAATGTTGTGTTGTGAGGACAACCTTATGGTGTGCCGCGATATGGAAAAGGTTGCGGACCACTGGGCTACAGAACGGTCACGTGACAGCCGTCACTCGCCAATCAACAGCCACCATATTGCATTCCTTCCTTCATGTCGCATTTTGTTTATTTACTACAGTTAGATGCAGAAACTCGTGTAAGGAGAATGGTTTTCGATGTTTATGTTATATTATTTGTATCAGTTATATGCCAAAATTCATGTAAGGAGAAGGGATTCAATATTTACGCTATTTTATCTGTGTCAGTTATAAGTCCTAGGTTAAACCCGGGTCCCTCCTATCGCATGTGAAAGGCGACAAGAATTCTTAGCAAATTGAAGCCGGCTGCCGCCGCCATTTTAGGGGCAAGAGATAGCGGGAACTTTGAAACCCTCGTACAGTCATATAACAAACCACTGTAGAATAGAAAATTTTATTCTGTTAAGGGTCTTCACTTGCTCAAAGAAGATGGAATGACGTTAATTATAGAATTTCCGCTGACTATAATTAACTTTCGGACTTATTTTCTTCACTCTGAGCAATATTAAATGATGAAACACCGGTTCACAATTTTAAGAAGTCAGAGCTCAAACTAAATTTTCTTCTGAAGTTTAGCAATTATTTTTCTGATCAGTTCAAAGACAGAAGCTGGCATTCATCATATTGAAATGAAGAATATAACCGAGTAGTTCTATTAGTATGAAGGCAACCGAAGAAGGAAAGGTTTAGCTTTTCTATTATGACTATTTTTATCTTTTTTGTTCATTGTTATACCAAAATCTTTAACTTCTAAAGACTTAGCAATTCAGCATACGGGTCCAGGAAATCTAAGCATGATACTCCTCGCTAATCAAATTTTGTCAAGGCCAACAAAATATATTAAAGTGCAGTTTTCATATTACATACTACTTGAATTCTAGTGCACCCCCGGGTTTTAAATTATAACCTTGTACATCAAAGTCACTTTCCATTTAATTTTTCCCCTATTTTTGTATACTCCAGACTACCTAAAGTTTAGCTGGCAAGGTGCCAATGTCTACGTTAATTTTATACCACCGTTAATGCAATATCTGGAGAATAAAATTACGAAATTAATAACAATCATATCATTCTCATATGAGAATATTAGGGAAGTAAATACTAGAAATTAACTTGTCTACTTCTTTTATTCATTATAAAATAACACATTTTTGTTAAATTTCTGTCTGATTGATACTTTTTGCTTTTTATTGTGCATTTTTGCAGCATGATAAATCTCAGCCTCACAAACATATCAATCATTTTCTTCGAAAGCAGGATAACATGATTTTCAGGGTCCAGCGTGTGTTAGCTAACCTCTCCCTCAATTTATTCAAATATCGGAGCGGAAATCTGTATCGAAAGAAAGTATTAAACATGTTATCAGCGGGTTAGATAACATCCAGGTGTTAAGATAGTAGAAGATTCTGAACTTATTTAAATGGTTACTTACTTGTGAAACGACAAAATAGTGCCTCTTGTAGCACAGTTGGTGTAGTTATATGCAGCGCAAGACTTAACCATTGTAGAAAACACTTGTAAACCAAAAATATACAGTAGAGTCTCGCTTAATCCGAACTAATTGGGACCGGGCCTTGTTCGGATTACCGATTTGTTCGGATTAGCCAGAGTTACAGTTACTAATTTCTACAATGAAGTATACCAAGCATATAAGTAGGTACAGCATGGTAACAATTGGGAACAACTGGGTGAACAATGGCTCACTCTCACTCCCTCCCGTTATTGTTGAGATGTTTGAAGTGTTCGTAGGTCAGTGCACTCTCAGACGGCTCGCGAACTGCCTGAGTTAATCTTAGCAATCGATCGCTAACACACTTACAAAATTCGTGTACTACTAGCGTGTTATCGCCATGAGTAAACGGAAACATACGACGTTAACGCTCAGAGAAAAACTGGATGCTTTGAAGCGATTGGACAGTGGTGAGAATGTATCTAAGCTGGAGACGGAACTAGGTGTTGGTAAGGCAACCATTTGTGATTGGAAGAAGAACCGAGTGAAGCTTGAACAGTGCTGCGCAACGTCTTCGGGAAAAACACTCGAGATTTGGCAGACTCTGAAACAGTCCCAGTACGATAAAGTGGATGAAGCTCTTTTCTTTTGGTTTACACAGGAAAGAGAAAGGGGAACTCCTCTGAGTGGACCAATGGTTCAGGAAAAGGCTGTTTATCTAAACAAATTAATGAATGGTGATGAGTCTTTTAATGCAAGTACGGGTTGGTTGGACAGATTTAATAAACGTCATGGGATTCGTCAGCTAACAATTACTGGAGAGAAGCTTTCTTCTGACCATGATGCAGCGAAGGAATACGTGCATGAATTTAATAAACTGATAAGAGAGGGAAATTATTCTCCCCAACAAATTTATAATGCTCACGAGACAGGCCATAATTTTAGGGCATTGCCAACAAAAAGCCTGGCATCAAAAGCAGAAGTCCAAGCTCCTGGCTTTAAAATGAGCAAAGATCGTGTGACTTTACTAGTGTGCAGCAACGCTGCTGGTAATCACAAGCTCCCTTTAATAATGATCGGCAAATCTGTTAGCCCCAGAGCTTTCAAAAACTGCAACATGAAGTCCCTACCTGTATAGACCTACTATCACAACCAGAAAAAAGCATGGATGGATGGTAATCTGTTCAAAGAATGGTTTCACGACCAGTTTGTTCCCTCTGTCCGGCGGTTTTCCAAGGAAAATAATTTGCCTCCCCGTGCTATCCTTTTGATTAATAACGCACCATCTCACCCCAGCACTGAGGAATTATGTGATGGAGAAATCGTGGTGAAGTTTTTGCCGCCGAATGCTACACCACTTCTACAGCCGATGGACCAGGGCGTACTACAAACATTAAAAATGATTTACAGAAAACAATTCTTAAGAATACTGATCCAAGATGATAACATTCCTTTAGTTGAAAAAAAAACAAAACAAAAAACAAAACAAAAAAAAAAACAAATGTGAAGGATGTTGTTTATTGGGCTGCTGAGGCATGGCAGAAAATTTCAGAAAACACTTTGAGAAAATCTTGGAGAAAACTATGGACATCTCTTGAATTTCAGGACATACCAGCTGAAAATGAAGAGGAGAGTTTCCTAAAAATGGTACAGACAATCCCTGGATGTGAAGAAGCCTGTGAAGCAGACATAGATGAATGGATGGCAGCGGATGATTCAATACTGGAGCACCTTACTGACGTTGATTTAGTGGCTGCTGTGACTCAAGACCAGGTAGAAGTGGAATGTTACGACGAAAGTGACAATGGGACGGAATGTGACAAAGGAGAGTTGGTGTCACACACTGACGCGGCAGAAGCCTTTGATCTCGCGCTACGCTATATGGAGCAACAGACCACTGCTACACCAGCTGATTTAATGTTTATCAGACGATGGCGCAACTTTGCGTCATATAACAGACTGTCTTCATTACGCCAAAAAACAATTACTGAGTTTCTGTGCTCTAAAAAGCAGGGACGAAATGTGTGTTTCTAACCGTTGTAACTACTATCGTAAGTTTGACAGTTTTTCTTTCAGTGTTACGCACTTTTTAAATTTAATCTTTTCTAGCTAATTTTTCTGTATAAATTAAAATTGTGTATATGTACAGTAGTTAACCACAAAATTATATTGCGTATGAACTGTATTTTCAGGGTGTTTTAATTCTTTTACCATTTTTTATATGAAGACCATGTAATGCTTTGCCATGTTCGGATTAACCGGACGTTCGGATTACCGGGGTTCGGATTAGCGGGACTCTACTGTACTAGCACGCGATCATGTCAATTCGTCTCAACTGTACAAAAATAAACACTGAAAGCTACCGGTTGCCCTCAATATGGCGGCGAGCGCATCGTTCAATTTGCGAAGGAACACTAGCGCCGTTGCTCCTTCTAGTGTATAATATTGAAACTTCTTTGGTCAAACCATAACCTAAGATTTTTTCGGCAGACGGTAAGAAACTGTGAAGTGTATTTAAAACTAGGAGAAACGTAATGGTGTATTGGTCAAATAAATAACAGTTATCCGTTTTAGAAATTATAGTCTACGTGATCTGAAGTTAAATGAATTTATTTATGCATAATCCTAACCAAATACTCTGATAATCTAACCAGAGTAACATATTCATATAACGAGAGATATCATTAAAAATGACTAATTCGTTTCTCCTTATAAGCTTTTCCAGAATAAATTCTTACTACCGTTATATATGATACCATTAGTTTTTTTATACATGTGTTAACTATTAAATGAGATTTAATATAAACTTTTGATTAGATTTAAACAGTCAAGGATATGACTATTTACAGTATAAGCGATATGACACTCGGAATACAACAACGATATTATTGTCGCAAAATAGCAGTGAGCAGAGATATTAGAAATACGGAGAGCAGGGAAAAAAATTAATGCGAGGCAATTATGTGTCACAAAGTTATAATTAGTACGTTCGTTTAAATTTACATATTGCTTTTTATTTACCTACGACAACCAGATGCAAAAATTCATGTAAGTAGAAGGATATTGTATGTGTACGTTATATTACCTTTATCAATAATGAGTACTAGGTTAAAACATAACCTACGTTTTTTTTTGTTTTTTTTTTTTTTGCCGGAGATAAGAAACGATGAAGTTTATTATTAAAAACTCAAAGGAAGTTTACACGAAATGTACAAATCACGAAATATATCATTCAGATAAATGGCAGTTATCCGTTTTTGATATTATATTTCCCGTCATTTAAAGTAAAATAATATAAATAAATCGGTATTACTGGAGATCGCGATTCTGCCAGGAATTGCTGTGGTAAAATACAAGAATCCTCTAAAAATATTTTCCGTAGTACATTTAAATGTATTATGCCCGTCCACGATGTATTACAACCTAATTTCTGCTTGAAAATAATGGTAGTCTACAGGCTGTATTACAACGGAATCACTGCTTAAAAAAAAAATATGTCTTGCGATTGACTACAGCATTTGAGAGTAGTAGAAGTTATGATTTTCAAAAACAATATTAATGGAGGGTTGTGGTTAAGTTGACCAGAAAGCCCACCGACAAATTTGATTACAGTGTATTTCACTCTGAAATGAGTTTTACAAACCAATTAAACTGCTTTCATATGCGCCAAGTTACCGAAGGTATTAATAAATGCGGGTGAACGTAATTCGTACCTATCGTGCTGAAGTGTGCCTGGACTAGGAATAAAACTGATATTACATGGATAGCAAAAGTTTCTGGATTCCTAATTTATTTTTCATTTTATTGGTTTTATACATCCGCCTTCATTAATTCAGTAGAAGTTACTACTGTATTGCTGTGTAGAACATTATCAAATCAAGGCCACTAGCATTATTTAATAACAATCCCGTATAATTAACCAACTGCAAAATAATAATAATAATAATAAAATGAACTGCCAGAATATGGCGTTCAAACCGTCATTTTTGACGGGATAGAAGCTAGTGGAATAATAGCATGAAGCATTGTATCGAGTCGCGCCGCGTACGGGACAACTTCGTTAATATCGTATCGTTTCGTTACTCGTTACTTTAGGTACAATCGAACACTAGCATGAAGTATCAAATCGCATACGGGATGACTTCGTTCGTACTTGGTAAAGTTTAAGTAAATTGTTTATTTAGTAAAATAAGTTTAGGTAAGTTATTTGTTTGGATAAAATTTAAAGTAAAGTAATTAGCATATGGATCTTACGGAAAACCTCTAAATGTACACTTGATTTGCTGTAATGAATTTTATATTCCAAAGAATAATCTAATTTCAAAACAAACACATGTTTGCACACACACAAAAAGACCTGACTGTGACATATCTAGTGACAATAACTAATGGCGGTTATTTTTTTAAAGTAGCCTACTCAAATCCCTGCATACAAGTCTGAAATGATAATGGGACATGTATTTAACAAATATTATAATCTCATCAAAGTATTTCGTTTTAAATAGGAGGTTTCACCACTGTCTTCCTTTACTGTTTTCATTTATTTTTGTAAATTCTTCGTCTTTTTGTGATAGATTTGTTCAAATAATTGTTGACATATCATAAAGTCGGGCCTGCAGGCAGAGTTCTACTGACTCCCGCTTTAATTGTTTCATTTTAAAAATATCAATATTCAAAACATTTAAATGAATAACAAAGTTACAGGTCAAACATACGGTTAGATTCGCAATTGTTGTTGCGTCGCGGTTATAACAAACATTCAACAACAAAGCCAGTACCACATTGCTCACATGGAACCTGCGTTAATAATACAATAATTAACACTAGGCAAAAGGAATAAAGTCATTGTACCTTGTTGTTTCTCTATGGAATTTTGGAACTGCAAAAACGAGTTGCTAGATATGTTTCTGGAAATTATCGCAGAACGCAATCAGTAACAGATATGATAAAAGAGCAGGAATTGGATTCATTGGAAGACAGGAGGAGGGTGAACAGTCATGGGAGTGTACAAGGAGTACATTGATGATGAGGCATGGAAAGATATTGGTGTAAGAATTAAAAGTAAGGCTTGGAAGGGAAAAGATGACCATGACCACAAGCTGGCACTCGATTTCAGGCACAAGGGTGTAGGAAGATTCTCTTTTTTAGGTAAGGGTGTCAGGGATTTAAAGTTACCAAGAGAAATTATGAATAATTTACCAAAAACGTTGAAATAATTTAAAGTTAAAATTTGTAGAGGGCAAATGTAGGTGGATACAGAAAATAGAGGAAGATGAGTGTGTAGGCAAATTGCCGCTGGAGCTTGTGCTGCATTGCAATTTAATTAAATATTATTAGAACAAAACAAGTGCAGAGATGTATATCACAAACTATTAGACAACTATTTTTGAATAAAAATCCGTCTTCTAACAACTGTTTTTTATTGACTTTCATCTACCAGACGCGTTTCGCCCTTCTGGAGTGGGGCATCGTCAGTGGCTATAAATAACATAATATTATCATCATATTTGTGTATGTGAATTATGGAAATTAATTATATACATATGTTCATGCTTTAAAATTTTAACGTCTGTATGTTAAATCTGCTATAATTATGATACTATAAAACAATATATAGAATAATGAACGATCAATGAATAAACAGTAACTATCTCAAATTATGCATACAAATTTTCTATTTACAAGTTGTGCACTGTAATTTTAATGTTAAGCAAAATAAAAACTACAAAATTAGTCTTCACGTTGTCAAAATTAGTTACCTGCGGCAGCTGGAACGTGTTCGTATCTATACGACAACTACGAGTAACGAAACATGCGAGTAACGAAATGAATTTGTGAGTGACGATTCAGTACTTCGAGTCAGGCGACGAACCCGCTACTCAGTAACTAATACATCATTACTTTTATAGCTCTAGACTGATTAAAGTGACACTGTATAAAACCTGTTCAGAGATATTTATTACTTTCAATGTAGAATATTATTTTGTATTTCGAATTTTAAAGACCTGAAAATAAAATGTATTCTTAATTCTGACTCTCTCTTCAGTCTTTTAGTTAGCGAGTCTCCGGATTTTTATACCCAATCTACAGAAATTTTAGTGGCCATCTACGGATATTCAAAGCCAAGTGGCTGGCAGAACTGCTTCAGCGTCAGTTTAAAAGCTTCAAAGTTATTGGTTGGTATTCGCCATTTGTATATTGCCTGGCCGTATGTTACAACGACGAATACCTCCTAAGGACATTGCCTGGCGCAAGGCGAACTTCCCACCGTTCAAGTGGAAAAGCAATGTATGCGTTCGCATACTCACTGCCCCGAAATTTCTAGACAATCTCGATAGATGTAGCGAACGGCATCTTTACACTCATAGTGCATGCGACTTGCTTGGCAGCACACACACGAATGTGCTTGGCAGCACACACTCGAATGAATCACTCCATTCGCAGCCGCAGCGTTTACAGACGTGTGACGTCACGAGTGTCGTTGCCAGGTAGCAAAGGAGCGTTTTGGCGGGCTTTTAAATTCTTTAAATTTTAACTTTGAATTTTACGCAAAATAAGAAGACACTTTCGTCAAAAACATCTCTGTACTCGGTGAGTAAGGTGTACCAATAAACAATTTAAAACCATTTTCAAGAAGTAGTCAAATATCCAATGCCGTCCGGACCTGGGGCTTTATGTTTCGCCATACTGTTTATGGCTCTGATCACCTCCTCTATTGTTATGTTTTCCCCTTCCGACGTGGCTGTATACAACTGTAATTTTTCTATGTGTATCACTTTCAGTGTCTTCTACGTCGTCGGGTAATAGTTGTTGCAATAGTACCTCGGCCGTAATGGTCCAGTTCTTTATCATGGTCCCATCCTCATCCCTCACGGTAGCCAAAGTTGTGGGTGGTCTAATTTTACCTGCAACTATTTTGTTTGGTATTCCCCAGGGGTCTGACCTAAGATTTGCTCTAACATATGCCTCCCAGCTTCGAGTTTTCGTCAGAAGCAGTTGTCGCTTAAAAGCTTCTTTTCTCTCTCTGTATCTGGTGAAAATGATATACCTATCATCCGCCACAAGGCAGCGTTGGTATTCCCTTCTCGCCTTTCAAATGTTTTATCTCGGTCTGTACAGCCATTGGTTCCATGGCACATCTCCCTCACCATTTTTATTTTCGCTAGTGGAATACTGCCCTTCATTGCTGTTTGAATCGATTTGGTCAGTTCCCTCGCAATATAATCCACGTCATTCCCCTCTATTAGCCTCACTGGTGTCCGGAAGCCCTCCCGTAGTCTAGACCATGCCGCTCTCTTGATATTGTACCGGTGTTTGATATTCTCATTGCTAACAGCCTCCGTTCGATCACTGGAAAGATAATATAAAATTATGTTATGATCGCTCGTGGTTTGGTTGTCTAGAAGTCTCCAGTTTTTTAACATGTTCCCCACATGTTTGCTGGTAAGCGTTACATCTATATTGGATGTGGCCCCCTATCTGTCATTGAAAGAAGGGTGATTGTTTGGTCTATTTGTTACTTGCAGAAGTAATTCGTAAATCAGCTCCATCAAGTCCTCTACTCTCTCGTTAGTTTGTTCACTGTACCAAAGTACTGACCGTGCGTTTGTATCAGTTGCTATGATTATTTTCTGATTCCCCAGGCTATTGAATATGTCTCTAATTTTATTTAAGTACAGACCTATTGGATCTTTATATTGAAAGTACATAGACACCACTATCACGTTACACCATCCTGGGCTGATTTCTACATATCACAGAATTGTGCGATTTTCGTTGTTGTTAAGCTCCTGTTTAGGACTATTATACCTGTGATGGGATGTTCCCCGTCTGCTATAATCTGCGCTGAGGCTGGCATGTACGGTATCAATCCTCTATTTGAATGTGGTTCTTGTTGGCATAATACATCCCAGCTGTTTTCTTCTGCTAATTTTATCAACTCATGGAGAATCAGTTTGCTCCGTTAGCATTTATCTGTGCGAATTTTATACTATCCATTTAGAGATGTCTAATATACACATCGCACTTGGGCCATTTAAGCTGGGGGTCAAACCTAATCCTTCCTTGAGCCATAACAAACTGTTTGTAGATTTCGTCAGGATCAAACATTTCGTTACGTCTATCAAATATCTTTTTAACTAGGGTTAACAGCTGGGACGGTTCTGCAGGCAGGTTGTTAGCTTTAAGCTGAATTTTCTCTACTGCTTCCACCTTTGGAAAGGTTATCGACTTCCCAGCCGGGTGCAGCAAATGTGTTACGTGACTGAGTGCCATTTTCAGCAGATTCTCCTGTTCCAGTTTATTCTGTCTCAGCGTGTCTTCCATATTCGCATACAGTGGCTTAGGATCTACTGGATTATTTTCTACAAAAATCCCCACGATTGGTGTATCTACCTCGAGTTCTTTTCTGACACTGTAAGTATGTAAGGAGTGTCGTTTCGGTGGTGGCAGTTTGATATTTCTACGGAGTACTAATTTTTCTACATTTAAACCATCAGTCTTTGTTTCATTTTCAATGCTGGACCAGAATGTTTGCTCGGCCATAATACCTCTCCGTTTACCCATCATAGCCCCGCTCTATAACGAAGATTGCTCGAATTGTTTCTTTCGCAGCCTTGTCCACATCAAAATCATTATCTCCGACTTGGGAAGGACTGAAGCAACTCCTCAACCTCGGTCAGTTGGCTTTGCTGATGTTATATCGCCGTTGGATATTGGTACAGTCGCCTTCACGCGCACCGTCTTGCAATCTTCCCATTTCGAACATTGAGAACCAAACCACCAGTGATCACAACTTAATAATCACCTTCCTCCCGTTTACTAGGTTCTCTGCTCTTCGATTTGTTATAGTTATATCTGTGTTCGATTTGACACCTGCGCGGTCACTGAACATGTATGGATTGTTTGGCTCGTTTTTGACATACAGCTGTAATTCTCCAATTAGATCGAGTAACTTTTCTCCTAGTGCGTCTGTAAGACCACTGTGCCAGAGTGCAGATTTGGCATTTGCATCGGCAACTATCACCGTAGGGCTATCGCCTATGGCTATACATATTTCTCTAATCCTACAAAGATAGGGGTCAATATCGTCTCTGTACTGAAAATACATATTAACGAGGACTACATTTCCCCATTGCGTACCTATCTCCACACACACCGTATGCTTATCGCAGAATTGTGTTATTTTTGTGACAGTGATCTGCTTTTTGAAGAATATGAGGGCACTCATAGATTTTTTTCCCTCTCCAGATTATCTAAGACGTCTCTGGCATGTGTGAGATTTTCCCTTCGCTGGATTAGGGTTCTTGAAGATAGAGGAAATCTAATTGCATTTCCTCAGCTAGTTTACTCACTTCATGCCAAACCAGACTGGTTCTCCTGCAGTTTAATTGCGCGATCTCAAGTTGCTGTGTACCCATGCTCATGGATGCCGAGTATGGATATTGCACTGTGGCCATGGCTGTCTCGAGTCAAGCATTATTCTGCCATGTTCATCACAAAGTGACAGTAAATTTGATCTTGATCAAAGATTTCGCTTCGTCTGTAAAATACATGCTTGACTAAAGTGAGTAACTGCGCTGAATTAGAAGGTATATTGTTTACCTTAAGTTGAATACGATCAATTGCCTCTGGTTGCGGAAATGTGATGTTTTTGCCATTTGGATGTGCTATTCTGGTTAGATGGCGTAACGCTAGAGTGAGATTTTGTTTTTCCTCTAGTCTAGCGAGCTGAAGATTGTTTTCAAACTTTTGGTAGATATGGTCTGGTTTTTCGTTCGCTCGGTTATCGGAGCCGTCACTAATTTTGCAGTAGTTGGATGCCATTTGAACTGGTCCTACCCATCCAAGTCCAGCTTGTTTTGATTGAGTCCTAGGAGAAATATCACATATGGTGGAAGTAATCTCTGAGTATTGGAGGATAGGTTCATTTGTCTGCGAGCCTACGCCGTTTGCTGTTCCTTTCCCTTCTTGCAATATTTTCTCCCGGTATCTTACAGCCCTCTCTGCGTTCCGCCTCTTGCTTGATGACGTGTTTCTTGTTTTATTCCTCTTTCTTTTCCTTACTGTTTCTTCTATTACGTTGGTAATTATGCTCAAAAATTGATCTTTATAAGATTTATCCATCCCCTTGGAGTTTCTTCTACTGTCCATAATCTGTTCTGTTCTGTTTATCAATCTTTGAAGAAACAGTTGGTATGTCGGACAATCTTTACCAGATTTATTGCACGATTATCCCCGTTTCCGGCGTGGGATACAATCAGCTGACTGTAAGGACTTGCTACAGCGGTCTTTCTTGTGGCTAGTTTCTATACAATGTTTGCAAGTGGCCGACGTTTGGGTACAATGTTTGCTAATATGACCACAATCGTAGCAATATATTTTGGTACTACCATGTAATCTTCAGCAGAGATGGCACTGAATTCAATGTATATTTTTCTTTTCTGCATTATTTGCTTCCTTATGTCAGCACTTTCTTCAACAATTTGATGGACAGTGCTTTTTATCTCTGGAGCCTGTTCGAAATTTTGACTTGAATCCCTCAAGAAATTGTTGTCTTTCTATTTTTCCTTCGAAATTTTGCTCATATACTTTTTCTGGAATTTGATAAGGCTCAAGTGACGTGGGTTCATGGTACAGAATCAACAGAGGTTTCATTTTCCGCGGCGTTTGACACTTCAGATTCTCATTTAGTTTTTTTATTTTCCATGATTTTTCTTACATCATTTTGAGATGTTGTTTTTACGATTACAGAATTATTTGTGCTACGTATTTTGTTTATTTTTATTTTATCTGTCCCCGGTTTTATGATTCTGGTTAGTTTATCAGCAACCTGTTTTGGAGTTTCTCCATTCTCGGAAGTTATGAAGACAGCTGCACTAGTAGCTGTTTTTTCGGTTTGACTTTAATGTAGGTGCCATCGCTGATTTTGTCACAGCTGCATAACTAGATGCTGACAGTTTTTTTCTGCACGTTCAGTTCTCTGTTCTCATCTCTGAGTGTCCTTATTTCTTTCTTCATCTATTAATTTCTCCCCTCTATGTGGGCTATAACCACTACGATGACAGCAAGGTTGTCCTTAAATTCCCTCAGTTTGAATTCAGTCATGTTTTGGCCTAACAGTTTGTTAACATAAGCAACAAGTTTTACGTACATGCTATTAACTGTGTCGTTGCACTTTGATTCGAGATTTAATCTCTGTTTTGTATTGCTATTATTGTTACCTTCAGTCGAGTTATGATGTCAGCTGAGACCTGAGGCAGGCGACTGGTGTTGATTCACGTCAGCTGGATGCCAGGGTGCTGACAGTGCGCGCTGACGCACCAGCTCCTTGATGTTGAAGCACTGACGCGACGCAGGCGCGGCTGCGGCCGATGACTGTAGACTCGTGGCACTGCTGCCCCGTTCCCCGAACTGTCTCTGTATGCTTTCCACATCCACCAGCCCGACACGAAACCACACCGTCAAAAAGTAAACCAAACTAATGACTGCGGGGAGTCGGCCAAGTGTCTTTTTCTTTTATCTGCTTAACGTCTCTCTAACAGCGAGGTCTTTAGAGACTGGAAAGGATGGGGGGCAAGGAATGGGAAGGAATTAGGCCTTGGCCTTTTGAAGGAAGCATCCCGACATTTGCCTGGAGTAGTGTTGCAAACTGAAAAAAAACAAAATGTTTCTTTTTGTGAAAAAAAACATGAAAAAAAACCTAGCACCCGTGTTTTTTTTTCTAATTTTTTTTTTTTTTTTTTTTTTTTCAGAAAGCAATATATTTGATAAATTATAGTTTTATTTAAGGAACTTCCATTTTCAAGTGTGTTTTAAGTCTTACTGAATCATATAATGTCTCACATAATGATTCAAAAGTGTATCTATATAGGTAAAATAATTTTATTCATCCTCTATGTCAGTACCACATTCACTAGTATCAGCACTACCAACACTAGTTCGGTTGGTGACGGAATTTTCTGTCTCCTCTAACTTCAGAAATAGTTAAATTTTCTTTTACTGGTTGTTCTTGTATTGTACGTAAAAGATTTTGAGATTGCAATTTTAAATTGTGAGCAAAGTACACACTGTGCATAAAGACTGCGCCAATAGTTCTGTATTACGGTCTTTTAAGTTTGAATTAAAATCTATTATCATACAAAATAGGAGCTTTATTTCTTTTCAATCGTTTGTTTACAACAACGGTTGCAAGGAAACGATTCATAATAATACTGACAATTTAATGAGTCAGTACCACTATACTCAGAGTTAACAAGTATACGAATATAAGGAAAGCCCAATAAGTAGTAAAAAGAGGCAAAAAAACATGGATAAATTTTAAATTCCTAATTTTTTTAAAAGATCTGTAGGTAATTTTGTAGGGCTGGCAGCACTATTTCAAATAGCAAGTATCAATCCAAACAATGGGGAATGGGGATTCCTTCTAGCGCAACCTAGTCTCTTCGGGAAATCCCCGTTCTTAAAGAAAATTTCAGTCAATTTCGCCAATATTTTCGTAATTTTTTTCCCCTACTGAACCAGAAAAATATAGTAGATTTTAAACTAAGATAAGTACTTAGAATAAACTCTAAAACAGACATTTTAAACGATAACTGCCTTACAAATTTGAGATTTAGTAGTTGTGAAAAAAAAACGTGTTCCAGAAAAAAAACATGTTTTTTTTTCAAAGTTTTTTTTCAAGCCAGAAAAAAACCCGTTTTTTACAACACTAGCCTGGAGTGATTTGGGAAGGCCAAGTGTCGGACATCACGCGGTGTCGTTTGAACTAACTTCAATCGAGTGAGCGCCAATAATAAGAGAAGTGTCGTTACTGTAATTGTGCGCATCAGTATTAGTCTAGTGTGTGGCCGACCCGTATGCGTTACAAAATCGTAGGGCATGTATCTTTCAGCAGGTAAATAAACGTTAAATGATATTAAGTTTTAATGAATCTTATGTTATTATCAGTACTTACAGTAAAGAGTGAGTTGTTAAAAAACTGTGTAAAACTACTTTCAAATTATTTGATTAAGTTTTATGTACAAAACAAGATTTATGAAATGAGTTCGCGTGATCGTGATGCCGGTGGAATATTTGAGTAGGGTAGTTTAAAAAGGAAACCAGCTATTAGAAGAAAGCTGGTGCTTTAATTAAATAATAAGAAAAGCTGCAAACATTATTTTTAAATCACTGTATATATCTTTCAAGGCATTTATATATACCTTAGATTATCATCATTACTAATTTGTTGTTTTTATGTTTTGTTAACTTTTATATATCTTGTAATATAACATATCTACATCAAGAAATTCAAGCTAAGCAAAGGCTTAACGTGTCCCTAGTTGGCCCAAACGAACATACATACATACATACAAACACACACACACAATATTTTAAAATTTTATTTATTTATAACTTTTGCATTTCTCGTCAATCATAAGAAATACCTATGTTTGGTTCACATACTTTGCACAAAGAACAAGGGCCTCACGAAAATCTACCGCCCGTAGCCCCGCAGTGGTTAAGGCCACCGCTGATGACAGGTTATGAGATAGAGGAAATTGCAATGGAAGAGGTCTGATTTACCCTAGCTCAACTGCATCCCAAGAAGGCACGGGGTTACTAAAACTTGTGAAAATGGTTATGAAAAATCTACCTAACGAGGCTGTAGAACATCTGACACGGATATTTAATGCAGTTACCCTTGGCCAGCGTTTCCCCAACTGTGGGAAGCGGGCCATAGCGGTAGTCGTCTCGAAACCTATCGAGAAAAGTACTTTTCGCTTAAAACTACCCTCCAGTCAAACGACTACTACCATTATTAGGAAGAGTCTTCGAGAGGCTCCTGCTCAATCGCCTTGAAGTCCATATATGGAACGAACAGATACTTCCAGACGTCCAGTTTAGATTCCAACGAGGACATTCCGCATCTCAGCGGATCATACGGAATATCAAGCGAACAACGGCTGCTTTCAATCTGTAAGGGAACCAGATAAATCCCCGAAACATAGCGTAAAAGTAAAGTGAATATACGCGTCTTTCTAGCTGCACAGCCGTGCGCTGTAAGACGAGTCGGTATGCGCTGTATCAGCAAGACAGCATTTGGCCGCGTGAGACGCAGCAGTGCGCCTGGGACTTTCGTACGTAACGCATCGATGTAGCGAGTATTTCGTGATTTACTACCAACATCATCGCTTTGTGCCCCATTTCGGCCATACGAGTACAAATTCAAGCTCGCGGGGGTACTGCTAACACACTGCGTGGTGCAGAGGTGACGTTCCTGTATATGCAACTGTCCGTGTGTGTTTTACGGCGAATAAACTGGAACTAATCTGTAATCTCTGTTTCCGTCAGCAAGAAACCTTTCCAATCCGTATCAGGCTAGCACCACTCAAGCCAGAACTCTACGCAGCCTTCAATTTAAAACATCTAATATCTTTAACAGCTATTGTCCCCGCAGTTGTCAATTCTGGGTGATCAATAATCGGCTGGTGTCAGATAGAAGGCAGTTGTCCTGAAAACACGAAGAACAACATCAAGAAGACGACACTATCGGGCAGGTTGGTACCCATACGTCCGATAGTCAATCAGTCAATCAATCAATACAACCACTCAGCCATCCAAGACAGGACTTTGGCGTCGTCTGCGGGATCCAATCCCAGCACCATACGCATACAAACAGAGTCCTACTACAAACCATCAGAGATAATGTACATAAGTGGCACTGAAAATAGCGTGTATTTTTATGCAGTGTGGCACAGTAGTATGCTGCTGAGGCGCTACCATCAGGGACTTCCCACCCCGATAGTGAAGCTACTACAAAGCTACCTATCAGGAAGAACCTTCAGGTTCAGAGTAGACGGAGCCTTATCCACGTTACTCTATCAACGCAGGAGTACTTCAGAGTTCGGTGCTGGGACCCGTGTTATATAAATGTATTCAACAGAATAGCAACGTTCGTCCTGCACTGTAAACAGATGATGCAGCTTTCTTCGCAGAACAAAGTCACTGTCATCAGAATACTCCAGGATGTCTTACAACAGACGGTAGTATGGGACAGAAGGTGGAATATATCACTGGCAAGACCCAAGCGATAATGTTGACGAAATGGGTAGGTAAGTGATATCCACAAAATCTAAATTCGTCACTTAACCTCAATGGAGAAACATGGAATGAAGATAAATGCAAAGAAGAGTCAGCTTATTAGATACACAAATAAAAAACAAAAGGTTAATTATGAATATAAGGTGGGGAAAGAATTGCTTGCTGAAGACTTGAAATGTAAGTATCTTGGAATTACTTTTGATAACAAACTTAACTGGGCAGGACACATAGGACAGGTGGTAGGAAAAGGTTTCAAAGTTCTGCACTTGTTGGAGAGAGTGCTGAGGGGATGAACGAGAGAAGTCAAGGAATTGGGTTACAAAACTTTGGTCAGACCATTGCTCGAATATGGTAGCGTAGTATGGGACCCTCATTTTACGTATCAAATACAGGAGTTGGAGAGGGTGCAAAAAAGGGCTGCTAGATTTGTTTCTGGAAATTATTGCAGAATGCAATCAGTGACGGATATGATAAAGGAGCTGGAATGGGATTCATTGCAAGACAGGAGGAGAATGAGGAAGGTCATGGGGGTGTACAGGGCATATTCTGGCGATGAGGCATGGAAAGATATTGCAATAGGTATGAAAAGTAGTGCATGGAAGGGAAAAGATGACCATGACCACAAGCTGGCACTCGATTTCAGGCACAAGGGTGTAGGAAGATTCTCATTGGAATGAGTTACCAAGAGAAATGATGAATAATTTACCGAAAACTTTGAAAGAATTTAAAGATAAAATTTGTAGGGGGCAAATGTAGGTAGGTGCAGGATAGGGGGAAGATGGATGTGTAGGGAAATTGCCACCGGAGCCTGTGCTCCATTGCAATTAAATTAAATTAAATTAAATATCGCATTGTCACCCACCGTAAGGTACCTCAGCGTGACGCTGGATAACCGATTGACATGGTCACATCGGATCCACCAATAACTGAGAAAAATGACAACTTGATTACATGAATTGTCCCATGTGCTCAACAGGAACACCTCAATGGCAGCAAACACTGGCATCAACGTTTACTGCAGCCAACTTTATCCAGTGATATAATTCGCGTGTCGGATGTGGGGGTACATGTCTAAGACCAGCTTGGCCACGCTACACACCGAGCAGAATCGGACACTGCGGCACCCAATACTCATCCGTCCCACAATTCCTTACAAGCTGCTAAAACAATAAATGACAAGGCCGAACTGGGAAGGCGAAGTTTAATGCTGAAAATAACACAAAGCCAGTAATAAGAGTGTTACTAGTGAACTGTAGAATTATAATGAATAAAGTAATAGAATTTTTAAAACTTAATAGAAATCCACGAGCCACAAGTAACTATAGTCGTATAGTCTTGGTTATAAGAAGCATTACTAGACACGAGGTTTTTCCCGATGGTTACACAGTGAACCACAGAGATAAAGGAGCAATAGGTGAGGGACAATCACACGTGTTAGCAAAGACTACAACGGATCACTGGTATTTATGGATCATGACCATGAATTACTTGGAGTAGATTTCTGGGGTAGTAAAAACAAAAAAGTCAGGATGTTGGCTGCTCTTCATAGTGAATGATGGATATTAGGATCTTGGGGAGAAATTAGATTCATACAAGAGTTCAGAAGTGAAAATAGAATGGTCATTATTGGTGGGGATTTAAATTTACCAGATTTCAACTGGGTAGAAAATAGGATTAATAAAAGAAAGGAGAATAGATTTTCAAATAACTTAATAAAGGAAGGAAGCTTTACAGAAGTGGTAGAGCCGAACACAAGGGACGAAATATATTGGATAGCTTCATACTAAAGCCCAATAATAACCTTGTGGGGTGTCAAGTAACTGAAGGAATAAATAGTCATGAAGCAGTTCTGATGGATATTGGATGATTCTGGAAACCAGTAGCCAAAATTATACTGAAAATAGATACTATTATTAAACGGTACAGATTTCGAAATTGAAAAGATATTTCAGAGAAAGTTGCAGCAAATGGGAGGATGCCACAAGCACAGTGGAATCGAAGTTGGAAGAATTTAAGGAGATATTAACAAAGGATGAAGAAATATTTATCGAAAACAGAAAATAAATACAGAATCTTCACACTATAATAGGGAGGTGAGGCGGTTAAAGAGCTTGGCGAGAAGAGAATTTAAGAGAGTGAAGAGACAGCAAGGCAATAGGGAATACTTGAAACAACTAAAAAAAATGAATTAATAATGGAAAAAATTGATTTATAAACAAAATTATTGGTGCGGCCAACCACTGACGGATGCACCTAGAAATTTCTATGGCTATATTAAACAAATGAGGGGATTGGAGGGGGTTGAGACAATTGATGATAAGGATGAAAAAGATGTTGAGGGTTTGAAAAAGGCAGAGATTTTAATTAACTGTTTTAGTGAGACCATTATGGACTGTGATCCAGGAATGGAAAGGATGTATAAAGGAGGGCGAGCTTATCCACACAATTAGAAATGAGCAGCTAAAATATCTTAAATTCATCCTGAGGATATCATGAACGAACTAAGAAAGGTAAACAAGAATAAAGGGGCCAGTGTAGATGATAGTGCTACGGATGTCTTACAGATTAGCAGGATGTGACATTGTATGTTCCTTTGAAATGCTGTTTAAATTGAGTCTAGATGCTTACTGCTTATTAGGGACTGAGCGATAGTAGTACCGATCAAAACAGAGGAGGTTACAAAGAGGGTCGAAAATTGCAGGCCTATCAGCTTAAAACAGTGATAGGTAAATTAATGGAGAGAGCGATATTCAACCACATCAGAAAAGTAGGCGAGGAAAGTAATAGGATAAAATTGACAGGGAAAATCAAATTGATAGTGTAGCACTAGATCTTTCAAAGAATTTAAATAGAGTGAGCAATAAGATGGTACTAAATAAGGTAAACACTATTGGAGTGGACGAAAAAGTGATTTGCTTCAAACATAGAAAGCCGAATTTGAAGAGATATATCAGAGAACGTTTTAGCAAATGGAAGGAAGGCACAAACACAGTAGAGCCAAGGTGAGACGAGTTCAAGGAGATAATAAGAAAGCGGGAAGAAAAATTTATTCCAAACAAAAAATAAAGAGAAGTAGAGAACCTGTGTACTATAATAGGAAGGTGAGGAGGTTAAAGAGGTTGGTAAGAAGGGAACATAACAGAGTTAAGAAAAAGCAGGGTCGTAAGGAATATTTAAAAACAATTAAGGGGACTGGTACGTGAATAACTGTCAAAAAATCGATTTTTCAATTTTTGTTTTAAAAAATTCTCTGTAGTTTTCTGAGCAAGAAAAAGTTTACTTTAAGGAAATTGGCCCAAAGGAAGCACCAAAAATTACATAAATTTAAAAGTGGCTGCACACACGACTACGTCCCGGTGCCACGCAGACAGCTCTGTCAAAAAGAGAATTTTGGTATAACTTATTTTGTACAATGAAATTACTCAACAGACTTTAGTAGACAGTATGAGAAATGCTGTTCAGGAAAGTGTGGCTATGAATGATGGCAATACATGTTTGGCTGCAGCCCTAGATGCATCATGGCAACGAAGAGGCCATAGTTCTCTAAATGGTGTAGTGACAGCTACCTCCTTGGACAGTGGTAAAGTCATTGATGTAGAATGTATTACCAAGTACTGTCGTGGCTGTACAAGTGGAACTGTAAAAAAAGGTTTCATTAACTTTAGTGGCTATAGTGGAGGGATGGAGTCTGACGGTGTTGTGAAGAAATTCCACAGGACATTGGAGAAATATGGTGTGATGTATACATCCTACCTAGGTAATGGATATTGAAAAGGTTACCAAAAAGTATGTGAACTATATGGTGACATAAAAATTATAAATGGAATGTGTTGGACATGTTCAGAAAGGTTAGGTACAAGATTAAGAAATTTGAAGAAGAATTTGAAGGGAAAAAAATTATCTGATGGTAAGTGTATTAGTGGACATGGTAGGCTTACAGAAGAAGAAATAGACAGGTTGCAGTATTATTATGGACAAGCTATAAGAAAAAATAAAAACAATCTTGATGGAATGAGAAAAGCAGTTTGGGATATCTTTTTTTTCATAAAGGATCCACAGATGACAACCCGTGTCATGAATTGTGTCCACCTGGCTGTGAATCATGGTGTGGCTACCAGAGGGCTCTCACTCAAGGTGAGATCTACAATCAAACACTCTTTGCCATTTGCTATAATGGAAGTTGTAAAACCTATATATAGGATTCCTAGTGACACAAGATTATTAGAGAAATGTTTACATGGTAGGGCTCAAAACACAAATGAAAGTTTTAACAACTATATATGGGAACTGATACCAAAAACTGTTCTGTTAGAAATGAATACTTTAAAAACAGGTGTCCTGGATGCTGTTCACTGTTTTCAATGATGGTGCAGTCTCAAGGTGTAAGGTAATGGAATTGATGGGAGTGCCTGGTGGACTAAATATACATAGAGCTCTAATTGCCATTGATCACAGGAGACTCATTGAAGCAGAGAAATCAGTATTGGGAGCCACTAAATAAGCAAGAATAAGAAGAAGTAGTCTGACAAAGAGAAGAGAGGAAGAACAACACAGGAAACAAGATGAATATGGACCTGGGATGCATTAGTACTTTGCAAATTTAATAGAAAAACAAGTTTTTACTTTGACTTGAATTTCCTGAAAGTTACATTTTTTTTAATGTTCTGGTACACATAGGCTGAAAACTATTAAAGATAGGTAGCTGGAATTTTGTATACTGTTTTAAATCATACTTGACTAAAAATTAGACCACTCTTGTTACTTAAGTTAGAAAATTAAATATTTTTTAATGAGAAGCTACGAGTTCAAATCTAACATTTTGATAATCAAATTTATAAAATTTAGTGACCAATAACTTATGACAGTACAATCTTTATAATGGTCTATTTTAAAGATAATAGTGTAAATAAATTCCAGGTAAAAATCAAGCTTCTACTCTGTTTGTATATTGAGATATGTGTACCTATGATGTGTATAAATAATTTTCTTGCCTTATTTCACATGCAACACAAAATATAATTATTAAAAAAGTTCCATACCAAACGCTGTAGTTCTTACATGAAACTTATCTCAAAAGTTGTTTTAAAATATGGTTAGCACTTCATGGGATTATGATGAGTTTATGGTGAGCTACACTATTTAGAACACTGACACAATTTTCAAGATTTTACCTGGTCTTCACAGACCAGTCCCCTTAAACAAAGACTTAATAATAGTTAAGAAGATGGCTAAAGATGGGTTTATGAACAGTATTGTCAGTGCGGGAGGACCATTGACTGATGCATCTAGAAATTTCTATGGCTATGTTAGAAAACTTATCATGAAATACTATTTAAATTGAATCTGGATACTTGCTGCTTACCACAGGACTGAGTAGTGCCGGTACATAAAGGAGGGGGTGAGAAATAGAGTCGAGAATTACAGGCCGAACAGTTTAACACCAGTGGTAAGCAAAATAATGGAGAGATTGATATGCAACCACATCACAAATATATGTGAGGAACGTAAGTGATTTTCAAATAGGCAACATGACTTTAGGCGAGGATATTCATGCGAATCTCACTCGATGGATAAATTACAAGATATTTCAGATGAAAAGGAAAAGGGAAAGGGAAGCCAATTTTATTGTGTAGCACTAGATCTCTCAAAGGCTTTTGACAGAGTGAGCCATAGAATGGTAGTAAATAATGTTAAAACTATTGGAGTGGATGAGAAAGTGATTTACTGGGTAGAAGAATTATTAAAAGGTAGAAAACAGAAAGTTAGGGTAGGAAATGCAGTATCAAAAGAAGTGGAAGTAAAAATGGGAGCGCCACAGTATTGGGACCATTGCTATTCATTATTCTAATGAATATTTTGTTGATTGTTTTCTATCAGAAATTAGATTGTTTGCAGATGACATAATGCTATATAAAAGTATCAAAACGGTAGAAAACTGTAAACAGCGCAGGGTGATCTGGACAGGATATCTAGTTGGGTTGGTAAACATAGGATGAAGACAAATGTAAAGAAAAGTCATCTTATTAGATACACAAATAAAGAACTAAAGGTTGATTACGATTTTAAGTAGGGAAAAGAATTGCTTGTTGAAAACTTGAAATGTAAATATCTTTGAATTACATTTGATAACAATCTTAACTGGGCAGGACACATTGGACAGCTAGTAGGAAAAGGTTTCAAAATTCTGCACTTATAGAGAGTGATGAAGAAATGAATGAGAGAACTAGAGGAATTGCGTTACAAAACTTTGGTCAGACCATTGCTTGAATATGGTAGTGTAGTATGGGACCCACATTTTGCGTATCAAATACAGGAGTTGGAGAAGGTGCAAAAAAGGGCTGCTAGATTTGTTTCTGGAAATTACCGCAGAATGAAGTCAGTAACAGATATGATAAAATGGGATTCATTGGAAGACAGGAGGAGGATAAAGAGGGTCATGGGAGTATACGAGTCGTATTTTGGTGATGAGGTATGGAAAGATGGTGTAAGAATTAAAAAGTAATGCATGTAAGGGAAAAGATGACCATGACCATAAGATGGCACTCGATTTCAGGCACATGGGTGTAGGAAGATTCTCTTTTTTGGGTAAGTGTGTAAGGGAATGAAGTAAGTTACGAAATAGAAAGGATGAATAATTTACCAAAAACGTGAAAGAATTTAAAGCTAAAATTTGCAGAGGGCAAATGTAGGTTGGTGCATGAAAGGGAAAGATGGCTGTTTAGGGAAATTGCCAACGGAGAGGGCACTCCATGGCAATTTAATTAAATATTATTATTATAATAAGTTAGGTTAGGAAATATAACACCTAAAGAAGTTGAAGTTAAAATGGGAGTGCCACAGATTAGCGTATTGTGACCATTGTTATGAATGATGGTTTACTAGCAGAAGTTTGGTTGTTTGCCGATGACATAATTTATTTATTTATTTAATTTAATTGCAATGGAGCACAGGCTCCGGTGGCAATTTCCCTACACACCCATCTTCCCCCTATCCTGCACCTACCTACATTTGCCCCCTACAAATTTTATCTTTAAATTCTTTCAAAGTTTTCGGTAAATTATTCATCATTTCTCTTGGTAACTCATTCCAATGAGAATCTTCCTACACCCTTGTGCCTGAAATCGAGTGCCAGCTTGTGGTCGTGGTCATCTTTTCCCTTCCATGCACTATTTTTCATACCTATTGCAATATCTTTCCATGCCTCATCGCCAGTATATGCCCAGTGTACACCCCATGACCTTCCTCATTCTCCTCCTGTCTTGCAATGAATCCCATTCCAGCTCCTTTATCATATCTCGTATAATGTTATATAATTGAATCAAAACGGTAGAAGGCACAGCGGTAGGGTGATCTGGAGCAGGATATGCAGCTGGGTAACATAGGACGAAGATAAATTGAAATTAAAGTCAGCTTATTAAGTACACAGATAAAAAAACATAAGGTTGATTATAAAATGGGTAAAGGGTTGCCTGTTGAAGACTTGAAATGTGCCCTGATCAGCCAGAACATTATGATTACCTACCTACTATCGATATATACCCGTTCAAGCGATAGCAACGGCACATGACGAGAAATGACTGCTAGTCAAGGCCCGCGTACGGTGCATGTTTAATTAATGAGCGTAATATCCGTGTCTAGAATGGGGTAGGCGCGCGATCTATTTGAGTTTGATCGAGGGCAGATTGTGTTGGCCCGTAGGCTCGCTACGAGCATTTCGAAAACTGCCTCATTGCAGATGTCGGACGTCTTAGGCTGGAAATATTGGTAAAACAGTAAAGGTGGCGAACTGGCGGAATTAACATCAGACTAATGCTGGGCTGTGCAAAAGTGTCCGAACACACAGTGCCCTGAACATTCCTAACGATGGGCCTCCGCAGTCGACGACCCATGCATGTTCCAATGTTAACACCACAACATGACAATTACGACAGAAATGGTCACGTGACCATCGTCACTGGACGTTGGCGCAATGGCAGAGCGTTGCATGGTATGACGAATCGCAATACCTTCACCATGCCGATGGGAGGTGCGAATCCGTCGTTTTCCACCTGTTTATACCTGTACTGCGGGACGGAGACCAGCTGGTGGCGGCTCAATTATGCTCTGGGGAACATTCACGTAGGCATTCGTGGGTCCAGTGGATCTCGTGCTAGGCCCCATGATGACCAATAAGTATCGTACGCTGGTTACAGACCATGTACACCCCTTAATGCTGACCATGTTTCCCAACGGCAGTGGCAGTTTTCAACAAGATATCCTGAGTACCGGCTGCCGGCGTTCTTCCGCCTGCGCGAGCCGACGACGGTTTGCGCAGTTTGCGAACACACAGAAAGCAGGTAAAGCAGCCAGTAAGACGTCGAGGAGGATTTTCTTCTCGTGGAGAAATTATGAAAGAAAAGAATTGGTATTCATCCAATAAATTGTGGTAGGGGAAGTTTTGGTGAATATCATCATTTTTTTTAATGAGCTGAAGAAATGTGAACAAAGATATTTTCAGCATACTAGAATGATTTTTGAACCTTTTACTTCTTTTTATGCTAACTGGAACATTATTTAACGAAAACCTGGTGTAACAAGGATCACCATCCTATATTTTCACAAGAGAAATTGGTAATTACTACTTTAAAAAAAAAAAAAATATATGGCTTTACGTCTCGTCGACTGCTTAAGTCATTATAAGCGGGATGGGACTAGGGACAAGGAACGGTAAGGAATTCGGCCATGGCCTTTTTGAAGGAAGCATCCCGGCATTCGCCTGGAGTGATTCGGGGAAACCATGGAAAACCCAAATCTGGATGCCCGGACGGGGATTCGAACCCACGTCCTCCTGAATGCAAGGCCCGAGCGTTAACCGTTCACGCACCATGCTCAGTGTCATTACTATCAGACGAGTAAAGTTATACTAATTAAATAAATATCTACACAAAAATTAACCACTTATTACTTTACTACAAGGTATTAGCAAACTTATATTAAATATTTCATTAGTTATTAATATATAACTCAATTACGAGACGCCTGCATTGTTGGTATCAACATATTTATAATTATAGGATTTAACTGGCAGCATTTAAGACAAATGACTTTAGCGGGAACATGCTTTGGGGAAAAAGCAAGATGTATGGCTACGAACCTGATAACACCAATATAAATAATTCGTCGCTGATGATTACTCAATGAGAGACGAAACGCGTACGGCATTAAATAATACAAAAACAGTTGCATTGGCGTTATTTATTAACAGTTAATAAACAATTTTATTCGTTTGTGCTGCAAGGTATTGTGGATACTTATCAAAGATTTAAATCAGTTGACATTTGAGATTATGGTAAAAAGAACGATAGAGGTACTTTCAAACCTGGATATTTTTATCACTGCCTGTACAATGAACAAATCGATATTCCAGAACCTGATGTTTTGCCTGGGTCTCATGTGAAAGCTCTAATTTTGATTTTGGAAGGTGAAGCATATCCCATTCTCGCTAATTTGTTGAAACTTTTTGGTGCTTGAGGAACTATGCTTCAATAAATGTTTATCTCGAGTGAGGGAAACAGTAAAATGTGCTTTCAGAATTTTGTTTTCAAAATAGCGTTTGAAACAGACGTAAAATTGGTTGACAGTATTATAAAATGTATGTGTGTTTTACATAATACAATTATTGAGGGAGAAGACTTTGAGCATAATTTAACTAAGTTTTGTATTTAACAAAACCCACAAACTGTAAGAAAAAGCGGTAGGATGACTATCTAATGCAGTGAAAAGTGAGAGAATATTTATATATCATACTTTTCATATAATCCTTTACAGTACATTAATTGAATTCAATGAAACAGAATATGACTCATGGAAAATCAAATAAAAATTATTTCATGTACCGCCTTCTTTAATTTCAAAACTTATTTCCTTACAGCGTCTTTCGACGATATTTCTGTTGTTGTACAACTTATCCTTCTTGTCCCATGTCGGGGACTAATCAAATACCGCAGAAGTTAATATTTCAGCATCCTTGCTTCCGTACAACCAGCGCCAGCCTGCCCACCGGAATGATCTGTTCATTCCGGTGGGCAGGCTGGCGCTGGTTACAGGCGCTTATAAGCAGGTACTTGCCGCTACTGTGAACGCGCTCATTTGATAACAAGCAAACATTCTTTCCGCCGACCGGCGCAGGTTCGCGCTGGCAGGCTTCCTGCGTCCTTTGTGTCTGTACGTCCTATCGTTAGTGCAGTCGGGGTTGTGACATCACCTTGCCAAGTATTTGACATACCTTCTTATCCGCTTTGTGGGCCATTGCTCTCACCACGTCAAAAAACTCGATTGAAATTGTGGAAATAATCTTGTCTTTAACAACTTCAGATTTGCGTCCGTTTTACCAATGAAGTAGAGAAGGATGCACATCTACCGTTCCTGAGCATTTTGATAAAGCGGAAACCTGAGGGAATTCTAGCGCAAAGTGTGTGCCGCAAACCCAACCACGCTGAGCTCTATTTGGACCACATTTGTGTACATGGCGAGAGCCATCTCCGATCCTGGCAGTTTATCTGAAGCAATTAAACATCTTAATGACGTCTATAGACGGAACAGCTATTTGCAGCGGTAGATAGTTCATTCCGAAACCATCAAGACCAGCGACTGAGCAAGATGAACCACCGAAAATTCGTGCTTTCTTCTTATATGACGGGAATAGAAAGAATCCGAGTGTGGTAAGTGATTAAAAAAAAAAAAAAAAAAAAATCTTTCAGCCTCCCTCTGAGATTCGTGTTATACTGCGTCTCGTAAAAAATTACTTATGCTCGAGAATTCCAAGAATTTGTTCCTTAGCATGTAAAAGCAGCAAACTATCAGAAAACTTGAGGATCGTCTGAACTTGCATAGACGACACCTATTGCGATTGCAAAAGTTTGTTTCAGCCGAGTATGCCTTAGACGAAGTAGGATGCGGGTTCGAATCCCTGCCCGGGCATCCAAATTTTGGCTGTCCATGTTTTTTCCAAATCACTTCAGGCGAATGTCTGGTTGCTTCCTTCATAAGGCCATGGCCGAATTCTTTCCTTTCCTTTCCTTGCCTGGACTGTGTGGTGATTTATTCTTGCTTACTTATGTATGTAGTTACCACTTTTCACCTTTATCTTATCTTAGTCATTAATTGTTCTGATAAAACTTTTATTCAGTTATTGGTTTAACAACTTCCACCAACACCAGTTGTAAATACGACCGTTAATCTTTAAATCGGACTTCTCATATTAATATTTCTCAATCAACATATCCAACTTGCGAACTTAATATAACGCCTCTACCATATAGGCTTTAAACATGTCGCTCCTGGCAACCAACAATCTCAAAACAAAAGGAACACTAATGTAACCCAATCTCACGGAGTATGCATATTAATATACTTCCATACTACATAATAGTCCATAATATAACCATATGATCATCACAACTGCTTTCCTCTTCTAATGACCTCGATGTTGAATAGGCGTAAAGCCATAAGCAAAAAATAATAGTAATGATTCGACGAAGCGTGGACTTCAATATAACGACAATGCTATCCATGGAATCCGCCTTCTGGGACTTGGTCATAATCGAGTCTCCGAAAATTCGGTTGAATGAAAACAGTAATAGAGACGGCGGGCTCTTCCTGGATGCGTTATTACGAATTTCCGGCAACAACGTGGCAAATCTTCTCAGCTACTGTGTAGCAGAATCTCCGTTATGATAAGAAACTGATGTTGGTTTGGACACTGTATACGCTGCGCTGTATGGAGAAAAGAGAGCTTCTTAGAAACCCATATTTTATTATAATTTCATTGCTATGTCAGCTTGGTTCGCTAACGTGAAAAAGTATTTTGCAACATGGTGCTAATATGCTTTGTTAGAAATTGGATATTGATGACAGTTTGTAGCTTTCGCTTGGCGTTCGGTCTCGATAGTCGGAGATTGCTTGCGACACATCCAAATACCTGTTTCTTCTTTTCTGGCTTTACGCTTCGTCGACGTCGAGGATAGTAGAGGCGGAGAAGACTGGGGTAAAGAAAGGAATTTGGCCAAGGCATTTTGAAGCATTCACCTGGTGTAATTTGGGGAAACCATACAAACCCCAAATCTGGATGGCCGGACGGGGATTCGAACGTGCATCCTCTCGAATGCGAGGCCAGAGCGTTAACGCTCACCCACCACGCTTGGCATCCTCTGCTGTCTGTTGTCGATGCGCCTATGGACATGAACCACTTCCTGTTGTTATTCAGTGGGTTGTTGGCCGATTTGTTGTCTGTACCGGGTAGGGGACGGCTGGTTGAGGTCCATCCCATGCGGGAAGTTCGTGGAACGTACGCCTGTCACAACAACCTTTGAAATAAGCTGCGTTATCAACACTGCAGTTTGCACAGGTTGGTTTAGCATCTCGGAGCCGTGTGGAATTTTTGACGTGTCCGTTGCCGTGGCGGACACAACGTTCGGCTGCGTGCAAATCCTTGGATTTGTGGCCCAGGGATTGACAGCGGAAACATTGAACTAGGGTCGTTGTGATTTCTTTTTCCACTCTTTTACGTTCGAGTTTGACCTTGCCGGGCAGAGTGGTGATTATCAGAGCCCTTGTGGCCGGAGGGTTCGCTTTCAGTATGAGTCGAGTCAGACTGTGTTTGCAGTCTTTCCGCGGTACGGGCTTAATGGTCCGCACTGACAAGCCCTGTTGCTTAAAGGCATTGGCTTCTTCGGCGGACGTGGCTTTAAGCAGTCCATTTGCTAAGAGGCGACGTTATCTGCAAGGTACTTTAATCACGCAGTCGATGTCTAGATCCTAGAGATGCTGAATGATGGTTTCAAGAACTGTCGGGCTCAAGCATGCCACGAGAATCCCGTCTTGCCTCAGACATTTTAGGATTGAGAGCTTGGCGATGGTTCACAGGGTATCTGACAATGCGTCGTAGTGGCCGGTGTAGAAAACGAAAAGAAGGACCTTTTCTTTAAATATATATATATATATATATATATATATATATATATATATATATATATATATATATTCACCTTTATAGCCATTCAGTCTGCAGTGTTATTTATTTTTCCTCAATTTTATCATACTCTTCTAGTATTATTGATGTTTGCAAGTTTAAGAATAACACAGGACGGACACAAAATTTAATTTACAGCACCCATGCCATGCGCCGGACTCAAACTGACAACCTGTGCAACGCGAATCCTGCTCGCTAACACCGTGCTACCGTCCAGCAGGACAAAAATTGCTACATGAGGGTCGGTTGACCTTTCGGCTTGAAAGGTGTATTTTTGTCTTTTGGTCTTGAACTTCGGCATCAGTTGTGAGAGGGTTTCCTTGTTCGACCATATTGGTCTCTGTTCGCCCATGTTTGACGTCGGGGCGTCAAGGCAGTTTGGTAGTGTTGACAAATTAGGCGTGGGGTCTTCTTTGCTCTCAGGTGATGCTGGCACAGGCGCTAGGTTAATTCTTCGTTGAAGCTTTTTAAAATACTCTTCCTGGCTGAAATACCTTGCGAAGATACTACAGCAACGAAGCTTTACATGGTATTACCCAACAAAAGCTCTTCTCCTTCAAGACCTCAACCTAGAGTTGCACTCTCCAGCGTTCTCGTTGAAGCCTCCGCTTGCATCGTCTAAGGGAGCAGCAGTGGATGCCGGCGATGAACTTACTTTAGGCAGTGCAGCAACAAAGGTTTATAGTTGAATGTTCTTCCTCTGAAGACGGTTCTTCTCCGGTATCTGGCGAATACTGGGGGAGAGTGGGGACAGGTAGCTGCGGTGAAGTCGGCATAAGCATTCAATGGCCTGGAACCTGAATAGCCTTAGAGGTGCCGATTGAAATACTTTTTTTCAACTCAGGGTGTTCCCATGTCCCACTTCTTACCGCTTCTGTGCGGGAATAACTGCACTATGTACAGACTCTGGCACGCTAATTCCCTATACCAGGAACACAGAGGAGGTTGCCCCTCTAACACTGTGACAGTTCACTTCTTCTGGCCAACCATAGCGTAGTAGAAAGCAAAACGACAATATTACTAGAGTCTGCTAAGGCGCCCAATCAGTGTGCAATGGAATGTTCGCTCGTGACTGCCGCTGATGACTAAAGCGCACATGACTGAAGAAAGCCCAGGACATCTACAACCGACTGGATTTCTACAAGTAGTGGTGAGATTATGGCGCAAATTACGTCATTTGTTTTAAGACTAGGGAACCCCCCTCAGCAGCTGCTGGAGACAATCAAAACAACCATAACATGTACAGAAGTCAACCAGGGACAGGTGTATGCAAGCAAATAGTCTTACGTTATTTTCATGGGATTCGAACATCGTCTTCAAGCAGCAGGGGAACTACACCAATTTCTTCGTTACGACGGCGTCAACGTTTTGCTTATATGTGAAACTCGTTTTAAGCCTTGGGTCAAGCTAATTGCAAAAAAAAAACTACCACACGTACCCGAAGGATCGACACACAGCAGGGGATGTAACAGCGATTCTCGTCCGATCGTCCATTCCACACTACGAAATAGTGCTCACGGCCATCGAGGCGACGCCGTCAGTCATCGAAACCATCGACGGACCAATCACAGTCATCGTAGTTTATCTTTCCGGTAGGCACATCGATAAAGATGACCTAGCATCTTCGCTGGGGTCTTAAATGCGAAACATAAATCTTGAAACATCAGCGTCACCACTATAAGTGGCCAGAGATTCCCGAGAGCCTGAAACAACAACGGCGTGGTCATCGCCACCGTAGTCCCTATGTACACTCATCGACTAATCACCGGAATTTTCGAAGCTAGAACCGTAAATCGACTATCGCCGAATCATATTCCTATCATCGTAGAATCATGATACAATTGATGGTAGATACGACTAAATCAGGCGAAATTAGCGGAAAGCGAATTGGCCTCGCTTCAAAAACTTTTTACCCATGGTGCCTCACGCATCTCAGGGAGCAGGTGAAATCCAGAGACAACCCCCTATTTTTGGGATCAAAATCATCAGAGAAGCAGCCGATATATCAGCGCTGATCCTACGGAGTGGAACCCGGCAGAAACATTCCCGGTTGGTATCCTTACCGCAATACAAATTAAAAATAGAGCAGCACTCACCTGGCAGGAGACAGAACGTCATCATCTCAACGACCTAATACGAGAAATAAAGGCTCGCATCCAGGACCATTGAAAACAAGAATATGCCAACAGAGTTCCCACACTACGAATAAAGGACGGCACGGCTTGGAAACAAACCAAGCAGTTTACCAAAAAGCGATGCCGGTTCACACCTTTACAGGACGAAGGAGGCATTGTCTGCAAGCCTGTGGCCAAAGCAAATTGCCTCGCTGATGACTTCAAGACAAACTTCAAACCCATCGAAAAACCACGTGATGGACACACGCATAGTTCGTCAGGAACCGCCTACAACTTGACAAGGAGTGGATAAGGAAGATGAAATCGACCTCTTCCCTGCCGCTGAGTTTCTCTAGGTTGTGGAAATGCTTGCACCAGGCAAGTCACATGGTGGCGATAGCATAACTAATAGGATCCGAAACACACTATCAGCTGAAGCTATCTGGAATCTGGTCGAAATTTTCAATCTCATCATCTGGCGGAGACTCTTCCCGTTGGCTTGGAAACACACTAAGATCGTTGCCACTCTAAACTCTGGCAAAGATACATCGGCCATAGAAATTTCTCGATCCATCTGCAGTGGTTCCCCTGCACTGACAGTATTCTTCATAAACATATCTTAAAACCTTCTTAGCTATTATTAAGTCCTTGTTTTAAATATTCCCTATTGTCTCTTAACTCCGTTATATTATCTTCTTACCAACCTCTTAACCTGCCTCACTTCCCTATTATAGTACACAGGTTCTCTACTTATCTTTATTTTCTGTTTTGGAATAAATATTTCTTACCCCTTTCTTATTATCTCATTGAACTCTTTCCAACACTGACTGTAGTGTACTTGTGCCTTCCTTCCATTTGTTTAAACGTCCTCTGAAATCTCTCTTCAAGTTCGAAATCTGTCTTTTTATAATTGTACCAATTTCCCCTGCTGGTTCACTGAATCCTCTAATATCCATCAGAAGAGCTTCAAGACCACTCATTTCTTCAGTCACTTAACATCCCACGAGGTTACCATCAGGCTATATTAGGAATCTCTCCAAAATATTTTGTCCCTTAGTGTTCTGCACAACCATTTGTTTAAATCCTCCTTCCTTTATTAAGATACTAACCCGTACCCGCGACTTCGTACGCGTGGATTAAGAATTTTTTTTGCCAGAATTAAAAATAGAAAGTTGCTGACGAAGGATTGGTCCCAAACAATATCAAGTAGGAATAATATGTCAGGAAACCTATCACTATATCATTGTACCGTCGAACCTGTCTCTTGAAGAGAATCAATTTCCAACATATTTCTGTCACCATTCGATAAGGTCTCAAAATTTCTTGACTACAACTGTTAATCATACTGGAAAAAATATCCTGTGCCCTTCATACAGATTTCCTTATAAAATTCCATCACAACGATATAGCCATTTGGTCGTCATAACGTATCAAAAAGACAGAGACTTACATCCCTAATTATAATAATATTACTGTGGTTCACACTCACACACTGACTGCAAACAACACCTGAGGGATCATTATAACGTAAAAAAGTGTACACCTACAACATTGCAACACTACCTTCGATTTGCCTCGCATTGCACCCATAACTTTCTAATATCTACAGTTTAACATTCGATCCGAATAACCTACGACCCAGGCCTGACTCTTACGATGAAAAACAATTTTTTTAAATCTTAGCCTCCACGGAGATTTGAACCGGAGACCACCGCGTTCGTAAGCAAGCGCTTTAACCACTAAGCTGTCAGTCCACGGTACGGAGACGACCATATCCAACGTGTCTGCCTATCGCCGTATTTCGAAGTTATGAGACAACATGTGTTATTTATACAGATGATTTTTCAACCAAATGTAGACAGTATTTTTTTCCTTGTTTCAAAGGATAAGTGTGCAAAGTTTCATCGAGATGGGATGAAAACTGTGGATTTGTATAAAGAACAAACAAACCAACAAACAAACATACATTCATCTTTATGTATAAAGATTTTGCAAATCTCTGTTCCCTTGTGTTATTAACTGATATCCTACCCAGTTTACACCTGGTAAATTTAAATCCCTACCAATAATGACCATTCTAATATGAGTACGAATTTCCCCCAAGAGCATCATCTTCATCAGTCATTCTTCCACTGTGGTAAGCAGCCAACACTGTTTTTCTTTATTATTACTCCAGAAATCTGTCTCAAGTAACTCGTGGTCATGATCTATGAACACCAGTGAACTGTGGCAGTTTTTGCTAATTAGTATGAAAATTCCTCCACCACTTGCTCCTCTATTTCTGGGGTACACTCTGTAACCATCAGGAAAAACCTCATTGTCTAGTACTTCTTTTAAGAAAACTCTGCCCCTATTATTAATTGTGGTTTGTGTATCCCTATTAAATTTGCAAATTCTATTACTCTGTTCATATTGGTGAACATCCTACAAAGTTGGTGAAAGGTTTGCAGTCAATAAGGAAGGTGCTGGTAATTTTTGGGAACGGTGAAGGTATTCTATCAATAGCCTCCGACAAATGAATTTCTACAGTAAATGCAGAATAGCATTTCAAACTAAAACTCCAAGACATTAAAAAGAATAGAAGGGGATAAGCCTTCAGGAGCTGTGCGGCTCGCGTCTGACTGTGCTCTTGTCCAAGTCAATTTATATTTTGGAATGGACACTTCCTGCTTTAAACATTTGATGTTCAGAGAAACACAAAACATGCACACACCAATCTGTTGTACACATAAGGTAATTTTATCAATTTTACTCATAATTCTGCTTTCATTCTGATGTAGAATAATGGTCTAAAGATGTGGAGTAATTTACTGTATTGTGTATAATGGGACATCAATTAAAAATTTTAATTTAGATAAGCATTCATTTTTGTCCAAAAAAAAAGAGCGAAAACTTCTTTTTGTCTCTAAAATTTAGATGAAGTTCACAAGTAAGGGGGCATCAATTAATTATGAGAGGTGAACTTAGGGGAGGAGGGTGTCCAATAAAACCTAACCAAAAGGGGGGGAAGGGGTCGACAGAAATCTCACGTCACCTTTTAAATTCTTGATGGACAGTAGAGCTAAAAAAAAAGTCTAGAAACAACACAGATAACGACTTCAGAGGGGTATATGGTTTACAAATGACGGGGATACCAACTTTAGGGTGGGTATAGCCACCCTCGGAAGCAGGAGAGCTAAAAAAACTACGAGGTCAGGAAATTCTTCAGCAGGAGAGGGTCAGTCAAAAACTCACATCATTTTAAGGTGGAAGGGTCCGAACAGATCTCACCAGAAAGAGGGGAGGGTCCGAAATTCCATAAAAGCACCTCACATAGTTAATGGACACCCCCATAAAACTGTCCCTCCCAACAGCAGTCACATAAATAAAACCAATGTGAAAATTTGTTGGCTGCCAGAGAACTCCTTCCAACTATTTATTTGTATGCTTGATATGATGCCACATCCAAGATTTGTCATGATGCTTACACCCACCCAGAAATCCCACACTTGTCTCATATATTACAGAAAACGTAAGCAATGCTTTCCTCAGTTGAACAATTGAGGTCCCCAATAAGAATATTCCTTGTCCACTAACAATTACAACTTAATATTCCTTTGAGAAGTCTTTCCCTAAATTCTTCACGTTTCCAAGATCCGCATTGGGTTTGAAAATGCTGCAGACTTCTCAATCAGGACCAGAGTTGGACAGAACCATCTCAAAAATTCCCCTTCTATAACTGCTTCCAAATAACAATACTTTATAAATTTTCTGACACCCTCTTAAAACGCTTTTGGATTTCAAGAGGCCATATATTCACTTAAACTTACTGGCCCATGTAGATTCTCAGATAGCTGAAAATCATCAGACAAGTGGCATCTAGTACCTGCTCCTGCTAGAGCCAACTTCTATACACTCATTAAATTAAATTGCAATGGAGCACATGCTCCAGTGGCAATTTCCCTAAACACACATCTTCCCCTTTTTCTGCATCCACCTATATTTACTCTTTACAAATTTCAACTTTAAATTCTTTCAACGTTTTTGGCAAATTATTCATCATTTCTCTTGGTAACTTATTCAAATCCCTGACACCCTTAGCCTAAAAAAGAGAATCTTCCTACACCCTTGTGCCTGAAATCGAGTGCCAGCTTGTGGTCATGGTCATCTTTTCTCTTACACCAATATCTTTCCATGCCTCAGCACCAATATACGCCTTGTACACTCTCATGATCCACTTCGCCCTCCTCCTGTCTTCCAATGAGTCCCATTCCAGCTCTTTTACAATTTGTGTTACTGATTGCCATCTGCGATAATTTCCAGAAACAAATCTAGCAGCCCTTCTTTGCACCTTCTCCAACTCCTGTATTTGATAATCAAAATGTGGGTCCCATACTACGCTACCATATTCAAGCAATGGTCTGACCAGTTTTGTAACCCAATTCCTTTACTTCTCTTGTACATCCCCTTTATCACCCTCTCCAACAAATGCAGAATTTTGAAACCTTTTCCTACTACCTGTTCAATGTGTTCTGCCCAGTTAAGCTGGTTATCAAATATAATGCCAAGATATTTACATTTCAAGTCTTCAATAAGCAATTTGTTACCCATCTTATAATCATAATAAACCTTTTGTTTTTTATTTGTGTATCTAATTAGCTGATTCTTCTTTGCATTTATCTTCATCCCATGTTTACCAACCCAACTAGATATTCTGTCCAGATCACCTTGCAACTGTTTACAATCCTGAACCGTTTTGATCCTTTTATATAGCATTATGTCATCTGCAAACAATCTAATTTCTGATAGTAAACAATCAACACAATTAGTCATGAGAATTATAAATAGCAATGGTCCCAATACGCTACTTGTGGCACTCCAATTTTTACTTCCATTTCTTTTGATATGGCATTTCATAACTTAACTTTCCGTTTTCTACCTTCCAAAAATTTTTCTATCCAGAAAATCACTTTCTTATCCACTCAAATAGATTTTACCTTATTTACTACCATTTTATGGCTCACTCTGTCAAAATCCTTTGAAACATTTAGTGCTACACTATCAATTTGACCTCCCTTGTCCATTTCATCCGAAATATCTTGCATTTATCCCACCAACTGAGATTCACATGAATATCCTTGCATAAAGCCATGTTGCCTACTTGAAAACCACTTACGCTCCTCATATATACAGGGGGAGGGCAAAATAATATGAACACCTGTGAAATAATGGAAAATCTTTATTAATAGAGGGTTGGACCACCCTTTGACTGAAGTACAGATTTAATGCGACTTGGGATAGATGCATAAAGGCCATGGACAATATTTAAAGGTATATTAAGCCATTCCTCCTGCACCCCCATGCTTCAAAGTGGTCAAGAGGCATTCAGGATTAAACGCTTCTCTGGGCGTTCTCCAGACATATACTCGTCCGGTCATCTAAAAAAGGATGAATGATGATTCATCTGACCATATTACCTGTTACCACTGCCGTGGGGACCAGCCTTCGTGATCTCTGCACCACTGGCGTCGTTTGAAAGCATTAGTTGCTGTCATTAAGGGTTTACGAATTGCCACTCTGCCATAAATGTTCACAGCATGAAGTTCCCTTTTGACAGTTTTTTTTGAAACGGGGTCCTGGAGATGACTGATCATTTCGGATTGTAAGGACCAAGGCTGATACCGGGGCTGTAGTTTAGCCTTAGTGCCTCAACTAACACTTGATGTTGGCTCAAAGTTCTATAGAAAATTTACGAAATAATTTTGATTTGGTTTGACCATGTAGCCGGATAACTCAACCTAAATGCTTGAGGTCGCCACAATATTTGTTAACCCACAAACAGAGAAAAGGTAGTAAGCAAACTACTGAAGCACACAAGTTCACTTCTAGAGAACCCAAAGTTTTATTTTTCAAAGTCACAATTTTAAATATGCATTTTATAGTTGAGCAGGCAAATCGAACACTCTTTTCTAAAAGTGTGCAGGTTGTGGAGAGAAATTTTACCGACCGAACCCCTGATGTAAATTTAAAAGTTCATATTAAAAGTTAAAGTGGTTATACAACCCGACAATAACCAGCATGGTCGCACACAGTTCACTGACCAGCATAGCAAGTTACGACCTGCGACAAAACCGATGTAATGTTACTTCACATATTTTTCCCGAAGTACAGACCAGACGAAACCGAAAGTAAGAAAAGACAGACTACATTTTGCTAAGTTCCTATTTTATAAATCACTGGTCAAGTCATGCGCGGAGTTGTTCGATCACTTCCCGGCGTAAGAATGAGACAACATGTGCTTACCGCACGAACTATTATAGCCCTGGGCGCGCCTATGACCTTGACAAATGTTTTTTTTTTAATTAATATCTTCAAAAGTAGAAAATGGTTTAACTTGAATTTTTACAGGGACTTTCTATTATCCTGTTCTATCGATTTTAAATTAATTTATCATTCCAAAAGCTTTCCATTGTCTTAACACTAAACTCATCATGTGACCAATCTTGGCGGACTTTGTGGACTTTCCGGAAACTTTCACCCCACAATCAATTTTCAAAAACTTGGTTACCAGACAAATACTAAAACTTTTTATGGAAACCCATATATGTATGAAATCGTCTCAATTAGTGCTATCTACTGATGTAATTTTTAAATTAATATCTCTTTTAATAAAAAGCTTATTTTTTTCTCTTAATTAAAATCGCTAATTGAACTTTACCAAATTATTTTATTTTACTGCCAAAATATTGGGGATAGTGCTGACTACAGCTGGTGATAAAGGATCGGTTGTAGCTTTACGCGATTTAAAGATATTACAAATCTTAGAATTTCTACCATTCTGACAAGGGCGTAGCCAGGTACGGGCAGGGGGGGGCAGCTGCCCCCCCCCCCTAGCTGGACTCGGGTTTGAGCTCGATCAGAGTTCTGCCGAACCGAAGAGTAAACAATGTTAAGTAACTTTCAAAAATTAATTCGGTTCGTTCGATTTAAACCTGCTTTTTACTGCTATTTGCGGGAAAACAGACGTTAGCGAGGGCAGGGCAGCACAATGGGCCACGTACGGCGCTGCTGACGACTCTTAGATCGGTTACACACTGGGCGGTTTCGGCCGCGGCGGAAAGTTTTCCGTCGCCGTCGTTCCAGTAGTGGCGCGAGGGATCAAATGGGAGCTTACACACTGGGCTTACACCCACGGCAGAGCTGCCGTCGACGGCAGGTATGCAGCCGTGCGCTGCCACTACATTCGACGGTAATTTGACCGCCCAATCCAGACAGTGGCCCATGTGGTCAAATAGGCGCTTGCACACTCGGCGATTTTTTAACCGCTTGTGCGCTTTCAGTCTGTTTAAGTTAACATTTTTTGAATTTAAAAATCGTAATGTAAGTTAAGTGATGATGAATACTGATCTTCTCATATCGTTAGCAGTTTTAACAGACAAAACTATAGATTCTTTTAAAGATCGGAACGCTGCCAGGAACGCTTGGAAAGAAGTGTGCCTTGAAATTAGGAATGATTTTGACGAAATGAAAAATGCCTTTGGATAGTAAACTTTTGATCACGTATTTACATAAATTTTTAGAGCTTCAACTAGAAGTTGAAAAATGTTGAATCACATTTTATATAAAGATTTTGATGTTTAATACTATCTATATAACTGTGTCCTTATATCTTAGACATTTGCCAAGGAAAACTTTCAACATTCGAAATTCTGTGGATCGACATTTTTCCCTCTTTTTTTCTTCTCCTTCTTTTCTTCTAACACAGCAGTGACGAATACAGTGAGACAAGGTGTTCAGTAACTTCGGCATCATCTTCGCCATTTACTTTCGATTTTTCTTTGTAAAGTTATAGTTATTAAAACACTTAACAGATTACAATCTAATCACAAAAGTTTAACTAGTCGATTGTGCTTGTAAGTATAAAAGCAATATACACTCAACACTGATAGTTGATTACACAGTGAATAAATGTAAGTTTTAGCCATTAGGCTATATGGCATAGTGTATTTTTCAAACTTTTCTTGTACATCTATTCATATTCACCTCAAGAAGTTTTCACCCTAATTAACATAAAATAAATATAGTGGATTGGAATTATATGAAATTAAATGTTTATTTATAGTAGGCCCATGAGAAATCTGCTTACTTCAAGGTGATTGCCAGCATTTCCACATGTTAAATACAATTCATCAACTGGGTATTCCTCCTTTGAATGCCGTACTTAAGTTTCGCAAGCAACTGTCGAAATAAACATCCCAAAATAATTGAAAAACTTGGTGTCGCCGTTCCTAAAATATTCTGTTTTCCTTTGGCTTTTTCTTTTCCTATTCTATGGCTATGGAACCTTCAAAATAACAATTTTAAAACTTAACTACGAAGTAATAAACACCAAATTAATTAAATTAACTTCTAATTTCACAAAATGAAACTCAGGTCATCAAAAGAAAGGTACTGACGTCCGAAAACGTCATCTTTTACCAGCTCTTCATAGCAGCGAAAATTTTACCGCTGTAATAGCAGCAACAGTTCTACCGCCGAATATGTAAACACCTCAAATTCTGTAGGCGGCGACGGTTAAGTTTCCACTGCGGTGAAAATCGCACAGTGTGAACCGGCCTTAATGGATTGTGCATAAACTACGTGGCTCGGTCTAGAGGGGGAGGGGTTGGCTGGAAAGCTACGCTGGGCTTCTTAAAGGGGGGGGGGGATTTCCGAGCCAGGCCACGTAGCTTTTCTTTTTTATTAAGATACAGAAGCATGTGAATAATTAATTCTGTCATTTTATTATCCCCGCTTGTAATTTATGATAGCCTGACAAGAGAAAACAGTACAAAAATGACTTCAGGAATCATTATGAGAAAAAGCTACGTGTGGGGGGGGGGGGAGGAGACAAAAGCCACGTTGGGGTACGTGGGGGGGGGGACGGGGGTTCACAGGAGGCCAAAATGGAGCTACGTGATTTATGGACGGTCCTTAAGCTGCGTATCGATTATGAGCGGCTGCTGCGCGAGCCATGTTCGAGCGTGCCAAACCGGTTATTTGCCGCGCGAACCATTTCTGTTGACGAGCGCGGCTTGCACTGCAAACTATCCAGGCACTGTCTTTTTGTGAAGCCACCGTGGACATTTCACGTGCGCGAATAGCCGCAACTTTCACTGTGATCCGATACACTGTATTCTAGAAACCTAAACGAAAAATGATTTGGTGGATATGGAAATTGTATTTTAATTGAATACAGTATGGCGAGAAACTCATGGAAGACATTAGATAATGAAGCCATCGAGGATACAATAAACAAATTTTACGAGATTAACAATCGTAGAGTTTCTAAAATAATTAATTGAGCCAGTGCACTCAATTTCGGGAGGCATTTCAGTTACTGATAAACGCTGTGACTTCAAGATTTCTAGTAATTGGAGACTCGTGTACTAGCCTGCATTACCTTTTTCGAGTTTCAAAACAATCATTGATTTGACCAGTTTCAAATGTTTCTGACGCACTATGCGAAGCTCTGAAAGAATGGTCAAAGATAAGGTAATAGCACCCGTTTAATATTATTTTTTTTTATTGCTTTTCAATTTTCTGTTGCCATTCTTAACGAGAACTTACTCCTTACTTAGGTAAAAGGTTGATTCTGTCATTTGGCGATTCTATAGATTCGTTGATTGGAGTTTCAAGTGACGGTTGTGGTAGTGATGGAGGTGATACCATCTGAGTCTGAATAGGCTGCACAATTGCTATTACACAAAAAAATTTGGCACCGTACAATTGTATTAAAAGGCAGCTGTTTTTGTTTTCCATGGCAACAAACTGTCTCTGTGCCGCGCGACCAACTCGAACAAAGACATCCCGTCTTAACTGTGATTAAATACCGATAGATTTCAGGCTGACCCGACCCGCACACAGCGCATCCGATCGTTTATACTGTGATATAACCAGAGAGCGCGCTAATAATCTGTTCTTAAAAGTAATTAATTTGTATTTTCCATAAGACTAACGATGGCTTTTAATATAGTATTACATACAGTATATATATAACTATAATTAACTATAATTAACTGCATTCGTTTGTATTTTATTTATTTCTATTACTATCAAGCGATTGTGAAAAAGTCGATAGTGTAAGAGCTAATTTGTGACAAAATATTTATAACTCTTGACTTTACAGTATATTTGTCGTCGGATATGAGTTGGGTCGGTCCAACGGTCAAGTTGTTTCTCATTCTGTGGTCGTACCTATACTGCTACATACTGTGTTACAGCCCAGCTCCTGGGTACCTTCCTGGAAATAAATTTTCTGTAGATGCTAAAACCACTAATTTGAAATTAAAATTTTAATCATTGTTGCTTGCAGACTTACTTGCCTCTGCTAGTATAGTCTAATTAATTTGTTACTCAAACTTTCTGTCACTTTAAAAATATCCATGAATATTGCAAAAACATGTTTCATCACATTATCATCAATCAGCAGCTAAAGATGTTAAGAACTTCTTGGAGAAAATACCGGTCGCTGTAATGATGAATACTGCTCACCAGAAGGAAGTAGAAGACAATTGATAAATCGTGTCATCTATAATATCTACGATTATTTTCTGTGTTACACCGTACAAATAACTTGCCTTGAAGATACAAAGAGCAACATCAGGGTGTTCTTGAATACCTGCTGAAACTAAGAATTGATTCAAGTGTTCTGGTTTTGAAACAGCATATTGAAAAATTTAAGAAAAATGTCATGTATATCTCCCCACAGATTAAAAACGAAATCATTGCCCTGTGCGGCTTGGTCGTTAAAAATGAAATTGTGTAGGCCGCAAAGAAGGCTTATACTTATATTGTGTTGGCAGATGAGTCGTGTGATATAGCTGGGAAAGAACAGCTTTTCATAAAAATAGTTTTATTGACGAAGATAAAATACAATCCGACAAAAATCTCTCAGATTCGTAGAACCGTTTATAGCATTAGAAATCGACAGGTTTTTCGAAAACGAAGGACATGGGCCTAATAGTTGTGTTAGCCAAGGATGTGAGGTGTGTTCTACATTGGCGGGTGATATTGATGGGGTTCAAAGTTTTTGAACAGAAATATAAAAAAAGCCTTGTATTTTCATTGTGAAAGCCACAGACAACAAGGTTGTAAATAATTTAAATCAAATTACAGAAATATGGAACACAATTTGTACCACAGAGTACATCATAAACTTTTTACAAAGAAAGAACGTGCCATATATTTCAGCTTTATATGAGACTCACTGGTCTCAAAAATATACGTGTTTTGCTATTTTTAACAAGAATTTTGAAGACATTGACAAAAGACTTTCGAATGTTTCTAGGGAAGAAAATGATGCGGCGAGGAAAGGTGCTTACCAGTTATAGTGCGCTGCTACTAAGTCAGAATTCATTATATGCGTTGGATTGAATACTCAGGATTACTGGAACCTGTTGCCACTGCGTAAAAATCAAAGACGATCGACATGGGAGTAATGTCTGTCATAAAAGATAATCGCAGCGACGCGGACACGGAGAGCTAAAATATTTTAAACACATCTACCAGTACTGCAGCTGCCATTGAAACCGATTTGAAAGTCCGGCGCATTGTATCTGTCCAACAACGTCGTCGCAATCACCCTGCTCAATCTCCATACGATTTTTGAAAGGAATCTATTTTCATACCTTATTTAAATTCCTTGATAGCTTCTCTGGAGTAGTGTTTTAGGATTATACATTGCACTTTTACACGCTTTGTTTTAAATTTAACTCTAGTTATTTAGGAAATAGTCAATTATAGTAAGTATTTAGTTTTAGATCAATTTACATGTATCACAGAAAAAATCACGTCAGTTTGAAAAATAATCTGTTTATCTAATAAGCGCTGAAATTATCACTTTATTTGCAAAGAATTTCATATATAGCCAGCAGCCGAGAAAACCCTTTCTGCCTCCTCATTCGTTGGCTTGATTGAAATGGTCATAAATAAAAAACTTTTTGAAAAACTTAACAACTTTCTGCACTTTTTTGAGATCATCATATCTGGGAATCACCTCAGTATGTGGAATATCCAGTGCTATGATCACGCTTTGTGCTTCAATTGTGGCTTCCAGGTCTTTGTGGTCTACGTCCGAGTGAAAGTTTTTTCTATGCTCTCAATTTCTTTCAGTGGTTTTTTTTTGTGGGGGAGGGGTATAAAACATCGACAACTGCCAATTGTGTGCTGTGTGAAAAGTACAATTGCAGGTACGAAGGCAGAAAGTTTTCCATGACGCTTGTTCCATTAGATCTTTTGCCGATAACAGCAGTTTCAACAGCAACACCAAAGCCGGTCAGTCGTTCCTTCACCAAACTGATGCAATGCTCCGTGGTTCACGAACCCTGTATTCTAAGCAAGCTGATATTAAAATGTGTTACTTTGCGGTGAACATAACCCCGGGTCCACACGCTTGGCACTTGCCGAAAACTCCAAACCTTTACAAACGCTTGGTTAATTGTGGGGAGCCGAACATTGACAGCCACACGCTTGCGAATGCGCTGGTATGTTTTGGAGAAGAAAGCGTGAGGGACGTCGATGTTGTGTTGGATATAAATTTTTGCTTAACCTATATTTATCATAAAAATTTAAACGAAAATGAAAATATAACGAGAAAGATGGCGAAGAAGATGGTGGATGTTAAAAATCCATAGAAACCGTTCCTGTTATAATTTCATTCATGTAACTATGTTTAGTATGTAGTTTACAGTACATTTACAGTATTATAATGTCTTTATCAATTATTTTTTGACTGCAAAGAATTTATGGAAAATAACTTAATGAGCTACTTTATGACTTTTTATTTTGCTTATGGCTTTACGCCTTGTCAGTAACGAGGTTATTAGAGGCAGGAATAGACATGGGGCAAGGAATGGGAAAGAATTCGGATTTGGCCTTTTTCTGAAGGAAGCATCCCGGCATTCGTCTAGAGTGATTTGGAGAAACAATGGAAACCGCAAATCTCAATGCCCGGATGAGGATTCGATCCGGCGTTCTGCCGAATGCGAGGCCAGATGGTTAATTGCTCACCCACTACGCTCGGTGACCACGCTTCTTTATGAGCCATCTTGATAACTTCTGCCGGAAGAGATATGCTGATTTTGAACACACATTTGTTGCCGTGAGTCAAATGTCACCTTGAAGGATACAGTTAAACGGGGCAATACAACTGGTAAAAAATGAGTCGGACCGGAAAGTGACGACAGGGAGACACGGTGACGAAGACTGAAACATGTTTTCACCCCATTTTACGGATTGCGGATCCGCTTAATTAGGTGCTGGATCCGCCAGACTGCCAAATGATGCCGGATCCCGCATTGCTGGATTGCAGTCCCTAGCTACATCCCAGCTAAAGTTTAAGTAAGTCATTGGTTGATTTAAAAAAAAAAAATCACGATGTTTCTGCCAATGCTACAAGTTAAAATTGTTTGATTATGAAGTCGCACTATGGTATAAACTATGGAAGGACAAGGGTATGACAACAGAAAATCTAAGAGAACTAGACCTTATGAAAGAGTTAAATAAGATGGAAATATTCTAGAGATCCAACTGACCTGTCTGTGCATGCTTGGTGTAGACAGAAAACTTACACATGAAAATTGTGATAAAATTGCAGATGAAGTAGCTCGAAAATTATTATTAGTATAATTATATATACTAATTAATTAAATTATAATCAATTAAAATATAATAATATTAATTATTCAATTAATAGAATAAATATGTATTACATTAATAAAAGTTTTTTAGCATACGTATTATCAGTTTTCTCTTGCCTGCCCCCCCCCCCCCTAAACAAAATCCTGGCTACGCCCTTGCAAGGAGGGAGGATGCTCACAGTTTACCTGCAGACAGAAGTATCTATTTTTGTGAAGACCATTTTGATGTAAGTGTTTGTGCATAATATATTTCTAAATCTAAAGCAAAAATGATGAATTTTGCAGAACCACTACTTTTCAAGTAATGATAATGTAATAAGGTATGAGTTGAGTTTGTTTTGGTTTTATGTTCTAAAATCTTTCTTTAGTGTTATTTTTCATAGAATAAACATCATTAAGTGGCGCCACAATCTGATGATAGATTCTTAAGCAGCTTGACGAAATAATTCGAAAATAAAGAATAATTGTTTTTAATATCTCTTGGTTCTCGAGATATCGTAACTGAAAGATGATGATGTTAGGCTGATATGAAGCTTAGAGCAGACTGAAAACTGGCAGTGCCATAGCTTTAAAATTTACCCAACTGTTTTTGAGGATATATTTTTCTAGAAAAAAGAAACATACCTTAGGCGTGATCCAGCTGAAAAGTTAAGACACGGCACAGAAATAATAGTACCGAACAACCATATCCAATCACATTATTCAAGACAAAGATAGTATCGAACCAAAGAACGATATGTTTTGTTATTTCGCTTAAGTCTTCGTTCTGGTCCAGGACGCAAGAAAACCTAACCACTTATTATTATCGATTTTACTGCGATGGAGCTAACGCTCTGGTGGCAAATTCCCTAGTTATCCTGGTATATATAATTTTCTTTACAATTACAGCGTTAAAATCCTCTCCCATTCACTTTTCCAGTTTACAAATTTTAAATCCTTAAGTGTTTTTGATAAATTATTCACAACCTCACATGGTAATTTGTTCCGATCCCTGCCACCCTTACCAACAAAAGAAACTTTTCCCCATCCCTTAAGCCATCTTGTGGTCATAATTGCCTTTTCCCTTCCATGCATAATGTATTCATAAATGATTTGCTTCAGTCTTCATTATTTTCATGAAATAAACTTTTATTCTAGCTTTCTTCTTCTTAATAATAATTATACATTATCAAAATACAATCATAAACCAATAAGTAGTTTCAGCTACCTCTAAACATGCAATTTTAAGTAAATACAAAAATAGACAAATCTTTGTGTTAATTACCTCAAATCTTTCATTAGCAAAGTATTGCTGTATCAGCTACTTATTTATAAAATCCACCTTTTTCATACCAGTTAATATTACTATCTGTACTTTAAGTCGCTTCATCATTTAATGCTAATACCTTATATTCTGTGTTTTGATAAAAGAAGATGCTTTCCTAGCTCTCTTATTGCAATAGCTAACCGCTTGGTCAGAGCTGCATTTAGGATCTGTAGTCCCCTAGGCTATATCATATCGTTTCTGAGACAAGTAAACGAAGTTAGCAAACAACGCTCACATGTTAAATTTTTTGACGTATGATTACTGTTGCAAAAAAAAACTTTTTTTTTAACTTGAAAAAAACTGTGAAAAAAGCATGTTTTTTTTCTGGGACGTTTTTTTAACTTCAAAATTTCAAATTTTTAAGGAATTTATCGTTTAATATGACTGTTTTAGAGTTTATACTAAGTACTTATCTTAATTTTTAAATCTACTATATTTTTCTGGTTCAGGAGAATAAAAAATTACAAAAATATTGGCAACATTGACTGAAGTTTTCTTTTACAATCGGGGACTTCCCGAAAAGGCTAGGTTGCGCGAGAAGGAATCCCCGTTCCCCGTTGTTTGGACTGATACTCGCTATTTGAACTAGTGCTGCCAGCGCAGCGAATTTATCTGTAACTACGGATCTTTTCAAAAAATTAGGAATTTTATATTTATCTACGGTTTTTTGCCTCTTTTTATTAGTCTACTTATTGTTCTTTCCTTATATTCGTATACTTGTTAAACTCGCAGCGTATAGTAATACTGAGTCATTAAATTGTCAGTAATTATGAATCATTTCCTTGCAACGGTTGGTGTAAACCAACGATTGAAAAGAAATAAAGCTCCTATTTTGTATGAAAATAGATTTAAATTCAAATTTAAAAGACCTTAATACAGAACTATCAGCGCAGTGTTTATGCACAGTGTGTACTTTGTTCACAATTTAAAATTGCAATCTCAAAAGCTTATGCGTACAATACATCCAGTAAAAGAAAATGTAATTATTTCTGAAGTTATGGATCTAGAGGAGACAGAAGAAGAAACAGAAAATTCCGACTCCGGCCGAACTAGTGTTAGTAGTACTGATAATAGTGAATGTGGTACTGACATAGAGGATGAATAAAATAATATGTTACCTATAGAGATACATTTATGAATCATTATATAAGACATTATATGAGTTAGTAAGATTTAAAACACACATGTAAAATGTAAGTTCCGTAAATAAAACTATAATTTATCAAATATATTGTTTTCTGAAGAAAAAAAAAAATTAGAAAAAAAAAAACAAGAGTGCTAAGTTTTTTTCATGTTTTTTTCACAAATCTGAAAAAAATTGTTTTTTTTTTTTTCAATTTGCAACACTATGTATGATCAATAGATAAATTGATGCCTATTGTAGTTGTTGCAACAAAAGGACACGGAATTACAAACTCAAAAGTTTTAATAACAAATTGAGATAAAACAAATGATAAAAGATGATTAAGACCACCAATCACACAGTCGAAAAGGATTAAAAACACAATGTTGATTATTCACACACGCATGTCAATAGGAAGACAGCATTCCACTAATCAGGGCTTTCCCAGCCACACCAAGCGATTGACGTTCCTGAATGCTTAAATAAAGTTTTGAAAGAAATAAAAAAATTACTGAAAGCAATTAATTAAATAAAGATTGAAAATCAGAATTAATATTGAATTCTAAATATGTCCATTTCTATTATAAACAAATTTAATGTTTTTATACATACTTACTTTCAAATAAAACATTAAAACACGGACCTCCCACTGCTGCTCGCTGTTTAAATCATATAAAAAATTAATTTATCGTACCTCCTGACATGAAGGCTAGGGATTTTTAGTTTGTATTGCAGTACTTCATTCTACATTCATACATCCCTACCACAATATACTGCGTCGCTGTTACAAGGGTTATAAGTCGTTATAGTTAAGCCGAAAAGCTGTTACTTCTTGGTAAAGGTGCGTTAAAACGTTATTTTACAACCGTACTTCAAAGGATTGAAATGTGCAAGCGTGAACATTTTTTTCGATTTTCAAGAGCATTTCAGGCCATTCGGTGCTAAAACCATTTCAGAAATAGTTTACTTTCTTTGCACGTTAGATGTTTTTTGCATGTGGTGGGGGCCCTTAGGCTACAGCCTAGGTAGCCTATGCCTAAAAGCGGCCCTAACCTGGTCCTACTTCAGTCATGTACACATAGACAACCCTAATATTAGATTCAATGTACAAAGCAACTTCAACTCGTACCTTTGCCAAACAGAGGTGTTTGAAAAATTCTCAGCCTTGACCTAAGCCGAATATGCCAAATATCCTAAATCATCATCGACAATTTCTACCTATTGGTTGGGTCTGCTTTATACAAAAGCCTCTCCATTTTCTTTTTCTCTTCAGTACACACGCAACACCTCACAGCCATTTATTCCTTAGTCTTCATCTGCGTCTTGAATCTTCATTTCATGGATTTTTCTAGGCATTTTCTGCTCCTCCACTCTCTTACCATGCCCATACCAAATCAGTGTGGCCTTCTCTACCATTTCCTGTAAGGGATCCCCCTTTTACTGTCTTTGTTTTATTCCCTTCTGGAAAATCTGCCTCTTAGAATTTTACTTGCTTGAATCCTGCAAATATCCCACTTCTTCAAGATCCATACACTGGGTCAGGAACATAGTTCATGCAATACCTTACACCAGGGGCGGATCCAGGATTTTGCTTTGGGAGGGGCATGAGCGGACTTTGGTTTGGGGAGAGGCTTGGCTTGAATAGTTTTTGGTTGGGGGGGGGGGGCTTGCCTTTAGTGGATTTTGGTTTTGGGGGGGGGGTTGAGTCGGGCAAAGGGTAGTATTTATAGTCCCCTCGGGCCTCGAATCTGTAGAGCTAAAAAATAAATAAATAAAAAAGTCTCAAAAAGTACGATGTCGGAGGTGGACCTAGATACTTCTTTTGGGGGGGGGGGGGCTTGAGCCCCCTAGCCCCCCCGGATCCGCCACTGCCTTACACCCTTACTTCTATATAGGATATCGCCGTTTTATATCAGGTTTCTGACACTTATTAACTGCCTCCCTCTTTACCTTATTTTAACACCATTCTTTCCTCCTCTACACTTCCAAGGTGTTTGGAACTATTCACCTTCTTCAGTTATCTTACCATCATGATTTTCCTTGGGTAACCTGCTCTCCTTTCCATGGGCGCCGGCAGGATTTCTTGAAGGGAGGTGCATCTGTATCTTTTTTTAGACATTATAAATAACACTTATTACTTATTAACTAAGGATACTGAATTTATTGACAAGGTGATGAAGAAATTTGGACAACAACCTAGGTGCCTCAAGCTATTTTTCAAATAGTGAGTTTAATTAGATTTTTGTTTTGTTTATAATCTTTTTCTTTGTATTTCTTTCAGAGCAGGGGGGGGTGCAAGTGAACCCCCTTTGCATCCCCCTCCCGGCGCCCATGCTCCTTTCTTTACATTAAATTTCACACTACATTCACTCACACATCCTGCTGCCACTGAACTTCCTTTTCACAAATCTCCCAGATCATCTCCATCCTCACTGCCACTTGCTCTGTTGTTTCATCCATTATTATTTATTTGTCGAATGGCTAAGCAACTAATATAATACATATAAACATATACAAGGACAGAACATTGGTAGCATTCAAAAATCAATATCCAATTTTTGTATCCGTGCTAAGAATGAAGTTGTAGCACTGATAACATCTTGAGATGGTCTGTATTATTTTCTTACAGGGCATTCCTTATGGATGTGCTCCACAGTCTGGGAAGGAGCTCCACAGTCACAGGCAGGGGAATCCCCATTTATAGAGCATGGCATTGCATTGGGCATGGCCTGCTCTTCAGATGGAATACCAGAAGTCAAGTTGTAGGAGCTTCAATATCTTGATGTTTTGCAGACCCAGAGTTCCAGCTTTGTCACCATTTTTCCTTGACAATGAAGTCAGAAATGTGATGCCACACTGGATTTCTGTATTTAAGACAAGTTGTAGGTAGGTCATTAAGGACCTCATGGACTGGGAGACCCATTAGATGGTCAGGATGATGTAACTTTATCTACTCAGGGGCCATTGCTTCTAGAAATCTTACCTCCTCCATAGGAAGTATATTACTGATGATATGTAACCAGGGGACTGAGCTGGATTTTAGTGTTCCAGTTATTACTTTCATACACTCGTTCCGATGAATTTTCTAGTGTGAGCACTATGTTGCCATACTGGAGCACAGTACTTGGCTACAGGGTAAACCATGGTGAGGCCAGTTGTTCGTAGCGAGTCTGCATCAGCTCCCCACGAAGTTCCAGCTAGCTTCTTCACAATGATGTTCCATGTTTTAAGTTTCTGACTTGTGTCTCATCCATGATTATATGGGAAATTACTGGTGAGAGGGCATTTCCTTACTTTAGCTTGTTTCTTTACTATAGCCAACACGTTCTTTCTCCTCATATTTTCACTTTGGTCACAGTTCCCAGGTAATTTTATCACTCTACTCATGATTTCTTTTGGGACTCCTCCATTTTCCATGGCCTTCCATAACTTACTCTTTATACAATTATAAACTTTCTTAAAATCAAGGAATTCAACAGCAGATGCTTTCCAAACTCATACCATTTTCCCCTCAAATGTCACTCTGCAAATATCAAGTCTACCTTTGATTTCCCTGGTCTAAAGTCATACTGCTCTCTTAGCCCTTTCTCAAACCTGTCACATATTCTTTTCGCAAGGCTCTTCTCTTACACTTTGGCACATCAGTATGTTTTGTTAATAATTCTTAGCCTTAAAAAACTAATTACTGCAAGTCACAATGTTAAGAGTATTCTATAAGCACAACAGAGTCCAAGAACTGGGAATGCATTAACCCTTTCCTCCTTGACGGTACTTATAAGTACCACTGTATTTACCACCATATAATTCGACAATACCAGTGTCCACTGCATTGTTAAGCCTGTTGATGTATTGTTGTATGATTAAGTCAGACAATGACAACATTTATTTTTAAATTCTGCGTGAAATTGCTGAGAAATTAATTTTCTAAGTTGGGGCTTGACAGCATACTGACCAAAGTAACAAGTGGTACATTACAATGAATTTTTAGATGATAATTTACTTGGTAAGTGTCAATTTCTGTTATTACTTTTTTATTTTGAATATTTAACCATATATTTTTTACCTATAAAATATGTTTTTATAGTTTCATTACTAAATAACCTAGAAAAACCAACGTGGACTTATAAGTACCGTCAGGTAGTTCTGGGTAGTTTTATACAGATTACTGTTCAATAAATTTAGCAAGTATACAATTGGTTTTATCATTGTTTTAGATATTTTCAAATGGATATTTTTATTAAATACGCTCTGATTGAAGCTCTTCTGTTAGAAGTTTATAATTTATCAGCTCTTCTCTTAGAAGTTTATAATTTATCAAGGCAAAAATGAAGAAATGACTGGAATGTTCTCAGATTACTCATTAGGTCAAAGAGTGGTCTTAGAATTGACTGAAAAAAAATGGAGCAATGACGATGTTATCTGATATTATCATTATTTTTCATTATTAAAAAACTGAAACAACTTTTGTTTGTGGGAGAATCAGACCCTACTGCAAGGGACTTTCTAACAATCTGCTGATGGAAAACTAAAAAGAGGAGATTGTGACAATGAATTTACAAACCTAGGTATTTGCTACTGGAAATGGAAGGATAAAAAGGTCATACATTTAGTATCAAATTTTCATGGCAGTGGTGAAACTCCACTACACTGGTTGGGGTCAATGGCAACTTCAACAGAATGGCCCTCCCTCGGGTTGGATTGGTGACCTGGTGGATCTTGGACCAGAGGGAATCTCTGGCCGGTCATCGGGGACCACCTTCGGCAGTAGGTCCCATAGCATTTTGGCCATCCTGCCACCCTGTTGTTACACCACTAGTTATATGCAAAGAAAAAGGTGGATTGAAGTCGACAATTTCATGCTCAGGAGTCCGTCAAGGACTACAATACCTTCATGTGTGGGGTTGATATTACTGATCAACTGATGACTTTGTGCAATGCTGACAGAAGATTACCGAAATCATGGTAAAGATTGTTTTTGGGAATTCTGGATGTTGTATTTGTCAATGCCTATAACATAAATGGTCCGATATTTGAAAAAAAGTCTGTAAAAATTTGGAAGTTCCTTTGCACAAAATATGATGACTATGAAGGATATCGGTAAGAAGGAAAGGTCATCTATATATATTTCACCAAGCCCTCATCCATTCAAACAACACAAGTCATACTATTCCACAATGAGAGATGTAAGATTGGGAAACAGAGGTATACACTGTCCATAAATTGTAAAAATCAGATGAAGATGTGAAGTATGTAGAATGAAGAAAATACAGTCAAAACATCATTCCAAATGTTGCACTAAAATGTCTTTTGTGTCTGAATGAGCAAACAGAATTGTTTCTTTTTTTTTAATATCATGAGGCAAACATTTCATACCAATATGAACATAATTGATTTCAATTGCTATTGCTGTACATCCTGTGATGCACAAAGTCCCTGGCGGTACTTATAAGTACCGGCTTAGTAATTAGCGAGTTCCAAAAAAAATTTGAAAAAAATATGTGTGTTTAATTTCAAGTACCTTTATACAAATATATAATTGAAATTATAAATTTTCCTTTTCTTCCAATAGCCAGTAGGAAAGGACTTACCCAGTCCTTATGTTGTACTAGATTTCTCAAGTTACTTTCCATACTGTATTTACATTCATATCTCCACCTAGCCCTTCTTTGTGAACACCCAATATAGTTTAAGAGCTAGCAACATTTTCGAGAAAGAATTTTAGGTCGGCTGGTTTTTTTATATTTCCTTTCTTATTCAAGTTGGGTAAGGATGTGGTATGTCTCGCACCTGGAAGCGTTTGCATTTACCCGTGCACATTCCTTCTATGCAGGTAAAAATTGTGCATTTTGAAATCAATTTAAGACAAATTATCTTTTTTCATAATTTTCTATATCTTATTGTATAAATTAAACTGATTTAAATTTATACTGCTAAAAAGATATAGAAAATTATGAAAAAAAGAAAATTTGTCTTAAATGATTTCAAAATTCACACTTTTTACCGAAATGGAAGGGATGCAAACGGGTAACTGCAACCGCTCCCGGGAGCCAGATGTACTGCATCCCTCCCCAACTTCAATAAGAAAGAAAACATAAAAAACCAGCCGACCTAAAATCAGCTTTTTCGCAATGTTGTACTAATATGTTGATGTTTGATCATCTACAAGCTGATGAAATAATTTTGAACCCATTGTAATTTGTACCACTACTTCAAAAATTACATTTTCTAGCTATGGGAAGCACTAAGTTAGCCTTGAAATGAAACTATATTTGACCACTAACATCCAATATACTGTTTCATTAATTTAACTGTCTACTCACAATTGATCAAAAGATCCAAAGCTAGACAGTCAGTTTAAATGGTTCAGTGTATTTCAATAACTAGTTTAAAACGATTCTTAGCAGTAACAGACCAAACACGTTATAATTAAATTAGACCAACCATTAAGAAGAAGATACGAAATACCAAGATATACCAATAAACTGGAATTGCTCAGCAAATATTAACAACTACCTGACATCAGGAAAAGGGGCACACTGGAATTTTAGCTGAATACTAATAGATCTTATACCAAAGAAACAGCCCCACTATCAAGACGATAGACTAATCTTTGGTTATTGGTCAACTTCTTATGATGCTAATACAAGCTAAAGTAGCTCTTCCTGGCTAATATAGCAGCTACTGAATAATTTAACCATGTTATACAGTCTTCACATCAATTTCCAAATGCCAGAATTTCCTAAGACTGCTTGCTAAACATACGAACACACCGAGGCAACATAACTGACTGAGAAAAATGAGACTATAAACACAGTGGCTGAAATGGCCCGAGTGAGACTGAGCAAATTGGGAGAAGGATTTATAGACTAGTTTAGTGGCCGTTTTCTCTGTATCAGCCAGTTAGAAATGCTGGATTAGGTGCAGAATCCAGGTGGAAGGCAACTGATCTGGAGAGAGACACTTTAAGTGATAAGTTCTATACCTTCATAATTCTGAGAACTATTACTTAAATGATTATGCACATTCATTTAGATTACAGCACTTAAAACTTAATGTCCATGAACTACCAATCAACATTTAATTTATCCAACAGTGCAAAGTCTTAGTGTTGCACTAGGTTTAAATATATTAATAACTAGGTAGCTTGTCCCTGACCCATTCTTGAATAATGTCTTAAACGTTTGACTGGCTACTTCCTAGAATTATAAACTTTACAATTATTACTTTTACAAATATTTCTAATGGTCAAGTTCCTAACCATTCATGTGCATGAGGCATATCTTCTCTGCCCACTTCCCCTTTTCTTTGAAAAGGGCTACCACTGCACCTATTTTTGCCCACAATAACAGAAGGTTTTGACAGGCTTATCTATTTGCCCTGTAACCTGTTTCTGTCCATATTTTCCTTCCTAACTCTTTAATTCAATTCACACAATATGTCTAAGTGTTTAGTCTTTTAAACACAGTAACTGGAATGTCATAAAATTCAGCATTATAAAAATTAGTGCATCTTACCTCCAAGCGGAAAATTCAAAAACATTGTATCATAAACATACTACTAAATATAAATGCATTTCAATTAAAACTAGCTGAATACAGCTGGGAAAAAAAGGACATTTACTTAGATTGGAAAATGCAATGATGTTTATTTGGATAGCTTTCATATTATGAACTGAGCTGGAGCTGACACCCTGGTTTTTTTTTTACATATTTTCAACTTAAAATCCTTCACATTCCTTAAGGTATAATATTCATTAACTTTATAGGTAATCTGGTTCGGTCCCCGATTTCCTTAACTAGAAATAAAAACTTCAATACTTCTTTATGTCTGAAATCTATTGATAATTTAGAGTCATAGTTCTCTCTTCCCTTTCACATGCCATTTCTAAATTTTGCGCCAAAATTCGAAGTCCTTTTTGGCTGAAAATATGGTTAAGTATTGATGTCTAACAAAAAGTAAACACCAGACAGTTACATATATTTAAAAAACGATGGCAGTCATTGGGGAATGCCTACAGTTTTCTTTTTTTTTTTTTTACTTATGGCTATACGCCTCGTCGAGGTCATTACAGGGGGGATGGGAGAGGGGACAAGGAACGGGAAGGAATTCAGCCATGGCCTTTTGAAAGAAGCATTCCGGCATTTACCTGTAGTGATTTGGGGAAAACATGGAAAACCCAAATCTGGATGCCCTGATGGGGATTTAAACCAACGTCCTCCGAATGTGAGGCCAGAATGTTAACTGTTCACCCACCACGCTCGGTACTGCAGACAGAAGTGGTAACTTAAAACTATTAACGTCAAACACACAACACGTCATAGTTCCAGCAACAGATTTACTAAATACGAGGGCTATCCAGACAGTAACAGACATTTTGATCTGGTGTGGCGATGGGAGGGGCTAGCACCACCATCTTGAAGTCAGAGTGTCCCTACACTCAGTACGCAACCAGCCGTGGTAGTTTGTGCATCGTGCCTGTCGTACTTTGTATACAGTGGAATTATAAATTGAGCGCTTCAATAGAAAATCCCGCCAGTTGTGAAGTGCGAGCTGTGATAAGGTTTTTGTTGGCAAAAAATCACAAACCAATTGAAATTTATCGCCAGATTTGTGATGTGTACAGCCAAGGAATAATGAGTGAAAGCCGAGTGAGGCAGTGGTGCATTGATTTTAAAAATGCCCGAACCAATGTATACGACAAGGATCGCAGTGGTAGGCCTAATCTTGTGAGTGATGAATTGGTGCCGAAAATCAACGAAAAAATCCGTGAAAATCGCCGTTTCATGATTATGGAACTCTCAGAACAATTCCCCCAAATTTCATGGAGTTTAGTTCATGAAATTGTGGTTGGTTACCACAATCAACTCAGAGACGCGCGATACAAAACAAGCATCGGTGAAAACTCTGCCAGAAAGTTTTGTTTCTCCACGACAACGCTCGTCCACACACAGCCATCCATACCCAAGAGCTGTTGGATGGTTTTTGGCTGGGAAGTTTTCAATCATCCACCGTACAGCCCGGATTTGGCACCGAGCGACTACCACCCATTCCCAGTGATGAAGACGTGGCTCGCGACGCAACGCTTTGCCACTGACGCTGAACTGCATGCCGGTGTAAACCGGTGGTTGAGCTCGCAGGTGGAAAATTTCTACAGAGCGGGTATTGAAAAGTTTGTACCACGTTATGATAAATGCCTTAAATTAAATGACGATTATGTAGAAAAATAACCTAAGAGTTTACCTCCAAGATGTATATAGTAAAAATTGTTTTTTTCACTTTGTTTATTTTTTATTTCAAAACGTCTGTTACTTTCTGGATAGCCCTCGTAATAAAAAATAATTCCAGGAAAGAATTGATTTTGATGGGGGATATGAATGGAAGAGTAGGAACAAGAGAATCTTGCAAGATAGTGGGAAAACACGGAGAAGCAGAATGTAATGATAATGGAGAATGATTAATTGAATTATATGAACAATTTGATTTAAAAATTACAAATACATTTTTTAATCACAAAGATATTCACAAACATACCTGGCACCAGAATACTAGAGAACTTCGATCTATAATAGATTACAATATCATAAGACAAACAAGCACCTGTAAGGCAAGTGATGTACAATCATACAGAGGAGCCCAGTATGGATCTGATCACTATCTGCTAAAAATGAAATGTTTCTGGCCATGGAAAATCCTAGGAAGTAACAACATTGCAACAGTAAGGAATCACATCGAGAAGGATCAAAATAAATGCTATAACATCAATAGCTTACAAGATGAAAGTATAAGAAATTTATTTGTTACTAGAATGGGAAATATATTAGATGAATCATTTGATGGAAGCACTGAAGAAATATACGAGTACATAAAATTTAACATGAAAAAAATAGCAGCAGAAGTGATGGGAATAAAGGAAAAGAAACACAAACCTGAAGCAGAGTGGTGGTCAGAAGAAATAGAGCAAGCAGTAAAAGAAAAGAGGAACGCTTTCAATCGTTGGCTAAGTAATAAGAAGAAACAAGGACTATTTATAAGGACAAAAAGAATGAAGCGCTAAGGAAAATAAGGACAGCAAGAAATGAAATATGGGAAAGGACATGTGCAAATGTTAATTGTAAATTGGGATTTGGGAAATCACAAGAAGCCTGACCTGTATTAAAAGGACTTCGACAAGGAACTAAAAGCAAAAGTAATCTGCAGCTGATAAAACCAAGGGAAAGGGAAGAATATTTTCAGACATTACTGAACGAGGACAGAGAAGAATACTTAGGAGGAGGATTACGAGAAGACAATGAGCAGGAGGGTGATGACATTCAAATTTCAGAAGACGACCTGCTTAAGGCATTAAGAACAGGAAAAAATGGCAAATCTCCTGGGCCAGGTGGAATCAATTTGGAAATACGGTGGTGATAAAGTTGTAAAGCTTATAACAAAATTGTTCAATAAAATATTACATGGAGACCCAATACCTAAGGAAATGACATTAGGTTATATTACTACCATATTCAAGAAAGGGGACCGCAAAGTATGTTCAAATTATCGTGGGATTTGAGTTATGAATTCATTGATGAAAATTTTTGCCAAACTAATAAAAAAAATATATATTAGAAACACAGCATAAGACTCAAGAAAAACAATGTGGATTTACGGCAGGTAGGTCATGTATAGACCACAGATTCCGGAAAAATACAACGAAAAATCAAAAAATATAGGATTAATTTTCATAGATTTAGAAAAAGCGTATGATACTGTCCCAAGAAATATGTTATGGAAAGCATTACACATATCACATTTAGATAACTGCTTAGTAAAAATAATACAACAAATGTACATAAATAAACACATGCCAAACAAAAACTGGTCATGGATTATCACAAAAATTTAAAACAAGTAAAGGTATGCTGCAAGGATGCCTTATGTCACCAACCCTATTTAAAATTTATATAGATGTTAGTTTGAGAACATGGTCTCAAAAGTGTAATAGAATGGGTTTAGAAATAATAGATGGAAAATATCTACATCATTTACTATTTGCTGATGATCAAGTCGTCATAGCACAAAACGGTGAGGATGCAAATTACATATGTAATCAACTGTCAAAAGAATATAAAAAATGGGGCTTAAAGATTAACTACAAAAAAACAGAATATCTTACTAATGATCTGCATGAATCGTACATTGATGGAATAAAAATTAAGAAGGTAAATAATTTTTGCTATTTGGGTTCAATTTTAGAAATAGAAGGAAAATCGAATATGGAAATTAATAAAAGAATTACTAATGGCTGGAAATTAATCGGGATGCTAACTTCACTTCTATGGAGCAAGAGTGAATAGAACAAAAAAGGAATTATATTCAAATCATTATTTGAAAGTATAGTCTTATATGGATCAGAAAGCTGGACAATCAACCCAAAACATATCAAGAAGCTGAAAGCATTAGAAATGGATTTCTGGAGAAGATCAGCAAGAATATCAAGAAAAGAAAAAGTAAGGAATACCGAAATAATAAGGCTAATGGAAGTGAAAGAAGAAATTTGAAGTTATAGAATGAAAAAGACTGGAATGGTATGGCCATGTAAGAAGGATGGAAGACACTAGGATACCTAAACTGGTACAATAATGGGAAGTTAAAGGAAGGAGGAAAAGAGGACGGCCCATGTTTACCTGGCTCCAAAGTGTACAAATAGCAATGAGAAGACTTGATGCAGAAGAGGAAGATATACACGATCAAAATATCTGGAGGAATATTTTGAGAAGATGAAGTCAAGATCTATGTTCCAAATTCTTTATTGTTGTGTTGGAGAAAAACCTCTGTAGTGAGGAAAATCTCTCTTAATAAAAAAATAATTCCATGTGGTTGTAATGATATAATGACCGGGTTTCTAGTGGCTACAGATTCCGCCCACCTTAGCTGCCTTAACCTAACCCGGTAGTCCTACCAAGTGCTGAAGACCTACAGTTTAATGTGGAATCCACGGAAGCATTCTGGCATACTACACATTACAAAGGAAGCTATGCCAGATTTGAAGGTCGGGTTAATGGTCTATGAAAATCCCCTCCGAGACAGATTCAAACCAGGGACCTTTCATTCATCAGTCAGACAATCAACCACCGAGTCACCAGACCACAACAGATATACTATTAACATTAGCATGTCAGTAATGCGAACTCATAAAAAAAAACGCCTAACATGCCTAAAACAAGTTTTCACTTCAAAAACTAAAAATCTAACTTTGTTCACAACCCAATGGTTCGCCGAATAATCCTGTAGAAGATGTACCAAGCTATTCTGTCAGAGGGAAGAAGGCTAATTTCTTCCTTCAAGGGCCTACAATGGAACATCACAGCATAGCTCATAACATCAAATATAACTCCTAAAAACTGTGGGTTTGTATGAACAATGATGACAGAAATTAAGGCGAGGGGGGAAAGGAGTGTTTTCTATTTGTAGTAAAGTATATGTATGCAAAATTCCATCAAAATCAGATAAAAACTGTGCATTTGTATAAAGATTTTTTCGAAAAACATCCTGCACGCATATCATACGTGCAACAGGTGGCTTCTTGCTAACTCATAGATTTATCCTCCATCCAAATATTGCATACACTCATATAGAAGTTTTCACTTAAAAAAAGCCAGGTAAAATCAATACTGATGTAAAGTAATTGACAACTTTTAGTTGCCCCACCTCGATGTAACTGAAAACACTACATTGTATAACAACAGTATGAATGTTATTGATCAAAAGTTCATAGCACTTTTATGCTACACAGGTTGATGCAATCCCTCAGACAAAAATATTTAAACAGTTGCCATATGCATTTAAGAACAATGCCACAGTGCTTTTTTGCTAAAGAGGTGGGAGAATATGTTAAGAAATCATAAAATATAATCTATGTTCAACATGTTGTTAATCCCTGGGCCAAAAACATTTATATTCTTTCGAAAATGATTTTTTTTTTTTTTTTTTTTTTTTTTTGTAAAATTAAGCCTAAGAGAAATGCAGATGACGTTTTAACAGGAAATGACCTTCTACAAATGTCCATATTTTTATTAACAGTTGGTGACAGAGCACCGCATAAAAATTACATTCTATGGGCACATTATTAAAACTGGGGTGCAAGGGGTGGGACAAGCTTCGCTGTTGAATTCACCCACCCAAGTGTCAACTGCACCCATATGCGTGCACCCTGCTTCAAACTGATGAGGCTCTGGTGACCAGATAACTCCATAAGGCAGATGTACCTCGAGAGGTAAATCACACAGTAGTCTTCAACAGGAGACTGGGCATCAGAGCAACCAGTATCAGGAAAGGCAGATGAAGGCTGCAGCATTATCAATGAATCCAGTCGTCATAGTATGTACTCCATTGGGCTAAAAACTACTGAAACTGCAAAAGACCATATAATTGTTGCACCAACATTTCAATGTAGAAAGATCTCATGATCAGGGCCTTTGGAAAATATAATAAATCTGGCACAATTTCAACTCTTCAAGTCCTGCAGGAGTTGGGACTGGAGTAGGATTGTGTGGTCTGGAAGCTCTTGGTGATGAACTGGAACAATAGGCGACGAGTGTGAGATTACCACTTTGCTCGATTGGCTGTAGAGCAACTCGTGTGCTACACCCAACACTGAGAATCCCTATTTAGGATCCATTCTGTTCACCCTGACTGAGGAGAGGGCTAAATACTACCTTGGAATATTTGTACTATGATTGATACAAACAATGATAACAGACCAGTTCGTTGAACCAAAAGCTCTGCAAGCAGAGAAGATTCCACATCATTATTATTGCTTTAAATGAAATCATTGGATAATGGAAACAAAGAAACTGCCGTGAGGCACTGAAAATAAGATAGGATAGGGAAAATAAACAGATACCCGTCACTTACCACAGATGAAGGCAGGAGGGCGAGACAAACACGTAAAAACACAAAAACAAACAAATAATATTTCGACAATTGTGGCGGGTTGGGATGTGACCACATCTTTCCCCCTGTCATATGTCTCGCCTCCCACATGACTAAGACTTATGTCGAAATATTATTTGTTTGTTTTTGTGTTTTTACGTGTTCGTCTCGCCCCCCTGCCTTCATCTGTGGTAAGTGACGGGTATCTGTTTATTTTCCCTGTCCTATCTTATTTTTAAATGAAATCACGCATGCTAATGAAAGTTAGATCGAGAAGCACGGCTGAGGCTACAAGCACTTCTCAAAAGGAAAAGATGAAAAACACCGAACCAATAATGTAAGATTTGCTAAAATGAATAAACTATTCAAACATGTTGATTAACTCCCTAATGGGATAAATGAAAGATTCATGACACTTTGTACCAAGTTACCAAAGAGCACTTTAATCAGTCTCTATGCTCCAGCTCTAAAAATGATGCCCAAAGGGAAGAATTTTGTCACCAGCTTGACTGACTTCTAATGCACCCTGATCTGATAAACTTATTCTTCTTGGAGATTTCAAGTGCCAGACTGGCACAACTGGCAAGAAGTCTGTGGGCAATAGCATTTCTAATGAAACTTTCCAACATATTAAATGCTCAGAACACAGCCTAGTCATTACACACTTTTTCAGATAAAAGAAGAAATTCAAAATAACATGACAGCATCCCAGGTTGAAGAACTGGCACACTGATTATGTGATTGCACATGCTCAAGACCAGCAGGATATACAAATTACCAGAGCTTTGGCCAGTGATGACGATGCTGGACTGACCATTGGTTACTACATTCTATAACGTGTTTACATGTTCTCCCAAAAAACTTGAAACAAAAGAAAAGCATAACACTAACACTAAACATCTCAAGCACAAAAACACTAAAACTAACTTTAGCTTACTTCTGAACAACAGTTTACCAACTAAATAGCTCAATAACTGAACAAAATAGGTCAAAAATTTAAATCAACAGTGCTCAAAATTGCTGTGGAATCCATTGGTTACATGAAGAGTGCATCAGGATTGGTTCAATGACAATGACAAATAAAAATCCCAACTCTCAAATAAAACAAAGGCATACATCACTCGAATAAACCACACCAATACGACCTCCAAAAACAAAACTATCAACGAGTCAAAGCTGAAGTCAATAGAAGAACTAGAATACTGAACAATCAATGGTGGTTGAAAAATCCAACAGCAGAGGTTTGTTCAGTGTCATTAAAGCTATCTATGGTCTTTCAACCAAAGGTTTGAAACCTCTATGATCTAAGGATGGTACACAACTTCTCTAAGATTATTCTTCCATCAGAACCTGCTGGAAAGAACACTTCTAGGAATGCCCAAGAATCACTTGTTGATGAAAGTTCCCTCACCATGATTCCTCAGAAGCCCACTCATTAAGGAAGAGCTCCTTCTAATCAAGAAATTGACAAAGCCATTAAACACCTGAAAAATAATACAGCAAGTGGAGCAAATGGAATTTCTGCATAGTCTCTTTAAGGTAAGCATTCCCAAACTGAGTCGGCACACCCACATACTTATTACCAAAATATGGAACTCCAAAACAATCCCTGCTAACAGGAGAGTTGCTTAAACTGCCATCTTCAAAAAAGGATACAAGGCTGAATGTGACAGCTATCTTGGAATATCCCCTGCTTTAAGTGCCGGGAAAATTATCATACTCTTATCTAACGGCCTAATACTTTTAGCTCAAAAACTTTTTTCAGAAACACAATGTGGTTTTAGGCCAAACTGAGGTACAGGTGACATGGTCTTTAGTGCTAACCAAGAAAAATCCAGAGTGCAAAACCAACCTTTGTATACGTCTTTCACAGATCTCGTAAAAGCCTTTGATTCTGTTAGTTCTCTGGAGTAGCTTAATCTTAGTTGAGCACTCTGCAAAATATACCTGAATAATTCTGCTACTACATGACAACAATGCCACTGTTCCTCAACAGGAATGGACAAGGAGAGCCCTTCCAGATCACTGAAGGTATTAAACAGAAATGTGTTTTGGTTTCTACCCCGCTTGAATCTTTATGGGAACTCTGCAAAATCTTACTAATGACAAATTACCATCATGTGTAAACAACTGATGAAAAGTTATTTAATCTTAACAGACTACATGTAAAGACTAAAGTAAACTTGAATTCAGTCATTGAACTTCAATAAGCAAATCACACTGTTGTCATGGCTACTTCTGAGGAGTTGCAAAATATTTTAAACAGATTTACACAAGCAGATAAGACAAACTAAGGCAAACGTAGGTGGGTGAGGATAGGGAGAAGATGGGTGTGTAGGGAAATTGCCACCGGAGCCTGTGCTACATTGCAATTAAATTAAACTAAAGCTCAACACTACCATGAAGTGTGTCCTTTACCAGCCTGCACAAAATTCGTACATAGTGACTTCATCTATCACAATCACAGATAAAACTACAGGGAGGGGGAATATTTTGTTTACCTCGATAGCCATATTTCAACAAATGCAGACACTGAAACAGAAATTCAGTATTAATAAGATATGCTGTGCAGCTTTTGGAGATCTCCTAAAAAGGGTGTCTGACAATCATGACATTTATTCTCTAACAAATGTCTACCTTTACAGTACCAACGTAATACCATCTATACTGTATCATTGTGAGACTAGGACTACCTAGTATGTGTTAAAATTCAAATAATCTATAAGAACTAAATTAAGGATGTAGACAAAATGTTTATGATGGAACTGTTCAATATGTATGAGTATTTATGGCCCATGTAAATGGTAAAACCGTATTTCTAAATGATATGCTTACATAAATATACATAATTCTACACATAAAAATAAGCATATACACAAAAAATAACTGGAATGTTCAGGAAAAAAACTAGTTTTTAAAAAGTTACTGATAATTTATATAAATATATGGTACATACTGTCACAATTATTAAAATGAGTACATACATATACACAAATCTCATTTTCACAAACTGTCACCAAATTCAGAATTTTAAACAGAAATTAGTAGCAAATGAAAAATTAAATTTACATATAAACTTATTTTTACATTATGATCAATACATTTCATAACTTCTAATTACTTTTTAAAATTTTCTTTCCAAAATACAAAGTGCAAACTTGAAAATCAAGGTACAACAATATTTCAAAGTCATGAAGATGGGAAAACCCCATCTTAAGCATTACATTGAGACTGTTTAGAAATTTTAGGAAAACCCTATACACTAAAACTATCTTTTTAAATCCATACACATCACAAAATTCTGCAACTCTTGGGAAACATCATTGGAAACATTAATGTCTTTTAGATATGCAGCATATGTAAGGCATATCCTGTACAAGCTACGTTCCACAGCACACTTCAATTCACGTTTCAGTTTTATACAGTGGATTTCACTTCTTAGTGATCTCTTGTGAGTGGCAAGTTTTGGAAGTTTCAGCAAGGCACGATTTAAATTTACAAGTGATGTTATTATAGCTGGCAAGTCTTTCAAAGAAATACCAAATGAATCCTCCTTAAATGATGCTGCTGTGATGAAAGCCATTCCTTGAGTACCCCAAATAATGGGCTGTGCTTGAAGTAAGACCCACTGAGTTTTTGATTCTGGCAAGAAACCAAACAAATATGAAGCAACAGACAATCTGCTGACAATGTCCAAAACTTGATTCCATTGAGTCTTAAACATATCTAACATAGACTCTTGAGTAACAGCAGGAGGTGGATGTGGGTCATTATCATCCATTACCTTTTGGAGGGTTAAATTTCTGATTGAAGTATTATAGCTCTTACTATGAACAGGTGCTGGTTGTTCACTAAAACATACAGAGTCATCTTTGGGAGACGTTTTACCAGAGTTCACTTGAAAGCAAGCTAAATTTAACTGTTCTGTGTAGAGACCAATTGATTTTAGGCACACTGAAATAACACTGTTCCAGTTATAAGGATGTCCTCCCGGCTGGCTTAAAACAAATAATTGCTGCCGACGTGCAAAATCTTTTACTGCCAAAAGCAAGAAGTCCAAGTATCCTAAATTCTGTATACAAGGAAATTCTTTCAATGACATTGCTTCTGACAGTTTCAGAGTATCTGCACCATCATTTGTGTTGATGGGAAAGACATGCCTCTCTGTCAAATGCAAATTAAACAAGAACTTAGCTGTCAATAAAGTAAATATAAATAAAGATGCCAACATCCAATTAGTAAAAAATAAATAAAGGCTCAGGTTCTCAAAAGAAGTGGAAGCAGCTGGAGCAAAACCTAAAACATCAATGAAATGGTCTCTTAAAACAACCCCTTTCCAGAAATAGATGACTGGAAACAAAACAACTGGCCATATGGCTTTGACAAAAGATTGAGCGAACAAACGAGGAAATTCTGCTATGATCTGAAGCAGCTTGAACTGCTGAACAACAGGATATTGTAGAAAGTTTATGTCATAAACACATTCACTAAAAAGAAAACTCAGTGCAATAAACATCTGACTTAAGATGAGGTAGAACTTGCTCTCAACTAAGCAATCTCCAACAGAATTTGAGCACTTGTTGCTCATGGAACTGTATCTTCCACCGGACAGGGTCAAATAAAACCACGCAAACAATCCACCAAATAACATCAGAACCACCGCCAAAAAACCATTTCGGACGGTTATCATGTAACGCAAATAACCAATGCGACTAGTAAAATGGGGAGGAACTGTTGTGAATTCGTTACAATATAAAACACCAAAAACAAATGTAGATATAATCACTGGTACAAATAACACCCAAGTTTTCAAACAAATAAGCACCGACAATGCATCTACGAACCATGACAGCGGTTTCAGTAAGTTGAATTGTAACACGCTTACAAATAAGCATGCAGCAAATATTTGGAATATAACCGTCCACACAATAGCAGACGTTGTTCTTTTAATGAACAGACGTCTTCCGCTATTCATACCAACTTCTTCTGACACCATCGAAAACTAGTAACCCATATTGCTCACACAAAATTCATACATTCAACACAACCGGCAACTTCTACAACAACAAAAATAACGTCTAAACATGCTACGACGAAAGCGCGCCAAATTTAGGTCAAAGATGCCGTATAACAGCAAACGAAATTTCATTTGAATATTTCTCCATTATAATAATTCATTACAAAGTACTTTACTTTAGGCAGTTCTAAACATAAAACATCATGTTAAAACTATGCAGATTTCCTTTTTTTTTTCGCTACCTCAACGGTTTTTGCGAACAGTCCCGCTACTGTTTGTAGCTTAATTTGTATGTTCAGTTTGATGTTTTTGGACTCACTGGTGTTGCACTTTAGGGAATAACCAGGCTATGGTCGGTAGGACCATGATAGGAACCCATTCTTGTATTCTTATGTATATTTCACAATCTTGCTACAACTTACTCAGGGATCCACAGGGTTCATAATAATACTTAATGGCACCTTGTATTTGTGCCAGGTCATAGGTACAGCCGTGCCTATAGACTCTAGTCTTGGAACTTCGTGGCGGGCTTCCTCTACTCTGTTGACGAATTTTTCGGTTGATTGGAAGATTTGTGTATAGATATAAGGAATATTTGTGACGTCATGGAGGAGCGCTGTTGGAGTGAAGTAACTTGCCCGTGTGATCATTCGGAGAGCTTTATTCTGCAGTCTCTGAATATGCATTCTGTTGGAGTGGCTGGTCGTTCTTCATGCTTGGCAACCATATAAGGAACAATGATTGACTTGTAAATGTGGATCTTGATTGATAAATTTAGGTTGTCAATCCTCAGGGTCGGTGCAAGGTTCATCGTCACTGCCAGCCCTTTTTTTCTCCGGTCAAGCACATGTTGACGAAAGAGAACTTTGAAGACAAGTATTATTAAGTTATTAAAGAATCTAAAAGTATGTACTACAAACATAAAATTCATGATTCTAAAAATAAAATTAAGACAATATGGGACATTGTAAAAAAGGAAATAGGAAAAAGTAATGATATTTTTATCAAAGAAAATTCAGTAGAATCTAATTTTTCAATTGCTGATATATTTAATAAACATTTTTTAACTGTTGCTGATAAATTGACTGCTAATAGCTCAGTGACACACAGTATGGATTTTGTCAAAACAGGCTTCCAAGAACAATTTAACTCTATGTCTGATCTACCCTGTGTTTCATCTAAAAACTCAAAATTTGTCCAATTTGCAGATGACACAAACATAGGAATTAAAAACACTCCAGATTTATCTACAGAATACATTTCAAATTATGTCTTTGAAATGGTTAATAAATGGTTTACAGCTGATGGCTTGTCTTTAAACTTTGATGAAACTCAGTATATGCAATTCAGTACATCACACAGATTAACAGCAGATTTAGACATAAAATTATCTGGCCAGTCCATTCAAGAGGTAGAGAGTGTGAAATTTCTAGGTTTGTATACTGATCATAATTTAAATTGAAAGTACATGTTTCTGACCTACTAAAGTGATTGGTTACAGCCACATTTGCAATTCGTACAATTTCAGCTATAGGTGATCTCCGTATGAGGCAGCTAGTTTATTTTGATTATTTTCACTCCTTATTGTCATATTGAATGATATTCTGGGGCAATTCAACCCATGAAGAGAGCTGTTCAAGAAGTTAAGGATTTTAACATTAACGTCTGAGTATATATACACAATAATGTCCTTTGTAGACACAAATTATACTTTGTTTGAAACAAATAGTAAAATACACAATTATGGCACTAGAAGTAAAAATGATCTTCACAAGGATTACAAAGTCATTGTCAATTGTTCAAAAAGGGGTCCGATATTCAGGGATACATATCTTCAATTAACTCCCAATACATATCAAATGTCTAGCAGATGATAAGAATAAATTCAGGAAAAAATTGAAAGAATTTTTAATTGACAACTCCTTCTACTCTGTCGAAGAATTTATTTCTAAGGTATCTAAAAAAATAACTGCCAGTAGCTTGTGTAAATGTAGATTACATAATTAATTTACCATGTATGTCGGCTGTATCGCGGAAACGTTGCCACAGTAGCATATAGCGGTTCCGTAAATACCTAAGAACTTCAAGAATATCAGGTACTCTCTGTTGATATTCATTGTAGCGTGTGGTGGTAATTGATGCTCTTCTGTCAGCCTCCTTAATTACATTGGTAAAATGACTGATGGCCTTTTCTATCAGTTCTGGTGTTGAAAGGTTGACGGTAGGCTTAATCTTGTCGTGGACCAATCTTGGGAAAAGATTCCAATCTGTCTCCTTGGTGCTTTTTGGCGACTGGTTTAGTAAGATCAAATTCCTGAGGTTTATTAGCACTGGGTTGTGATCAGACGATAGATCCGACATAGATTTGAGTCGTACTCGATGAGTGATGTTCTTGATTAATGCGATGTCTAGGACATCAGGTTGTGCTTGCTGTGAATTAGAGATGTATGTCGACTCCGTAGGTCCTAGTACGTCTATGTTCCTACTGACAGCAAGTTGGGGAAGAAGTTCGCCTTTTGGGTTCATTAAGCGCGAGTTCCAAGCCGTATGTTTGCTGTTTAAGTCTCAACCAATCATGATTTTGTTTCCTTTCAAAAGTAATTCGTCAAGGTAATGTTCAACGATATTTCTGTTTGGAGAGAGATATGCTGAAATTAAAAAGATGTGCCCCTCTTTTGAGTGAATCTTGACTGCTGTAGCATCTAATTCGATTAGGTTTAAAGGATACATGGCTGTATGCGTCATAGATTTCTTGATTGCTATGGCGGTACCGCCGCCCATTTGGCCTATTCTGTCAGTGCGATGTATCTGAAATCCTGATAAACTGAATTTATCATTAGGCTTTAGGTGTGTTTCAGTTAGCAGAATAACGTTAATATTATGTCGGTTGACGAATTCTAGAAGTTCAAGTTTCTTGTTTTTAATTCCATTAGCATTCCGTATGGTTATGCTTAGGTCACGTTGTGATGGTGGAATTGTGGCCATTATTTGAGCATCGCCATAACACCTTCCATAAAGGAAAACAGTTTAGAGAACTTGTCCTTGTCACTGTTTACTTATCTCAAGGTTCTTTTCGTTGTATAGAGTAATTTCTTCATGTCTAAGAAGTCTACAGGGTCATCTGAGTCTTCTTCTTCTTCTGAGTAATGGGGTTTGTTGTTCTCTCCTCTGGAGCGCTTCAGGGTCTCTGCGAAGGAATGATAGTCACTAATCTTCTGTTTTCGGGTCTCTGGTTTCTTACCAGATTTGGTTTTATCCAGATTTTGGTTTTGAAATTCCATTTCGCCTGAGTTTTTGGTTCGACGGTTCTTCAATAGTCTCGGGTCTTCATTTTCTTTTTTGTTTGTCTTTGTAGGTTTCACGATCTTCTGGTATTGTGGGCATCCTCTCCAAGAGGCTGCGTGATCACCTGAGCAATTTACGCACTTTGCCTTTTGGCTATTCGGGATTTGGCAGCTTCTGCTCGAATGTAAACCGGCGCACTTTACACATCTTGCAGGAAAGCTGCAGTAATTCGCAGTGTGCCCGTGGCGCTGGCACTTGACACAATGAGATGGTACTTTTAGATTCTTATAGCGTTCGACTCTAATTCTTGTATATAATAGAGCGCGAACGTTGTAGATTTACTCAGCTGTTGGTCCTGGTTTCAATGCACCGCTGAAGGTGGCTAGTGGAATCAACTCCTTAGTCTGTTGATCCCTCTTCTTGAATTGGTGCACTTCTAGTGGCTCAAAACCATTTTCGGTAAACTCTTCTTTTATGCTCTCAGTTGGAACTGATGGCGGGAGTCTTTTGATAACTACTCTCAAAGGTTTTTCATCAGGCATTTGATGACTAAAGTGAGCATTATTGTTTTGTTTGAAGAATGCTGTTAAATCTTGTGGTCTTCTTTATTGTCCACAAAATATTATAAGGTTTCCCCACTATATATTACCTTCAGTCCTCCTGTGAGATGATCTTTGATGATTTTATTCAATTCCAGATAGTTTTTCACCATTTTGATTACTACAGGGGGTATTCTACCACTCCTCTATGCCGGTGTAGTTTCTGTTTAATTTGTGGTCTGTTGACAGGTATTGACATTTTCTGTGACTACTGCTGAAGGTTGGATTCTTTCCAGAGGAGTAAATCTATTTCGCAACTCAATCTGAGAGTCAGTTTTACTTCTCTTCTGTTTTGTCCTGGGAGTACTCATGCGTCTTCTCTTGCCCTTTGCTGTTTATAACCCGTCAGAGGGTTCGGGCAGACTCGGAAATTGTATCATGTAATATTATCTTCTATTTTCTGGAGATTTCTTTTTCCGTTCCGGTGGCGGACTCCCATGATCAGAGTCAGAGCTCGAGGATTCCTCGCAGCTTCAACAGTCCATTTCAGATCCCGAAGGAGAAGCCGAATTATCCTCACAATCTGTAGCCTGATCCGAGTGTGACGCCCGTCTACCAGCCATGTTGAGCACGAAACGCCTATCGCGTTCCGTGCACGTATGTATCCTAGCGGGGGTGTCGCTCTGGTTCCTTGTTAACACCGCTGGGTAGCTGGAACCAGAAGCAACCCTACACAGTGCGTCCGGGGGTTTCACCTCTCGCGGAAGTGGGCCGTGGGACGGTATCACCCTAAAGCCTCGGAAAGGGGGGTGGCGGGTGGGTCTCTACCGTCTGACGACAACTTTGCTAAAGTGCTAGACTTCACACCCTCAAGCCTAGACTCAAGGCGGGAATCGATGCGCCGGCACAAACGACGAACAGTTTCTGACGAACGATGACGACGAACAGTGTCTGATGAATGACGAACAGTGTCTGCCTGCTACAGATTTCCACACTGTGTAAAACATAAGTATCATGGCATATCAGTTAATAATAAACTCACACGCAAAGACAATCTCACAGGAGTAAGTGGGATAATGTTTCATAAACTTATAACAAGTTTAGAGGATAATGAAGGAATATACCAGAGAAAGGAACTGGGTTAATTTATTTGTTCCTGTATCCTTCAGCGCTAGATGGCGTTATAAGGCCATCAGCTATTTTCATAAATAATCAAAATGCAGCTAAAGTGCCCAAACCTGGAAAATGTACCTAAGTCTTATAACCAATCAATTTGAAATGTAGTTATATTACACATAGTACATAAAACTGGGATCTAGGAAGCCTCAGTTAGGTCTTTACTGCAGTTTTCTTCTTCCTAACATTTACCCCATATTGCAGGGTCTGCTTTACTAGACTTCATCTGATATTTAAGCCGATCTTGTGCATCCTCAGATGAGACATTCACTAGTCGCATGTCTTCCTGCAAGGTATCCAGCCAGTGGTTCATGGGTCACCCTTTTGGTCCTCTGCCTTCAGAACTTACATCAAGTGCAGTTTTCACAACTGAAAAGGTGTTGCTACGAAATATATAGCCATACCATCGCAGACTACCCGCTCGCATATTGTCAGGGATTAGAGCCATATCAAATGCCGCCCCAACTTTGTCAATACGGATGCAGTCCAACCCAGTATGTCCCTGCGGACAGTGAATATTCTTGATTTCCATGACATGGAGCTGCTGTTCCTTTCGTGGCCTTCCGTTACATACAATGATTTAAGGAGCAGGTACACCTTTCCGTCGAAAAGGATTCCTGTGACCTGGCACCACTTCATCTAGGTTGTCTTGACTCTGTTTCCTATATCTGGGAGCGTCTGAACATCCGTACAGATTAGTGTTACCAAGTATTAGAACTGAGATGACTTACATAGTTTAACGCTGTCGATGTTACCATGACACACACATGGAACTCGACACTTCATGTATTCCGTCCTGTATACATTAAGTCGCAAACGGTGTTTTTCGAAGGAATTTTTTCATATTTGAATTTATGGTTTCAATTTCTGACTAGACTCTCAGGCGACCATAATATCGTCAGCCTACAGCATAGTTAAGGGGTGTGGAGTGAGTTGTTACGCAGCAATGATGTCGATACGAGCATTAAGAGGATCGGGGACAGAGCCGATCCCTCAAGAACACCAACTCAGATGGGAAAAGTTGCGGAATTTCCTGCGACACGTCGAACATATTTGGCGATATTCCGTTGTAGAACGGGATCCATTTAACATGTACTTCCGGAAACCAATGCTGCCTCAGTGTATACCGGATTGGATCACGAGGTAACCTATTGAAGGCCTTTCAGAGAATCCAGAGTAGCTATATGAAGTAGTTTTCTCTTTTCAAGACTCATTTCCATTAGAAGACGTGTGGCGAGACTAGCATCGGGCTTTCACGAAACCAGATTCGTTTGGGACAATCTTAACTATACTACGAAGGCATGTGACCACAATGCACTAAAAAATCTTCATTGTGTGGCAAAATAGGTGAATCGATAGCTAATTGAAGCAGTCCTTTCCAAAGGGATATTGCAATCTAGATTATATCATGGTCAAACAGAGATGCAGGAATCAAGTTCTAGACTATAAAGCATAGCCAGGAGGAGCCATCGACTTTGACCATAATCTGATAGTTATGAGGTCCGGGCTGAAGTTCAAGAGAATAAAGAAGCAATTCAAGTATAACAAACTGGAAGTGAATAAATTGAAACAATCTATCACGAGAGAAAAGTTTGCAGAAATGGTAGATGTGGGTCTAAGAATTAACTGTGAAAGGAGCAAAACAGAGGACAAATGGAATGCATTAAAATCTGAAATAATGCAAGCTGGTAAAGAAACAGTAGGCTTTAGGAAACAAGTTGCCCAAAAGCACTGAATCAGAGAAGAAATTTTGGAGACTAATACAGAAAATTTAAAAATCAAATAAACAGATAATGCAAAGAAGTGAAAGAAAGATGGCTGCAAGAAAAGTGTGAAGAAGTAGAAAAGGTAATGGTCGTATGTAAACTACAGGTGGCATATAGAAAGATCAAACAGAATTTCGGAGAAATGAAGAAAAGCGGTATAAACATTAGGCCTAATGCTGCTGATGGGAATTCTCTTGTAAGCTCAGAAGATAGACCAAGCCGATACATAGATTAACCATATGATGGAGATGATTTGAATACCAGTGTATTTCGAAAAGAAGTTGATGTCAATAATGATGACTTAGATGATCTTGTTTTGAGGACAGAATCTAATAGAACCTTAAATGATTTGAAATCATATAAGTCAGTTGGAATTGATAAGATTCCTGCAGAACTTCTCAAATCCCTAGGAGAAGAACGAATCCAAAGATTATTCAAACATATATCAAAAAGTTATGAAACAGGAGAGATTCCCACTGATTTTAATAAAAGCGTAACCGTCTCACTTTCGGAGAAAGCACAAGCTGACAGATGTCAGAATTATCGCACTATAAAACTAACATCACATGCTACAAAATTACTGACCAGAATAATATCCAGAAGAATGGAAAGTGTGTGTAGAAGGGATAATAGATGAAGATCAGTTTTGAGTTAGGAAAAACCGCCGTACAAAAGAAGCGATTCTGGCCATGGGCGCCCATATGATAGTTTGTAGGGGGGGGGGGGCCAAGACTTGATCGATTGGGGTATTTTTAATATCATACCTATACTGAAATTTTTCTCGCTGTCCCCCCCCCCCCAAAAATGAAATAAAAAAACTATCGCTTACTAAATTTTCGATGTTCATGCGGTTAAACTTCAACATATGCCATGGCGGTTTAACTTATTACTTTTTAACTATTGACACACTGCAGAGAGTATCTACATATACTACTGAACGCTTCAACAAAATTACCCCGCGACACATAGTGCAGGAATTAGGACGTGATAGATATATATACGCTTCAAAAACTACCTTCTGTTTACATCGGAATGCAGTAAACTCAACATCACGTCTGACGTTATAATTTATCACTTTTTTGCTACTAAAAGATATTCACAACTTATTTTACATATGGCATATGTCAATGTATACGTGCATGCACCTGCAAGATTATATCGCTGTACAGTCAGTAGTTGATGATAGATGATGTCATAAATAATGATATGCGCCAAAGACGTGCTTTTCCTAAAAATGGAGCAAAAATTACTCTTCAAATATTCATCCAGTGTTTCATTATGAGAGCACTTCCAACAAACTTTACGCACAATTTCAGTAATTTTTTAAACATTTTCTCACTTACATGTTTATCGTCAAGAATAACGGAATTAGATCGCGCCGCACTACCCTATGTCTCTCCCTCCCTCTCTCTCTCTGAATAGGGTAGGCAATTTAGTTAGAGCCTATACGAGAAACCTAATTTAAAAACCATGACTGCGCCTCATGTGAAGTGTTGCTCGAAAGTGCTCCTTTATGCCAATCAGGAGCAAATCGAGAAGTTCCAGAACGGGGCAATGCGAACTATATTGCATTGCGATATATACACACCAACGTGGGATATGCGTAACGTTTTAAATTATTTATCTATTGACGATCGATTAAAGCGACATATTTTAATATTTATTTTTAAAATGGTACGCGGAATAATAACTCCAGAAATGTGCGATCGGGTGGAATACGTAGGAAATCGGACAGGGAGAGTTACACAACAGAGCAATCATATTGCTCTGCCGTTTAAACGCACCTTGTCCAAAACAAAAAAAATTTGTACAAATTTTACTAATTGAGAATGATTTCTTTCTCTCTCTCTTTTGTTTCTACTATTTTTGTTGAATGGGGAGACCACGTGGCCGACCTCGACCGCTGCTTTATACTGGGCCTTTGTAACAAAACAATAACACGTTAAGTACTATACTGAAACCATTTAATATTTAGCAAGATAAATGCAGAAGCAACTTTAATACAGAATGCAAACTCAAAATACACACCTCAGAAGATTTTACACTAGTAGTGATATAAAAAGCAAACTGTGAAATATATTAATATACATTGGTTGCTTTATGGATTAACACTAATATTTATGTGAAAAAGCAGCCTGTAAATTTATTTTCTGCTTGCCGAACAAGTCAATCATTTTGTCCTGGAAACTAGGGTTTTCCGCTCTTTTTCTGTGAACACTGAGAAGGCACATGCTAGACAGACGGTCCTCGCCAGTAGCACTTCTTAGCCACGTCTTCACTCTACGCAGTGTGCTGAAAGAACGTTCTATGGTGTAAGTTGTGGGGGGTATGGTCTGGTAGAATACAAGCATTCTCCTTACAGCTGGGTAAAACATAGTTTCTGCAAGTATATCATTGAGCTTTGTTTTTTCCAAACACTCCTTATTTGTCCAAACGTCATACCATAATCTGGCTTCTGCTTCCAAGTTGTCTATTTGGTAAAACCTTTGCAAACTTTTTATATCTCTCATGAAATCATCTTTCTTCTCCTTTTTCATTAAATGTGGGTGAAGAATCCCACCTTTGAATGGTATGTCTTTGTCTTTTTCAAATCTTGTGTTAAGTGACGTGATTATGGAATCCATGTACGGATTGTAAATTGCCACTTTGAAATAGTCTTGGGGTGATGAGTAATGGACATTCACATTGCATCTGAGGGTCTGCCTTCCAGTCAATCTTTGGATTTTTACATCTATGTCAAGTTCCTTACAATCTTCTTTCACTCCCTCGAAAATGTTTCTGAATTCGTCATCGCTTTCTCTCTGCTTTAGAAAATTGGTTATCAAGTCAGTGTTGACGAATCTGTAAACTGAGTGGAGATCCATATCAGTATTCTGGAGTTTGTTCACTATTGGCTATAGAAATGAAGAATACCTCGATATAATGTGTAGACAAACGATAAATGTAGTTGATGATGTTGCGCAATCAAGTTGGCTGGCACGTGATCGAGTGTCTTGATTGTATTCACTGTTTTATGCCAGGTGATTCAGACTATCCTTTATTAACAAGAAGTTTTCTTTTAATATCCTGATTGATTTATATTTATGGGTCCATCTAGTTTCACAAAACAGTGGAATGTTAGGTATTGTTTTCCTACGCAATAGACTTTCTCTATAGAACCTAATAAACTTCTTTTATCGTTCCGATTGTGTTACGAATTTCTTGGAGACTGTTAAGATCATTGACAACTAAGTTCAGTCTGTGCGATGCACAGTGAAAATAGACAGCTGAAGAATACTTCCCTCTGATCCTGGCCTGAACTCCAGTTTCATGGCCTGCCATTGTCGAACAGCCATCAAAGCCAAGACCAATCAGCTTATTCGTATTAAGCCCTAATTTGTCAACAAAATTTAAAATAGACGAAGAAATTCCTGCAGCATCCAATGTAGTAAGCTCCGTAAACCCTAAAAATTCTTCTTTTACTGTAAAATTCTCTTTCTCGTCTACAAATCGTACTCCCACAGACAGTTGCTCTTTTCCACTAATTTCAGCCGTTTCATCTACCAGTAATGAAAACGCTGATGATCTGTTTACCTCATCAACAATCTCGTTTTGTATCACGGAGCCACATGTACTTATTAAATCGTTTTGCACTCTGTGTGATGTATATTTCGCTTTTCCACAATAGTTTTGCATATGATCCGCCAACACTTTGTCCCCCGCACTTAATCTAAACAAAAGTAAATCCTGAAAGTTTCCTTCGCTCGAATTTTTTCCTCTGATGGATACGTCATGAGTGCCACGGAAAATTAAATTAGCAAGAATTGATTTAAGTTTTTTTCTGTTGGTATTTACAAGCTCCGTGATCCCACTATCTAACTGTTCTATCACGTTTTTCTTTCTCATTTCTAAGGATTCACAAAAACTTTTAGCCTTACTCGTAGATTCTAGATGCTATCTGCTCTTTTCATGGCCTCGAGCATCTTCATGAAAATGTTTGTAATCTTGATGAGCCTTTATCACGAAAGAACCAAATATACCTCTTTTTAAAACAGGTTTGAAAAGACTACAAAACTTACGAAGGCCCCCCCCCCCCTTCAACTTGGGCGAGTATACTGGTCATGAGTACTTTTGTAGCCAAGATTTTTGAAAAGGCCATTTGATAGTGTTTTTTTCATCAATGTCCTTTTTGAAATCATGTCATAATTATAGCACGTATGTTTATTATTAATTGATACTTGACTTCGTCTGACAATGAATCATTTATGTATTCACCTAAATCAAATAGTTACAAAAGCTGCTAACAGATGTACGCTGTACAGCTCATATCAGCATACATAAGTGAAATAATCGTATGAAAACAATCTTTGCAAACAATCACATCACAATGTTTTCAAAATGTTCACCATTGGCACTACAGAGGTGGCGCAAACGAATAATGAAATTCGCCATCACATTTCGTAGTGTCTCGACCGAAATGGATTCACATGCCGCAGAGATCGCCGATTCCAGCTCGTCCAGCGTGGCGGGATGCTTCGGGTAGACCATGTCTTTCACTGTGCCCCACAAATAACAGTCACAGGGAGTCACATCCGGCGAATATGGAGGCCAATCCATGCCTGCACCAGTAAATTCGGGATATCCCAAAGCAATGACTCGATTCCCGAACTATTATTTCAAACTTCTGTATACACTTCTTACAGCTGTCACGATAAACATACCGTTTACTGCATTCCTCTATCGATCTGTGTTTTCGAGATATTTAATTTTGAAATCAGGGAGTCCTTTTCTGGAAACCCTGTAAGATGAACCCTGATACTGGCAATGAATATTGTATTGCCGGCTGAGGGTCATCAGGGGCAAGATCAAGGATGTGACGAAGTCTCTTCCGTTTATCAAACCACTAATGACCGAAAGATGCAAGACGTAGTTTTTGAGAGAAGGCGAATATAAGAGTAAGAATAGATAAGTGTTCTATTAGCTATACTTCTGGGATTTATAGTAATGTCGGCGTATATTGTATATATACTCTCGGCGCCTCACGTCGACTGCGAGCGCGACGCACAACCTAAAATGTGCGTCTCCTAGCGTAGCGCGAAGGTATAATAATATTGCTTCGTTGGCGGTTGATTTGAACCAGCATTATAGGCCAGTTGTGCTAAACTAGCAAGTAAATACTGTGTTATTATATATCAGGATGACTAAAAGAATAAATAAAAGATATTCGCGTGCATAAAACAAAATAAATAAAGCAGTTAATGTTGTAACCGTGAACACTATATATATTCCCCGAGAGCTAGGGGGGGGCCGCGGCCCCCCCCTGCCCCCGGGTATGGGCGCCCTTGATTCTGGCATTAAGATTAATACTTGAAGGGTGGATCAAGAAAAACAAAGATACTTTTATGACGTTTGTTGATTCAGAAAAACGTTTTGATAATGTTAGGTGGAACAAGTTGTTCAAAATTTTAAAGAAGCCTGGTCTAAAATTCCGAGGAAGAAGAATACTCCATAAACTATATAAGAATCAAGAGCCTATAATAAAAATAGAGAATCATGAGAGACATGCATCAGTTAAAAAGGGTGTGAGGCAAGGTTGTAGTCTATCCCCATTAATATTTAACTTGTAAGTAGAAGAGGCAATACAGGAAGTGAAAGAAAGACTTGAATGTGGCAAAGTGTTCAGGGAGAAAAAAATCAGTATGCTACGATTTGCTGATGACATTTTCGTGAATAGGTTGAGGCTATTGAGAAGTTTCTGAACAAAGTACTGAAGGAAGATTTTTAACTAATTATAACCCAAAGGAAGACAAAAGTGATGAAATAATGCCAATTACAGTAGATTAAATATAAAAATAGGATCGGATGCGATAGAAAAAATTGGTGAATTTTGCTATATAGGAAATAAAATTATAACCGATGAAAGAAGCAAAAATTATGTTAAAAGCAGAATAGCACTAACGAAAATAACCTTCATGAAAACGGAAATCTTTTATTTTCATATACTGATCTAGGACTCAGAAAGAACATTTTAAAACTCTATGTGTAGAGCACAGCAATTTATGGTAGCGAAGCATAGACTTTAGAAATACCAGAAATAATGAAAATTGAAGCATTTGAAATGTGGTGCAAAAGAAGGATGCTGAAAATTAAGTGGAGCGATAAAGTACGAAACGATCGAGTTTTTGGAAATGATGGGCAAGAAAAGAAGTTTGTGCAAGTCCTACCGAAAGAAGAGACAAGATGGTAGATCATATTTTGAGACATGCAGGATTGGTGAACTTGTTAGTGGAGGGAACAGTAGGAGGTAAGAACTGCAGAGGAAGACAGAGATTTGAATATATGAAGCAGATAATTGAGGACTTGGATTGTAGGAGGTAAATTGAGATGAAAAGGTTAGCGCAAGGTAGGAAGTGATGTAGGATTGCATCAAACTAGCCGAGAGACTGATGACTCCAAAAACAAATGTAACATTAGTGCGCCAAGTACAAGGAGCTTCTTCTTGGTCTATGACCTTTCTAGAGAGATCTGCCCAGAACTAAGTTGCCTGTGTAACAAGCTTCTTCCAACCCTCCTGTGGAGTATCAGCTGGTCTAGATTCCTTTCTACTTTCATTTCCTTCATTACCTTTACTTGAGTATGTAGGGAACTATAGAAATTGTAACGAGAGCGTTCCGTTTTTTTTTTTTTTTTTTTTTTTCTAAATTACTCCAGAATAATCGATAAGAAAATGATCAATGCACGACAGAATGCGGGTTACAGTAGTGCTGGGTGTGATTAAGGTATGCGTTGATGATGGAAATTCGATGAAGAATTTGGAGTAGTATGTAGAAGGGAAGAAGTCTACATCTATACAATGCAGAGAATTTGGAGACAAGTTTTTTTTTGCTGCAAACCGAATCTTTATTCTGCGAGATCTAATCCTTAACGGCACAAGAAGAAAGAGTGCATATAGGCATTAGTATTGCACCTTATCTCCTTGATCTTATCAATCCTGTCATGTTGAGCCAAGGACGTTAGTGTGATAAGTATTTCACTACATTAATAAATTACAGTGGTAATAGGATGCATGTAACTAATATTATGCGGATACTTCGTCGTCTGTCTACCAGACAATTCGACCCTAATTTTCCTTTCAGTTATGTAACACTTTCATAAGGATTGTCGCAAGCGAACACAAAACAAGCTGTTCTTCTCTTAACATTCTTGATTCTACTATCAGTCCGTTTCGATACTGAACCAACGTAGAAAATCACTCCAGATGACAATGCACAAACATTTCTTTCATAGACATGTTACAATTCTGAAAAAATTCGATCTACGAATTGCAGTCTAGAATTAGATTTTCCAACGACCCATGTTGGGTATTGATCCTATTTCTGTATTCAACTTTCTCAAGACATCAACGGCTTTCTTGGTACAATTTCTCAACACACCACATAACAATTTACTTTTATTAACTATTTTTTACAGGAAATTCTTTTAAAGTAATTTCCCTCCCCTCTACTTTTACCTTTTACAAATTTTAATTTCTTTCAGTATTTTTGATAAATTACTGACCATTTCCCTTGTT